>CM060938.1:225834399-227034399 GCA_030765085.1 Allium cepa
TCACTGGAATTTGCCAAAAGATTGAATCCCATTCAACTTGCATTTTATCACAATTTAGTAATTTAAAAATCTTAAAATTATTATCTAAATTCATAATTTTACAATACGTTTCAGTTTTTGAAATCCAAATTCAAAATTAAAATGATTAATTTTTTATCATTTCTAAAAGTTCATTGTATATTTCAAGTTTCCAGTTAATTACTTAATAAAATTTCTTGAAGACTATTTTTAAAATTTAAATCAAGTAAATATAAATATTTTTCTTTTGAAAATCATTACCTAAATCCTTTTTGATTTTTGAGATATGAATTTTTCTTGAATTTTGTTAACCTGTGACTAAACAGAGAAACATCTATACATATACCGGCATACACACCCATTCATAGATACATATACATTCACATAGACATATTTCATATCCACACTTTTAAGATTATCGCATGTAGATCAAAATGTGGAACAGATTTAAAGTTTTGGGATGTAGTTTGCTCACCTTGTTTTGAAGAATAGAGGAGAATATTTCCTGGGAAAATGAAATCTGGAATTGGATCCTGACTTTGATTTACAAACTGGAATCTTGATTTGTTCTTAAAAAAATCTGCACTTGCCTTGTACTGAGTTGAACTGTATGCTTGCTTCAATTTTGTTTTGTACTTTACCTTTGTTTACAGGTTTGCTTTGAAAACGTCACTTGATTGTTTGAACTGCTTTGTATTTCATTCCTCAAGTTTTGAAGATGTTTGCTTTGATCTGGTTTTTTTATTTTGACCGCGTTTGATTTCCCAGGTTGAAAGCTGAAGTTTGATTGCTTTTGGATTTGAGAGTATTTGATCTGAAACTTGATATTAAATGAAGTGCTTTTGAGTTTTGTTTTGAATTTAATTTCTGGTTTTAGTTTCTGATCTTGATTTCTTTTATCTCAGGTTTCTTTGTTTTGAACAATTTGAGAAATGTAAAGTGAAAGATGAAGAAAAGATGAGAATAGGAGATAGGGGAACTTTTATATTCTTTTTTATTATTAATAATTAAAATGAAGGATGATAAATGACACTTGTAATTCATTAAATAAAATGGCTACACTTGTAAAGCTACATATTTAAAATAGTTACACTTGTTGGATGGTATATTAAAATGTTTACACATGTTATCTTTTATTTATGTACATATAATCTTAAAGAAAGTATTTAACCTGTTAATTCATTTTCAACTATTATAATTTAAATAAATTTGTATTATGTATTTTAAATGTTATATATTTTCAATTTAGTTTTACGAACTATTTTTATCAAATCTTATTTAAATTGAACTATTATACCTTTAAATAAACATGTATACATACATACATCGATATATATATATATATATATATATATATATTAGAATTTGTTCTTTAAATATCTTTTAGAAATTCATTATATTAATTTTAAATCATAGAGTTTTCAAAGCCAGTTTATTTTCCAAGATATTTTATTTGTAATTTCAAATCCAAAATTCTATTTAAAATCAAGTTGTATACATATATTTAAACAAAAAACCAAATATCTTTTTTTATTTGGAAAAATTTAAATTAATTCACAATTTAAATTCAAATTTAATATTAATTATCAATTCAAATTTTGACTCAGAAATGGGGATCGTTACATATTTCCTCGCTTAAGAAAATTTCGTCCCCGAAATTTGTTAGACAGAGGGACATACCAAAGAACAGATGGACACACAAAAATAGAAAAACACTTTTCTAAATCAAACTGAATATCCATTTTGTATCTGGCTCACCAAAAAAGAATATCACCAATAATTATGAGAACGAACTCATTCAATATTTCACGAAGTACTCGGGTTATCAGATCTACGAAATATGCAGGGGGTCGGTTAGTTCGAAGGGGTAACTAACCATTCGTATAATATATTTGGATCCCAAGGGACAGATAAATAGATTCAATCTTCTATAATTCTCAAACACTATGTATGGATTCCAAACTCAGGTCAGAATACCCCAAAGTTTATACTAGCTTGTCCTTCTTCGGACTTTGATCCTCACAAGAAATCACAATAAACTTTCAAATTTGGTTTTAACCGAAATTGTAACGACCCGTAAAATTTCGATGATTAAATTTGTTAATTTAATCAATCTTTTTATTTAATATTTGGAGAGAAATAAAAACTTTATAATTTAATATTGAAATGAATGCTAAAATGAAATATATCAATGGTAATTAAAACAAAATTTTAACAATTTGAATAAAATTCTAATAAATAAAGTAGTGAAAGTGTTTTACAAATAAATGAATTAGTATAATCTATGGTAATTGGATGAATTTAGTATTTTGTAAGTAATTATGATAATTAATTGAATATAAAAATAAACCTAAGTGTAAATTAAAGGTTGTGATAACAATTATTATAAATTACCTAATTAATTTGTCAATGAATTTATTGGAAATCAATTTCATTTAAATGTTAAGTAAATGAAAAGTAAACAATAGGAACTAGGTTTATAGAGTAATAATGGACTTAATATAAAAATTGAAATTGAATCAAATCAAATTTATTTGGAATTTATTTTATTTAATAGGAACTCAAATTTTAATAAATGAATTTATTGTAAATGAAATTAAATATAACGTTAATTGAAAATTAAGATGAATCTGGAGAATACTATGAAATAGATCATGAGTCCAATGTTAATTTCATCCATTTGACATCAATGAACTGAATAATAGAATGAAAGTAAATTAAATGGAATTATTGGAAATTAAATTTATAATTCCGGAATTTAATAAAAATGAAATTTAACACTAAAATTGAACATTAAAGTGACATCTAAATTTGTGCTAAATTATGGTAAATGTCCAAGTAATTTAAAATGAGAGAAATTGTGATTTATTAAACTTGAATTGAAATTTGATTGAATTAATTTAATATTAATTTATTTAATTAAATAGAAAATAGCCTTTTTGACCACTGATTTGGATTTTGACGAAAATAGTTTCATCGGATCCGTAACAGTGAATTATAGTAGGATTATAAGTTTCGTAACGATCGGACTTGTCGTTTGGTCGTACGTACTTGAAACGCCTAGAAATCAATTAATTTGAAATCAATTGAAATCAATTTGAAATAACTTGATTTTAGCGTAACTTCTTCATACGATGGAATTTGAACCTAAAACCTGTTCCATCGATTTTGAAATATTTTAAAACATCAGTTTTGATATATGGGTTGGCCCAATTTCTTTCCGGAGTCGAAACGGGCTTTTCGGGCCATCTGTCGTTTAATTTTTCCAAACCAATCAAGCCCATTTGTTTCTACTTTGTTCAGCCTATATATACCTCGTTATAACCCTAGCCTATTTCTTATGTTCATTTTTCTATACATACAATTGCAATTGCTTCTCTTTTTCAATGGCAGACAAACTCCAAATTTCACAGTCAATTGCAAATCAAAAATGTCTACTTCAAAATTTAAATTCTTCAATATATATCGAATTATATATGCGTTTGAAGCATTCAACGAGCACAAGTCAAATATATGATTCATTTTTTAATCTGGGTTTTGGTATGGCCAAAAATCGATGAAATATCCACGGCTGTTCATCACGTGACGATCAACTTTCACGGATCGCCGATTTGAGAGTAGCGTATTATAAAGGGGGCCGAGAGTTGCTCATCGACGTGGTTCATAGGTGGAATCAATGGTCGAATTTCTCACCAAAATTGGGTTAGGTTCGATATCGGCGGCAGCTGACGATGCCATGGGGCGATCGCGTGGGCCGAGGGAGATGCGGCCGGTGACTGTGGAGTCCGACGGTGGTGGTAGCTTGGTCGTTGATGATCCCTAGGCGCGGGCGACATTGGTCAAAGTTTGGGCATAGGCGGGTTACTGTAGCGACTGGTTTGAATGAGACGCGTGAGGGAGAGAGAGCTGCTTACGTGGCCCGGTGGTAATTACTTTCCTATTTATTTTATTTTATTTTATTTATTTTAAATCGTTTAATCTTCTAATACGCATAATTTTTACATACGAGGTCCAATTTATGTGCGGTTTTCTCCTCTAGGATCGTATTGAAATTCCGGACATTATAGCGCTGGTTTGGACAGATTCTGGGACTGGCCAATTTTTGGGTTTAAATTGGATTTAAATTTGATTTAAATTCAAAAGGTGAATGCTTTAACCCACTCACAACTTCTAAAATTTCTTATGTTTGTTAAATTGATTTATGGTGTGATTAGAAAATTATTATGACTATTTGGCATATTTTTAATCATCATGTAACAACCCGGCATTTGCGTCGATTAATAATCGACTTTTAAATGCTTAATATTGACACAAATTTCCATTTGAAGTTTTAAATTTTGAATTTTTAAATTTCTTTTATAAATTGTTAAAAGAAATTTCGGGCTTTAATATAAACTTGGCCCATATTTCTTTTGTTTGATGGTGTGAAGTTTTCGAGTTATAACCGTTCCCCTCTTCATTTCTGTTGGCTAACCCGATCCCTCTCTCTCATTTTCAATTATTCGAAACCCTAAACGAAAAGAAAATTATGGTGGCTGCTCGTTTCGTCGCCCCTCCCCCTTTTCTCTAAAATTAGGGCTTCGTTCCAAATTGGGGTATTCGCCTGTAGTCTTGCTCGATTCTTCGATCGCCCCGGCTTCGTCTCTGTGATGCTCGACTGCTTAAATTTGTCGACAAGGTGAGTGATTTTTCACTCACATCTCAATTCAGGCTTGGTTTAATACTTCGGTTATGTGGTTTTATCTCTAGTGATTTCTTCTTAACTTCATACATTAACTACTGATTTGGATTTTCGGTTGTTTTTGACTTCACTGATGTTGTGGAACCCGTTATTTCGATTACATTAAAAATGTGATTTTTATTACTCTGGTCATTGATAGTTTGTTTTGGGGTTATGATTCACTGTTGCTTCATGTTATTCTTTCTTGACTTTATTAAAAACTTGTACCTTGATATTCATTTGTTTTGTTGGCTTTGGCCTTGCTTTCTCTGATGAACTGTGGTTTTGTTGGTTTCGTAACCACCACGGCTTGCTTCACATTGACTTCGGTCACTTGATTAGTATATGTGATTCCCTGACTTTGTGGTATCTTCGGCCCTTAACATGATTTTACACTGAAAGGGTTCATCTCGGTCGTGCTTGCTTGTTCCTGTTGCTTTGAATTGTGATTCATTTGTATCCACAACTATTTCTTGCAATTGTATGATACTTGATTTGCTTACTTTAGTCTCCTACATGCCTGTAGTGTTTACTGATTCGCACTGCAGTTGACTTTGTACATTCTGTTGACTTCGGCTTGTGACAGTATTGGCTTCGGCTTTGACTTGATTTTGACGAAGTGATTTCGTTCAACTTTGGCATTTCTTTGCCCTCTTCGAACCTGTATGTTGCTGTTGCTTGAGACAGCCTTCCACTTCATTTTACTGTGGTACTTGTTGTCTTCATGTCATGTACATTCTGATGCATGTACACTTGTTCAAATCGGCATTGTCACTTGAACTGATCGTTGCTCTTTGGTGCAGTTTGTTTGCATCTCCATTTGTACTCGAGTTAGACCTGTAGTTTGCATTTGCCTCTGACCTTTTGGGCACATGGATCTCATTCCACGTTGTACCATTGCCTTTGGGGCACATGCTCCTAGCTTCCATCTCTGATCAGTTGCATTATAAGTTTTATGTGTAGCTTCATGTAGCATGCATTGTTCATATAAGTTGACTTCTTTCATGTGAGACTGCACTTGAGTATGCAGACATGTATGTCTGTGTTATAGTTTTTGGTATTAGACTTGAATTTCATTTTGTCTTCAATTTGAATCTCATGTGTAGTTCCAGTAACATGTTACTAGGCTTGAGTTATTTTCATGCAGTCTTTATTTCACTGTCCATTCTGCTATGTTAGGTTTGCATTGCCTCGGGACATCAAACCATTGATATACTTGTGCTGTCCAGTTGAGTTCGGCACCTGCATTGTCGTTGCTTGACTGTTTAGTCTTTTGTGGTTATTTGCTTGTTTCAACCGCGGTTTCATTATGCAATTGTTTCTTGGTTGCTACTTATATGTATACAGATGTATATACATATGTATACATCGATGCAGTTGCATTTGTTCGCAGCTTACCCCTGTTGGATTGTGTTTGAAAGGCAGTACATTCATATATGTGTTGAGTCTCTGACTTGACCTTTGCATTTTGATTTGTTTTCGAAGTCACTTGAGTTGAATCCGATATTTCGGATTTGACCTTTTGCCCGTTTGTGTACATCATCACTGTAGTGGCAAGGCAGTGCACGCAAGCGTGAACTGCAGCCACACGGTATTGAGTTTTTGGGTACGACATCACTATAGTGGCAAGGCAGTGCACGCAAGCGTGAACTGCAGCCACACGGTATGGTTTTGTGATATTCTATTTTGTTTTGATTTATTAATCTTTTGCGTAGTTCATGTGCTGTAGTGGCGAGGCAGTACACGCGTGCGTGTACTGCAGCCCTACTCATCTTAATATTTTAATTGATATTTAAATGGTTTGAACTGTTCTGTTATTTCAATTCAATATTCTGAATTGCATTCTGATTTGGTTTAATTACTGTCGTCTATTCATTATTTGATTATTATTGCTTCTGTGCACTAATAACTGAGTTTGAATTAGACTGACCCGAGTATTATTTTCTTTTGAATTTAATACTCGGGTCAGACCGAGTATTTCAGGTTGTAGATATTCTGCTTTGGGTTGCTGCTAGAGCTATGAAGTTCTTTCATATCTTTTGGAGTAGTCGTCGTTATTTGTAGTAGTCTGTAAAATTGTATAGGAAGATATGTGTTCATGTATATTAAATACGTTAATGTACTTGTATATGTAACTTCCTGAGTCGACTGTTGTAGTTGTATCATATGTACCGTGTCAAATGTATTGTAACTGACATCAGTTATTGTATATATGAGAATTTCTGTTTTATCTGTGTTCCGCATTTATATTTATCTGTGTTATTATTTTATATTTAATGTTCTAAGCTATTATGAACCATCGTAGTTCGTTTTATACTGGAATTGGGGTATTTCGATGGGAGAAAATAAACCAGAGATGAAAAATGAAAGAATATATATATCACTCCTATCGAGATAACCAATACTAGTGTAAGGCCAACTATTGATGGCCGCTCCTCAACAGCCTTATTCTCCGTGCTAGTTGACAGCACTACACCGTAGTGTTCTTGGCTAGCGTGGGTATAGAGGTGGGGCGTCACAGCTTGGTATCAGAGCCTGAGGTTTAGAACAAATATAAAACGTAACTTAGATAGTACATGTGTTACAACTATTTGTCGACGTTTTATCTCTCATATTTGCATATGATTGTCTTTGATTGTCAGGTATGAATTCCTAACGCTTATTCATATGCATTTGATTTTGATTCTTGTGTTTTCGGCTTTGATTTGATTTAGCCGATGATTGATTTTGTTCGAATCTCAGCGATTCTGAACTTGATATTTTATGTTTTCTTCGGCTTGATTTCCATTCGACTTCGGTCACTTTGTTTTGAGAAATTTCTAAATTCTTGATTTCCAAGACTCTGACATTGTTTGCCGTTGAATTCTTTGTTGATGATGTTGAATCGTTTTGTACTCTATTATGGCCATTAATTGTTGACTTCGGCATTGACTTGATTTTTATTTTTTGTTGAAGTCATTTATGCATTTATGCTCGTTTGGTTTCATTATTCCATTTGTCAATCGATTCTTCTTTTCCGATTAGTTGTTGTCATCTTTGTCGACTTTGAAAACTTCTATTTCTGGAATTTTTGGATATTCCTACTTTGATGGATTTAGAATCGAAATTCTTTGGATTTTATTCACGTCTTCGAATGTGAATTTTAGTGAATTGATTTGGTTTCCAAATTTAATCGATTTTTGATTATCCCGATTTGTTGCTATCATTTATTAGCAACTTTGATGACCATTTCTTCGGGAACTTTTGTGAACATTCCTTTTGATGGATACAGTATCGATTTCTTTGGATTCTATTCACATATTTACATGTGAATTCTTGTGATTGATTGTTCCTACAATCATTTTTGTGACTTGTCACTTTAAAAAATATAAATGTTTCAATACCAGTAGTAAATATCAACACTCTGTTATCAAAATGTTTTTAACTCTATTTTCAATATCAAACTCTTTTTCTAAAACCGTTTTCCAATCTATTAGTATATACAAACCTTTACCTCACTCGGATGAGAAATCTAATTAAACGACTTAGCAAAACAAGTGGTATGAAACGCTTGCGCTTACTTCGTCGGTTAATTTTTGGACTTGTTCGATTGAACCTCTTGTGACAATTTTATTAGTGAAGATTTACAGTTTGTTCGTAAATATTTAAGTTAAGCTAGTGGTTATGGGACATGAAGCTAAACTTTTATATTCACTAGCTTAGTGTAATTGACACTTCTCGTTGATCTCGATGATCGCTTTATGAAATAGACTAGCAATTGCGCGATGTCTCTTTCATTGCGAGGTTAGACTAGACACCACTTGTGTGATTCCATTCACACATACCTTTCTGCTTTTTGGTTAGTCTTGACCTCAATCTGTGTGATTCCATTCACACATGCTTAGTGTAATTGACACCCCTCGTTGATCATGATGATCGTTCTGATGGTCAGACTAGACACCACTTGTGTGATTCCATTCACACATACCTTTCTGCTTTTTGGTTAGTCTTGACCTCAATCTGTGTGATTCCATTCACACATGCGGGGTAGCTCCCCATGGTCTTCGGACCGTCATGTGATAGGCCTCTTTCCCTTTTTCTGTGATTTCTAGATTCCTTATGTTGATTTCTGGAAATTTTATGCTTCACCTATTCTTGTGCATTGGTGAATTCATATGTTATTAATTTGTCATGAGTACAAATTTGGGGTATGATACCTCTTTGGATCTTTGAGAAGATTCTTGTGACATTGATTATCTCTAATCGGTTGATCTCCTGTTGATCATTATTTACATACTTATAGTAGTATGTCAGCATGGATATTTCAAATTTATTCCATACCTCATGTCGGTTGATCTCCTGTTGATCATTATTTGCATACTTATAGTTGTATGTCAGTATGAGTATTTCATATTTATGCCATACCTCTTATCGGTTGATCTCCTGTTGATCATTATTTACATACTTATAGTAGTATGTCATTATGGATATTTTATGTTATGCCATATCTTTTATTCTATGTCATACTCTGTTCGAGTTTTCATACTCCGTTCGAGTTTTCATACTCCGTTCGAGTTTTCATACTCTTATCTTGTGATTTCTGGATTTCTTGTGTAGATTTCTAGAATTTGTGCTTCACCAACTTTCGTGATTTCTATTGATAAGTTTTATCAATTCTTGTGCATTGGTGAATTCGTGTGTTATTGACTTGTTATGAATACAAGTTTAGGGTATGATATCCCTTTCTATCTTTGAGAAGATTCTTGTGACATTTTTGATGAACGAAAATTCATTGGTATTATATTTTGATGCCAATTATTTCGATGAAATTTTGACGTATGTCGAAGTTGCTACTGACATTGCTATTTTAATCACGTGTTTTAAAAATTTGTTATTCTTCAAAATATTTCAAAATATAAATCAAAATTGTTTTCAAAATCTTTACGATTTGCGCTTTCAAAAGAATGAGGAAGCGAATTAAACGTTTCAGAAAAATCGAGGACTATGACCCCTTTCTTTTACTGATTCGCTTAATTCCGGACTTGTCCGTTTGAGAACGTAAAATGTTATTTATTTAAAATACACAATTTTGCACTTTCAAGGAAACGATGAAGTGAATTAAACGATTTAGTAAAACTCGTGGTTATGGGTCATGTGCGTTTTCTATTTCGGTTAATTTCGGACTCGTTAATTGAATATTTATGATTTCTGATTATCGCTTATGATAATCAGATAATTGAGATTTAATTATCAATTGTGATAATTAAATATTTATGATTTCTGATTATAGTTTTTGATAATCAGATATTTATTGTTTCTAATTATCGTTTGTGATAATTAGATATTTGTGGTTTAATTATCGTTTGTGATAATTAAACATTTGCGATTTGAGATTTGATTATCAATTGTGATAATTAAATATTTATGATTTCTGATTATAGTTTTTGATAATCAGATATTTATTGTTTTTGATTATCAATTGTGATAATTAGATATTTGTGGTTTAATTATCGTTTGTGATAATTAAACATTTGAGATTTGAGATTTGATTATCAATTGTGATAATTAGATATTTGTGGTTTAATTATCGTTTGTGATAATTAAACATTTGAGATTTGAGATTTGATTATCAATTGTGATAATTAAATATTTGTGATTTCTGATTATCGTTTTTGATAATCAGATATTTGTTGTTTTTGATTATCGTTTGTGATAATTAAATATCTGTGATTTGAGATTGATTTTCGATTTTGATAATCGAATACTTGTTGATTTGATTATCGTTTTGGATAATCGAATATTTGTGATTTGAGATTTCTGAATTATCTATTGATAATTAGCTTTTGATGATAATTTGTGAATTTCCTATATGAAATTAAAAGATTTCTTTGGCGTTTATATTGTACTACGCCAGTGTACCGGCTCAATTTTCTGCTATTCATGACGTTTTCCACGTCTTCCTATTACGGAAATGCCTTAGGGATTTTTGATTTTTATTCTTGAGCAACCTTCTATTCATATCAATGCTTCGGGGGTTCAGCACCTTCGAAATAAAGATGTTTTCCTCGTGAAAGTTTAGCGGTTCTCAAATCCTATGGATTTCACTTTGGAATCCAGAGAATTCATCGAGCAAACACATTCAAGCTTACTCTTTCATGCTCTTATGGTTGTTACCTTTTGTCCATTTATTCCTTATGATTGCGAGGACGCAATTTCTTTAAGAAGGGGAGTCTGTAACAACCCGGCATTTGCGTCGATTAATAATCGACTTTTAAATGATTAATATTGACACAAATTTCCATTTGAAGTTTTAAATTTTGAATTTTTAAATTTTGAATTTTTAAATTTCTTTTATAAATTGTTAAAAGAAATTTCGGGCTTTAATATAAACTTGGCCCATATTTCTTTTGTTTGATGGTGTGAAGTTTTCGAGTTATAACCGTTCCCCTCTTCATTTCTGTTGGCTAACCCGATCCCTCTCTCTCATTTTCAATTATTCGAAACCCTAAACGAAAAGAAAATTATGGTGGCTGCTCGTTTCGTCGCCCCTCCCCCTTTTCTCTAAAATTAGGGCTTCGTTCCAAATTGGGGTGTTCGCCTGTAGTCTTGCTCGATTCTTCGATCGCCCCGGCTTCGTCTCTGTGATGCTCGACTGCTTAAATTTGTCGACAAGGTGAGTGATTTTTCACTCACATCTCAATTCAGGCTTGGTTTAATGCTTCGGTTATGTGGTTTTATCTCTAGTGATTTCTTCTTAACTTCAGACATTAACTACTGATTTGGATTTTTGGTTGTTTTTGACTTCACTGATGTTGTGGAACCCGTTATTTCGATTACATTAAAAATGTGACTTTTATTACTCTGGTCATTGATAGTTTGTTTTGGGGTTATGATTCACTGTTGCTTCATGTTATTCGTTCTTGACTTTATTAAAAACTTGTACCTTGATATTCATTTGTTTTGTTGGCTTTGGCCTTGCTTTCTCTGATGAACTGTGGTTTTGTTGGTTTCGTAACCACCACGGCTTGCTTCACATTGACTTCGGTCACTTGATTAGTATATGTGATTCCCTGACTTTGTGGTATCTTCGGCCCTTAACATGATTTTACACTGAAAGGGTTCATCTCGGTCGTGCTTGCTTGTTCCTGTTGCTTTGAATTGTGATTCATTTGTATCCACAACTATTTCTTGCAATTGTATGATACTTGATTTGCTTACTTTAGTCTCCTACATGCCTGTAGTGTTTACTGATTCGCACTGCAGTTGACTTTGTACATTCTGTTGACTTCGGCTTGTGACAGTATTGGCTTCGGCTTTGACTTGATTTTGACGAAGTGATTTCGTTCAACTTTGGCATTTCTTTGCCCTCTTCGAACCTGTATGTTGCTGTTGCTTGAGACAGCCTTCCACTTCATTTTACTGTGGTACTTGTTGTCTTCATGTCATGTACATTCTGATGCATGTACACTTGTTCAAATCGGCATTGTCACTTGAACTGATCGTTGCTCTTTGGTGCAGTTTGTTTGCATCTCCATTTGTACTCGAGTTAGACCTGTAGTTTGCATTTGCCTCTGACCTTTTGGGCACATGGATCTCATTCCACGTTGTACCATTGCCTTTGGGGCACATGCTCCTAGCTTCCATCTCTGATCAGTTGCATTATAAGTTTTATGTGTAGCTTCATGTAGCATGCATTGTTCATATAAGTTGACTTCTTTCATGTGAGACTGCACTTGAGTATGCAGACATGTATGTCTGTGTTATAGTTTTTGGTATTAGACTTGAATTTCATTTTGTCTTCAATTTGAATCTCATGTGTAGTTCCAGTAACATGTTACTAGGCTTGAGTTATTTTCATGCAGTCTTTATTTCACTGTCCATTCTGCTATGTTAGGTTTGCATTGCCTCGGGACATCAAACCATTGATATACTTGTGCTGTCCAGTTGAGTTCGGCACCTGCATTGTCGTTGCTTGACTGTTTAGTCTTTTGTGGTTATTTGCTTGTTTCAACCGCGGTTTCATTATGCAATTGTTTCTTGGTTGCTACTTATATGTATACAGATGTATATACATATGTATACATCGATGCAGTTGCATTTGTTCGCAGCTTACCCCTGTTGGATTGTGTTTGAAAGGCAGTACATTCATATATGTGTTGAGTCTCTGACTTGACCTTTGCATTTTGATTTGTTTTCGAAGTCACTTGAGTTGAATCCGATATTTCGGATTTGACCTTTTGCCCGTTTGTGTACATCATCACTGTAGTGGCAAGGCAGTGCACGCAAGCGTGAACTGCAGCCACACGGTATTGAGTTTTTGGGTACGACATCACTATAGTGGCAAGGCAGTGCACGCAAGCGTGAACTGCAGCCACACGGTATGGTTTTGTGATATTCTATTTTGTTTTGATTTATTAATCTTTTGCGTAGTTCATGTGCTGTAGTGGCGAGGCAGTACACGCGTGCGTGTACTGCAGCCCTACTCATCTTAATATTTTAATTGATATTTAAATGGTTTGAACTGTTCTGTTATTTCAATTCAATATTCTGAATTGCATTCTGATTTGGTTTAATTACTGTCGTCTATTCATTATTTGATTATTATTGCTTCTGTGCACTAATAACTGAGTTTGAATTAGACTGACCCGAGTATTATTTTCTTTTGAATTTAATACTCGGGTCAGACCGAGTATTTCAGGTTGTAGATATTCTGCTTTGGGTTGCTGCTAGAGCTATGAAGTTCTTTCATATCTTTTGGAGTAGTCGTCGTTATTTGTAGTAGTCTGTAAAATTGTATAGGAAGATATGTGTTCATGTATATTAAATACGTTAATGTACTTGTATATGTAACTTCCTGAGTCGACTGTTGTAGTTGTATCATATGTACCGTGTCAAATGTATTGTAACTGACATCAGTTATTGTATATATGAGAATTTCTGTTTTATCCGTGTTCCGCATTTATATTTATCTGTGTTATTATTTTATATTTAATGTTCTAAACTATTATGAACCATCGTAGTTCGTTTTATACTGGAATTGGGGTATTTCGATGGGAGAAAATAAACCAGAGATGAAAAATGAAAGAATATATATATCACTCCTATCGAGATAACCAATACTAGTGTAAGGCCAACTATTGATGGCCGCTCCTCAACAGCCTTATTCTCCGTGCTAGTTGACAGCACTACACCGTAGTGTTCTTGGCTAGCGTGGGTATAGAGGTGGGGCGTCACACATCATCTCAGTTAAATTGAATTTATTTGAATTAAGTTGTTATTTAATTTATTATCGCGTATAAACTGTCAGTTAAATTGCTATTTGATTTATTATTGAATATAAACTGCCAGTAAATGCATGTTGTTTATTATCTGTTCTATGTTAATGTTAATAATTGAATTGGATGATGATTGTGATAAATGTTTGATGATTGATATTGGATGAATGGATGTTGTATTTTATATTGTTATAAACTGCAAGTTGTTATGGATTTTATTTCATTCAGGATTGCGATTTGAAATGATATATCATCGTATTTATATTTTAAATTATGGATTGAAATGATAAATATTCGTATCACTTGACCATAGGATAGAAAATTATATACACACACCGTTGTCTATATATATAAAATATTTTGAACCGATTTCTATGGTTTTGCAAAGAAATATATGGTTTTATATAAATGTTGATTTCCGATATTATACAATGTTATTTTATTCTTGATTTTGAACTATGTATAATTTGTTTTAATGTAAAATAAGTTTAATATTAAAGTTTAATTTTATGGAAGATAATATGATTAAGTATTTAAATTATATGTTAATATATAGAGTTTATAATGATTTAAATAAATTAAGGTTAGAAGATAAATTGGAAATTTATTTGAAATTGAATTTATTTAAGAATTAACTCAAATAAGTTGATGTGAAATTTATTAAATTGGAAAATTTAAAAAGGTATGATTCTTATAACTTGATTTTTGTTTAAGGTGAATTAAATGAATATGTTAAGTAAATAGATTGAAGGGAATACGTAGTTATTTGCACTTTGAGTTTTATTTAAATGATAATGGATTTATTATGTAAAATATTTCAAAACTAAATAACAGAAAATTTAATTATTGAATTGAAACTATCAAATTTAGTTTTGAAAATTTGGAATATTTAAAGCCTTGAAATATATCGAAATTGAAATGTCTTATCAAAATTTAAGTGTTTCGAAGTTATGAATTTCAAAGTATTATGTTTTAAAAGTGTTATAATTTCAAAGGTTTGGTTTCGAACTGTATAAATTTGAAAGTGATACGATTTTGGAAAAGGAATATATTTGAAATGAAAATGATATTATATTGATTCGGGTTTTATAACAATGATATCATATTGATTTGGGTTTTTGAAATGGAAATGATATCGTATTTAAATGGTTTTAAAATGGATATTATATTCTGATTTTGAAGTAAAATTATTTTGAAATGACCACGGTGTTATAATAACGTTGATTGTTAAAGAGGCCGAGATCAAAAGTTGTCATACTCTATACCAACTCCGAAAACCACTTTAACAGCTGTATACGCGGTGGAGATTCCAGAATGAAGTAGATGGTGGCGGTGTTTCCTTTAAGGTATATACGTGTGGCATAAGGTGGCTAAAACAAGAGCGATTGACGGGCTAAGAAGGTAGCACCTTTTATCGGACACACTCCTTCGATACCATTCTATTACTTTGTGATTAATTGGGCCCTTTTGATTTTAGGGCATGGCTCGAGGTGGGCGGTAGTAGCTGCTACGTGGTATCACCGGTCTGGAAGCGTAATTGGTATATCTACCCTGGCATTGCCTAGTTGTGCCATGTCACCTACCATAGCGAGCCTTGTAGGAGTTTAATTTGCGTCGTACCTATGGAGCATCTTCTGCAGCCTCCCGATCAAGAGGTACGCAGGTGTTGTATGGACTATTGGCACTATTTACGTGTTAAGGTGGAAAATGTAAATCCTTAACGCTAAGTAAGTTTATTTTACTATTATACATTATTATAATAGCATGTATTACTATATAGTAAATAGTTTAACAGATCCTTAAGAGATGTGGATCCCGAACATCTCTTAGGTTACTGCACTCACATTGACACTGAATAGGAGATGTCAAATCCCGTAAACATTTCCGACGCTGCTCCACTCATATTATTTACCGTTGATTTAACTTACACAAGATCTTTTAGTTCTGACTTGAATGTTTTGTCTTTTCAATTCGCTCGGGTCAGTCTGAGTATTGCAGGATTAGAAGACCTTATTTCTGGAGGACGAAGACGAAGATTGTATTATTACTATTAATTACTATATAGTTCCGTTGCATTATTTTATTTTTCTCTGGTATGTGTGAACCTGATTATATTGTATAAGTATAATCAAATGTTTTGTAAACAGCTTCATGAACTGTTTATTTGATTATTATATTTTATCGTTCCGCTGCAAGATTCTATTTTGTTTTTTTCTTTCTCTGTTTTTCTTAGTTACCCCATAACAATCCACCCTTTTGTATGGTTTAAGTCTAACGTGAGTGATTTATAGTCGATTTAAAGCATACAAAAAAGCGGGATGTTACAGAATTCGTTTCATTGATACAATCTTCATATTTTGTTAACCAGTTTATTTCAATTTAAAATTGAAAATTTGTTAAAGTTTAAAACGAAAAGCTAATAGGTAACTGATGAAGAGAATATGAAATAGAAATCTTTCTATAACAATTCGTAGGGCCACAACCACACCAAAGCTTCTCCTTGTAGCCTCCATGAAGCAATCAAAGAGTTAAAACTGGATCAAAGGAGATTGAAAAGAGTTGTTTCCTTGTTGTTGCAGGGCATCGACCATTTGTAGTGGTACTCCCCTATCCCCTACCTCATCTTCTTCTTGCACTCATACTCACTATCAGTGAATAGTAAGAGAATTTACTGAGGCATACAGGCGGATATCTTAGGGATATACTCATTCTAAGGTATTTGTAAACCTATCTCTAATGAGTTACCTAACGTGTTATACTCCAAAAGCTAAAGTTCAACCTTTAGCTCTGATACCAAATGTGACGACCCAAGCAATATTACAAAATCTTTGTGAAAGATTGGTAACTTGTGAAGTGAATCTTTTTGTTTAAAGACTTGAAAATGGTAATTTGTTTAAACCATTTGGAAGAAAGGTTTTGGGTTAAAGTTGTGACTTAGCTAAGATCCCAATATCCATATGTTTTCAAATATTGCGCTCATTATTCGGTTTAGCCGGGAGAGGACCTTGTGTCATACAACCCATTCCGAATATTGATACGACAATATGGATTGCATACGAAGATTGGTGGTGAAGACCGGGTATTTTCGAGAATGAAAGGTTTACCCGTCAAATGACTCTGCACTGAGTAGCTATGGTATAGAGATCTCCATATGTGATGAGGAGGCCGATCAGGATTATGAATACCTAGATTGCAAGGGCTTCTGTGTGAAGTGCCTTCAGTTCTGTTCGAACCCGGAACAAACTTGTATGGATTTATGTCTGACATTACACTTTGAGATGTAAAGCTGGTTTTATCAAATACATTTCTGTTTGGTGGGGGAGAATTTATTCTCTTAGAATAACACAACTTCTTTGAGACGTACGAGCTCAGAGGTTATGTAGTTGATGGTTACTAGTGATACATTCCCAATTTGGTAATGTGGTATACGAAGTGCTGCCGATCATTTGTTGATCGAAGCATGGCTTTTGTGAAAAACGTAGCTTTGTGCACGTGACCTCGTCGGACCTCACAACCCGGAAATGGTCGAAACAGGAAAGATGTAGTAAGGTTATTAGGGGTTGCGCCCCTAGGGTATGTCCATTGCTTCTAGAAAAAGGCGATATCATGGTATGGAGCCTAGATATTTAACCTATGTTTTCGCTGCAAATTTATTACTTTGTGGTTGAGGATCCTCGGATAAAGGTCGGTAATGACCGGGGATGGCATACTTGTAGATGTTACTTCCGGACAGGGGTAACCCGGCCTTGTGTTTGCAGAGAGCTGGTTAAGTTCTCGGGGGTCCCTCCAGAGGCATACCCATGTGGCAATAGGAAGTTCCTTAGCCTGACCATTTGTTGAAAATCCAAAGAAACAATACATGCCCTGTACGGTTTTAGTTGTATAACCTGCCATGGAATGTGGCGGTAACCTGCTATTGAGCATAACAGCTATAGTAGGCATACAATAATGGTTGTATGCTGGCTAAGATTAATATTATAGTTTTGAAATGTTATCTGCACTATGCACTAAATAATAATATTAAAAAAGGATTTTGCGTATCAAGCATGTTTGACCATCATAAGGAGAAATCTCCTCCAATTCTGCATTTGCATTGTGTGTGTGGCGGGAGGCCTTATGGTAGTTTCATTTTTCAAAAAGCATTGCGGATTTCTTTTAAAATCTTTTGTTTTTCTTTCGATAAAGTAAATTGTTTTTATTTGCTCATACTAGTCCCATGACTAACCTGGAGTTTATTGTTCCATTTCTAAACTCTGGGTGCCCATAATTTTCCACACGAGCAGCCTAGAGTTAGGTTTTTGGGTAGCCAGATAGTAGATGTAGATTTGGTAGCTTCCAGTCTCGGGTTGGTAGCTTTTGGAAATCTTCGAAGCCTTTGGATTGGCAATTGCATTTGTTTCACTTGGACCGACCTTGCTTAAATACATCGTAATGGGGGTTTCTCGCTTTACGTTTGGAAAGCATGTTGATGGTTTAAGCTTTTAGAGTCTTTGGAACTTTCACAAATGGAGTCGCTATATGTTGGAGTATCTATCTTGTGGACTTCTGAAGATATTATCTTTCGAGTTATTTCTTTTCGTTGTATCTTGTATCTCTAATAATATTGATCAATTAGTTGTATCATTGTATCTATTGTGTCTCAATGATACATTCCTTTTCTTCCGCTATGTTGTTGTGCTTAATGTGTTATATGCTCTAGCAAACCAGATTCGAATACGAGTGAAGTATGTATGTCAATTTTTGAACGCGAAAATTGGGGTCGTCACATTTCATTGTAACGGCCGAATTTTTCGACGTCCGAAAGTCAACATCAATACGTCCACTGTATCAAATGCCACACAGTCGAATGCTGGAATACCGAACCACTAGGGTTAAAGAAGAAGAAGATAGAAGAAGAAACATGAACAATAACAGAATCTCACATTTTGCAGTGGAACGAATATAACAGATAAATGAATAATCTTTAAAACAAAGAACTATATCAGTTTATGCATACATCATATTATTAGAGTTACACAACACGATATAACTGGTAACAACACCGACAGTCATTATAACTTGACTACATGGAAACCGACTTTGCACCAACCCAAATGCAATGGATAATACATAGTACAGATGATACGCCTCACCATCCAGCTTCAACTCCTGATCTCCACAACATACTTCTTGACTTCGCTCCAGAATAATGATAACCTGACTCTAGGTTGCCCGTGTGGAAAAATGTGGGCACCCAGAGTTTAGCAAGGAAACCATAAACTCCAGGCCAGTCATGAAAC
Source organism: Allium cepa (assembly GCA_030765085.1). Taxonomy (NCBI): domain Eukaryota; kingdom Viridiplantae; phylum Streptophyta; class Magnoliopsida; order Asparagales; family Amaryllidaceae; genus Allium; species Allium cepa. The sequence goes on from CM060938.1 coordinate 225,853,671, forward strand.
TGGTGTGAGATCTTAAAAACAGTTATTTCACAAAGAAAAGAGATCCGCTATGCTTTTGGAAAATGAAACTACCATAAGGCCTCCCATCACACACACAATGCTAACGCAGAATTGGAGGAGAATTCTCCTTATGATAGTCAAACATGCTTAATATGCAAAATCTCTTTGATATTATTACTATTAGTGCATAGCGTGGAAAACATTTTGAAAGTATAATATAAATCTTATCCAGCATAGATACCATTATATTATGTCTGCTATAGCTACCTCCTGAGGAGGTAGGTTATACAATTGCAATCGTAAAGGGCTCGTATTGTTTCTTTGGATTTCCAACAAATGGTCAGGCTAAGGAACTTCCCGGGCCACATGGTTACGCCTTTGGAGGGACGTCCGGAGGACCTAACCAGCTCTCTGCCAAACAAGGCCGGGTTACCTCTATAACTAGGTAACTACTACAGGAGTATGCCATCTCCCGGTCGTTAGCAACCTTTTTCCGAGGATCCTCAACCACAAAGCAACAACCACAAAGTAATAAATTTGCAGCAACCACATAAGTTAAGTATCTGGCTCCATACCATGATACCACCCTTTTCCAGAAGGAAATGACATATCCTCAAGGGGTGCTACCCCCAAATAACCTTGCCGCATCCTTCCTGCTTCGACCATTTTCGAGTTGTGAGGTCCGACGAAGTCTCGTCCACAAAGCTACACTTTTCACGAAGCCATGCTTCGATCAACAAATGATCAGCAGCACTTCGTATGCCACATTACCAAATTGGGAATGTATCACTATTAACCATCAACTACATAACCTCTAAGCTCCTACGTCTCAGAGAAGGGTGTTAAGCTAAGAGAATAAATTCTCTGTCACCAACAGAAATGTATTTGATAGAAACCAGCTTTACATCTCAAAGTGTAACGTTAGACATACATCCATACAAGTCCTTTCCTGATCGAACAGAACCGAAGGCACTTCAAAGAAGCCCTTGCAGATCCGGATATTCACTAATCATGTCTGGAACCTCCATCACAAAGGTGATAAAATCTCTATACCCGAGCAATCCAGTGTAGAGACATTCGACAAGTAATCCTCTTGCTTTCGAAAATACCCGGTCTTCAACACCATCTTCAAATGCAATCCCATTTCGTCGTATCATTATTCGGAATGGGTTTTATGACACAAAGTCATCTTCCGGCTAATCCGAACAACGAGCGCTTATTTTAAAAAATAAGTGTTACATTCAGATTTTAAATAAATCACAACAATTTCCACTTTGATCTTTTAAATAAAAGATCCATCACAAAGATTCGATGTGGTTTTCGAATATCCATTTGGAATTCGACCCCTGCTCGCATCGAAATTCAAATGCCATTTAAAGGCAAATATTGATAGTCAATTATCAACTGTCAATCAATATTCACAGCAATCACTAGATTTTAAATAATTTTCCCCAAATTATTTCTTTTCAAAATATTTTCGTAAGATATATTTTCATACTTCAGTCATTTGAAAATAATTTTCAAATTACTTTCACATTTCAATCCTTTGAAAACAAATTTCAAATTATTTTCTACATTTCAATCCTTTGAAAACAAATTTCAAATCACTTTTCCTTACGTGGAATATATTCTCAAATATTTATTCATTTCCACCGAAAATCTACCGAGTTCAAGTACTTTAAAATAATTTAAATTTACTTATCCAGAATATACTTGGAAACATTTAAAATAAAACTATTTTAAACACTTACTTAAATATTAGTTATGAAAACATTATACTAATATCACATATAAACTTTAAGTTCGAACTAATATTAAAATAAAATTAGTAGATAGAGTGTAAATATTTAAATATCCATTTTCTAAATCAAAGATCAATCAAATCTTTAAAATAATCACTTCAATAATTAATTAAATAAATCTTTACTTTAAAGATTTTGAAACAACTTAAGAAAATAATTTCTCCACAAACATCCTTTTTTAAAAACCAACATTAAAACTTTTAATTAATATTTGAAAGCTACTTTAAAATCATGCTCGGCTTTCCAAGAAAAATACACCTTCCATTTCAAATGGTTCATTTAATTCAATTAATAAATCCTTCATGACTTATTTCAATTCACATTCCAAATCCGCAAATTTCTTTCCACACTTTAAAAATAAACCCATACTTATTTTTAAAATAAATTTCCATTTCCTTTATAAATTCCCATTATGAATTTAAATTTTCAAACATCCACTAATATACGATTTTCAAATCGATTTTCAAATATTCACTTTCAAACACCGAATCAATTTTCAAATTAATTTCCAAATTAATTTCAAACACCAAATTAATTTCCAAATCGATTTCCCAAAAATTTATTTTGAAACACCAAGTCAATTTCCAAATTGATTTCCAAAATCGTTTCAAACACCAAATCAATTTTCAAATTTAATTTCTAAATTTATTTCCTTTTAAAATAAATTCCTTTATCTCTTCCAAACTATTTAAAATCCGAATAATAAATAAATTCTTCAACTATTAAACAATATTATTGAAAACCCATTTATTAAATTCTTTTCCACAATTTGGAATTTATTTAATAGGTTTTCAAAAATAAAACCTTATCTTTTTAGAATTCCTTCTTTTAAATTTATCCAATTCTCAAAAAATAAATTTTTACTATAAACTTCTACTTAAATTTCAAAAATCCAATTCTATCTATTTCTGGTATCCTACGATACCAAAAATATAATCGGCTAGACTATATCATTCAACGATTTCAACTATAGATATAATCATACACAGATTATAAATAAATCAACACACAACATTGAAAAAAATTCAAATGTTTGAGGAATCCAGTTGGATCCCTCCAACCTGTTTCCCTGCATCCATAGATGTTGGCACAACAATTAAATACCAATTCCACTTCGAGGTGGAATATCACGATATATAGGATAATATAAAATCATCCGCTATTATGCGGCGCATAGGGTCTCATCCGCTATATAATGCGGCAAATCAAACACTCCAAATACATATATAATACCAATTTCACTTCGAGGTGGAATATCGCGGTACGTGGGTTTATATAATATTATCCGCTATTATGCGGCGAAGAGGGTCTAATCCAATACAACTGATAATAATTAATCATCCAATCACACAATCAACCATTTTAAATTTAACTATTTAAAATTAAATCGGAAAATTCAATTGAGTGAGAAGATCTCACCTTTCTTACGCATGCAAACCATTTCCCTTTCCTGCTTGATTTCATGATTTTTAAACCTTGTAACAAACATTATACAATTTTATTAATATTCGAATAAATCGAACATTTAAATTTCCATTTAATAAATTTAATTAACCAATGATTTTTATTTTAAAAAAATCTTTAGATTTTAAACTAATTTTCCTTTTATAGTTTTCTAAATCAAAATAATTATATAAGTTAATTAAATAAATTAATCACTAAAATAAATTAGTATTGCATTTTTTTATCTTCCATTTTTCAAACTGCATATGAAATAAGCTATATGGGTTTTCGAAGTCTCATGTATGTATATTTCCTATTTTATTCATATATATATATATATTATGTATAAGTACTAAATTTTAAACAGAATTATTTTACTGTAAAATAACCTTTACTATTAATTTACTTTTATATACAGATAAATAAATTAATAAAAAACTCACCATCGATCGACCATACCAGAGTATCGCCGCCTACCAATTGCGCCGTGATCGAAAAAAATTGCCCCTGCCGACCATCGCGAAAACACAGCACGCCACAGCGATCCCTCTACGCGGCCTCGCTCGAACAACCACCTTCGCGCCTCTGCCATGACATCGTGCTTGCCGACATGAATAACACAGCAAAGTTGCTGCCCCAAAAATCATCGCGAACCCTAGCGATTTCGCCGCCGTTCGACATTGAAGTCGATTCCCAAATTAATGAAAATTTCTTTATCTTTTCCAAATTTAAACCTTAAATTTGAAAGTAATTTCTTTATTCCTCCAAATAATATCATTAAGTCTAAAAATTTATTTATTCTTCTTTATTCAAAATGTACTTTCCCTACTCAGAATTTATTTATTTAAAATTTAAAAACCAACTTTTATTCTTCCAAATCATTTAATTATCTAAATTCCTTATCATTATTTATTTAAAATTACCTTTTTATTTACTTTAAAAATCCAAACTTCATGTGTATGTATATAAACATATTTTAATTCTCAAAATTCCAATATATATATTTAACCAAGCCAGAGTATCCAATAAATTCCACTTCCCAATATGATTAATATAATTCATAACAGATCATTACATAATCATATCGTTGAAAATATAAAACAAATTCAAATGTTTTGAGGAATCCAGTTAGATCCCTCCAACCCGTTTTTCCCTACATCCACAGATGTTAGCACAATATAATAATACCAATTCCACTTCGAGGTGGAATATTGTGGTATATTTTGGATCATATTATCTCATCCGCTATTATGCGGCACATAGGGTCTCATCCGCTATATAATGTGGGAAATCAATTACTCCAATATATATATATACATACATATATACTATATATAATATACCACATCCAATCAATTCAATCATTCAACCAAAATTTAAATTAAAATATTTAAATTTAAATAAAACCCAGATGAGTGATATTAACTCACCTTTGATTTTTGAATTGAAATCCGCTCTAACCCGTCTTGCTTCCTTCCAGATTTTGACCTTGTAAATATTTATATGGTTTTATTAATATTGAATTAATAAAATGGTAGATTCCCATTTACTAAATTTAATTATCCCATAATTTTGTTTAAGCTAATTCATCTTATAATAAATCTTTAAGTTAAAAATAATCTAAATAAGTAAATTCCCATATTACATCATTTTAAAATAAAATGGTAAGTGAAGATATGTATATTAATTAAATTAAAACAAAAATTATTTTATATCTTCAGAAATAAAAATTCTTCTAACATATATATAAAGTTATTTAAACTGAAACAGGTTTATTTTCTGCACTCTTTTTTTATTAAAAATGCTTGACCTAACAGTTTATAATAAAATAAAAAAGTTTAAGATCGTATGTCTTAAGGAGGGTGTTAAGCTAAGTGTAACAACCTGCCTTTTATCACATAGAAAGACACATCATTGATAAGAAACGGATAGAAAAGAGAAAACATAGAAAAGAAAGAACTAAACAACATCAGAATCTCATAGTGGAACAAACAAATTATATTAAATCACATAAGATATTACATAATATCATATACATCAGAGTTATACAGCTCTTACAACACAAACTAGACAGTTATAAACACCCGCCTAGTTATTACAACTCAAGTACATCACAGAAATACAACACAACACTAGCACAGCGGAACCACTGTACATTTATAAATGCTGAAGCCTTCTGCTTATATCTCCTTCAGAACTCGTCAAATCTAACCTGAATCCCTTGGCTACACGTAAAAATTTGAGTACCCAAGAGTTTAATAAAACAGAAAATAAACTGCGGGTCAGACATGGGTCTGGTGTGAGTAAACATCCTTTAAAAACAGTTTTAAATCTGTTCATATGATTGTTCTATGAAATGAATGTTACAGTAAACATGATATAAAATGTTTACATGTATGATATTGGTTATATCTATGATAAATGTATGATATTTATCTGTGAATGATGCTATGTGAATTCAATGTACTAAATTGAATTAAATTGTTCAAACTTAAACCACTTGGACATTAAGATGGCGTTTTGGATTTCGGTGAGACCGGAATCAGATTTTCAAATTTGAAATTCTGAAAACCACATCGATCCAAATTAAACGATAGGTCGTGAAATCTCAAGTGAAGATTCAAAGGAAAGGCTATGGTCATTAACTCTGAGGGTGATTCCAAAATGAGTTAACGGAGATAGTGCTTTCGATTGATATAAAGTTTCAGAGTGCAAGAGCTATTATCGATAACTCTGAGGGTGAATTCAAAATGAGTGTAGCGAGATAGTGCCTTCGGTTTTGTTCGAACCCGGAACGGACTTGTATGGATTGAATGCTTTCAGAACATCATCGGGAGGGCGATGAGCATTCTAAGATAGATGTGTTCTATAAAGGTAATCATAGCCTCAGGCCTCATCAACAGGGAATGGCTAAAACAGGGGAGGTGCAGCATGGTTAAGTGGGTCGCGCCTAAGTAGGACGAGATTTTCCCCCGTCTAGAGGTTCCTTTATATTCGGCTTAATGGGCAGTTGGAATTACGCACTAAGTGCGGGGTTGTCTTATTCAGGACTATCCAGTAAGAGATGGTTCCGGCCTTGTATTGTAGGGAATCTAGGGGATCCTCGGTACGGTGATCTAGGCCACGTACTGTGACGGGTGGCACCCCAGTAGCCCTTCCATTGATGGAAAACCATTTTTCCTATGTGCCTTTACGGTTTTGATTATATAACCCACTTTGTGGCTAGTAGCTGGAATTTAATAAATGTAACAATTTCGGCTATTTTCTATTTACTTGAAAACCCTAAAACCTTTAATTTAATAAGTTTGAAATAATTTATTTTTAAAATTTTGAAGTAATCTCAACTTAATTAACCATTTATTATTTAAGGAAGAAAAGTGTTTTAGAAGAATTCTTTAAGTAAAAACTTAATTTGTTTAAAATTTTAAAACTTGTATATATAACTTTTTCTTTCTTTAAACCTGGTAACTAAAAACCTGAGCCAAATCTTAAAATGCTCAAGCCATAACCCTGGACAACCCATTCTTCTAAAATTCTCGAGTTCAAACCCGTGCCTAAGCCTGTTTTTCTTGAGGAATCTTCATCTTCCTCAACCCATAAAGCAAACCAGATACGAATGATATCTATGCACGTGTACAGTCAAACTACCCATCACCGATCAGAGAGTTGTCGTTGATGTATTGATGATCGAAGCTTTGGCCGACGATGGGTAGTTTGACTGTACATGTGCACAGCATATCATTCGTATCTGGGTTGCTTTATGGGTTGAGGAAGATGAAGATTCCCCGAGAAAAACAGGCTTAGGCATGGGTTTGAACTCGAGAATTTTAGAAGAATAGGTTGTCTAGGGTTTTGGCTCGAGCATTTTAAGATTTGGCTCGGGATTTTAGTTACTAGGTTTAATGAAAGAAAAAGTTATATATACAAGTTTTAAAATTTTAAACAAATTAAGTTTTTGCTTAAAGTATTCTTCCAAAACACTTTTGTTTCTTAAATAATAAATGGTTGATTAAGTTGAGCTTACTTCAAAATTTTAAAAATAAATTATTTCAAACTGGAGATTTTGAAGACCGGGTATTTTCAAAAACGAAAGGATTACATGTCGAATGTCTCTGCACTGGCTGATCCTTGGTATAGAGATTTATATCATCCTTTGTGATGGGGAGTCTGGACGTGATTAGGGATTATCCGAATTTGCAAGGGCTTCTTTGAAGTGCCTTCGGTTCTGTTCGGACCCGGAACATACTTGTATAGATGTGTGTCTGACGTTACACTTTGAGATGTAAAGCTGGTTTCTATCAAATACATTTCTGTTTGGTGGCGGAGAATTTATTCTCTTAGCTTAACACCCTTCTCTGAGACGTACGAGCTCAGAGGTAATGTAGTTAATGGTTACTAGTGATACATTCCCAATTTGATAATGTGGCACACGAAGTGCTGCTGATCATGTGTTGATCGAAGCATGGATTTTTTGAAAAGCATAGCTTTATGGACGAGACTTCGTTGAGCCTCACAACCTGGAAATGGTCGAAACAGGAATATTGCGGCAAGGTTTTTAAGGGTCGTGCCCCTGTGGTATGTCCATTTCCTTCTGGATAAAAAGTTATATCATGGTATGGAGCCTAGATATTTAACCGTGTGGTTGTTGTATTTGTTGGTAAATCCTGGGATAAAGGTCGGTAATGACCAGGGATGGCTTACTTGTAGGTGTTACCTAGTACAGAGGTAACCCGACCTTGTGTTGGTAGAGATCCGATTTGGTTCTTGAGGGTGTCCCTCCAGAGGCGTTCCATTCGACGAGGAAGTTCCTTAGCCTGACCATTGTTGGAAATCCATTCCTCCAATACGAGCCCCTTACGATTGCGGTTGTATAACCTGCCACCTCAGGTGGTAGCTATAGCAGGCATAATATAATGGTAGATATGCTGGCTAAGATTAATATTATACTCTCAAAATGTTTTCCACTATGCACTAATAATAATATCAAAAAGTTTTTGCTTATCAAGCATGTTTGACTATCATAAGGAGAAATCTCTCCCAAGTGTGCGATTGCATTGTGTGTGTGCCGGTAGGCCTTATGGTAGTTTCATTTTTCAAAAAGCATCGTGGATTTCTTTTAAATTATTTTGTTTTGCTTTTGATAAAGATAAAATATTTTTGTTTGCTCATACCAGTCCCTTGACTGACCTAAAGTTTATTGTTCCCTTTCTAAGTTCTGGATGCCTACAATTTTCCACACGGGCAGTCTAGAGTTGGGTTTTTCAGATAATCAAATAGTAGGTGTAGATTCAATAGTATTCAATCTCTGCATATTGGCAATCACATTTGGATCGAGTTGCTTCACTTCAACATTGATGGAGCTTTCGATTTGGAATTTGGAGTCTTTCTAAGCTTTGGAGCTTTGGCAATGGAGATGCGGGCTATCTTTCTCTCTATCTCCTTAAACTCTGTGTGGATATCGTTCTGTTGTTATATCTTTGATGTATATTGATATCATTTGTGTAAATATGTTGTATCAAATACTGTTGTGTATCAATTATATTCATTTCTCTTCCGCTGTGTTGTTATACTTAATGTGTTATGAGCTCCAGTGAATCGGATTTTTGCCGTTGAATCCGCGGCATTCGAATATGAGCGAAGTATGGATGTCGATTTTCAAACAAGAAAACTCAGGCCATCCCAATCAATTTTTGGAACGCTCTGATACCAAAATGTGACTGTCCACCCGATAGCGACCCTATAACGATCATCCCAGTACCAAATACCGACCACCATAACATCAAAACTAACTCGAAATTGAATTCGAGTAACCCATCACAACCTGGAACAAACCCAAAACCTGGAAAAAAACCCTCGAATCCCCAATGCCGATCACTGGAGTGCCTGAGCCTTCAGCCACACCTTCGCCATCCTCCATGCTACCAATTCCTAGAGTTTGGTGGAACTTGATCCACAGAGATGCCGAGGCAAACAAATTTCCCGACCCTGCCAAAACTAGGGTTATAGACAAATTCGATCCACCACCGTCACTACAATGACTTATACACCCTACTGGCATTTTTTCCAAACTCTACGATCATTCCACTACCACCAGTGAAGACAACAACCTCGCCGATCACTTAGATCATCAAAACCACCCAAAACACCAATTCTGATCAAACTCGAATTGCTCACTCAATCCAATACTAAAAATTGTGATTTCATTTTTAAAAATTAAGTTTCTAGATAAGGTTTCAGATTATATGCCTGAATTTATGAATTAGGATGTTTGAAGTTTCACTTATCTTAAGTTTGCACTATTCTTTTGGGTTTTCAGAGAAATTTCTAATTTATTTTAACATAATATAATTTTAAAACTTACTATATGATTAAACAAACAAATTTTATTTAAGTTCTAAATCCTAACAGAGATTAAATCAAGAGATAGTGAATTTTGATTAAATCTTGAGCTTGGAAACTAAACACATATACAACAGCATGCACACACCTATACATTCATATATATATATATATATATATATATATATATATGTACACAGAAAAATGCACTTATATATGCACACACAATACATACTTATCCTAGAAATTAACATGCAACCAGATTCATACTTAAGCTTTTTAGAAAAGATGTTACTCACCAGTTAAAATTGATGAACAGAGCCTTTTTTGAAATAGCTTTGAACTTGCTTGAAAATCTAAACTTGAAATTTGAAATCACTTTGATGTTGAGATGATCTTTCTTTTAAAACAAAATTGAAGTTGCTTGCTGTTGAAATATAGTTTATTTGCTTTTGTTTAAATCTCAAGTTGAAGAAATGTTTGCAGGCTTTGGTTTTCATCTTGAAAATGATTTTACAAGTTATTGAATTTGATTTCTGGTTTGAGAAGTACTGATTATCAGATTTATTTTTGAGTTATAGGATTGAGTTTCTCTTAGTTTTTGAAAAGAGAAATAGGAAATGGAATGAAGAGAAGAAAGCATGTGTTTATAGGTTAAATTTGTGGTTTATTAAAAATAAAAGAAAAATCAAAATTTAAAAGTGATACTTGTTTAAACACTTACCATTTGTCGTTAACATTGCTTAACATCTAACACTTGTTACTAGTGTGACTTAATGTTTAACACTTGTAATAATGAAATTTTTATTTATTTTAAATGAAATTTGGAAGCTATTAGATTTTGAAAGCTTTTGATTTGGAGATCTTGGAAGCTTTTTGGATCTAAAGGTGCTTAGTTGGGATTCTCGCTCTTTCTTTTTGAAGACTGTGTTTTCATTTTGGTGTTATCGTTTATTGTTGTATCATGTATAGATGAATCTCTTATGATGGTGGTAATTTGATGTTGTATCTGTGGTGTTGATTAATAAAATCATCTTTTGTTCTGCTTTTATATTCATCTAATGTTGTTATAAGCTCCATCCGAACTGGAGTTCAACTTTTGAATCTCCAGTAGTCGAATATAAGTGAGGTATTTGATGTCGATTTTTGAACGTTGAATTTCAGGTCGTGACAAGTGGTATCAGAGCTAAAGGTTGAGTAAGAACTTTAGCTATAGAGTATAACACATTAGGTGGCTAATTAGAGATAGGGTGAAGTATACCCTAGAATGAGTATAAACCGAGAGACCAAAACCCAAAAATTTCTGGTCTATTTCTTTAAACTGTTGACATTCCCCAAGATATCTCATCCGTATAGTCTAAATCAAATTTTCTTACTATTTATAGATAGTAAGAATGAGCGGGTGAAGAGGAAGAGCTAGGGGTCGGGGAAATACCACTACAACTGGTCAAGTCCCCACCACAGCAGAAGCAGCTATACCTACTCAACCTCAACCTCGGCCGAATTTGGCTGACCTATATAAAATCTTCTCGAGACTTGGTGGTAAGCCGTTCACTGGCAAGGAATCTATTGTCGAAGCCTAAGCCTGGATTAGATCGTGTGAAAGAATTTTTAAAGGGCTAAAGTTGGAAGATGATCAAATGCGACTAATAGCTTCTTAGCAACTCCAAGAAGAAGCCCTAGCCTGTTGGGAGACAGTGACAAGATTTCCTATTAAATGTTTGGTTATCGTAAGATAAAAACTTTTTCGTGTTTATGTGTCGGAAGTCATACGAGATACTTTTTGTTTTCAAAAGTTTTCAAAGTTAAGCAACTTTAACCTGTTACTCACACTAGACCCATGTCTGAACCGGAGTTTATTTTCTGTTTTATTAAACTCTTGGGTACTTAAATTTTTACGAGTAGCCAAGGGATTCAGGTTAGCTTTAACGCATGCTGAAGGAGGTATGGAGCAGGAGGCTTCAACGTTCGTAGATATATAGTTTTCCGCTGTGTTGGTATCTCTGTGTTGTATTTGAGTTGTAATGACTAGACAGGTTTTATAACTGTCTAATGTGTTGTAATGTAAAGCTGTATAACTTTGATCGGTGTTGTATATTATGTAATACTTATGTGATTAATATAATTTATTCATCCCGCTGTGAGATTCTAATGTTGTTTTGTTCTTTCTTTCTATCTTTTCTCTTTTCTATCCCTTTCTTTCTTTCTTAATAATGATGCACCTTTTATTCCACAGAAAGAATTCGAGCAACCCATCACAACCTGGTATCCCATATATCCATATGGTTTTAATTAATTAATCTTAATTAATAATAATGACTGTAATTACTTAGTAATAATTATACCGGGTTAGGTAATTCATTACAATCAAGTAATTAAATTTATCTTGGTTGTGGATGATTGTTTGTATTGAATGTCAGAATTGATTATTAGCTTTGATACCACTTGTCACGACCCGAAATCCAGCGTCCAGAAATCGACATCAAATACCTCACTTGTATTGCCGGAGATTTAAACGTTGAACTCCAGTTCGGATGGAGCTTATAACAACATTAGATGAATATAAACAGCGGAAACAAAATGATCTCATATATCACAACACAGATACAACATCATCACAATATTTGATTACAACATTTTAATTCCATTATCAGAGTGATATACACATGACACAATAATAGGATGAAAACACCACAGCGGAACAAGAACAGTGACTGTAAAAATTTCCAACATACTACGACTCCGAGAAGATCTTCCCAAAAAATCCAAACACTTCAAAATATTTCCAAGGCCAAAAGCTTCCAAGATCCGATAGCTTCCTACAGACTTCAAAAGATTCCAAGCTGGCTCCAAAACCATAGATAACCTGCTTCTAGGCTGCCCATATGGAAATTATGGTCACCCGGAGTTTAGGACGGGAATAATAAACTCTGAGTCAGTCATGGGACTGGTATGAGTAAACAAAAATAGTTGTTTGTACAAAAACAATTTTTTAAAGAAATCCGATATGCTTTTGAAAAATGAAACTACCATAAGACCTCCTACCACACACAATGCAATCGCACAATTGGAGGAGATTTCTTCTTATGATAGTCAAATATGCTTGATACAAAAAACTCTTTCATTATTATCATTAGTGTATAGTGTAGAAAACATTTCGAAAGTATAATGTTAATCTTAGCCAACATACAACCATTATTGTATGCCTACTATAGCTATCATGTTTTATGGGAAGTTACCGCCACACTGCATGGCAGGTTATACAACTAAAACCGTACATGGCTCGTATTGTTTCTTTGGATTTTCCTAAACGAAAACTCTTAGTTTTCAAATGATAACAGCTTTCAAAGAAAGAAAGGATTTCCAGTTTTGTTAAAAGAGGTTCCAAATTTGAAATGAAATTGTTTTGAAAGCTATAATTGAATTTTGTGAAAGGTTTGTGAACTTTGTTTCCAAATTGAAGAGGATCTAAAAAGGTATTTTTTGTATAAAAGAATTAGGATTGAAATGGAATTGTTTTGAAAGGTATGAATTAATCTTTGTGAAACATTGGTGAACTTTATGAAGTGAATCTTTTTGTTTAAAGATTTGAAATGATAATTCGTTTAAACCATTTGAAGAAAGGTTTTGGGTTTAAGTTGTGACTTAACGAAGATCTCAATATCCATATGTTTTAAAATTAAGGGCACATTATACGATTTAGCCAGGAGAGGACTTTGTGCCATATAACCCATTCCGAATAATGATACGATGTTATGGATAGCATTTGAAGACCGATGGTGAAGACCGGGTATTTTTCGAAAGTGAAAGGATAACCCGTCGAATGTCTCTGCATCGAATGTCCCTAGTATAGAGATTTGATCACCCTTTGTGATGGGGAGTCTGGAAGTGATTAGGGATTATCCAAATTGCAAGGGCTTCTTTGGAAGTGCCTTCGGTTCTGGTCGAACTCGAAATAGACTTGTATGGTTGCATGTCTGACACTACACTTTGAGTTATAAAACTGATTTCATTCAAATGCATTTCTGTTGGTGGCAAAGAATTTATTCTCTTAGCTTAACACCCTTCTTTGACACGTACGAGCTCAGAGGTTATGTAGTTGATGGTTATTAGTGATATACTCCCAATTTGGTAGTGTGGCATGCTGAATGCTGATGATCATTTGTTGATCAAAGCATGACTTTTGTGAAAAGCGTAGCTTTGTAGACGAGACTTCATCGAATCTCACAACCCGGTAATGGTCGAAACAGGAATGTTGCGCTAAGGTTTTTATGGGTCGCGCCGTCCATTTTCTTCCGGATAAGAGGCGGTATCATGGTATGGAGCCCAAATATTTAACTGTGTGGTTGTTGCTATTTGTTGGTGAATCCTGGGATAAAGGTCGGTAACGACCGAGGATGGCATACTTATTGGTGTTACCTAGTTACAGAGGTAACCCAGCATTATGTTGGCAGAGATCCGGTTTGGTTCTTGGGGGCGTCCGTCAGAGGCGTTCCATTTGGTAAGGAAGTTCCTTAGCCTTAATTAATCCTTAATTAATCTTAATAAATCTTTAATTAACCTTAATTAATCCTTAATTTCTTATATTAAGTAATTATTCTTTAATTACTTTAAATAATCACCTTTTTAATTATATTAAGCCTGCTATAGCTACCACATGCGGTGGTAGGTTATACAACTACAATCGTAAGAGCGTGTATTGGATGATTGGATTTCCAACAATGGTCAGGCTAAGGAACTTCCTCATCGAATGGAACGCCTCTGGAGGGACGCCCCCAAGAACCAAACCGGATCTTTGCCAACACAAGGTCGGGTTACCTCTATATTAGGTAACACCTACAAGTAAGCCATCCTCGGTCATTAACGACCTTTATCCTGGGATTCACCAATAAATAGCAACAACCACACAGTTAAATATCTGGGCTCCATACCATGATACCACTTTTTATCCAGAAGGAAATGGACATACCCTAGGGGCATGACCCCTAAAAACCTTGCTTTATTTTTGCATCAGACAAACAGATTTAGTTTGATACTTTCAGGGTTTGGATGATCTGAAACTGTTGTTTTGATTTTTATTTTTATTTTTGTTTTCAGGCTCAAATTTTTATTTTGGTTTCTTTCTTTGTTTTGTAGTTTAGTTTGAGAATTTTTTAATCTGAGTATAGCCTAGTTTACAAAATCCGTTTTGATACATTTTAATTAAATTTTTGTTTTAATCTGAGTATAGCCTAGTTTGGGAGTATATCACTGATAACCATCAACTACATAACCTCTGAGCTCGTACGTCTTAGAAAATGGTGTTAAGCTAAGAGAATAAATTCTCCGCCACCAAATAGAAATGTATTTGATAGAGATCAGCTTTATATCTCAAAGTGTAATATCAGACATACATCCATACAAGTTCGTTCTGGATTCGAACGGAACCGTAGGCACTTCGTCCAATAAAGGAAGAAGCCCTTGCAATCCGAGTATCCACAATCCTGATCGGACTCCCCATCACATATGGAGATCTCTATACCAGAGCAACACGGTGTAGAGTCATTCGGCAGGTTATCCTATCATCCTCGAAGACACCTGGTCTTCACCACCTTCTTCAAATGCTATCCATTTCGTCGTATCACTATTCGGAATGGGTTATAAGACACAAAGTCCTCTCCCGTCTAAACCGAATAGGGAGCGCTCAATTTTAAAACACGTGGATATATCATTCACAAAGATTCACCATTAAGGTTCGATGTGGGTTTTGGATAACCAACTGGAATCCGCTCACTGTCGCATCGAAATTCAATTGCCGTTTTACGGGCTAAGGGGTTTTCACATTCACACAGAAACAAATCACAGATATCAATGCTTAACATAAAGAAATTCATATCATATGGTATCACAATCATATATCAGAGATATAAATCAACACAAAGCATTCAACAATAATCAATCACCTACAATTAAGATGAATTAACCGTGTGATTATAATTAATTAATTACATAATTATTTTCATTAATTATCCTTAATTGATGATTAATTATTCTTAATTTTAAATTAATTCGTCCTTAATTATTTATTAATTAATCCTTAATTATTAATTAATTAAATCCTTAATTATACTTTAGTTAATCCTTAATTATTAATTAATTAAATCCTTAATTATTCGTAATTTAATCCTTAATCATTAATGAATAAATCTCAATTACTTTTATTAATTAAGTATTCCTTAATTAATTTATCCCTAATTATAATTTAATTAAACTTTTAATTACATTATTTGTTTGAAAAATTAGGAAGTAATTAATGAAAATAAACTTAATTACTTTTAAAACATAACTTTCTTATCTTTAACTATCCAACTTTAAATCAAGACAATTTATTGTTTTAAAACACGGGTTTAAAATGTTTAAAATTTTAAATCTGGGTTTTAAAGTAAAAACTGTTTTGTAAGTCAAAGCGAGACCTACTTCAGGTGCTGCCGAGTTAAAACGTTACTTGCTTCGAGTCTTCCCCGAGTCAGGCCCCAAACTAACCCGTATGCTTTTCAAAACCTTAATTTTTGTTTAAGTTTTTATAAAACCCGATACACACTTGAAAATACCCGGGCTCAAACTCAAGCTAGAAACAAGACTTCCTGAAGTTGTCTTCGAGTTGAAACCTTCTTCATCCCAGGCAACTGACACATTCCCATGGCATGTGTGCATGCACTGACGAACAGCGCCTTCCTGACCACCGTCGACACTCCTCGCACATCGATGACCGTTAACACATCTGACTCCGACCACCCAAACACCCAAACAAATCCAGTATCAAAATCAAGGTAACTCGAGCAATTCTTGGAACAATAACCTCGCTTGAAAACCCTTCGAACCCCTGACGCCGACCATCAGAAGTCGCGTAATCCCATCCTTAGCCTCGCTAGACATCCACGCCACCAACACACCCAGTATGACGCCACTCGATGCACCAGAGATGACACATTCATCCAATTCCCGACCATGACCCAAATTAGGGTTTAAAACATAAATTGATCGACCACCGACACCACGGTGGTTTAACCACCTTCCAGATATTTTCTCCAAGTTCACCAAACCTTCCCCCACCTCCAGTCGAAACCCCAACCATCAGAGATTGCCCAGCCACTAGAATTTGCTCAAAATCACATTTGTGGTCATCACCGAAATGCTATCTCAATCCCAACTAGAATTTATGATTTTTACCTTAAAAATCATATTTTTCAGAGATGATTCAAGTTTCATACTTGAACCAGTAAATTAAATTGTTTGGTTTTTAACATTTTTAAAAATCTTACCGTTTTTACTCCATTCCAGAAGATTTTCAAACTTATTTTGCTTGAATAAATTTTTAAAACTTAAAACATATTTAAACATACAACTTTTATGTGAATCCTAAGGTCAAACAAGGATCATAAAAGGAGGACTTGAAATTTTTGATAGGTTTGGAGCCTGTAACCTGGAACAGAGTCAAATTCTGGTTTTTCCAAACATGCACAAAACAGATCCACACGTATATATACATTTTGTATACATTCAACCAACTGTACAACTTAACTTCAAGCATGATCTCGAACACAGATTTGAATTCCATAATTTCAAAAGTTTACTCACCTTGATCAAGAAAGAAAACAGAGAGCTTTAAATCCTGGAAGTTGAAAACAGAGAACTAGAGTTTGAATCTGCTTGTTTGAGTTGATTTTAAATGATCCCTGAATCTTTGATTTTCTTTGATTACTAAGTTGTTCTTTACTTGTTTGAAATCTTTCCTCTACAGGCTTGAGCTTTGAACCCTGGGTTTTCAAATTTGAAACGAATGAAGAGGTTGTCTTTCTTTGATTCCCAGGTTTAAAATAATTTGTATTTGTTTACTGGATTTTTTTTCTTTGTTTTCTAGTTTGTTTGATTTGTTTTAAAGTTTGCTTTGATGATTTTTGTGGTATGTAAAATCTGTTCAGATAAAAGAAATGAGATGAAAGAAATATTGTGTCTATATGATCTTTCTTCTCATTTTATTTTAATTTTCAAAAATAAAAACAAGATATTGACATTTGTTAATTTTAATGGTAAAATCCATTGCACTTTTAAATCCACATTCTTAAACTTTTAACACTTGTTAATTGTGGTGCCATAAGCTCAACACTTGTTCCCTTTTATTTTTATATTATATATTAATTTTAAAAGTTACATTTTCTATTTTATAAATTGATTTCCTTTTTTTTATAAAGACATTTATTTAAATCCAAATTCAAATTCAAATCCAAATTTGAATTACAATCCACTTATATTTGTATAAATCAATATAATTTTATTTTCCTTGAAAAATTCCAAACTAATTCCCAATTAAATTCTAGAAATTCAAATTAATTACTAATTTTAAATTTGATAAAATTTAGGGTGTTACATATTCCCCCCTTAAGAAAATTTCATCCTCGAAATTTGAAAGAGAGAGAAAGACAAACAAAGAATATAAGAACACAGAAGAAGATAGAAAAATGGCTTACGAGATTAAGCCGAAATATCCACTCTGCAATTGGGATAGGACTTCTGCATGCTACCCTCTGCTTCCCAAGTACATTCATTTGGATCACCACTCCATTGCACTTTAACCAGTTTCGCAATTTTATTCCTCAATTGCTTTTCATCACGATCAATTATTTTCAACGGATCTCTTTTTACTGCCAGATTTGGTGTGATCTCCAAATCTTGCTGAGTAGCCTCTTTAATGATACTATCTGGATCGTGCACATATTTTCGAAGGTGAGAAACATGAAACACATTGTGTACGTCAGATAACCAGCTGGTCAGCTTCACTCGATATGCTAAAGGACCAATCCTTTCCAGAATAGAAAAAGGACCAATATAACGTGGTGCCAGCTTACCTGTTTTTCCAAACCTCAACACCCCACGCATTAGAGAAACTTTGAAGAAAACAGAGTCTCCAACTTGGAATTCCAAATCCCTTCTTCTAAGATCTTCATAACTCTTTTGACGACTTTGAGCAGTTTTCAACTTATTTCGAATAAAATCAACTTTTTCAGTAGACTCCTTTATCATATCTGGTCCAAGAACGAGTCTATCACCTGACTCCATCCAACACGTAGGTGATCAACACGGACGACCATATAAAGCTTCGAAAGGAGCCATATCGATACTGGCTTGATAGCTATTACTATACGAGAATTCAACCAGATGCAAATGGTCCTCCCATGAACCACCAAAGTCAAGTATACAAGCACGCAGTAGGTCTTCTAAAATTCAATTTATTCTTTCTGTCCGCCCATCAAACTGCGGGCGATAAGCAGTGCTGAAGTTCAGTTTGGTTCCCAATGCAGCTTGAAATGCCTCCCAAAATCTAGTAGTAAGGATCGGGCCACGATCACTCACTATACTGCTGGCTATACCGTGGAGATGAACAATCTCTTTTACATACAACTTGGCCAAACTTGCCGTTGTTCGGTTAGATTTTACTGGAATGAAGTGGGCAGTTTTGGTTAGACGATCCATGATTACCCAAATTGCCTCATTCCCTTTTTGAGTTCTTAGCAACCATCTATGAAATCCATAGACACTTGATCTCACTTCCATTTTGGTACTTCCAATGGCTGAAGTAAACCGGCCATTTTCTTTTGATCACTTTTGATTTGCTGACAAGTAGCACAACGACTCACATAAATAGATATATCCCTTTTCATTATTTTCCACCAGAAAGTCCTTTTGATATCTCGATACATCTTATTAACTCCGGGATGGATGCTGAGTTTAGACTTGTGACACTTGTCCAAAACTTCCCGCTTAAGGTCAGGGATGTCTGGAACACACATTCTGCCTTTCATTCTTACAATTCTATTCTTATCGACCTCAAAACTAGAACTTTCACCTCGATGAATTTTCCTATAAATTTCAAGAAGAAACTTGTCTTCTTTCTATTTACTGGCGATCTTCTTAAGAAGAGTAGGAGTGATGACAAGATGAGCAAGAATAGCATGTTTTCTGCTCAAGGCATCGGGAACCACGTTGGCTTTCCCAGGCGTATACAGAATATCTAGGTCATAAGACGCTAGAAATTCTAACCAACATTGTTGCCGCAGATTTAAATCTTTCTGGGTGAAGAGATATTTTAGAGATTCGTGATCGGTGAACAATTCAAAATTTTCACCTAAGACAAGAAGGATTTATTAAGTATATACCTTAACTTAAATTAAATTTTTAAATTTTAGTAAAGTTGAAAGAGATTTTTACCCAAAAGGTAGTGTCGCTAGATTTTCAAAGCAAAAATAACAGCTAGAAGCTCGAGATCGTGGGTTGGGTAATTTTTCTCATGTGGATGTAAATGTCTATTCGCATAGGCAATTACTCTACCATTCTGCATTAGCATAGCATCCACACCATCACCACAAGCTTCTGTATAAACAGATAAGCCTTGATTCCCGTTAATAATAGTGAGAACAGGAGCAGTGGTCAATCTTTTTTTCAACTACTGGAATGCTTCATCACATTTTGGTGTCCAATCGAACTTGGCATTTTTCATTGTTAGCTTAGTCAACGGACTAGCTATCTTAGAAAAATCCTAAACAAACTTCTGGTAATACCCCGCTAAACCCAGAAAACTTCGAACTTCTTTTGGTGTAGTGGGTTTCCTCCCGTCAAGAATAGCGGAGACCTTGCCTGGGTTAATAGAGATTCCTTCTTCGTGAACAATGTGAACGAGAAATCTAACTTCTTTGACCCAAAAATGACACGTAGAAAATTTGGCGAATAGAATGTTCCTCCTCAATATCTCCAAAACAATTCTCAAGTGCTCAGCATGCTCCTCTTCGTTTTTGGAATAGACCAGAATATCGTCAATAAACATAAGAACGAATTTGTTCAACACCTCTCAAAATACACGGGTCATTAAATCTACGAAGTATGCGGGAGCATTGGTTAGTCCAAAAGGCATGACTAACCATTTGTAGAATGTGTCAGGACCCCTGAAGGCTGTCAAGTGAATACAATCTTCGACAATTCGTAGCTGATGGAATCCTTGAGCTAGATCCGTCTTAGAAAAGAATCGAGCGCCATGAAGTTGATCAAATAGATCGTCGATTCTAGGTACATGAAACTTGTTCTTGAGAGTTAGTTTGTTGAGATTGTGGTAGTCCACACACAATCTCAAGGATCCGTCAGCTTTGGCTATGAACACCATAGCTGAACCCCAATCAGAAACACTAGGACGTATTAGTCCTTTTTCTAGCAAATCTCGGGTTTGCTTGACTAACTCTATTCTTTCCCTGGGTGCCATCCTGCAGCTAGCATGAACAGCAGGACGAGCATTTGGAACTAAATCAATTCTGAATTCAATTTCTCTATGTGGAGGTAAGGATTTAACTTCTTTGAACACGTCTGGAAATTCCCGGACAATAGGTATGGACTCCAGACTAGGTTCGGGATATCCCAAAGTATACATTAGCTTATCTCTCTTAGGACTCGGATCCTCACAAGAGATTTCAATAAAGTTTCCAATTCTATTTTTGGTCGAAATTGTTCGATTGTTACAATCTAATTTCGCTTTGTATTCTGATAGCCAATCCATTCCGACAAATTCATTAAAATCGAGGACAAAGAGACTGATGGGGAATTGGTAGCAAGAATACGAGATAAGAACGTCCCTACATCGTAGATAAAGGTTCCTAGGGCCACCAAATGTATTTTTACATAAATGGTCTTGTCGACAAATTCAGGTTCAAGTTTTAATTCATTTAAAGTTTGTTGGAAGATAAAGCTATGTATAGCGCCCGTGTCAAACAAAACTCTAACAATTCTATCATAAAAAGTAAGGTTACCTTCTAAAACTCCTTTCCCTTATCTGCTTTAGAGGTTGAAGGCTTATCTTTGACTGAAAGAATTTAGGGGTTGAGATCTTGATTTTTGAAAATAGTTTTAAGAATAACAAGTTGGAGTATCATCTGAAAAATGGAAAGGACAGTAAATATTTTAAACATGCTAAAAATCAATCATCATAAATTGCTGATTCAGGAATATAATCTAAATCGAATTTGAAAATTATGAATTTTAAAAAGGAAATCATGATTTTTAATATTGAATCGAGTGGGATATTGGGGTTTGACCAGAAAATGCATTTTGGTCTGTTTCTGGTGACTAGAGAGTGGTGAGGCCACGGGGTTTCATCTGGAGGAAGGATGATGATCGGGGTGGTTGGAAAAAATAGTGGAAGTGACGACTGTTCGTCGTGGTGGCGGCATTGGATCGAAATAGGGTTTTAACCCTAAGATTGATCGAACTTGGAATTGTAGCTCCTACGTCGTCACATTTGGCAGATTTAAAATGATTACAAATTTAACTTTAATAAAATTTAAAACAATTTAAAAACCTCATAAACAAAAGTTAAATAAACACTTATCTTATATAAAAGAAATTTTTAAGAGTTTTAATCCAAATTATTTAAATTCAAAATCTTTCCTTTTAGAAAAAACTTTTTTCAAATCTATTTTGAAATGCTGCTTCGAGTTCAACCCGCAAGCTAGTCGAGCATTGACCTGAGAAATCCACATCTTTCTTTTTCACGAAATTTGTTTAAGTTATAAAGTTTAATTCTGGAAACCATTTTCACTCTCGAACTTGAAATAAAAGTAAACTTAAGTAAAATGTTTCAAAGGCATATGTAAAGGATAATTAAGTCATTGATAAGGATAGTATTTTATCTTAAAATTAATTAAGATTTAATGATTTGAGATTAATTAAATTAATAAGGTAATTAAAGACTAATTAACTAATTTAATTAATTTATGATTAAGGGTTAATAAATAAATAAAAAAGGTCATAAGTTAATTAATTTAAGGGTTAATTAATTTTTAATTAAGAATCATTAATTAGATAAGTTAAGATTATCAATTAATGGTTAGAAATTGATTAATTAAATAATGGGAGATTGATTAAGTTACAATTAAGCATTAACTAGTTAAGTAATTAGAGATTAATAAATTGGTAGTTAAGAATTAATTAATTTGAAATAATAATGGTTAATTAAAGCATAATTACTTAGGGAAGTAATTAAAGGATGGTTAATGAGTATAATTAAAGGAAAAATCATTAAGTAGGGATTATGAAATGATTAATCAAGGTTGATTTATGAAAGTGATTAGTTAAAGATTAGTTATTAAATGTGATTAATAAAATATTAAATGTGATTAATTAGAGGAATAATTAATCAAAAAGTAATTAGAGACTCATTAATTAATATAATTAATGAAAGTAATTAAGATGTGATTAATTAAGTATAATTAATCAATGAAGTGATTATAGAATAATTAATTATTGTAATTAATTAAGGGTTAATGTAATTAATTATGTTAATTAATTAATAAGAGTAATTAAAGGTTAATTACTGTAAATGGTTAAGGATAATTAATTTTTGTAATTAATTATGGCTAATTACTTAATGTAATTAAAGAATTATTAATCAAGGATGATTAATTAAGACAGATAATTAGAGAATGATTAATTAAGTGGTTTATAATTAATTAATGGTTAAGTAAGCAGGATTTATAGTGATGGAAGAAATTAATTTAATTTATTTTAAATTAATTAGAGATGGTGTGATCAATAAATGTTTGCTTATGGATGGCTGATTAATACTGAATGCCTTGGATTGTTTGATATCTCTGATATGAAATATGTACTGATCTGTGATATGAGATGTTTTGGTTGAATTGTGACGATACAGATTATCTATTTGTGAGATTGTGAATTATCTATTGTGTGAATATAAATAATGAATTGAATTGTTTTAACTTTAAAACAACCGGGACTTAAAAGATGGCGTTTTGGATTTCGGTGAGACCGGGATTAGGTTTCCAAGTTTGGATATCCAAAAACCACAACGATCCAAATTAAACGATAGGTCATGAATCTCAAGTGATGTTCGAGATGAAGATTTAGAGTGCAAGGGTAATTTTCGTTAACTCTGAGGGTGATTCCAAAATGAGTGTAACGAGATAATGCCTTCGGTTTCATTCGAACCCGGAACGAACTTGTATGGATTGAATGCTTTCAGAACATCGTCAGGTGGACGATGAGCATTCTAAGTGACGTTTTCTGATAAGGTAATCGTAGCCTCAAACCTCATCAACCAGGAATGGCTAAAACAGGGGAGGTGCAGCAAGGCTAAGTGAGTCACGCTCAAGTAGGACAAGATTTCCCCTGTCTAGAAGTCCCTTTTTATTCGGCTGTGTGGGCAGTTGATTGCAACAACTGACAGGGTTGTCTTGTTCGGGACTATCCAGTAAAGGATGGTTCCGACATTGTGTTGCAGAGGATTTAGGGTGGATCCTCGGTACGGTGATCTAGGCCACGTATTATGATGGGCGGCACCCCAGTAGCCCTACTATTGATGGAAACCCATTCTTCCTACGTGCCCTTTACGGCTTTGATTGTATAACCCACTTTGTGGCTAGTATGCTGGAATTTAATCATATAACAATTTCAACCATTTCTTATTTACTTGAAAACCCTAGACCCTATTATAATATCACTGGATTTCCTATCAAATGTTTTGGTTATCGTAAGATAAAAACTTTTCCGTGTTTATGTGCGAGAAGTCTTACGAGATAGCTTTTGATTTCAAAGGTTTTCAAAGTGAAGCAACTATAACCTGTTACTCACACCAGACCCATGTCTGACCCGGAGTGTATTTTCTATTTTTCTTAAACTCTTGAGTACTCAAATTTTTATGAGTAGCCAAGGGATTCAGGTTAGCTTTGACGAATTCTGGAGAAGGTATGGTGCAAGAGGCTACAGCGTTCGTAGATATATAGTTTTCCGCTGTGTTGGTATCTTTGTATTGTAATGACTAGACACGTTTTATAACTGTCTAATGTGTTGTAATGTAAAGCTGTATAACTCTGATAGATGTTGTATATTATGTAATACTTATGTGATTAATATAATTTATTCGTTCCGCTGTGAGATTCTGATGCTGTTTTGTTCTTTCTTTTTATCTTTTCTCTTTTCTATCCCTTTCTTTCTTAATAATGATGCATTTTTCTGTGGAATGAAAGGCGGGTCGTTACAATCGGCAATATTATACAGTGGCGTATTTGTGTCGATTTTCGAGGGTCGAGAAGGGAGGGTAGTGACCAAAGTGCACCAGGAAAGTATGACAAGCAGTTCATTGTGAAAAATCAAATAGTGCATAGGAGTTTAATGGGAGCAGGTTCAAGTACATGGGTATAAACATCAATGACAATGCATATGGTCAGGGATAGAAGAGCATCAAAATAACTAGAATTCAAATGAAAACTCTAGACATGCTCAGGTTCAATAAATTAACATGAATGCAAAGCAACAACAAGCAAGAATAGATCAATATACATACATACATACATACATGCATGCATACATACATTCATACATATACATACATACACACACATATACATACATACATACATACATACATATATATATATATATATATATAATGGTAACCAAACATGTAACAGCCCGCAAATCCGTACCCCTTGAGTCAACTCTATTCTACATCAATCAACTCAAGATGAATGGAAATACGAACCATTTGGGTTAAAGAAGAAGAGGTAGAAGAAGAAAGTAGAAAAATAACATCAGAATCTAACCATCGCAGCGGAATAGAATATAATAGATAATAACATATCTTTACACAAAAATAAATACTATATCTGTTTATACATACATCATTAGAGTACATCAATCACATAACACAATTAACACAATTGGACAATAATCATAACCCGCCCACACACAACAGAATACACATCGGAATATAAATCAAGTACGGAAGTACGTCTCGCCATCCAGCTCGTCTCTTGAGCTCCACAGCTTTCTTTCCTGTATTCTATAATACTCGGTCTGACCCGAGCATTATAGTTAAATAACACCCGAGTCAGTCTGGAATACCAGCGTGAGAATCACACTCAAATTGATTATTAAAGTTTCAAAATCCTTTGAAAATCAAAAGCATCTAGTAAGACCACGCCACAAATAAACATGTCGGGTTTTTACCTTACGATAGCTAAAACACTTTTTATTAAAATCCTCTGATATTATAATAGGGTCTATATACAAATACTTATTAAAATAGCCGAAATTGTTACATTCATTAAATTCCAGTACTAGCCACAGTCGTGGGTAATACAAACAAAAGTCGTAAAAGGCACGTAGGGAGAATGGATTTCCAACTAATGACTAGGCACTGCGGTACCAACTGTCACGGTACCTGATCTAGATCAGCATACTGAGGATCACTGTCGACCCCCTGCAACATAAGACCCGGACTACCCCTTACTGGATAATCCCGAGTAAGATCATTCCATGGTTCTGATTAGCAAACGCACCACAAAGCCGAATAAAAGGGACATCTAGACAGGGATGACCTCACCGGAAATAGGTGCTACCCACCAAGCCTTGCTGCATAACCCCTGATTTTCAGTCATTCCCGGTCGATGAGGCTTGAGGCTAAGCATTACCATTTAGAACGTTTCAGTTAGAATGCTCATCATCCACCTGACAATGTTCTGAAAGCATTCATCCATACAAGTCCGTCCCGGGTTCGAACGGAACCGAAGGCACTATTCCTACTACATCCATTTTGGAAATATCCTCAGGATTAGTAGCGACTATCCCTTGCACTTCACTGCTCCAACTTCGAATCCAAACTCGTCTTCCTTACGAAAACGTACAAACCGGATCGAAGTGATTTCAAGAAATAAATCCCGATCCCGGTCTCTTCGAAACGATCTGCGCATTGTCCAATATTGATAATCGGTTATTTAACTATCAATTAACATTCACAAACAACCATCAACCACAAATCATTTGACCAAATTATTTATTAATCTTAAAATATCTTCACAAGATATATTTCTATTTTCAATCCTTTGAAAACAGTTTCAAACCATACTTTTCTCATAAGATAAATTTCCAAATATTTATTTCCACTGAAGACAACCAAGCACAAAACATTAGATTTTTAAAAATAGTTTAAAACTCCTTATAAAAAATATCCTTTGAATCATTTAAAATAAAAATTTCTTTAATACTTATTCAAATATATATATATATATATACTTTAATAATATTCAAAATGAAACTACTTCAATACTTTATTAAAAATATATACTATAGGAATATGAGGTTACTTTATAAATATAAAACTAGGTTTTCTCTTTTTAAAACAAAATACCAAGTCACCTTAAATAATTACTACTATAAATAGATTTGAAAAATACTTACTTTAGAATTCAAATATTTAGAAATAATAAATTTTCTAAAACATGCTTTTAAAACAACATAACTTATATTTAAAAATTTACATTAAAAACGTACTTGGCTATCCAGGGAAATACTCTTCTCTTTCCATATTTAAAAATAAATCACTATTTATTTTTAAACAAATTTTCTCATTCCATTAATAAATTATTATCGTGAATTTATTCTTTCAAATATCCACTGATATATTGCTTTACTTTTATAACATAGTTTATAAACTTCATACTCACATTCTCCTTTAAATGTCCAATTTCAAATATTTAAATCAATTTCCAAATTGGTTTTCAATTTACTCCATTTGAAATAAATTCCTTTACTTACTCAACTAATTTCAAAATCCATTAATTATAGATTTTATTATTAATTTTCTTTCGTTTTGATTTAAAATCTTTTAACTGAAAAATACCAATTTCCAGATGTTCCAAATTTCTTCTTTATTCCTTTCAATAATTTAAATCTTAAATTAAAAATAAATGCTTTATTCTTTTAAATAATAACACTGAAGTTTAAAATTTCATTATCTTCCTGTTTATTCAAAATTCTCTTTTCATATATGGAATTTATTTATTAGAATTCTTAAAATCACATTTATTCTTTCCCAATTCATTCTTAAATTTATTTAAATTCTCTATAATTATTTCACTTTCAAATTCTCTTCCTTTTATTTCAAAATCCAATTCTACATATTTTGATAACTCAGTGCATCGAAATATATTCAAGTAAACCATAGCATTCAATATTCCAATTATCAATAATATTCATCACATAATATCGAATATGCATAACAGAGAATATTAAACAATATAAATAATTTTGAGGAATCCAGTCGGATCCCTCCAACCTGTTTCCCTGCATCCACAGACGTTAGAACAATATAAAATACCAATTCCACTTCGAGGTGGAATATCGCGTTATATGGGTTTTAAATATATTATCATCCGCTATTATACGGCGCATAGGGTCTCATCCGCTATATAATGCGGGAAATCAATCATTCCAAGATATATTATATACTACTATATAAAATATTGCACATCAAACAATTCAATCATTCAATCAACTATTTAAATTTAAATATCAACCAGATGAGTGAGATTAACTCACCTTTGATTTTTGTTTTAAAATCCACTTCAATATTGCATTGGATTCCCTGATGTTTGACCTTAAATAAACAATTTGTATAATTTATTAATATTCAAAATAATCGAACTATTAATTACTGTTGAATAGTTTTAATTTTGACTAATGATTTATTTTAAACAATAACTACTTCCAAACTAATATCTCCTTTTAAAAAACCCTTTTAGTAACTAATTAAATTAAATAAGCAATTAAATAATTTAACCAGCTCATTATTTATTTTAAAATGAAATAGTAGGTTGAAATATATAAATATTTATAATTTATACTTATGCTTTCCTTTTTTGAAACCCCATATGTATATACAATTATAAAATAACTTATATAGATCAAAAAATCCAATATTTAAATAAATTCTTCACAGTTTCAAAATCCCATATATTTCAAAACCTTAACTTTGAAACCATAGACATACGCTTATAAATATAATTTATATTACTATTTAAAAGTCTTCTATTTTCCTAAATCCTATATATGTTATTATTATTTTAAATAGTACTTCAAAGTGTAAATATCTGTATATTTTTTTCCTGCATATATATATATGTATGTATCAAATTAAAATATACATGTGTGCTTAGACACACATACACACACTTATATCATCATTTTTTTCTTTCTGTAAGCAGAAGTAACTCCTAAAATAAATAAAATTGATTATTTACCTTACTGTGAATATTATTTCTCTAACCTATATATATTTATCTATTAACAGAAATATTTTACTGTAATTCTTTTTTTCTTTTGTTTCCTGACTTCTGATTATTCAAATTTAAACTGGAATGCAAATTGTAAATTAACACGTTGTAAATTTTTACCTTGTTGGAAAAACAAACTCAGGAAATCCACCTCGTTCGTCACCACAAGACTTCCACCATTCTGACATCGAATGATAACGAGCCCTCAATCATCGTCACCGCGATATGAATTCGAATGGCCTCAACTGCCCTACCATTATGAGTTCGTGCGCCTGAACCAGGCCTACCGCAATCGCGAGCTCTCCACTTTCCACGCCTTCATTGCCCTCTCCGTTCGCCGCTATCGCCTCTCTTCACTGCAACCTACTGCTTACCCATGGTGACCCCAAACACGCGACCGCCATCAAGAGCCTCGCGCGAGAAGAAAACTAAAAAACACAAGCGTGCCCAGATCGACTTGACGACGGCGCTGCCTCGCGCCATCCCTAACCTTTATGAATTCGAGCTCGCCATTTTTTTTATATATGAATTCGATTTCGTTCGACTGTTTTTATTTTTTTTCTTTCGACCAAAATTTGGGGTAAACAAAGGAAAGGTTGGCTATGTCATTTAATTGTGAACGAGAAAGCAGCGCAATTTCAGGAGAGTAGGTAGCGTATGGAAGAAGGAAAATAGCTAGTGTATTTTGGAGGAGACTGGAAAAAGGGATGATGTGAAATCAATTTGACTAGTCAAGTAAAGTATTTACTCGTATTTAAATTTAAATTCAAATTGTCTCGGAAATGCAACTTAAAATCTCGACATCCCATCGAGGCGTGCCGCTAGACGTTTATAATGTTAAACCCCTACTTCGAACACAATGGAAAAGGTTTCGAACCCTAATTCGATCGTATGGAGAAGATAGCTTTTTGGACTCGGTTATTAAATTGAATTTTCCATATAAATTTCAACGCGTTTATATATCGTACGCTCACACAATAACTCCAAACCCTACGAAAATTGAAATCCGATAATAATACAATATTACGGATCCAATAGCACTGGTTTCGTCGAATTCCGAGACTGTGCCTTGGGAGGCTATTTTAATATCAATTTTAAACGATTTATTTTCAAAACTAAACAAAATACTTCCAAATTCAATTTTAACACTTTTACTATCTTCAGTATTATCGATATAAATTTTACAAGCTTTCAAATTATTTTTAACAAGCTTAAAACTGGAGATTCAATATTTTACCCACCTTTCAATTTTTAAATTCAAAAATTTAATTATCAAATAAATAGCGATATTTAAATTCAAGTAAAAAAAAATAACTTTAAAACATTAAAATCAAATTAATATTCCGATTTCAAACATTAAAAAATTCTGGTTCGTCACAAAACAAGTAAACATGCTCATATGTACATTGATATGCATGCATTCAGGCGTGAACACACATGAAAACAAGACAATCAGAATTGAGGGCGGAGACAAATGCAAGTGCAGCAGCAAGATCAATAAGATGAAATGCACATGTACCAGATGTAAGGATCCAAACTCAAGATAAGATCAAGTGACTAGCATGCACTCATAGATCTTACCAGAAAATATACATCATTGTTTAAACACACCGCTGAAATGTGTAAGGGAAAAAACATGCACATCGGATAGATCCAAGTATAAGTTAAACAAAGGAATGTAGAGTGCACATAAATCCTTAACTAAGCAAACAGCCAAGTATATGCATATACATGTACATCAGGTATCAGTTTCGAGCAATAGAGTAGTGGATACAACAAACAACTCAAACCAAAAACATCAAGCAAGAAACAACATGAACATAGTTCATCATCATTGGACAACCAACAAACAGCAAAACACACAGAGGCAACTCAGAGATAAAAACACCAACAAAACAGTTCAACAAGTTCACATACACACAAGCATCCAGGTCGCAAATGTTCCAGGTAAAAGAAACAAGCATCAACAATACCAAAGATGAAGTAAACACGTCAAGGCCGAGATAAAAATCAACAGGGTCCAAACATATTTGAAGATATTTTAGTGAAATCGATATATTTGTACATATATCAAGTGATGAACAAGTTGTAGGATAAAAGAACGGAACGATTCAAATCAATTTAAGAAAATTCGCATTCATCAGAAATATATGGAGTAACATGTATATAATAAACAAGTCAGAATTCATCACAATCATTCAATCGAAAATCGAATGGCCGAGCAAAGAAATTAAAGAATTCAAACAAAAATATATGAAACAAAATTATAGGGTTTCGATTCCTATAAATACCAAAATCATCATCGGCAAAAAATCATCGAGTTTGAGTTCAAACAAAATCGCATGCCAATTTTATACCATTCAAAATCGACATTGAAGCAGCTGTAAGCAAATCAAATAATGCTGATCGAAGAAGTAATGAAACAAATTGAGGAGCAAAAGCATAAGAGAAACGATTCAAATTGCTATCTCCAAGCGGCGGCTCAAATCCAAAAGGAACCCTAATTTTAAAAGAAGGACAAAAGGAATCGGGCGAAGAATTTCACCAAAATAAAAGGAGAGTCTTCATTTAATTATTTAGTATTTGGGTCGGTTTTTATTTTTGTATTGGGCTTCATTTATATAGGGTTCTATTTTTTAGTTTTATTTTTATTTGAAACTTTCTCTTTTGAAGAATTCTGCAAATTTCTAGTTTTGTACTAGGTACAAACTACGGGGCATGGTTTGAGAATTCGCATCTCAGTGGCTGAGTTGTGGTAGGGTTTTGAGTTTAGAGTTAGGTTAATCAAGTTAGCGAGTATCGCAAGTTTAAATGTTTTCGTAAATTTCTAATTACTTGATTTTTAGTAGAAACCTTGGGGGCAACATGTAGACAGATTTTTGTCGAAGCTGGGTAAAACTATGTGTGATCTTTACGACATTACTTTATGTTTTTGTTTTTATTTACGCATTACTAGTAGTAGACCCTATTCCACCCCTTTGGGGTGAAAAAAATCCTACAGTTTGTTGCTCCACGACCTAAGATTCCATGTGGACTATGTATATGGTTTATTGCTTTACCTACTTCATTCAGGTAGGAACGGTTTGTTGACAAACGACATTTGTTGATCATTTATTATCCAGATCTAGCATCGTTTCCATACAAGGATTTATTCCAGATGTAGATTGGACTTTGGTATGTTACATATAGAGAGCACAGACACAGCATAGAGGAGTACGAGGCCAGATACCAGTAACAACCGAGATACATTCCTCGTCCAGATGCTGCAGTTGATTTGGGTGATGCTTTAGATTTCAGGCATGTTGGAGTTAGTGGGGATGACCCTGGTAACGAGATTCCATATTATGACAATGATGATTATGATGATGAGAATGAATACAAAGAGGATGAGTAGTTGATTTATTTGGTCAATTATATCAAATCAGACTATGTTTTCATGTATTTTTATTGGACTATGTTGTATCGTATTCGACTCTATTGAACTTATTTGTTTATGGGTATGTTATTCATGTGTATCTGTTTTGGAGTTCTACCGTTTGTCTATTGATATTACAGTACATGAGCAACGTTACACTTACTCATTGCAACATTTATAGTTTCTACCAAAACTAAATTTGAAATAAACTAATACAACATGAATAGCATTACACTTACTCATTACAGCGTATATAAGTTTCAACTGAAATTAAATTTGAAATAAACTAATACAACATGAACAACGTTACACTTACTCATAAACGTACAACATATAACTAATAATTGGATGACCTCCCGGACTACCATGATATTCTCTTATCTTACTCTCCACTACCTCACGCTGTTCGAGCATGACTTAGAGAGGTCACAAGCCATCATAGACAACATGATCGCTTCTTTTCGTTGTCTCATTTTCTCTCTTTTTAGTTCCAAATACTCTTCTTGCAAACGAAGATCTAACTTTCTTTGTTCTTCTTTCTTGGTCTTGCGCTCATTCCATTCTGCATTTTCCTCTGCTCCATTCTTCCTCAAATAGTCTTGTTTTGCTATTCACCAAAGACATAGTTTCAACTATTTTATCATATTGGGCGTTGTAATCAATTTTATTCTTCAATCTCCATTTTCCTACCACCCTCCCTGCGTTGTTGCTATGAAATGATGGAGGTTCTTGTTTTTCAGCCGCCTTCGGGATATTGGACTCTCCTGTACTTGACTCAGGATTTATTTTTCTTGATGAAAATTGAAATTTGGTGTGTTTCTTTTTTATTGTGCTCCATTTGTCTTCATCTTTAAGAAGATTGTTGTAAAGGCCCACAAATCCGTACCCCTTTGAACTAACAAAATTCCATCACAGTTCTGTCCAAATTGGCACAAATGTACGAGTCTTCGGGTAAAAGAAGAAAGAGGTAGAAGAAGAAGAAATAAAAACAACATCAGAGTCTCACAATCGCAGCGGAATAAAATATAATATATAATAACAGCTTTTAAATACAAAAAAATCTGTACTGTATACATATACATACATACCATCATCGGTGTACTACAAACATCCATATAGAGACAACTTAATATTTTTCCATACACAGCGGAAATAATAGTCAAATACGGGAGTACGCTCTGACATCCAGCTCGTCTCCTGAGCTCCTTAGCTTTTAACCTGATCCTATTTAACTCAGTCTGACCCGAGCATCATATAAAACAACACCCGAGTCAGTCTGGAAAACCAGCGTAAGAGATCACACTCAATTGGATTATTATATTTTCAAAAATCCTTTGAAAAACAAAAGCATCTCGTAAGACCACGCCACAAATAAACATGTCGGGTTTTTACCTTACGATAGCCAAAACATTTTTATTAAATTCGTCTGATATTATAATAGTGTCTATAGAAAGTAAATTAGAATCTAGCTGAAATGCTTGCATCTCACGTTTCAGCAATAGTTGGGCACAATCAAAACCATACAGGCGCTTATTGGAGTTTGGATTCCATACAGTGGCAGGGCTACCGGGGTACCGCCAGTCACAGTACCTGGTCTAGATCAGAGTACCGAGGAGCCACCCTAACTCCCCTGCAACACAAGACCGGAACCATCCCTTACTGGACAGTCCCAAGCAAGATCAGCCCGTGGTTGGCGCGACCAACCACCCACTAAGCCGAAATAAAAAGGGACATCTAGACGAAGGAAACCTTACTCTCCAGTGGGGGCTACCCATGAAGCCTTGCTGCACCTCCCCTATTTTAGCCATTCTCGGTTGATGAGGCTTGAGGCTAAACGTTACTTTTTCAAGAACGAGTCCCACTTAGAATGCTCATCGTCCACCTGACGATGTTCTGAAAGCATTCAATCCATACAAGTTGCCCTAGGTCTGGACAAACCGAATCACCGTCTTCAACTCTTCACGGTCTTCATTCGTAATCATTCAAACCGGATCGAAGTGGTTTTCGGATAATTAAATCTGATCCCGGACTCTTCGAAACGATCAGCGCATTGTCTCATATTGATAGTCGGTGATTTAACTATCAATTAATCATTCACAAGCAACCATCAAATAATTTCCTCAAATCATTTATTTCAAATATTATTCAGATATTATTTCTATATTACCCGTTTAAATAAATTTTCAAAGCCCTTTTATTTCCATGAAATCATTTAAATGATTTCTTATACCTTCTCACATTTTGATTTTCCCTTTGAAAATATTCTTTATTTTCTCATTCCTTCCTCAAAAGTCAATTTACACTTTTATTATAATTTCTCAAACTCACTTTCTCCACTTAATAAGATTTCTCCTAAATCTTATCTCATTTAATTAAATTTGCTTACCATCACAAGAGGATTTTAACTGGATTTTAAAAACATTTAAAAACATCTAGGTTTATAAAATAAGAAGTAATATTAAATATAAATATTAAAAATACCTAGTTATTTATAAATTTCAAAGCTGGTTTTTAGAAAAAATTGGAGTTTATCACAAATAGTTGCTATACCTTTAAAAA
The DNA here is from genome assembly GCA_030765085.1 of Allium cepa. Classification (NCBI taxonomy): domain Eukaryota; kingdom Viridiplantae; phylum Streptophyta; class Magnoliopsida; order Asparagales; family Amaryllidaceae; genus Allium; species Allium cepa. Next base: position 225,888,377 of record CM060938.1, read on the forward strand.
TAACTAATTCAAAATATTTAAAATTCAAAAATGTTTTATACAACCTATATAGTATAGTAATTAAAAATATCCCTTTTTTTAAAATAAATTTATAATTTAAGAAAATCCAATATCCATTTATAATGCCTCTTGTCCACAGTCACCTTCGGAAAATTTTACTATTTCCTTCCAAAACAGATTCCATACTCAATATAAGTTCATGACTTATTTCTGCTCATATCCACTGATAACTCCCTTCCTATTTATAAACTCATTCTATAAATTCATAAAATCTCTTTGAGTTCCATTTATTATAAAATATATTTTTTTATTTAGGAAATCCATCTCAAAATTTTTATTCTTATATAAATTCTCATACTACTCCTTAAATAATTTCCATTTCATTTAATAAAAATTTCTTTTTATTCCATAACAAAAATTTCTTTTTATTTCTTAATAAAAATTCCTTATTTGTACTTCTTAACAACATTTCCTCTTTTTTTTTCTTAATAAAATTTCACTTATTGATTACAATAATTCTTCAGGTGTTAATATATTTAAATCTTTCCAAAAACTCAACTTTGACTAATTTCAGTTTATAAGATATCTATATTTCTTTTTCTTTATTCTCTATTTGAAGTAGATTCATTATTTCAATGATTATTTCTATTGAGTTTTATTTATCTTTGTTAAATTAATTTATTTAATTTAAAATTTCCAAACTTCAATTTCAACGTTATTTTACTCTTAATAATTCAATTCACATACAAATCTATATCAATTACTCCATCCAATCATATCACAACATATATAATGAGAAGTAAATACTTTTGAGGACTCCTGTTGGATCCCTCCAACCCGTTTCCATACATCCACAGAAGTTAGCACAATAACATATCAATTCCACTTCAAAGTGGGATATCACGGTATATGGGTTTATAATACCATTCAGTGAATAAACTATTCTAAATCAACCAAACACATCCAATGATTTAAATTTAACATTCAATTTTTTTACTATGGCATCCAAATGAGTGAGAAAATCTCACCTTTGCTTTTAAGTTGCAATCCTTCCAATCTCGATTTGTTTTCCATACTTTTGACCTTGAATAACAATTGTATGAATTTTATTAATATGTGGACAAATTGAATAATTATTTGTCGTTTAATAAATTTATTCTTTAACTATTATTATTTAGTTTTTAACCAAATATTTATTTTAACAATTAATTATATTTAAACTAATTCTTCTTTTTAAAAAAAATCTTTTAGTAACTAAAATAATTAAATAAGCTAATTAAACAAATTAATCACCTAAGTAAATTATTTTTTAACGAACTAGCAATATTAAAAATGTAGAGGTATATATTTATTTTAATTTCCTTCTTTGTAATTTCTTATACTAAAATGACTTATATTTCTTTTAAAAATCTAATCTTTGTATTTTTTTTAAAAGTCCTATGTATATAAAATTTCTGTATAGGTTTAAAAATTCCATTTTTTTATATAGACTTTTCAGCATCCTAAAATCTATATATTTCAAACCTGTCTACATATAATGTAACAACCCGCATGTTTGTCGATTTTTATATTTAAATATTTTATTTAAATATTTTATTGATACTCGGAATTTAGTCTGAAAATCTACATTTTGCATACGGTCGAATTAGGACTCGGGACCACTCTCATTGAGTTTAAAATGCCGTTTGTGACCTTTTTGAGTATAAGCTTCGATATGTTTGGAGTAAGTTGATTTTTGCTACTTTTTCACTTTGGGTTTGGGTTTGGGCTCAGCCCTATGTTTAACTTATACTCAAATCTGAGCCACTCCTTCCCATTCACCCTCACTTTCTTCTCTTTTCAGTTTTAAAACAACAATGGTGGGAGAGATGGGAAATTAAAACTCCAAAACCCTAGTTTCCTTTTGCAAATCAAGCTCTAGCTCCAAACTAATAGAAGAACCCATTAGTAAGCTTCTCTTCTTCTTCTCCAACTCTTTCTCTCTTTGATTTCAGAAAATTCCTAAACCTAATTTGGGAAATGTTTCTCTTTTTAGCTTAGAATCAAGCTTCTTGAGTTGGATTTGAAGAGTGGTTGATTCCTCTTTTGCTTTCAAGCTTCTTCTTCAATCGTTTGGGTTCAAAGGTGAGATTTTTATCTCACATCTATGCTTATATTTATCTTCGGTTGTTAGGTATGAATTCCTAACACTTATTCGTGTGCATTTGCTTTTGGTTTGGATTGATTTGGTGAAAATCCCAATTTTTAGTGTTTTGGGTTCAAATCTTTAAAAATCCTAACTTTGATGTTTGAATGTGTTTTGGTTATGCATCGAAGAGCTTATAGGGCCGGGTAGTCGATTGGCATAATCCCTTAGCGCCGTTGCTCGAGAGAATGCAATTTGGTCGAGGTTGGACCTCATTTGGATGGGCTGGGAAGGGACTGGCAACAGGTCCGGTCGACCGAGCCCTGCTGTCGGCCAACCGACCTGCTGCCAAGTGCATAAGCACTTCTCTGTTTAAGGTTCGGTCGACCAATTACAGGGTTCGGCCGACCGACCTGCTTCTCGAGGAATTTTGAGAACAGGGTCCGGTCGACCGAGCTCTATAGCCGGCCGACCGACCTGGTGCATTTTTGCCTAATTCGCCTAGTTGTTTGAATTTCTAACTTTAATCCATTCGTGTTGTTTCCTATGTGTTGTTATCATTTGCTATGACTTTGATGACTCCTTTTTAGGGATTTTTGAATATCCATTTCGATGGATTCTTTATCGATTTCGTTGGATTTTTATTCACGTCTTTGTATGTGAATTTTAGTGATTGATTGTTCCTACAATCTTCTTTGTGATTTGTCACTTTAAAATTACAAAGGTTTTCTATACTAGTAGTAAATATCAAAACTCTTTCTTCAAATGATTTCAACAATATTTTATAACAAAGCTCGTTTTCTCAAACCGATTTCCAATCTATTAGTATATATACAAACCTTTACCTCACTCGTATGAGAAATCTAATTAAATGACTTAGTAAAACAAGTGGTATGAAACGCTTGCGTTTACTTCGTCGGTTAATTCTTGGACTCGTTCGATTGAAACTCTTGTGACAATTTTCTAGTGGATATCTACAATTTGTTCGTAAATCTTTAAGTTAAGCTAGTGGTTATGGGACATGAAGCTCAGCTCATATATTTACTAGCTTACTGTAATTGACACTTCTTGATGATCATGACGATCATTTTTGTGATTTAGACCAGCAATGTGCGATGTCTCTTTCTATGCGAGGGAGACTAAACCCCGTTTTATAGAGTTTCGACTCAAATTGATGGGGTAGCGCCCCATGGTCTTCGGGCCGTTCGTGTGTCAAAAATTAATGGCTAGCTACCATGAGATAGCGTCTCGTTCATGTGATACATATGTTGGTGAGTTTTCATGCTCCCGTTCGTGTGATAGGCCTCCCCCCTATTTTGTGTGATTTCTGAATTTCGTGTGTCGAATTCTGGAATTTTCTTCTTCACCTATTTTTGTGATTTCTATTGATATGATTTATCAATTTTTGTGCATAGGTGAATTCGTGTGTCATTGATTGGATTTCTTGAGATGATTTCTAGAATTTGTGCTTCACCAATTTTCGTGATTTCCATTGATAAGTTTTATCAATATTTGTGCATTGGTGAATTTGTGTGTCATTGACTTTTGTGATTGACAGTGATATAATCGTCAATATTTATGGTTTAGTGAACGAAATAAGGAGTATGACATTTTCTTTGATTCTTGTGTAAATTTGGTGATATTGATTAATCTCTTGTTGATTTTCAATTACTTATATATATCACAGCTTGGCATTGTGATTATTATATGTTTAGTCATATCTCTTATTCTATATCGTTTCATCTGATATTTATAGTTAGACTGATCCGTTTATTATTTTCTTATTAAATAATACTCGGGTCAGACCGAGATGTTACAGGTGCTTCTACTTGACTTTACATCCGGGATTACCTCCTTGACTTTTGCTTAACTACTTAGATTAGTAGTTTTTGTTGTATATATTTGAGATATATACTCCATAATGTATACTTATTCTTTTGTGTAGTTCGTGTAACTATTCTTTTGTGATATTGTGGATCTTTTTAGACCACTACTCTAATGTACACTTCCTAGTGTAATATTCATATCTATTTCCGCCTTTGTGATGTGAATTATCTGTGACTGATTTATGTTATGAGTATTTCTATATTTGTTTCTGAAGATATTGTAGCCACTGTGTAGTAGCTTTGAGTTTGTGTCGGTATGTCGGATTTCCCTCTTGAAAAAGAAATGCATGTTATACTATCTGACATATCGATGCTCGCGTAAAGCAATTACATGGATGGTCGCTCCTCAACAGCCTTATTCTCCGTGCTAGTTGACAGCATTCACCGTAATGTTCTTGGCTAGCGTGGGTATAGAGGTGGGGCGTCACAGCTTGGTATCAAAGCCAAACTTCAGAACAATATGGAATATTATAACAAGGATCATCGTCCTAAGTCCATCTTAGGAGTCATGCTTTAGGATTTAATACGAGTCTTCGTACCGATTCATCCTATTTTCCTTATGATTCCTTGTTTATCTATCAAGATTGCTTGATATTAAATTTGGTGAACAACCTTTTTCTTCTTCTTCTTCTTTCTTTCTAAAGGAAGAGAAATGTCTAGACCAGGCCGCCCCAGAGTCGTACCATCTAGCACTCCACCCCAGGATGGAGTTTTTATGACTGCTCAGCAACTTCTTGATTTAGTGACAAATGCTCAAGCAGCTGGAGCTAACCCGGAACCTACTCACCCAAAGTCGGGATTTGCACGCTTGTGCAGCGCTTACACTAATTTGGGTGGGGAGCCATTCAAAGGTTCCGAAACTATTATTGAAGTACAGGCTTGGCTAAGGTCATGCGATCGAATCTTTTCTCGCATGAATCTTATTGACCTTCACCGAGTTCAGGTGGCCTCTAGTATGCTCCGAGAAAGAGCATTGGACTGGTACGAGCTTTTTATTTCTGAGATTAATGAAGCGGATCTCACCTGGAAGCAATTCCGGGAACGCTTCGAGTTGAAATTCGTACCAGAGGCTGAGAAGGTGGCTTTGGTTTGCTGTTTTATAGACCTTTGTCAAGGTGAATCTTCCGTGGCAGATTATGTCGCGTCTTTTGAATCTCTCTCCAAATATGGGGTTGAATACATTAACACCCCATTGAAGAAAAATTAGAGGTTCGTCTATGGCTTAAACAAAAATCTCAAGAAGCCATTACTTCTAAAATTAGAAGTTTCTTTCGACCAACTCATTGATATCGCTCTTCGTCGTGAAGAGGCGGATATGGAGAATGATGTTGAAGTGGTGGGTTCCAAACCAAACTTCAACAACAAGAAGAGGCCAAACAAATTCAAAGGTCCCTATCCCAATAAGAAAGGGAGGCAAGCAACTCCTGCTGTAAAGACCTTTTCCTCTACTGAAGGGAAATGCTTTAACTGTGGTTCCAGAGACCATTTTGCGAACAAGTGTTCAAAGCCTCGTACTCGTCGCTATTGTAAAAGCCCGGACCATTTTATGCATGTATGTCCCAAACTTCAAAATAGGAAGGAGGGACAGCTTAATGTTGCTCAAGCCCTTGGCAACACATCTCGTGGCCAAGGTATTTCTCATTCTATCCTTGATGGCATTATTTTATTTCGTGATCATCCTATTCGAGTTCTTTTTGATACGGGTGCGTCCCATTCTTTTATATCAAAAGAACTTGTTGATACTTTTTCTTTGGATGTTTTGTGTTTAATGACTTCTTTGAGAATTGCGAATCCGGTTGGTGGATCCGCGACGATCAGTTTATTGTGTAAAGATGTCGAGATTATTTTGTGTGATTTTTCTTTCCGAGCCGATTTTCATGTCATGCGTTATTTAGGCTTTGGAATGATTTTGGGAATGGATTGGCTTAACCGTTATGAAGCTCATATCCTATGTCCTGAGCGGACTATTCATCTTCGACATCCTCAATCTGTTAAGCAGATTTCTATTAATCTTAAAGATTCAGATTCCAGCTTGGTTGCATCTTTATATTCCTTAAATCCTCGTGATGACGATGATGATGATGAGGGTGATATTATTTCTCTTATTCACGTCGTTTGTGAATTTTCCGACATATTCGAGCCCGTTTTAGGATTACCACATAAGCGAGCAATTGACTTCAGAATTAATCTCATTCTTGGAGCTCAACCTATCACTCGCCCTCCTTATTGTATGTCCAATAAAGAAAACGAGGAGATGCGTAAACAATTATCCGAATTGGAGACGAAGCAATTTATTCGCTCTAGTTCCTCGCCTTGGGGAGCTTCAGCTATTTTTGTGAAGAAATCCGATGGAACACTTAGGCTTTGCTTTGACTACCGCAAGCTTAATGATCTTACTATCTAAAATAAATATCCTTTACCTCGGATTGATGATCTGTTCGATCAACTTAGTGGTACTAGAGTCTTTTCACAATTAGACTTAGCTACTGGATTTCATCAGCTTCGTATTGCAGAGGATAGCATTCCTTTGACATCGTTCCGAACTCGTTATGGATCTTATGAATGGCTTGTTATACCATTTGGTCTAACGAATGCTCCGACTTATTTCGTTGACCTTATGAATAGAGTTTTCAAAGGCTTCCTCGACCAGTTTGTTCTCATCTTTATTTATGATATTCTTGTGTATTCAAAAACCGAGGAGGAACATGAGAAGCATCTTCTGATTGTGTTGGAAACTCTTAGGAGTAATCAATTAAAAGCAAAATTTTCTAAATTCCATTTTTGGCAATCTCGTGTGAAGTTTCTCGGTCATATTATTTCCGAATCCGGAATTTCCGTGGATCCTTCAAAGATTGAAGCGATTCAAGATTGGAAGAGACCGGAGAGTGTGACAGAGATTCGTAGTTTCCTTGGATTGGCAGGTTATTACCGCCGTTTTATCAAAGACTTTTCTAAGATTGTCGTGCCTCTCACTAGCTTAACGAAGAAAGGAGTTAAATACGTTTGGTCGAACAAATGTGAAACTTCTTTCCAGAGATTAAAAGAACTCCTTTCTGATGCTCCTAATCTTGTTATTCCCAAGGGGAATCAAAATTTCGTTGTTTATACCGATGCTAGTCGCGTTGGCTTGGGTGCCGTTCTTATGCAAAAAGAACGTGTTATTGCTTATGCTTCTAGGCAATTAAAGCCTACTGAGACTAGATATGCCATTCATGATTTAGAGCTCGCGGCTATTGTTTTCGCTCTTCGTATTTGGCGTCATTATCTTTTAGGAGAGAAATTTGTTCTTTACACGGATCATAAGTCTTTGAAATATTTATTTTCTCAAAAGGAACTTAATTTGCATCAACAGCGTTGGCTCGAATTTCTTGCTCCTTATGATCTTGATATTCTTTATACCCCCGGTAAGGGTAATCGTGTAGCCGATGCTCTTAGCCGTAAACAACAAGCTGTTGTTTCTATGATGATATCCGAATGGAACGATCTCGAGATCTTATCCACTTGTGAGATTCGAGACCGCGTATCCGATTTATGCTCATCTCTTGTTTTATGTAGCCTTGAGGCTCATCCTTCTCTTTTAGACCGCATTCTTGAAGCTCAAAGGCTAGATCCCGAATTGGCTCTTCTTGGCCAAAATATTAAGGATAAAATTGATATTGAAGGTTTGAAAGACTTTAATATCGATTTTCGTGCCGGCATTTGGAAATTTGGTATACTTATCGTGCCAAATATTAGTGATCTTCGTAAAGATATTTTAGAAGATTCCCATCGCTCTAAATTTACCATTCATCCCGGTAGTAGTAAAATGTACGCGGATATGAAGCGACTTTATTATTGGGAGGGAATGAAACTTGACATCGCTAACTTCGTTAAGCGTTGCATGACTTGCCAACTCGTTAAGGCCGAGCATCAAAGGCCCGGTGGGTTATTGCAACCTTTAGAAATTCCAATTTGGAAGTGGGACCAGATTTCCATGGATTTTATTGGTGGCCTTCCCCGTTCTCGTTCGGGTCATGATAGCTTATGGGTGATTGTTGATAGACTTACTAAATCCGCCCATTTTATTCCCGTTCGGTCTAACCGAACCGTACCTCTTTTGGCCAAACTTTTTATTAAAGAAATTGTTAAATTGCATGGAGTTCCTACTTCTATTGTTAGTGATCATGATCCATTGTTTACTAGTGGATTTTGGAAGAGTCTTCAAAAATCTTTGGGAACGAAGCTTAATTTTAGCACCGCTTATCACCCCCAGTCCGATGGACAAACCGAGCATGTGAATCAAACTCTTGAAGATCTTCTTCATGCATGTGTTCTTGATTTTGGTGGAAGATGGGAAGATCATATTTCACTTGTTGAATTTTCCTATAATAATAGCTTCCAATCTAGTATTGGTATGGCACCTTTCGAGGCACTCTATGGAAGGCCATGCCGATCTCCTTCTTGTTGGCTTGAAGCCCGTGAGATGCTGGTTTTAGGTCCAGACTTTATTCGTGATTCCACAGAGAAGATTGAACTTATTCGACATAGGATGAAAGAAGCCCAGATTAGACAAAAATCCTAAGCCGATAACCGGAGAAGGAAGTTAGAATTTTCCGTGGGAGATCTTGTGTTCATTCGTGTGTCACCGATGAAAGGTGTAGTACGTTTCAGTCGATCGGGAAAATTAGCGCCTCCATATATTGGGCCATTTCCTATCATTGAACGTATTGGTTCCATGGCTTATCGCTTTTTATTACCGGCTCAATTTTCTGCTATCCATGACGTGTTTCACGTTTCTCAATTACGGAAATGTCTTCGAGATTCCGATTCTATTCTTGAGCCCGGTGTTGTGGAAGAGATTGAAGTTTCGCCTAATTTAACTTATGAGCAGCATCCTATTCGAATTATTGCTTCGAAGGTCAAACGTCTTCGAAATAAAGATGTTCCGCTTGTGAAAGTTCAATGGTCTTCAAATCCTAAGGATTGTTCTTGGGAATCTAGTGAGTTCATCGAGCGATCACATCCGGACTTACTTTCCCGTGCTCTTTGAGGTGAACTTCTTATTTCAAACTTCTTTTGTGTTGAATATGCTTTTATGGTTGTTACTATATATCTTCTTCTTAAATATTGCGAGGACGCAATTTCTTTAAGGAGGGGAGTCTGTAACAACCCGCATATTTGTCGATTTTTATATTTTTATATTTTATTTAAATATTTTATTGATACTCGGAATTTAGTCCGAAAAGCTACTTTTTGCATACGGTCGAATTAGGACTCGGGACCACTCCCATTGAGTTTAAAATGCCGTTTGCGACCTTTTTGAGTATAAGCTTCGATATGTTTGGAGCAAGTTGATTTTTGCTACTTTTTCACTTTGGGTTTGGCTTTGGGATCAGCCCTATGTTTAACTTATACTCAAATCTGAGCCACTCCTCCCCATTCACCCTCACTTTCTTCTCTTTTCATTTTTAAAACAACAATGGTGGGAGAGATGGGAAATTAAAACTCCAAAACCCTAGTTTCCTTTTGCAAATCAAGCTCTAGCTCCAAACTAATAGAAGAACCCATTAGTAAGCTTCTCTTCTTCTTCTCCAACTCTTTCTCTCTTTGATTTCAGAAAATTCCTAAACCTAATTTGGGAAATGTTTCTCTTTTTAGCTTAGAATCAAGCTTCTTGAGTTGGATTTGAAGAGTGGTTGATTCCTCTTTTGCTTTCAAGCTTCTTCTTCAATCGTTTGGGTTCAAAGGTGAGATTTTTATCTCACATCTATGCTTATATTTATCTTCGATTGTTAGGTATGAATTCCCAACACTTATTCGTGTGCATTTGCTTTTGGTTTGGATTGATTTGGTGAAAATCCCAATTTTTAGTGTTTTGGGTTCAAATCTTTAAAAATCCTAACTTTGATGTTTGAATGTGTTTTGGTTATGCATCGAAGAACTTATAGGGCCGGGTAGTCGATTGGCATAATCCCTTAGCGCCGTTGCTCGAGAGAATGCAATTTGGTTGAGGTTGGACCTCATTTGGATGGGCTGGGAAGGGACTGGCAACAGGTCCGGTCGACCGAGCCCTGCTGCCGGCCGACCGACCTACTGCCAAGTGCATAAGCACTTCTCTGTTTAAGGTTCGGTCGACCAATTACAGGGTTCGGCCGACCGACCTACTTCCCGAGGAATTTTGAGAACAGGGTCCGGTCGACCGAGCTCTGTAGCCGGCCGACCGACCTGGTGCATTTTTGCCTAATTCGCCTAGTTGTTTGAATTTCCAACTTTAATCCATTCGTGTTGTTTCCTCTGTGTTGTTATCATTTGCTATGACTTTGATGACTCCTTTTTAGGGATTTTTGAATATCCATTTCGATGGATTCTTTATCGATTTCGTTGGATTTTTATTCACGTCTTCGTATGTGAATTTTAGTGATTGATTGTTCCTACAATCTTCTTTGTGATTTGTCACTTTAAAATTACAAAGGTTTTCTATACTAGTAGTAAATATCAAAACTCTTTCTTCAAATGATTTCAACAATATTTTATAACAAAGCTCGTTTTCTCAAACCGATTTCCAATCTATTAGTATATATACAAACCTTTACCTCACTCGTATGAGAAATCTAATTAAACGACTTAGTAAAACAAGTGGTATGAAACGCTTGCGTTTACTTCGTCGGTTAATTTTTGGACTCGTTCGATTGAAACTCTTGTGACAATTTAATAGTGGAGATCTACAATTTGTTCGTAAATATTTAAGTTAAGCTAGTGGTTATGGGCATGAAGCTCAGCTCATATATTTACCAGCTTACTGTAATTGACACTTCTTGATGATCATGACGATCATTTTTGTGATTTAGATCAGCAATGTGCGATGTCTCTTTCTATGCGAGGGAGACTAAACCCCGTTTTGTGGAGTTTCGACTCAAATTGATGGGGTAGCGCCCCATGGTCTTCGGGCCGTTCGTGTGTCAAAAATTAATGGCTAGCTACCATAAGATAGCGTCTCGTTCGTGTGATACATATGTTGGTGAGTTTTCATACTCCCGTTCGTGTGATAGGCCTCCCCCCTATTTTGTGTGATTTCTGGATTTCGTGTGTCAAATTCTGGAATTTTCTTCTTTACCTATTTTTGTGATTTCTATTGATATGATTTATCAATTTTTGTGCATAGGTGAATTCGTGTGTCATTGATTGGATTTCTTGAGATGATTTCTAGAATTTGTGCTTCACCAATTTTCGTGATTTCCATTGATAAGTTTTATCAATATTTGTGCATTGGTGAATTTGTGTGTCATTGACTTTTGTGATTGACAGTGATATAATCGTCAATATTTATGGTTTGGTGAATGAAATAAGGATTATGACATTTCCTTTGATTCTTGTGTAGATTTGGTGATATTGATTAATCTCTTGTTGATTTTCAATTACTTATATATATCACAGCTTGGCATTGTGATTATTATGTGTTTAGTCATATCTCTTATTCTATATCGTTTCATCTAATATTTATAGTTAGACTGATCCGTTTATTATTTTCTTATTAAATAATACTCGGGTCAGACCGAGATGTTACAGGTGCTTCTGCTTGACTTTACATCCGGGATTACCTCCTTGACTTTTGGTTAACTACTTAGATTAGTAGTTTTTGTTGTATACATTTGAGATATAGACTCCATAATGTATACTTATTCTTTTGTGCAGTTTGTGTAACTGTTCTTTTGTGATATTGTGGATCTTTTTAGACCACTACTCTGATGTACACTTCTTAGTGTAATATTCATATCTATTTCCGCCTTTGTGATGTGAATTATCTGTGACTGATTTATGTTATGATTATTTCTATATTTTTTTCTGAAGATATTATAGCCACTGTGTAGTAGCTTTGAGTTTGTGTCGGTATGTCGGATTTCCCTCTTGAAAAAGAAATGCATGTTATACTATCTGACATATCGATGCTCGCGCAAAGCAATTACGTGGATGGTCGCTCCTCAACAGCCTTATTATCCATGTTAGTTGACAGCATTCACCGTAATGTTCTTGGCTAGCGTGGGTATAGAGGTGGGGTGTCACATATAAATTCTTCAACATTTAAAATTTCAATTTTCAAAACCTTGACCATTTTAATCTGTTTTACAGTTTATACATAAAATCTGCATATTCGTATACTTATATATAATTTAAAAGCCATATACTTTACTACAGTTCCCATATAAAATTTCCAGTTTGTATATATATACAAACTAAATTAAAAAACCCAAAAACTGATATATACTTTACGGAAATAAATTTCCTAACTGCACAGTTTCCTTTTTTTAATCCATATATATTAACAAAATTCGAATGCTAAGATCGTACCTCCGTGACCCGCGAACCCAGGACCTTAACTTCGATGCCACCACGACCACCGACGTCGCCTCCTTCTCGCAACCGCCCCTGTCCTCGCCGATAGCCACACGCTCTCGCGCAGTCGCTGCCTCACAACTGCGCCGCCCCGAAGAGCAGACCCTCGAATGCCTCTTCTTCGACACGAGATGCTCTCCCCTTGTCTCCTTTTGAAAACGACGCCTCGCCAAGATGCCAAATCAAATGATGCCGAAGCCCTAGCTCCTCCATACGCTACAGTACATGATCACTGCGGCGGCCCACTCGAAATCGCACCCTCCTCGCCTCGAGACCAAGCTTCAAAATCACGGCTCGGCCATTTGTTCGAACGCGAAACGATTCGCGTGTTTTCCCCCTATTCGATTCGCGAGTTAAGGTTTCTATTTATTTTTATTTTTATTTTTTTGAATCGAGCGAGGCCATTAATTCTTCAGTGAAGATAGCGAATCGAACAGAAAGGAAATGATAAGGAAAATGAAATCGAATCGATCTGTTTTCACATTTGTGAAGCCGTTCGTTAGATCTGATAGAAAATGGAATTGTATATAGGGTACGAGATATTATGAGGGAGAGGGAACACGATTTGGAATAAAGGCGACTCGATTTGAGCAGGTGACAGTATTCCTGGAACGATGTGAAAAGTTTTAATGTGAGAGAATTTTGACTGGTCAGTATTATATATTCGAAATTAAATTTAAATTTGAATTGTCTTGAAAATCGTAGCTCAAAATCTCGACCTGCTATCGAGGCGTGCCGCTAGACGTCTATAATGTTATACACCTATTCTGAACTCAATGGAAAAGGTTTCGAGTCCAAATTTGATCGTATGGAGAAGATAGCTTTTTGGATAGACTATTAAAATTAATTCAATTAATTATTTTCTAGGCGTTTATATTTCATATGATCACGATATAGCTCCGAAAGCTACGAAATTTGAAATCCGGCAATAATTCAGTATTACGGCTTCGGCAGAACTAGTTTCGTCGGATTCCGAGATTGTACCTCGGATGGCTATTTTAAACGTCAATTTAAACGATGAAATTTTAAAATCAAACAAACCATTGTTAAATCCAAATTTTTAACCCATCTATTATTTTCAGTATTATTAATATAAATTCTATAATCCTTTAAAATATTTTAAAAAATCTTACTACCCTAGATTTAATATTTTACCCGATATTCAATTACTATTTTTAATAATTAATTAATTCAACAGGTCGTTATATTTAAATTCTGAATCATTTCTATCATATAAAACCAAACTATTCATATTATAAATCAAATTAAAGTTCTAATTAAATATTTAAATCCAATTTAAATATTGCAAATTAGCCGTCAAAAAAATCCGGGTCGTTATATTCCTCCCCCCTTAAAAGAATTTCGTCCCCGAAATTACTAGTTTGGAAGAATGGTCCAATACTCGTTACTATTTCTCCACAACCAACAATTCAACATCCTACCAACTATCTTTTTAATAAAAGACGCATTACCCTTCTTATTAACTTTCCAAACTTTTCCCTAGTTTCAAACTATACTATTTGTAACCATTCAAGTTTCAATTTAAAACCAAATTTTGAATTATCAAAATTTCTCAAAATTTTTCTACCTCCCTAAATTCCCGAATTTTTTTGCCAGCGTCTCCTTTGCGCGGCTAGCTCGGTACAACTACAAAATGGCCCTACGGCCTCCCAAAACCCAAAAGAAAACAAAAAGCAAATTTATCTTCTGAAATCAAAATCAATTCTCTTTCCCTTTATATTACCTGTAAAACTTACACCGCAATATGTCTAATCGCAATATTCAAAAACAATTTATCGACTTTCTTACAAATGTCAATATCTATTCATTCAAATATTATTTTAGATTATATTTAAAAATGTAACGACCCGTAAATTTTCGATAATTAAAATAGCTAATTTAATAAGATTTCGCGATTTAGTGTAAGAAAAAAAAATTGTAATTCGTTTGGAATAATAATAACTAGAATGAAATGCAACAAATTTTATCTAAGTTAATTATTTATGAATTGAATGAAATCCCAAATCAATCGAAAGAATATTTAGTCAATAGTAACGGAATAAATTTGTATTGTATTGATAATTGTGACACTTGTTTGTAAATAATAAACTTATAAGTAATTAAAAGTTAAACGGTGATAATTATTTAAGTTACCTATTCATGTAGTTAGTCGAATTGAATTTGTGAACCAATAGCAATTGAAATGAAAGTTTATATATTAGTTGAGTGCATTATCTCTAACTGTAGTTAAATAATAACGTGGAATTCATTTGATGTAATATAGTAAATCGACTGATAATGAAATTTTTATTTGGAAAAAACTCCAATATTGAAATCCGTCAAATATTGAACAATTAAATTGTTTAAATTTGATATTTGGAAATTATTGAATAATTTAATAATGGGAATTGAATAACTGTTTTAATGAAAATGGTTGTTCTATAATTTGAATTTGTTAAATTTTATAAGTTCGTTTTGAATATTTCAAAAGATAGTGATTTAAGAATAATCAAATTTGTTAAATTTAATATTACAAATGTTTGAATAATTAAATTCCGAATTTGATATGATTAGTTTGATATTTAAATTTAATATATGAAAATAGAGTGAATAATTGAAATTTGGTTTAATATGATTCAAATTGGTTTCCAAAGTGAATGTAAGTTATATCGGGATTGTAATGGGTTAATAAGATTTTAAAATTGGAATTTATTGGATAATTGAATAATGGGTTTAATATGATTAAAAATGATTTGTAAAATTTTATTTTATCATATTGGAGTTATAGTGAGGTTATAGAACTTTTAAAACTGAATTTAAAATTTATTTGTGAAAATTGAATATTTTAGTATTTAATCATCGACTGAAAATAGCCAATTTTTGAACAGTCTCAGAATTGGACGAAACTAGTTCCATTGGATCCGTAATAATTTTTTATTATCGGATTTCAATTTTCGTAGCAATCGGAGTTGTCGTTTGACCGTGGCAGCTCGAAACGCATCGAAATTGTTTTAATATTAATTTAACGAGTTAAAATAGTCATTTTTCAAACAGTCTTGGATTTCGACGAAACCAATTTCATCGGATCCGTAATATGATATTATTGTAAGGTTTCAAATTTCGTGTCAATCGGATTTACCGTTTGTCCGAGGCGAGCCAAAACGCATAGAAATTCGTTTAAATCGATTTAATTCAAATTGATCGTTTATCGCTATAACTTGCACAGACGATCGAATTAGCTTCCGAAACCTATTCCATTGTGTCCGGAACGTGGGATAAACCCTAGAAACGTCGGTCACCGCGCGTAGTTCGGAGTTCGGAAAATTTTGGGGCAAATAGTGTTTGAATTTTTTTTTATAAAAGGACCTCATTTATTTAATTTTGCAACCAACTCCACTCAGAAACCCTACCCGCCGGCCTAAATTCAATGGCCACGAATTCGTTCTCTTCTCCTCCAATTTTCTTCAAATCTACGAATCAATTCAAGAAACTTTCAACATGAAAGTTGTAGACAACATCGAGAGCTACCTATCCAACGGTTATAATCAAAATTAATGCGGTGGATTGATGGCAATTTTCATTTGAACGCGCGCCGTTCGCATGCGTTTTTCAAGGCGGAGGAGGCGACCGGACTTCAAGGGGTTGCGGCTGTGGGTGGCTCTGGTGATGGCGCTTCGTATGGCGGTAGTATGATGGGGTTTCGTCGACGTTAGGGTGGTGCGGCATCAAGCAAAATCGAACGGCTTTGGGTTGTTGTTCGTGCGCAACCTGGAGGAAAGGAACGAAGGAGAAGGGTTAAGACCCAGATCTAGGGCTTCAGAAACGAGCGGCCGAGATTAAAGGTTGATTAAAATAAAAATGAAATGTAAATTAATATAGATATATTTAATCGTATAATGTTTAAAACTCTGTAACTATTTCATACGAGGTTGAAAAATTACGAAACAAGTTGCGTTGTCTTCGTTTTGACGAGCACTACGCTATGGAATTTGATTGGAGACGTTTGGAGCTAGTGAAAATTTCGGGTAAAATTAAACGCTCATTTAATTTTATTCGAAATGAAACGCTGGAACTACATTGAAATCAAGGTGAGTGTTTTATAACGCTCACAACGTACTGAATATCTTTATGCTAGTTAAATCTGATATTATGAAGTGGTATGATTTTTATTTGTCGTTGTTTGATAAAATTTAATTGTCATATAGATTGTCATTCGAATTAACCGTTGAAATTAAATTGACAGTTAAATTGAAATTGAAATTTAATTTTGATTAAATTACCTGACATTGATAACTATGAAATTGCCATGAATTGTATTGTTTATTGGATGATGTATTTCGATGGATGTTATTGGTTGATATTTAAATGTTTGGATGTTTATTTGCTTGTATATCCTGTTATGCATACATATGACACTGTGATTTGATTTAAGTGATATATATTCATCCCTGACATTTAATTGAAATAACTAATCACTTGGCCATATGATAGAAAATTATATACGGACACCGGATTGGCTAAATTAATAATTTTTAAGATCATCGATTTGAAATTTATTTAAATGATTTGATTTAAAAGTTATAAATAGAAATCAATTTATAGAAATTGAATTTATCGAAAATTGAGTTTGGAATGTTGAAATAAATTTTGGTTAAGGGAAACTGTTAAATATTTTAAGTTGAGACTTTGAGATTAAAATCGGGATATGGTTGAATTTCGAAAATTTATTCGTTTTAAAAGATTGAACCTTAATTCGAGCTTTGAATATTACTAAGTAAAAGCGATATAAAATGATATTTGAAATTGAGCTTGAAATTGAATCATATTTGTAATTGGGATTTAAATTTGAATATTGAAGGATAATTTTGTTAAGTGTTAAAAATTGATATTTTGAAAAATCAAGCTAAAGATTGATATACATTGAAATTGAATAAGTTGAAGGTGAATGTAAAATCGAATTAATTTGAAGTCAAAGTTGACATTGATTTGAATTAAAATCGAAATTGAATCGGTAAAATGGAAATTGAATTTGTTTTGAATTGGGAAGTTATAATTGAAATGGTTTGGTTTTGAAGTGGTTTTATTTTGTTTTCCAAATTACCCAGTTATATAAACCATTTTGAATACTTATTTTAATCTATTTTAAACCTACTTAACCCGATTTAAATTATTTTAAACTAATTTATCTATTTCAAATCCATTTTAAGATTTTAAGTATTTCTAACTATTTTAATTATTTAAAACTACTTTTAAACTACTTAAAACTATTTTCTAAAATTCTAAGCTGGCCAATAAGGTGAAATGTTTATATTTAAATCTTGAATTTGAATACGAATTTGATTAGATGAAGTTGCAACCTAAACTGAATTTCGAAATGATTTTGAAATCGAAATGAGGTATTGATGCGAAAAATGATTTTTGAAACGGAATCTTACATTTTAATAGATACAATGATATTTGAAATGAATTTGATTTTTGAAGCGAATATGATATTTTGATATCAATTATGAATCGATTTGAAATATAAAAGAGCCAGCGGTGTAATAATACGTAGTTATTAAAAAGACCGGGATCAGATATGGACATACTCTCTGTCGATACCGAAAACCACTTTAATAACTATTATACGCGGAGTGTTGATCCAGAATGAAGTGGATGGTTTGGTGAACGCGTTGACTGAAGAAAGAGAACGATATTGGATGACCCCTGACATGACTAAAACAGGAGCTGCGCCGGGCCATTGAGGTTCGCCACCTCTAGCGGACACACTTCTTCGATACCATATCTATTACATTTGTGATTCGATTTGGGTGCACCCCTTGATTTGGGAGTGTTGTTTCGCGGTGTTGGGGTAGTTGCTGGCTATGCCCACCATCAGTCCGGATCACGCAACTACTAGTATCCTAGTTGGTATCGCCTCATGTACCTTGTCATACTGATTATCCTATTCGCGACCACTACGTTTTGTTTTGTGTTATACCTATGGGGTACCCTCTGATAACCACCAGTTTACGGTGGGGCTTACGGTGCTGTATAGACTATGGCATTATAAAAATGTGTTAAGGGAGATTATGGTAACGCCTTAACACTATTTTAATACTTTATATTACTGATAGGCATTATCTACTTAGCGTACATTACTACATAGTAGATAGTTTAACGGATCCTTGAGAGATGGAAAATCCCGTAACATCTCTTAAGTTATTGCACACACGTTGACACTGGATAGGAGACGTCAAACCCCGTAAACATCTATGACACCGTTACACTCATATTTATTTACGATTGATTTAACTTTCATAAGGATATTTTAGTCCTGACTCGAGTGTTTTGTCTTTTCATTACGCTCGGGTCAGTCCTGAGTTTTCAGATTTTGAAGATCTATTCTGGAGGACGAAGACGAAGATTTGGTACACTATTACTATTATTATCTGTGCATCATGCTGCCTGCTGCATTATTTTATTTGTTTTGTGTATATGTATAACTCTGATAAATGTTGTATAAATAATTGTCAAAGTATAGTAAACAGCTTCATGAACTGTTTATTTGACTATTATATTTTATCGTTCCGCTGCGAGATTCTGTGTTGTTTCATTTCCTTTATTTCTCTTTCTTTTATTTTCTTATTTACCCCAATAACCATCTGCCCTTTTGAATGGTTTGGAATCGACATGTGTATTTGATCGTCGGTTTAAACTGTCCAAAAAGGTCGGTCGTTACATGAAATATCAATTCCCAATTGAGAATGCATCATTCCTTACTTAAGTTAGTATAAGAATTTTATGTGTTTTTTATATTTATTTTCATCTTACCACTTTAGTTTATATCTATTCCTATTCAAATTGATTCTTCCATTTCCATATGAATTCAATTTATCTTTAACTCTAAATATTTAAATTCTATTTTTCATTTATAACAAATTCATGTCATTATTTTAAATTAGTTTCAATCACTAATTTATTTCAATTTCCAATTTGAAAACGTTTTGTCGTTAGTAAAAATAATTTCCAAAAATTTTAAAAAAATTTCTAACTCTCAAAATTTCTGAAAATTTTTGGCAGAGTCCGCTTTGTACGGAGGAGCTTTTGCAATTTGACAATAGATATAAATATATATACATCGACCCACACGGTCGGAAAAACCAAAAACAGTTCATATTTCCTAGTTTATATTGCGTAGGCGTACCTTATTTAGCATTTTAAGCAAGCGGCGTATTTATTTAAGCATTTGCGCATCCAAAATATCGCTAAACGGTCTTCCGGTACCTGTACTTACTCAATTTAAACACATAAGTAACATACTTATGAAATTTATAACATTTCATTCATTTAAACAGCTACAACAATCAATAACATAAGCAATGCATTATAAATACTTCCATAACCCAATTTATATAGTTTCCAAACTACTTCCGTTTGTTTTTAACCGATTCACATACTATTTGCATTCAACTTAAGTGATTAACAACTCATTTGCTTATCTTCAATTCATAATTATGTCCAAACAATTCATTTCAAAGTTAATTGATTTCAAAATCAATCCAGGCTACTTCTATTAGTTAATAATCACAAGTTTATTTTTTATAAACAATATACACAACCATTTTCCATAAGCAATTAATAAAGTCTCAATATTAACCCAATCGCTTTACTCGATTTCTATATTATCCTATCCAATTCGGAATGATTTTTAACGTCATTTTCTTATATTCTATTCATTTTTAATCTAACCTACACATATTCATTGCATTTGATTCACAAGTCAAATTTTTATTTACTTTATCATTCCAAAGAATTTTTTTATTTAATTCCGTTTACGTCGAACGATTAATTTAAGCAATTCGACGATATTCATTCAAACAAACAATTCATTTAGTTTCATAACCATTTAAAAATTGTTTTCAACTCAATTATTCCTAATTTCATTCCATTTTATTTACATACTATATATTTGCATTTTATTCCATCATTGGTTCCAGACAAACCATTTTATTAAGCTTAATATTCCATGCTTATAAATTAATAATCATTACCCAAATTAAATCCACCCAAGTTTCATTTAATGGGCTTTCCCCCTTACTCGAAGCCAAGCTTCTATTATTATTAACTTAAGTCAATTTACTTATTCCAACTTCATACTCCAGTTCATTTCCATTTTAATTTGATTCTCATCTAATCAAATTCCATTAAATTAAATTAGCCTTTCTCATATTCCATTTTAAATTTCAAATTCCATACCCAATTCATCTGAATTTATTTTATTAATAACAAAGTCATGTTTAACTTATTTATACCCGAACTGGATTTTATTTGCAAATGCAAACCATTTTTATATCAATCCAATTCCACAACATTTCCACTTATATTTAATTCACCACCAATTCCAGTTGAATTTTATAACTCGAGTTCATTACAACTCCATTATTATCTCATAATCCAACTTCTATTTAACCAATTTAAATCTCATTAACATATTCAATTAACCAATTTATTCCAAATTAGTTCATTCCCACTTCCAATTCCATATTGGGTTCTTATCTGTAAAATCATCTTATTATTTTACCTGAGTTCAATTTCATTTTAAAATTCAAACTTGGATTTTTATTTCATTCTCTAAATACAAAACAATTTTATTTTGGCTTACTATTTAACTTCTTCATATTTTTCTCTTATAAGTCACACATTTATTTATATTCACATTTCCATCCATTAACAATCAACCCCATTCACCTTCTACTTTTAATTAGGGATTATATATTTTACTTAGTCAAGTGTATATATATATATATATATATATTATTTCAATGCTTTTTAAACTTTATGAGCTATTTTAAATTCATTCACCCCAAACAATCTCTTATTCAATTTACTTTCACTTATTAAAGTAATAATTTAATTCCATTCAATATTATTTACAACTCAATTGTATTTTATTACAATTCAATTTTATTTAACTGAACTTCAGTTGAATCTAACATTACTATATTCTTTAATCCAATAATTCACTTGGATTTAATTAAGTAAGAACATAATTTCATTTAATATCATCCATATCTCTATTCATTTCCTTTCAATTTGATTCCAACTTAATTCAAATACAACTGAATTTTATTCCAGATTGATTCAACTCACCTCCATTTACTTAGCTTAAATTAATTTCAACCCAATTTGATTTTGTCTTCCCAATTCACATTTAATTTCTATTTACCATTTGAATCACATTCAAAATTTATTAATTTATTTCTATTAAATTTTCTTAATCCAATTCATCTACATTCTAAATTTTATTTACTTCACCAGTTTACTTATATTATTATTTCCCATCATTAGTTAAATTTCAAAAGTTAAATTTTCAACTTAATCCAAGTTAAATCCTTATTTTTTTTGACTTCACTTTTAATTTTAATTCCAAAACTCAATTCATACTTTCCTTGGTTATATAAGCCATTTAAATCCTTATAATCTTATTTGTCTATCATACTATCATCCAAACACTTTAATTATATATAATAATTTGCAGAAAATTATTTCTTTTATATCAAAATATATTTTGGGTAAATTTATTTCATTTACCCGCTTTCGAAAACAATACTGTGTCGAATTGTTCAATTCAAGTGTTTAGAAACCCCTTCGGCCCAGTTGTGCAGACTGCGTTGACGAAGGTTCATATGCCACTCAATAAATCAATCAACACAATATAAAATCATTTTATATTCACTAGCAAATGCGCTCTCATATCTATTAATACACTCAAGCTCATTCTAGAGTATTAATGACTCTATCTCTAATGAGTAATTCCCACCAGAGCCAAGGTTCTCGCTCAACCTTTCTGCTCTGATACCAAGTGTAAAGGCCCGCAAACACGTACCCCTTTGAACTAATAAAATTCCATCACAGTTTTGTCCAAAGTGGCACAAATGTACGAGTCTTCGGGTAAAAGAAGAAAGAGGTAGAATAAGAAGAAATAAAAACAACATCAGAGTCTCACAATCGCAGCGGAATAAAATATAATATATAATAACAGCTTTTAAATACAAAGAAATCTGTATTGTATACATATACATACATACCATCATCAGAGTACTACAAACATCCATATAGAGATAGCTTAATATTTTTCCATACACATCGGAAATAATAGTCAAATACGGGAGTACGCTCTGACATCCAGCTCGTCTCCTGAGCTCCTTAGCTTTTAACCTGATCCTGTTTAACTCGGCCTGACCCGAGCATCATATAAAACAGCACCCGAGTCAGTCTGGAAAACCAGCGTGAGAGATCACACTCAATTGGATTATTATATTTTCAAAAATCCTTTGAAAAACAAAAGCATCTCGTAAGACCACGCCACAAATAAACATGTCGGGTTTTTATCTTACAATAGTCAAAACATTTTTATTAAATTCGTCTGATATTATAATAGTGTCTATAGAAAGTAAATTAGAATCTAGCTGAAATGCTTGCATCTCACGTTTCAGCAATTGCTGGGCACAATCAAAACCGTACAGGCGCTTATTGGAGTTTGCATTCCATACAATGGCAGGGCTACCGGGGTACCGCCCGTCACAGTACCTGGTCTAGATTAGAGTACCGAGGAGCCACCCTAACTCCCCTGCAACACAAGACCGGAACCATCACTTACTGGACAGTCCCAAGCAAGATCGCCCCTTGGTTGGCACGACCAACCACCCACTAAGCCGAAATAAAAAGGGACATCTAGACAGGGGAAACCTTACTCTCCAGTGGGAGCTACCCACGAAGCCTTGCTGCACCTCCCCTGTTTTATCCATTCCCGGTTGATGAGGCTTGAGGCTAAACATTACCTTTTCAAGAACGAGTCCCACTTAGAATGCTCATCGTCCACCTGACGATGTTCTGAAAGCATTCAATCCATACAAGTTGCCCTGGGTCTGGACAAACCAAATCACCGTCTTCAACTCTTCACGGTCTTCATTCGTATTCGTTCAAACCGGATCGAAGTTGTTTTCGAATAATTAAATCCGATCCCGGACTCTTCAAAACGATCAGTGCATTGTCCAATATTGATAGTCGGTGATTTAACTATCAATTAATCATTCACAAGCAACCATCAAATAATTTCCTCAAATTATTTATTTGAAATATCATTCAGACATTATTTCTATTCAACCCATTTAAATAAATTTTCAAAGCCCTTTTATTTCCATGAAATCATTTAAATGATTTCTTATACCTTCTCACATTTTGATTTTCCCTTTGAAAATATTCTTTATTTTCTCATTCCTTCCTCAAAAATCAATTTACACTTTTCTTATAATTTCTCAAACTCACTTTCTCCACTTAATAAGATTTCTCCTAAATCTTATCTCATTTAATTAAATTTGCTTACCATCACAAGAAGATTTTAATTGGATTTTAAAAACATTTAAAAACATCTAGGTTTATAAAATAAGAAGTAATATTAAATATAAATATTAAAATTTATACCTAGTTATTTATAAATTTCAAAGCTGGTTTTTTGAAAAAAAATAGAGTTTATCACAAATAGTAGCTGTACCTTTAAAAATAACTAATTCGAAATATTTAAAATTCAAAAATGTTTTATACAACTTATATAGTATAGTAATTTAAAAATATCCCTTTTTTAAAATAAATTTATAATTTTAGAAAATCCAATATCCATTTATAATGCCTCTTGTCCACAATCACCTTCGGAAAATTTTACTCTTCTTCCAAAACAGATTCCATACTCAATATAAGTTCATGACTTATATCTGCTCATATCCACTGATAACTCCCTTCCTATTTATAAACTCATTCTATAAATTCATAAAATCTCTTGGATTCCATTTATTATAAAATAATTTTTTTATTTAGGAAATCCATCTCAAAAATTTTATTCTTATATAAATTCTCATACTACTCCTTAAATAATTTCCATTTCGTTTAATAAAAATTTCTTTTTATTCCATAATAAAAATTTCTTTTTATTTCTTAATAAAAATTCCTTATTTGTACTGCTTAACAACATCTCCTCTTTTTTTCTTAATAAAATTTCACTTATTGGTTACAATAATTCTTCAGGTGTTAATATATTCAAATCTTTCCAAAAACTCAACTTTGACTAATTTCAGTTTATAAGATATCTATATTTCTTTTTCTTTATTCTCTATTTGAAGTAGATTCATTATTTCAATGATTATTTCTATTGAGTTTTATTTATCTTTGTTAAATTAATTTATTTAATTTAAAATTTTCAAACTTCAATTTCAACCTTATTTTACTCTTAATAATTCAATTCACATACAAATCTATATCAATTACTCCATCTTGTCATATCACAACATATATAATGAGAAGTAAATACTTTTGAGGAATCCTGTTGGATCCCTCCAACCCGTTTCCCTACATCCAAAGATGTTAGCACAATAACATATCAATTCCACTTCAAAGTGGGATATCACGGTATATGGGTTTATAATATCATTCAGTGAATAACTATTCTAAATCAACCAAACACATCCAATGATTTAAATTTAACATCCAAATTTTTTTTTACTATGGCATCCAAATGAGTGAGAAAATCTCATCTTTGCTTTTAAGTTGCAATCCTTCCAATCTCGATTTGTTTTCCATACTTTTGACCTTGAATAACAATTGTATGAATTTTATTAATATGTGGACAAATTGAATAATTATTTGTCGTTTAATAAATTTATTCTTTAACTATAATAATTTAGTTTTTAACAAAATATTTATTTTAACAGTTAATTATATTTAAACTAATTCTTCTTTTTTTTAAAATCTTTTAGTAACTAAAATAATTAAATAAGCTAATTAAACAAATTAATCACCTAAGTAAATTATTTTTAAACGAACTAGCAATATTAAAAATGTAGAGGTATATATTTATTTTAATTTCCTTCTTTGTAATTTCTTATACTAAAATGACTTATATTTATTTTAAAAATCTAATCTTTATATTGTTTTTTTAAAGTCCTATGTATATAAAATTTCTGTATAGGTTTAAAAATTCCAATTTTTTTTATATAGACTTTTCAGCATCCTAAAATCTATATATTTCAAACCTAACTATATATAAATTCTTCAACATTTAAAATTTCAATTTTCAAAACCTTAATCATTTTAATATGTTTTACAGTTTATACATAAAATCTGCATATTCGTATACTAACATATAATTTAAAAGCCATATACTTTACTGCAGTTCCCATATAAAATTTCCAGTTTGTATATATATACAAATTAAATTTAAAAACCCAAAAAATGATATATACTTTACGGAAATAAATTTCCTAACTGCACAGTTTCTCCTTTTTTTAATCCATATATATTAACAAAATTCGAATGCTAAGATCGTACCTCAGTGACTCGCGAACCCATGACCTTGACTTCGATGCCACCACGACCACCGACGTCGCCTCCTTCTCGCAACCCTCCCTGTCCTCGCCGATAGCCACACGCTCTCGTGCAGCCGCTGCCTCACAACTACGCCGCCCCGAGGAGCAGAACCTCGACTGCCTCTTCTTCAACACGAGGTCCTCTCCCCCTGTCTCCTTTCGAAAATGACGCCTCGCCAAGATGCCAAATCAAACGTTTCCGAAGCCCTAGCTCCTCCATACGCTACAGCACATGATCACGGTGGCGGCCCACTCGAAATCGCGCCCTCCTCATCTCGAGACCAAGCTTCAAAATCACGGCTCGGCCATTTGTTCGAACGCGAAACGATTCGCGTGTTTCCCCCCTATTCGATTCGCGAGTTAGGATTTCTATTTATTTATTTATTTATTTATTTTTTAAATCGAGCGAGGCCATTAATTCTTCAGTGAAGATAGCGAATCGAACAGAAAGGGAATGATAAGGGAAAATGAAATCGAATCGATCTGTTTTCACATTTATGAAGCCATTCGTTCGATCTGAAAGCAAATAGAATTGTACATAGGGTACGAGATATTATGAGGGAGTGGGAACATGGTTTGCAATAAAGGCGACTCGATTTGAGCAGGTGACAGTATTCCTGGAATGATGTGAAAAAGTTTTGATGTGAGAGAATTTTGACTGGTCAGTATTATATATTTGAAATTAAATTTAAATTTGAATCGTCTTGAAAATCGTAGCTCAAAATCTCGACCTCCTATCGAGGCATGCCGCTAGGCGTCTATAATGTTATACACCTATTCTGAACTCAATGGAAAAGGTTTCGAGTCCAAATTTGATCGTATGGAGAAGATAGCTTTTTGGATGGACTATTAAAATTAATTCAATTAATTATTTTCTAGGCGTTTATATTTCATATGATCATGCAATAGCTCCGAAAGCTAAAAATTTGAAATCCGGCAATAATACAATATTACGGATCCAACGGAACTGGTTTCGTCGAATTCTGAGATTGTACCTTGGATGGCTATTTTAAACGTCAATTTAAACGATGAAATTTTAA
Organism: Allium cepa; assembly: GCA_030765085.1. Lineage (NCBI taxonomy): Eukaryota > Viridiplantae > Streptophyta > Magnoliopsida > Asparagales > Amaryllidaceae > Allium > Allium cepa. The sequence goes on from CM060938.1 coordinate 225,915,198, forward strand.
AATCGAACAAACCACTGTTATATCCAAATTTTAACTCATCTATTATTTTCAGTATTATTAATATAAATTCTATAAGCCTTTAAAATATTTTAAACAAGCTTACTACCCCAGATTTAATATTTTACCCGATATTCAATTACTATTTTAATTAATTAATTAATTCAACAGGTCGTTATATTTAAATTCTGAATCCTTTCTATCATATAAAACCAAACTGTTCATATTATAAATCAAATTAAAGTTCTAATTAAATATTTTAATCTAATTTAAATATTGCAAATTAGCCGTCAAAAAAATCCGGGTCGTTACAATTGTAAACGTGCACAAGATTGAAAATAGTTCCCTTATTTTGTTGTACATAGGCCTCGTGAGCCCGTTCGAGCTGAAAATTAACATAAAACATTAGTGAATTATATAATAAATAATTTACACCAAGGATATTTGAAAGACAAAACTCACTAAGTTAACATCTATAGCCCCCACTTTGTTTCTCCTCTCCATGTTGTCATGATTTCATTCCTTTTTTTACAAGCCCTATTTATATGTCTCCATTGAGTTTTTAAAGATTCAACAGCTCTAGGAATACTATTTAGTAGACGAGCATGGAAAAAATTTGAAATAGATGCATAAAAAGCAAATTCGGATTGCAAGGTACCTTTCTGTTCATCAATATAACAGTGTAGCCAACAAATAGGAAGCACCTCTTGTTTGACTTTCAACCATTTCCGTTGAGTAGAAGCAGCACTTTTAGATGGAATTTCATTTACTTCCGACATTGAGGACATGTTTATATTGATTCCTTATGTATTTTCCATTATTTAATTTAAATGGGATTATGGACTTATCATTATTTCCATCCCATAAAATTTCATTTCCAACGAATCATCCAAAATCAACATTCCAAAATTATTTCGATTTTGATTGAAACTGCCGTCAGCCATCATTTGGCAGCGAATTGTTATAAGCATTATAATTTTTATTATGTTATTGAAATTGTTGGATGGAGGAGGACATCGGCTCTTTTCCTCTTTGATTGTTGAACTTTTTTGGTGGATATAATTAGTGTAGTTTTTGTAGTTTAAGAGAGAAAGAAAAAGAAATTGTGTGCGTTGATAAAAATTTAAGGTTGGGTATTTATAAGAAAGTTGACAACGGTAACAAAAATATTACTGTGGCTTATCAAACATTAATAATATTGGATAACATGGAAACGTTAATAATTTTGTTTACCGTTGCCCGTGTTTACCCGGACTTAATAATGCTAGTAATCTACATAGCATTATTAAATCCGGATAAACCACTATTGCCAAGGTCGCCAAAGCAACCTTGGCAGTCAGTGATGAGCCCAAAAATGGGCTCACTGGCCCCTAATTGGGGATGCTCTAAGCAACCATGTAAACAAAATACTCTTCCATCACATGATTATTCGTAGACGGTTAACGTACAATTCAACTTTTATATTTGTTTGTTTAATATTTTTCATTTCGTTTCTAATATATTATCATTTTAAATTCTAAATCTATGAAGAACTTCATAACATGCATGATGTAGGAATCACTTTGGCTTCATATTAGTCGGGAAAGTTCGCATTTGTCTCATCTTAGTAGGATCGGCAAACCTCTAATTGTAACAACCCCACCGTTATGCCCAGTATAACAAAGAATATTACAAGTAACGTCATCCGCTAATCCAGAGAATATGGCTAGCAAAAGGCGATCGAATGTGAATAATTTTTTTATGCTACACGTCTTAGTTACCTTTTTTAGGATCTGAAATGAAAATTTGACGTGTGTAGTATTAATACAAAGTAATAAATACATCGATCAAAATATTCAGAACAGTATATAATATAGATAAATCAAAATCAGAGTCACAGATTACAGCGAAATAATATACATCATCATGTACATAATAGAATGTGTGTTTAAAAAATATCAGTACTAAACCCACATAAATATATACATCATATCCAAAATCTTGTATCGGGTTCAAAGTCACTATTATATAATAAAGATGACATAAACTCCTAGTTATCAATATATACAAGTATGAAGTAAACTAAAACTATCAAAACAGTCTACTTCAATGATAGTCCAAAATCCAAAGGTCAATGGGTCCCTGTACTTGTAAAGTCTCGTTCTAACCTGAGTATTAAAATAACAAACGGGTCATACTATATTTAAATAAAAAGTTGAGATATAAATATCATAACTATACGACTTAAAATGATAATTCATAGACAATATGCCGAACAAACAATCATAATAAGGCAAATTAATTAAATTCACTACTTTATAATTCCATAAATGACTCAACTCTAAAATAAGTCATCTCGAAATATGCCTAAAACCCAAAAATTCAAAAAGGCATATCAAATTAATAATACAGATCTAAAAATTTTGACTTAACAACAACCAAATAAGTCATAAATAAAACATGCCCAAACAAATACTCAAATAAGGCATATCTAACAAATTACCATTTCGTAAATACATATCAAGTCTCAATAGACTATCATCTCAAAATATGATGATAACCAATTCATAATCTGTTAGAGCCATAAAGGATACAGAATATCCATACTAAAAATATCTAAAGAAATAATCATGAATAATGAAATAATAATGGTAGTCATCTATCAGTCTAAAATAGTGACACTAAATCTACTGAAAGAGATCCGTTACATAGAAAGGAAACCTTCTGAAAGAGACTGTAGATTATTGACACCGCTTAAAGAAAAGAGCAGCCGTTTACCAATCTGTCCTATGCAAATTTACCTTTTGAAAGGGGTAAACATAGTCTAATTGTATAAAACAAAATAAAATGATAGGTTGTAGTATCTATAGACCACGATGCATGTAAAATTCTACCTTCTGAAAGAGATAACCACATTTACACCATAATAGATCTTTCGAAAGAGATCTACCTACTAAAAACTAGTATTTTCACTCTAACTCTATTTAACAAATTATAATAATAAGCGAAAGAACTATACAAAGTGTTCCATATCACCCGACAATTCAATCATTTATAAAAAATTCCTTTTATAGAAAAGCACGAAATTCAATAGAAACACAAGTGAAAGCATTAATTGTACAAAATCAATGTTTCCAAAAGTCATCAAAGAAATACCAAAATTGTATATAATTAGCCAAAGGCTAAACACAATTAAAGCCAATAAGGGTTTATAGTTTAAAAAATAATAATAAGAATTTACCATATAGGAATTAGTTTTTAAATTAATTTATATATACTTACTTTCAAACTTCTCATTTTGAAACCCATAACTAATTTTAAAGAAGAGTTTCTTATTTACAAAAGCTTTTGGAACTCTTCCAAATCGTTTAAACCTCTTTTATAACAAAATTACTTGAAATTAAAATTATTTCTTTCATAATCACTTTTAAAAAATAATACTATATTCTATTTTCTTATTTTTGTCTCTAAAACATTTCCAAAGTTTTATCCTTATAATAGCAAATTAAAAAAAGGGTTTTATAAATAAATAAAAGTTTTGAAGAGAAATTTTGAATAAGAAATATGTTAAAAATATAATATAATTTAGTTATATATTTTGTAATTAAATTTTCAATAAGGATCAAAATGAATAAAAACTCATTTATGAAATTCTCTTAAAACATTCAAACGATAAACCCATCGAAATTTCAATAAGTAAAGCCAACCTAGCACTAAAAATATAATTCCATAATATGGAATTATAGCGATCTGATTTGCTTTCCGACGACTCCGATCACTCAAACAATACACAACTATCATATAATATAACTACAACAATCAAATGTGTTTTGATGGTTTTCAACATGCTTGATATTTCTTAATCAATCCGCGATTCACATCCAATATTTCAAACACACAAATTAAATGAAACTATAACATGCAATTTATTTCAATAATTTCATCCAATTGTTACTAAAAATTTATGCAATTCATAAACGATTTCTAAGCTTAGTAAAGCATGCAAAATATAATATTCTTACTTAGATATAGCAGTGTGAGTTAAAACAATAATTCACCGAAATCACTGCTTGTCGAAATTTCCTTTTCTTATTGTTTCAGAACTATGCCAAAGCTGCTGCTAGCATCCACCATTTCCAACTCCTCAGCCATATGCACCACCCATTTCTATCACCTATACTTGCATGGCTGCTTCTCCCCTTCTTCAACATCGACACTGCTGTAGGCTTCTAGGACAGCGCCAATAACTCATCGACCATCGCGTAGCATTGCCAATACCCCTCCTTGAATTACCACGTCTAATCCTCCTCGTCAATCAACACCACGCCCGCACCCCTCTAGTCAACAACAGCTACCTTGTCTCCAACCAAAATCGCATTGATCACTACCAGCACAGGACCTCGCACGTTGCTGGAAACCCTCGCATTCAAGTCACGATGTCTGCAGCCATCGTCGCCATGAGCTCTAGCTCGTCAAAAGACTTGCGTGCGTGCTCCACCTTTGATCGCAATACCTCCTCTTCTCATCGACGTCAGCCACACGCGCCACCGCGCATTGCTCTACCTTCGGTCGTCGAGATGCGGCTTACTCCTCCGTTCGCGATTTTATTTCTACGTTCGATTTCTTGTTTTGGATTAAGAATTTAAGGATAGCTAACTAATGAAATAGAGTAGGGTTATGCGGTCTTGAGATGAGGAGGATTAGAATTGGCTTTGGGCTTTGTATTGTTTTAACCCATTTAAATTGAATCAAAATGTTTTCTTTTCTTTTTAAGCAACTCATTTTTATATATACTCAAGTTATAATCCAATCAAATTTTAAACTGGTTTACACTTTATTCCATGAAAAATATATACATCTCAACAATAACACAATCACATTCAATCCAATATCGTTTCACTATATTTAATTATCCATTGATCTGGTATAAATAAATTTATTCATCTTCTTCAATTTATTAATTGAACTAAATATCCATTGAAACTTCTTTTCCTCTATTACAATATATATATATATATATATATATATATTTATACCTTAAAATATTTTATATTCAATCACAACACTTTAATATTGTTTAATATATCTTCTAAAAATTATTTTATTAACTAATTTAATTTGTTAAAATTAAAAATCCATTATTAATTAGATTTCATTTAAATAAAACCTTATTCCCAAAATACTAATGATCAAGATTTAATTCGAATACTTTTATTTTGATTGAATTTATATAATATTACAACTTTGAAAACAGGGTTTTTACAGACCCGCCTTATGAAAATTGCGTCTTCATAATTTCTCATAGGTAGACGTCAAAAACACATGCAAACATTAACTCTTTTTGAAGTTTACTATTAAGCTGAAACTTGATCAAAACTAAAGAATTTAACATTAGAATCAAACTTATCGTATGTTATAAATTTAAATAAATTCATTTATTAATTTCCGTTTCTTCACATACGAAAATTTATTCAAAATTTTCTCTGTATTAAAAATTTCGACAGAGTTTTCTTTTTACGGAGAGTCGTTTGCGATTTCACAAATATAATATATACAATATACATCGACCAAATGGTCAGAAACACAATATATATCTATATTTTTAACACTTTCATATTTAATCCAAAAACGTACCTTTATTTTGCAATTTTAAGCAAAGCTGCTAACTTATTTGCATGCAAAAGCGAGCCAAAGTCGTCCATTAACCCAACCATGCTCCAATGATACATATTCTTAACTCCATAGAAACATTAGCCGTACATAGAATATTTGATAAGCAATGCATAACTTTAATATATGTATGTGTATATATATATGTATGTATATAGACACACATACATGAGCAACAAGCCTTCTAATTAAGCCATTCTCAACAAAGTTTTTAAGAACTTAAATCATAAAATTAACAATAGGTTCCAAAAGTAAAATTGTTATTCAGTGTCTAGGCTCTTTATAATCGACTTAGTGATAACAAAAATTGTCAATCATACATCGAGTTATGCAAGTTTTTCTACGGATGATAAAAACAGAGTTTAAATTAAAAGTGCAAGTCCTCTTTATACACATGCGATTTTATTCTTGTATACGTTAAAATTTTGCCAAGCATCTAAAACAAAAGTTGTAGCTTATGTTATTAATTTTCTGGAATGAGCAGAATCATTGAAATTCGATAAACCGTTCAAAAATTATGGCCAAATTTGTACAATACTTCCAAAATGTGAAATTTCTAAAATTCTCATTCTTATATAGATTCTTCTTCAGATTATGACTATAAAATCGCATTTGGTTATGTTAAATCATGTAGGTACACACATACAGACACAAACTCAAGAATGGAGCATCACTTAAGTATCATAGTAACAATTACAAGCATGTGTGTTTCAAGCGAATTATTTTTCAGGCAACTTAATAATATGTGCAAATTGTTGAACAAATATAATCTTGATTTTTATAGATAAGAATTAACTTTTATTTTTGAAAATACAGAACATAGAGTTCAGTTTCTTAACCATTGTCAAGTTTCCGCTAATTTGTTGAAATAATATGTAACGATTGAATTTTGATACATGAAATCATCCAAATGATATTAATATAAATTCCACTAAAACAAAATGAAAAATATGGCATGACATTGCAATTTGAGCATGTTGCAAGTGCAATATAAAAATAGATAGGGTATATTACATGTATAAAATGCCAAGTTAATAGATGTACTTGTCCGTACTAGAATATCAAAGTAATGCTAGTATAGAAGTAAATCCTTAGCAAGTTGGAAAAGAGTTGCAAATACTGCTAAGTCATACATTATACATGAAACTCATTATTAGACATGCCCTGCTACAATGCAGCAATTGCCTACTGCAGTTGCATTGCAGCAGCCTTATTTTATTATATATATATATATATATATATATATATATATATATCTGTGTGTGTGTGTGTGTAATAACTACTGCCTTTAACGACAGCAGCCTCCACCAGCAGCACCATGGTTGCTGCTGCAAAAGTCAGTTTCAAAACTATACATATGGATACACCTGATTTTATATACATGTACAATTACTCCTTTCCAAAATCCATAACGCAATTGTTTGCTAATATATATAATTATATAAATTATAATTTTATGTTTATTAATTATAAAACTATGTTAGAAAACTAAGTTTAACAAGTATACTTATACATATTTATTGTTATTCATAAAAACATAGTTCACAAAGTTTATAAAATAATTCTTTAAATCTTCTAGAATTTAGTTAGCAAACTATGTGTGCTTATACACATATATACAAGTACATGCAACTAGACAACACTTTGACCATTAATAGTTTACAAGTAGGTTTTAATATATGTAGTTCAAAGATTCATTTCCCAAAAGTATGTTGAAGCTAAATGATTTACCAAATATGATTTGAAAACAATAAATCTTGAATACCTTTCTTTTCCAATAATTTGGGGTTTCAATCCATAATGCATATGAGTAAAGTGATGTGTGTGTGTATATTTATATATAATCGGTCCACAACCATATAGAGAAATTCTATAGCATAGAAATCATTAAACCTGAAATCTAAATTCAATTACAAGCAACCACAAAAGGGCAACAAATCACAAATTCAAAGGTTATCATAAAACGCAAGGCAACACGTATCATATTTAGTAACACTAGTGGGAGATCTACACACACACACACACATACACACACAGATATATATATATATATATATAATATAATCATTCCTTCAAGGTAAGCCAACAACTCATGCGGTAAGAAAATGATCAAACAAACCAAAAAGTGCAAGAGCATTAAGTTATATGGGATTTCCTGGAACCAAAGTGGTTCCAGGTTTTGACCCACTGGTCCGCCGGTAGAATGCCACCAATAGGCCGGTGGCGATTCAAACTGGAGCCGATGAAGCTCCAGTTGTTTCTGGTCGCCATTCTTTTGAGGTTTCGGTTGTTTGGACTTCAATTGAATTTTATAAGATACAATACACTAGCATGTAAGCAAGAATTATTGAACCATAAACCATTAGTGTAATGAATCCAAAATTTACATTATCTAATGCAATTAACAGTACAATGCAAGCAATAACTAGGGTTTTCACAAACAAAATATATACAAGGCAATTACTCTTCGATTCAAACAGTAAATGTTAGTCACTGGGAAGATGGTTTTGATGACAACAACCTTAGAATAAGATTATAAAATATAAATACTAACAATATAATTTATATATATATATATATATATGCAGGATTTAACCATGCAGGTACCAAGAATGAAGACTATACAGTATAGAGATTGACTGAAGATATCAAGAATGAAGACTCATGAGTATCAAGATTATCAAGAGTTCAAGATTTCAATATAGGTAATTTAGTTAGGAATTTTGTTAAAACTCCTAGAAAAGCACTGGCATTTTAAAATCCATTTTATTCGTGGAATGGAATCCACTTCGAGCCCATTAAAGGGATGGAACCCTAAGTAGGATGGAACCTACGAAAAATCTAGTGGAACATTGTTTTGTATGCACTAACTTTTATTCAAATGTTTTACAAAATTATATCTTGTTTTCAAACTAATTTCAAAACCTTCTTGGTTTTAAAATACTTTTAGCCTCACAATAGTGTTTATCTTCAAAATCAAAGTATCCTTGGTTTTAAACTATCTTTTAATTATAATATATTTAACTTTTAAAATTTATACTTAGATTTAAATATATAGTAAAATTTTATATATACTAAAATATTATTTTCTATGCTTATTTAAGTATTTTAACTATAGTTAAGTATATTTATAAAGTTTAAAATAGTTTTAATACAAGATAGAAGTTATTTTCAAAGAAAAACAAATCACCAAAAAAAACATAGGCCTGTCGACAACCCCTGGGGACCCTTGTCGGCAAGGTGGCAGTTCATTTCAAAAATTTGAATTTCAAAGGAAGTGTTTATTCGTCATATCCTTTCACGAATGGACATGGCTGTTGTTCTACTATAAATAGGGGCTATTTTAAACGAATTTACGTACATATTTTCTTTGATTTCAGTCCTCTTCTTCTTCCACATTTCTTTATGTACATTTTTACCATTGCTTTGCCGAAATCACCATTGAATCTAACTAGATCATTTCTGGTTTAATTCTCTATCACTATCTTAACAAGATCCCAGTGTTATTCAGAGTTATAGGCTTATTTATAATAAATTGAGTGAGAAAAGGTGTGATTGTAGCCTGTGAAATCAATCAAGCGAGAAAAGGTGTGATTGTAGCCTGAGAAATCAGTTGGGTAAATTTGTTTCCCGTAAAATCAAGTATCTCTACCAATTGGATTGTGAATCTGGAGTGGTGTACCTCATGGCCTTGAAATCGTGGGTGTAATTGTAAGAATTGATTTTGAAGGAAATCCGTACTTGTGTGCGGGACTGGATGTAGGTTAACTCCAAACCAGTATAAACTTCGATATGTTCTTTCCTTTATTGCTTTTACCTTATATCTGCATTTGTGTTTGATTCTGTGATCATTTCTGTGTCTGAATATTGCATACATTTGTGTTAAAATTAATATAAACTCAAAAAGAATTAGCAATTCCTTAAAACACTATTCACCCCCCTCTGGTGTTAATTCTTGCCTTGATATCCGTATTCCGCATTTCTCACAGTAAACGTGTTCAGGATTTGAGATAGATTTGTGAGTTTAGCTAACCTTAACTCTACAATTAATTTGCTAATAGCTCCATTTTTAGCTTTTGCATAATTTACACACTTTGCAGCTTAAATAACATGGATTTGGCTATACGGAACATTTTTTAGCTTCTTTTAAGGCTTTATAACATATATATTGCCTAACCATAGAATTTTTCATATGATCTACTCAGTACATCATACCATACATGTGTGCATGCATAAGGTTAGATTCAGACAAGTGAAATGACGAATTAATTTCCTATATCTGAACAAATTGGGCAAGTATAAAAGCCAACTACTTGAACCGTTAAACTAGTGAAACTTTGAGGATATGATTAATAATAAAAGAATAGAAAGAAGTAGCAAGGATATGTCATACATGGTCGAAATAAATCCCTAATACGAAGTTGAATGTGTAAAAGTAATCATCCATTATATCCAAATCATTCAATTACTTTTAATAAAACTCAAATTCAATCATTTAAAAATATAGATTTGATCCGAAAACATTTTATATATGATATATTGAATTTTAAAAACAATATACAAGTATTTGTATCAATATTTTCTTCATTTGAAAATATTCACATACTTAAAAACCCTTCTTTTGAATTTGAATTTAAATGATCTAAAAATACTTTAAAGATTTTCAATCTTGATATTTTTAAAATATATATAAGAAATTCAGAAATCTAAGATTTTGAATGGAATTTCCAAACCATAACTTGTTTACTGTAAACTAATTATAACATATGTTTTTTTACAGCAAATTTAATTCCTTTGCTTATCATTTTAGGTTATGACTCACATTTCGGTGTTTTTGTGGAGTGTGCATTATATAGGTTTCAAATCACCTGAAAAATGCAAAAGAAGCAATGGCAGTAGGAAGGAAAAATGAAGCCTAGACAAGCTTTCAGAATCAAAATACTTCAAAATTTAAACACAGCAAACTTCAAAAAATATATTTATAACACTTCCAAAAATTTTGTATATGTATATTCCAAACATTGTGTTTATTATTATTATTATTTTTCCATGCCTTGTATTATTTCAAAAATCTCGTTTTCTTTTCCAAAATATATTATTCTTTTTAAAATATTGTGTCGAAATGCCTCATTCTAGTATTTACAAAACCCAATTGATAACGTTGGCCAAATGCATCAACCAAAATTCTTAAAGCAGCAATGGACAAATTAACACAAAATATAAGGATTAAAATTCTTTTCAAAATAATTTCACTATTATTTTCTTTTATAAGCAAAGCTTTTTAATTTGTTTTTATAAAATCATTTACAATATATTTTTTCCAAATATCCAACTAAACCATATCAATCACCAAGCAAACATGTATATCATCCAAATAGAATACCACAACACAATGGTTCTTGATATATGAAAGCTAATTTGCTATTTATGCATTACAGTTATACATATATTCAATATATTATTACTTATGCTAATTAATTCTATTTGCAAGTTTATCAAATTTACATCATTCCTATAAATTAATATTTCATTCATCAGAGCCCTATAATACATCAAAGTAAAAATTTCAATTCCTTTATGGCAGCTACACTAATGAAGATACCACATAGCCTTACAATTAACATCGAGTATGTTACCAATTTTCAAGTAAGGATTCCTACTCAATACTAACTAACTATTATTTACTATTTCAAAACAATCCATCTAAGATCTAATCTATATTTATTTCTCAAAACTCACTTTTAACAAAGTGAGTTCCAATATAAAGTAAACTTTCAAACAACAAGTTATATTTAGCATTATCAAAAACTTTTCAAATACGTCCTAATGATTATTCCCAATAATCATTTATATTTCTAAAGAGTTAATTAAATTAGTAACTACTGCACACCCAAGGTACTGGGACTCTAGGTCATCTAGGTTTAGATCTCAACTCTGTACTATTTGTATTCTATAATGTTCTAAACACAGCTCTGATACCAAGCTGTAGCGACCTCACCTTTATGCCCAGTTTAGCAAAGAATATTACAAGTAACGCCATCCGCTAATTCGGAGAATACAGCTGGTTAAAGGCGATCGAATGTGAATATATTTTTTTATATACTAACACTGACACGTCTTATTTATATATTTGAGGATCAAAAATGAAAATTTAACGTGTGCGACATTAATACAAAGTAATAAACACACAAATTGAAAATATTCAGAACAGTATATAATATAGATAAATCAGAATCATCGTCACAAATTACAGCACAATAATATACATCATCGTATACATAATAGAACGTGAGTCTACAAAATATTAATACTGTACTCACATAAATATATACATCATATCTAAAATCTTGTATCACGTATAAAGTCACTACTATATAATTAAGATGACATAAACTCCTAACTATCAATATATACAAGTATGAAGTAAACTAAAACTATCAAAATAGTCTACTTCAATGCTAGCCCAAAATTCAAAGGCTAATGGGTCCCTGTACCTATAAAGTCTCGGCCTGACCCGAGTCTTAATATAGTAAACGAGTCAGACTATATCTAAATAAAAAGGTGAGATATTAATATCGTAAATATATAACTTAAAATAATAAGACATGTAAAATATGTCGAACAAACAATCATAATAAGGCGCATTAATTAAATTCACTACTTTATAATTCCATAAATGACTTAAACTCTAAAATAAGTCATCTCAAAATATTCTTAAAACCCAAAAATTCAAAAAGGCATATCAAACCAATAAATAAAGATGTCAACATTTTTACTTAACAATAACCAATTCATAAATAAAATATGCCCAAAACAAATACTCATATAAGGCATATCTAACAAATCATCATTTCATAAATACATATCAAGTCTCAATAGACTATCATCTCAAAATATGGTGATAACCAATTTAAAATTCTTCAAAGCCATAAAGGATACAGAATATCCATACCAAAAATCTCTAAAGAAATAATCATCAATAATGAAATAATAATGGTAGTCATCTACCAGTTTAATAAAGTGGCATGTAGTCTACCAAAAGAGATCCATTACATAGAAAGGAAGCCTTCCAAAAGAGACTGCAGATTAGGGACGCCGCTAAAAAAAAAGAGCAGCTATGTACCAAATCCATCCTAAGCAAATTTAACCTTCGAAAGAGGTAAATGCCGACTGTCTAAAACAAAATAAACAATAGGCTGTAGTATCTATAGACTACGATGCATGTAAAAATATACCTTCCGAAAGAGACAGCTGTATTTACACCATAACCATTATTCCGAAAGTGATCCACCTACCCAAATCTAAAATTATATCGATTCTGGATTGATGAAAAATGAGTTATCTTCTCTCGGGGATCTATTGGTCTGAAATCCGAACACCTAAGATAATACAACTCTAAGTGTTAATTATTGTCACTCCAGTAATCACAAGAATTTAATAAACTGTCCCGTACCAAATAGTACATTCAATTTTTTACTAAAAGCTGGTAATTTTCACTCAAACTCTACTTAACAGATCATAATAATAAGCGAAAGAATTGTATAAAGTGTCCCATACCACCTGATAATTCAATCGTTATTAAAATTCTTTGTTACATGGAAAAGCAAAGAAGTCAATAGAAACACAAGTGAAAGCATTAATTGTATGAAATCAATGTTTCCAAAAGTCATCAAAGAAATACCAGAATGGTATATAATTAGCCAAAGGCTAAATACAATTAAAGCCAATAAGGGTTTATAGTTTGAAAGCAAATTATATTTATTTACCATATAGGAATTAGTTTCTAAATTAATTTATATATACTTACTTTCAAATTTTCATTTTAAAATCCATTATCTCATTTTAAAGAAGAGTTACTTATTTACAAAAGCTTTTGGAACTCTTCCAAATCGTTTAAACCTCTTTTATAACAAAACTACTTGAAATTAAAAATATTGATTTCATAATCACTTTTATAAAATAATACTATATTTTATTTTTTATTTTTGCCTCTAAAACATTTCCAAAGTTTTATACTTATAATAGTAAATTTGAAAAAAAGGGTTTTATAAATAAATTTACTAAATTTTAAAAGTTTTGAAGAAATTTTTTGAATAAGAAATAAGTTAAGAATATAATGTAATTTAGCTACATATTTTGTAAATAAAATTTCAATAAGGATCAAAATGAATAAAATCTCATTTATAGAATTCTCATAAAACATTCAAATGATAAACCCATCGAAATTTCAATAACTAGAGCCACATCGCTCTAAAAATATAATTCCATAATATGGAATTATTTAGCAATCCGAGTTGCTTTCCGACAACTCCAATCACTCAGACAATACACAACTATCATATAATGTAACTACAACAATCAAATGTGTTTTGATGGTTCTCAACATATATGATATTTCTTAATCAATCCTCGATACACATACAATATTTCAAACACAGAAATTAAATGAAACTATAACATGCAATTTATTTTAATAATTTCACCCAATTGCTACTAAAAATTTATGCAATTCATAAACAATTTCTAAGCTTAGTAAAGCATGCAAAATAGAATATTCTTATTTTGATATAGTAGTATGAGTTAAAACAATAACTCACCGAAATCACCGCTTGTCGAAATTGCCTTTTCTTATTGCTTCAGAACTATGCCAAAGCTACCGCCAGCACCCACCGTTTCCAACTCATCAGCCATATGCACCACCCATTTCTATCACCTGCACTTGCATGGCTGCTTCTCCCTTTCTTCAACATCGACACAACTATAAGCTTCTAGGACAGCGCCAACAACTTATCGACCATCGTGTAGCATTGCCAAAACTTTTCCCTGAATCACCACGCCTAATCCTCCTCGCCAGTCAGCACCACGCCCAAGCCCCTCTAATCAACAACAGCCGCCTCGATGCTCCACCCAAAATCACGTTGACCACTACTAGCACAGGACCTTGCATATTGTCGGAAACCCTCACCTTCAAGTCGCGATGTCTGCAGCCATCATCGCTACGAGCTCTAGCTCCGTCCAAAGACTCGCGCGCGTGCTCCACCTTCGGCCGTAATACCTCCTCTCCTCATCGACGTCAGCCACACGCGCCATCACACATTGCTCAAACTCCAGTCATCGAGATGCAGCTTACTTCTCCGCGCATTGAACTAAATATCCATTGAAACTTCTTTTCATCTACTATAATATATATCTTTCTCTTTATACCTTAAAATATTTTATATTCAATAATAACACTTTAATCCAGTTTAATATATCTTCTAAAAATTATTTTATTAATTAATTCAATTTATTAAAATTAAAATCCATTATTAGTTAGATTTTATTCAAATAAAACCTTATTTCCAAAATATTAATGATAAAAGTTTAATTCAAATACGTTTATTTTGATTAAATTTATATAATATTACGGCTTCGAAAATAGAGTTGTTACACTAACCATAACAAGAAATATATGTGGTCAAATTATTAAAAAAAGATACGTTGTTTGGGTAGTTGTAATTAGATTGTTGAAACTTTTTGTATCGGGTTTTATAGTGACTATGAATGTTACTAAAAAAAGATGCTTAATTTTAGTAGTTGTAATTGTTGAAACTAGACCAGCCCGCAGCGGAAATTGTGGTGAATTTCAAAATTTTAACCCTATCGGATCTTTATTGGGCCTATGAAGTCTAACTGAATTAGAAAATTTCTAAATTTCATTTAAATAAGATCATTTATTTTATTTAAATTCAAATATACTGAGATATGAAATTAATTTTCTTTGATTTAATTTATACATAAATGTATCATATACATATATGTGTGAGTGCATGTGTAACATAATAATCCGTGAATGGTATAATATGTCCATATGCAGATGTTGGGATATACATCACAAGAGACATATTAGCTCATTTTGTATGTCATGTATGTTGTCCAAATATGTGCATCTATATGTGTTACAAAGTACACGCACACAAACACATATGTATGTATAAATATATTATATATAGTATATGAACATAAAACATATACATATATATATATATATATATATATACAGAATGAGAGAGAACAATTATTAAAAATTATTTATAATTCAAAATTAACTTAGTTGTGAAAACATAATAATTTTAGTATTTTAATTCGTATATATCATGAAATAATGTTTTCATCCATAAATAATTAACATAAAATAATCTATTGATGAAAATTCAAATTTTGTAATTTTTGAAAATCTAATATTATAAAATAGAGCTTAGAAACAATCTAAAGATTTTTCAAAGTTGAAATATTAATTTTAAAACCAAATACATTGATTTCGGCAACAATTATTTAATATAAAATAACATATTACTAAAAATTTAAAATTTAAATTACCAGAAATTCTAGGATCATGAATGAAAGGTTACAAAAATTCTGAATAATTTTTCAATTAAATTATTATTTTTAATAAATCATAAATAATTTTTTCAAAATAATATTAATTATTAAAAATAATAAACTTTATTGAAGAAATTCTAGTTTTTTTATACGATTTTGGAATAGTATATTGTTTTTTATAAATATAAAATTGAATTTTTTTATGTAATAATTATTTATATATAATAAACAATTCAAAATTCGATAAATGTTAATGTAAAAATATAAATATATGCATGATAATTAATTTTTGAATTTGTAAATTCATGTTATATATAAATAAGTGTACTAAATTTTTTAAATCAGATACATATGTTATATATGCATATATGCTATTATGAGAGAGAAATATACACTAATATATATACATATTTATGAATTTATTAATATATATATATATACACATATATAAACAACTATAATGACAAAGACTGATTTTTTACAGTAAACAACATTTGTCTATACATAAAACAAATAGTATAATAAACAAATTATGCACATAACCAAAATGATTTGTGACAGCTACATCTACTTACCAAATCCCACTTAACTAAACATATAGCAGCAAAATATATTTAAACAGATATGAAATTGCTCATTATAGGATTATAGAATATAATTTTATTACTGTAATATGAATTAAAATTATCAGTTTAATGATACCTTTGAATCCAAGTTGAAGCAATGACTTCGCTTTCTTTTACTGTTCTTGATTTGTCTGATTGCAAGTCTGGAATCACCGACCTCTAACAGCAACGTAGATGGTAATGACGGCCAAAAAAAGGTTAGTCGTTATTTTTAGAGATACGTACATACATGTAACGACCCGGATTTTTCATTGTTTGATTTGGAATATTTAATGGTTTTAAAGATTTAATATGACTTATAGATTGATTTTGGATGTGTAAATTTGGGTTTTTATTTATAAAATAAATTCAAGAATTTAAATATTGTGATTTATTGGATAATTTAATAATTGAATATTGGGTAAATTATTGTATCTTGAGTTTTAAGCTCGATAAAAATAATATAAAAGCTGGTAAAATTTATATTAATAATAATAAAGATAATAAAAGTTTTAAAATTGAATTTGAAAGTGATCTGTTCAATTTTAAAAATAGTTTTTTCAAATTGACATTTAAAAAATAGCCTTTCGAGGCATAATCTCGGAAGAACCAGTTCCATTGGATCTGTAATAGTGTATTATTATCGGATTTCAAATTTCATAGCTTTTGGAGTTATTGTTTGGTCGTACGATCTATAAACGCGTTGAAATTTATATCGAAATAAAATATAATAATCGAGTCCAAAATTCTATCTTCTCCATACGATCTAATTAGGACTCGAAAACTTTTCCAGTGCATTCGGAATAGGGATATAACATTATAAACATCTAGCGGCATGCCTCGATAGGGGTTCGAAATTGTAAGCTGCTTTTGAAAACGAGATATTTTGGACTTAAAATATAATATATATTCAGGGTCAATGTCAAAATCATGGCTGTCATTTTTAGTTGTAACATACACGTTTCCTATACCTTTCCAAACATGCTACCTCAACCTTAAATCACGTCACTCCCATTTTTCTTATTTTTAAAACCTTCATAACAAATCGATCAGAGAATATATATATATATATATATATACACATACATATATATATATATATTCGATTGTAAAAATGGCGTCTCCCTTTAAATTTTTCATTCAAATGAAAATCAAAATAGTTCGTATTCAATTCATACGAAATTCTCCTCCTCAACAGAAAATGGTTCGAAAATAAAAAAAAATCCATTCCCTTCCATTATCGCAAACTGAAACCCATTTGAAAAAACGGAAAAAATGGGGGATCTACCTCTCGAATGAAATGAAATCGAAATCGTATTTGGTTATGATCGAGAGAGTTGAAATTGTGTAGAAGAGAGGTACACGGGTTTCAGGATGTCGCGACCCGTTCGAGCAAATTCATAACTTGGGATGGCGATCGACTTAAGGGCTTGGTGTTCAATTGGCACTCGGGGTTGAGGTGATGCGGTCTCATGTGGAGGTGTCTGCACGACAGGAGGAGGTGCGTGTGTGGGAATCACGATGGCGACTCAGGGCAAGTCGCGATGGTCCAAGAGTGGACAGGGGTCGTGGGTTCGAATGAGCATTGTCGCGTGAGATCTGGTTTGAGAAGAGGTATACTTGCTGTAGCAGAATTTAATTTTATAATTTGTTATTTAATTTAAAAGTTGAATTAAGATGGGTAATAAAATTAAATAACTTCTTTATACGAGGCAAGAAAAGGAAAAAATTATAAATTAGGTTAGTTTAATTATTATTTAAAAATTAGTTAATTAAGTTTATTAAATGACAATTAATTGATCGATTAATTCAAATGTTAATAAACCGTATAATGTTATACGAGGTCGAAAAATTGTGAAGAAATAAGTCGAGATGGAAATGGGGTGCAAATAAAATCGAGGTGAGAAATTCTCACTCTTTTGGATTACCATATTTAAATTTAAAAATATTGGATGTTCGATTGATTCATAAATTTATAATTATCCGTGGATGATAAAATATATATAGTTGTATGTACATAGTGTTTGGAGTGATATTCCCGCACATATAGCGGATGAGACCCTATGCGCCTGCATAATAGCGGATGACCCTTATACCGCGATATACCCCTCGAAGTGGGATTGGTATTATTTTATGCTGTATTAACATCCGTGGATGCAAGGAAATAAGTTGGAGGGATCCAACTGGATTCCTCAAATTTATTGTTTATCGTTCATATATGATTTGTGTAGAATAATCTATTATAGATTATTGTGGTGATTGGATTATTGGATGCTATTGTAGCACAGGCCCGAATTTTGGTAAATTAAATACTATAAAAATATTTTTAAAATTTGTGGAATTAAAGGGGTGTGTGTGTGTGTGTGTGTGTGTATATATATTGGAACTGGAGTTATTTTAAAAGATTGAATTAGAAAACAATATTGATTTTTGGTTATACCCAACTATTGTGAATTATTAAATAGGATTTTAAAAGTGAATTATAAAAGAGAATTTCATAACTGATATTATGGAAATATAGAAAGGTGTTAAAAACTATATTGAAAATAGATTTGAAGTGTAAACGGAATTTATAAGAAAATAATATATATAATGGAGTTAGATAAATAAGATTTGTTTATAAATAGATAAAGGCCAAAAAAGGTTATAAAATTTATAAGCAATGTTCATATTAAAGAAATTCGATAGCAGACGATAATTGGAAATATAAATTCATAGCCTGAGTTTATATTGGAAAATGAAAAAAAAAACAGGGTTGAGAAAAAAATGGAAAAAATCATATTTTTGAAATGAGAATGGTTAGGGAATCGACAATGAATTGGTATGTTGTGAAATCGAGAGAAAGCTATAAATTAAAAATTGGTTATTGAGATTTTAAAATATATTTTAAATTATAAGATGTGAGATTGTTTGAAAAGGGAAATCTTATTATTTTAAAATTATAGAATTTCAAACCAATTGAGATTAAAATACTTGGTAAGTAGATTTTTAAATATGAAATATTATTTTAGAAAATTCTAACTTTAAAAATCAGCCATGAAAATTTATATGATTATTTAAAAATGAGTTATTAATGTTATGAAAGTGTTTCGACATTTTAAATAATTATTTGAAAATATTTTGAAAAATAAATTATTAATCTTTTAAGTACTTATTGTGTGTGTGTGTATGTATGTATGTATAGAGTTTGAAGTAATTGATAAATTATTTTATAAAAATTTTCGAGATTCAAAAAGGGGCTTATAAAAGGATATGGTTTTTAGGAGAGGAAATTTATTTGTGACTCTGAAGATTTGGAAATGTGTTACGAAAGAATTTTATGAAATGTTAATATTGAAAGGATAAGACTGGTAATATTTTCCTAAGTATAAAAAAATAGAAATTTGGGAATATTTCTAAGTGTTGAGATGTTGGAAGTATTCTGTTACGGATTTGAGTGTTTGAAAAATTGTTTCAAATGTTGGGAGGAATTGATATACCTTTCAAAGATATTTTGGAAGTAAATATATTGGGAAAATTTATAATAAGGCCAGATGATTGTTTATGGATGTGTATTGATAGTTAAATAACCGACTATCAATTTTGGCTAATTTTGTTAATTGTTTCGAAGAGACTGGGATCAGATTTAATTATCCGAAAACCACTTCGATCCAGTTTGAACGTAATGAATGAATACCATGAATATGATGAAGATGGTGATTCAGTTTGTCCAGACCCAGGACAACTTGTATGGACGAATGCTATCAGAACATTATCATTGGAGGACGATGAGCATTCTAAGCGAATGTGTTCTTTAAAAGGTAATGCTTAGCCTCGAGCCTCATCAACTGGGGAATGACTAAAACAGGGGAGATGCAACAAGGCTAAGTGGATAGCACTCAAGTAGGGTAAGGTAACCTTATCTAGAGTCCCTTTTATTCGGTTGTGTGGCGGTTGCTGATCCCAACCATGGGGAAATCTTATTCGGGTTGTCCAGTTTAAAAGGTAGTCTGGTCTTGTGTAGCAGGGGATCCCGAAGTGGTCCTCGGTACGCTGTTTTAGAGGTATACTTTGACAGGCGGTACCACAGTATCTGATGGAATCCATTCTCTAATAAGCTCTGTACGGTTTTGATTGTTCCCAACTATGCTGAAACGTGAGATGCAAGCATTTCAGCTATATTCTATTTACTTTCTATAGACACTATTATAATATTAGACGGATTTGATAAAAATGTTTTGGTTAACGTAAGGTAAAAATCCGTCGTGTTTATTTGTGACGTGGTCTTACAAGATACCTTTTTTTCAAAGGATTTTTGAAAAGTTAATAATTCAATTTGAGTGTGATTCTCATGCTAGTTTTTCAGACTGACTCGGGTGTTATTTTATTACAATGCTCGGGTCAGACCGGGCATTACAGATTTATGATAGGATGCTATAGAGCTCAGGAAACGAGCTAGATGGCAAGGCATACTTTAGTATTTGATTATTATTCCCTTGTGTAAGGACAAGCTATTAAACTATCCAGATTTGATGTATTGGATTGTTGTACTCTGATAATGGTATGTATATTAATAGTCCAGATCTTGTATTCAAAATCTGTTATTATATATTATAATTTGTTCCGATGCGATTGTGAGATTCTATGTTATGCTGTTTTCTTTTCCTCTACCTCCTTTTCTTACCCCTAAAGATTCGTATCTCCGACCAATTTGAGTTGAGAAGATTTGGAATATTGTCGACTCAAAAGGGTATGGATTTGCGGGCCTTTACACTATATATATAGGGTTGTATTTGAGAGAAACGAGGAAAACCTTTTTTCCCATTCTCACTTAATCTCAATCAATTGTCTCTAAGCCAATTCCCTATGTTTTAGCCACCCCTAGACCTTCCCAAAACCGAAATTTTACTGCCCTAATGATAGGCCTTAAACCCGTCTAATCCCAAGCCAAAATACTATGCAATTAAATCTAATTTAATCACTTGTCGATATTGCATATCGATCGATATATTTATAACCATTATACATATATGTATAACATTATTTATTTCTCAAATCATAATCAAATTTTATAATTAATATTTCATAAATATTAATTAATTTAATTAATTTATACAATTATAAACTAATTAAATCGTGCAATCTTAAGGGAATTCATCGTTTCGGCTGTGAAACTCTTGGGTGTAAATTTGTTCAGCGATTAACATCGAACTATTCTAATGTTAATGTTCACACGTCCCTTAGCAGGTGGTGTAACATTATGGCCAAATTTATCGCTTACTCATTTTCAATAAAATCCAATTTTAGTTTAATAAGCGTTACCCGGTTGTGACATTTGTTTACACCAATTTTTTTCATCAAAACTATTCACTTTGGACTTTTAGAATTTGGTAATGGTCAAAATTCCAACCTCATCCGCATTCAACTTTATAGTCCAAATACAAAGTCCTTGGTTCAATGGTAACAATTATTATTAACCGAAATGCTCTGGCTAAAGACTTTGACTTTGAATTGACTTGAGTTGACTGTGATACTAACCACATATAACTGTGGAGATGAATCCTCTCTTGAATAGTGCTTCACTTCCAATACATCCACTCGACCCAACTATAGTCACTCGATGGACGTCATGCCCTGGTTTAGCTATAATCAAAGCGGAGCTTCATATTGAAGATCCATATTATTCTCAAGTCGAGAGAACTATGTAAATCAGTCACATCGATATTTTCTGTTTGACCTTAGTTATATTAACCAACAGAAAACTATCGAGTGAGTTGTTCCATGTTATCCAATAACTATTAGTATGTATCCCCTAAGCGTCCCCAGTAGTCATGAGCAATACACTGCCCAACATTTGGAGAGCATTACGTACTCCAATCTCAATGGATACGTCGATATTCAGTCTCGATGCATCTTGACTAGGAACATTTAAAATGGTGTATTTGTTTCATTGTGATAAATCAATCACGGTTACAACACTTTGTAACTACTATCACAAAATTACCATTTATGGATTTTTCTATTAAATATATTTTTAATTAAGTTAATTAATTAATATAATCACATTATATTAAGTATATAATAGGAAGTAAATACCTTTTATTTCGAACAAGATTGGTCAACAAGTTAGATGCATATGAAAAATTACATAATTTCCCCTAGGGCATATCCCTAACTCTATCAATCCCTCATTTGTACTTGAGGTCAATTATGGAATCTAATTCCAACTTCTCCAATCAGTTTTCTTGAAACCAATTAGGTCAATCCCTTAGTGAATGGGTATGCTATTATACTTTAATTATCTACTTTGTCGATTAACTCTCTCTAACACTGATCAAACGCCTTTATCATATGGAACAATTCGAAGTATGTCTTTCGACTTCTACTGAGCTTTAAGTTCTATAATGACCAATTTCATTACATTGTTATCTTATAACATTATTATGGGATTCTCAACATTTGGAATCACCTTTGGCTCAATTATGAATTTGTGCATTTATATCTATATACGTTGTTTTATTGTAGCGCTATTCAAGTTAGTGTTCTCAATATTGCGTTGAATCGAGCACAATCACCTTTATTTTGAAACATTTTCAAATTAATGATTTTAACTTGAATTTTATCATTGACATATTATACTCAATATTAGTTATACAGTTTTGTGTCCAAACGTTCCATCATAACGAGTTCATTGTTTCTACAAAACAATTCTCTAGTATTTCATAAATATACAAGAACGCCTCAAACAACCATTTAGTAATATCTGTTTGGATTTTATATTTGCTCCATGTATCAAATACATAAACAAAACACAATATCATACGCAACATAAACTATATGATAATTCCTATTGCTAATGCATAAGGAATCCAACTTACATGTTCTCCTTTTAATAGTATGCTCTTGTATATCGTTTTTGGACAATCCCTATATTTTATGCTCACCATAAAGGACGTCATTTACAATCCAAAATTGAGTATTGAAACAACTAAAGTTGATTTTAATACAAGCATATTGTTAAAATCAACAACATGTTGTTTACTTATAGTTTAGAAATATCAATGTAAATTTTAACGTTCTTTCTTATGAACACATGCTTCCTTTGCACTTAGATTGAAGATCAAACTATTAGATATATCTATCAAAATACTTATTCAATCTTAATGCTTATAAAATGATACAATTGTACCTTTTCATGGATCATATCCAAAGACTCACAAATCCAA
Source organism: Allium cepa (assembly GCA_030765085.1). Taxonomy (NCBI): domain Eukaryota; kingdom Viridiplantae; phylum Streptophyta; class Magnoliopsida; order Asparagales; family Amaryllidaceae; genus Allium; species Allium cepa. The sequence goes on from CM060938.1 coordinate 225,939,016, forward strand.
TATCGCTCCCACTAACTTTGAGACATTTTTGGTTAATATGTGTAAATTCTTACTCTAAATCATTATTTATAATTTTCTATTTCAATACATAAGTACTGTAACAACCCTATTTTTCGACTTTCGAAAGTCGACATCGATATGTCCACTGTATCCAATGTCGTACAGTGGAATGCTGAAAAACCAAACCGTTAGGGTTTAAGAAGAAGAAGGTAGAAGAAGAACAGAAACAATAACAGAATCTCACATTTCGTAGCGGAACAAATATAATAGATAAATGAATATCTTTAAACAAAATCACTATATTAGTTTACACATTACAACATCAGAGTATTATAACAACAACACACAAACAATGGCAGTTATAATAACCTGCCCCTATGGTTGAATACAGAGTGGAATGATAATATATACGGAAGTATGTCTTGCTATCCATCTCAAACTCCAGATCTCCACAACATCTTTTTTTTCAACTTCGCTCAAGAATAATGAAAACCTGACTCTAGGCTGCCAATGTGGAAAATTATGGGCACCCAGAGTTTAGAAAGGAAACAATAAACTCCAGGTCAGTCATGAGACTGGTGTGAGATCTGAAAAACAGTTATTTTCACAAAGAAAATAAAAAGAAATCCGCTATGCTTTTGAAAAAGGAAACTGCCATAAGGCCTCCCGCCACACACACAATGTAAACGCACACTTGGAGGAGATTTCTCCTTATGACAGTAAAAAATGCTTGATACGTGAAAACCTTTGGATATTATTATTAGAGCATAGTGCAGAAAACATTTTGAAAGTATAATATTAATCTTAGCCAGCATACCACATTTCATCGTATGCCTACTATAGCTACCATGTTCAATAGCAGGTTACCCCCACATTCCATGGCAAGTTATACAACTAAAAACCATACAGGGCACATATAGTTTCTTTGGATTTTCAACAAATGGTCAGGCTAAGGAACTTCCATACCGAAATGGGTACGCCTCTGGAAGGACGCCCCCGATAACCTAACCGGATCTCTGCTAACAAGGCCGACGTTACCTCACGCTTTAACCAAGCTATAATATAGGTAACTACTACACAAGTATGCCATCCTCGGTCGTTAGAGGATCCTTAACCACAAAGTAACAACCACAAAGTATAATAAATTTGCAGCATCAACATAGGTAAAATATCTGGGCTCCATACCATGATATCGCCTCTTATCCAGAAGGAAATTGACATACCCTAGAGGCACGACCCGTAAAAACCTTGCCGCAACATTCCTGTTTCGACCATTTTCGGGTTGTGAAGCTCGACGATGTCCACAAAGCTACTCTTTTCACAAAATCCATGCTTCGATCAACAAATGATCAGCAACACTTCGTATGCCACATTACCAAATTGGGAATGTATCACTAGTAACCATCAACTACATAACCTCTGAGCTCGTACGTCTCAAAGAAGGGTTTTAAGCTAAGAAAATAAATCTCCGCCACCAAACAGAAATGTAGTTGTTAGAAACCAGCTTTACATCTCAAAGTGTAATGTCATACATACATCCATACAAGTCTGTTCCGGGTTCGAAAAGAACCGAAGGCACTTCACAAAGAAGCCCTTTCAAATCCGGATAATCCGTAATCACGTCCGGACTCCCCATCACAAAGGGGTGATCAAATCTCTACACCAGGAATCAGCCGGTGCAGAGACATTCGACAGGTAATCCTTTCGTTTTCGAAAATACCCGGTCTTCAACACCATCTTCAAATGGAATCCCATTTCGTCGTATCATTATTCAAAATGGGTTTTATGACCCAAAGTCCTCTCCCGGCTAATCCGAATAGAGAGCGCTTATTTTTTTAAAATAAGTGTTACATTCAGATTTCAAAAAAATCACAACAATTTTCACTTTGATCTTTTAAACAAAAGATCCATCACAATCACAAAGGTTCAATGTGGTTTTCGAATATCCAGTTGGAATCCGACCCTCGGTCGCATCGAAATTCAAACGCCTTTTAAATGCCAATATCGATAGTCAGTTATTTAACTATCAATCAACATTCACAACAACTGCTGGATTTCAAATAATTTTCCCCCAATTATTTATTTTCAAAATACCTTTGCAAGATATATTTTCACACTTCAACCATTTGAAAACGAATTTCAAATCACTTTTCACTCACGGAATAAAATTCCCGAAATCATTTATTTCCACTGAAAATCTGCCAAGTCCGAATACTTTTAAAAATAATTTAAATCACTTATCCAAATATATATTTGGAAATATTTAAAGTAAAACTATTTTAAACCCTTTACTTAAAATATTAGTTATCAAAACATTACATATAAACTTTAAGTCCAAACAAATTTTTAAAATAAAATTACTAGATAGAGTATAAATATTTAAATAACCATTTTCTAAAACAATTATCAATTAAATTTTTGAATAATCACTTCTATAATTTACTAAATAAACCTTTACTCTAAAAAATTTCAAAATAACTTAAGAAAATAATTTCTCCAAAATATTCTTTTAAAACCAACTTTAGAACTTTTAATTTATACTTTAATACTTTGAAAATATATTCGGCTTTCCAGGAAAAATACACTTTCATTTCAAAATGGTCCATTTGAACCAATTAATAAACCCTTCTCAACTTATTTCAATTTACATTTCAAATCTGTAAATTCCTTTCCACACTTTAAAAATAAACCAATATTTATTTTTAAACCAAATTTCCCTTTCCTCTTTAAATTTCCATTGTGAATTTACATTCCCAAATATCCATTGATATACGATCTTCAAATCGATTTTCAAATATTCACTTTCAACACCAAATCAAATTTCAATTGATTTCCAAATTTATTTTCAAACACCAAATCAATTTCAAATTGATTTCTCAAATTCATTTTCAAAACACCAAATCATATTCCATATTGATTTCCTAAATTTATTTCAAACACCCAAATCAATTTCCCAATGGATTTCCCAATTTATTTCCTTTTAAAATAAATTTCTTTTAAAATAAATTTCTTTATCTCTTCTAATTCATTTAAAAATTCTAATTTTAAATAAATTCTTCAACTATTAAACAATATTATTCAAAACCCATTTATTAAATTCTTTTCCCATATTTTGGAATTTATTCAATAAATTTTCAAAAATAAAACTTTACCTACTTAAATTTCCTCTTTTAAATTCACCCAATTCTTCAAATGAATTTGCTTAAAGCTTTTACTTTAAATTCCATAAATTCAATTTCATATTTCTGGTATCCTACGATACCAAAAATATATTCGGCTAAATCATAGCCTTCAATAATTTCAATCACAAATATAATCATACGCAGATTATAAATAATCACATGCAACATTGAAACAAATTCAAATATTTAAAGAATCCAGTTGAATCCCTCCAACCTGTTTCCCTGCATCCACATATGTTAGCACAACAATTAAATACCCATTCCACTTCGAGGTGGAATATCGCGGTATATGGGATTTATAAAATATCATCCGCTATTATGCGGCGCATAGGGTCTCATCCACTATATAACGCGGAAAGTCAACAACTCCAAATACATATATAATACCAATTCCACTTCGAGGTGGAATACCGCGGTATATGGGTTTAATATAATATCATCTAATATTATGCGACGCATAGGGACTAAATCAATACAACTGATAATAATTTATCATTCAAGCACACAGTCAACAATATAAATTTAACTATCACAATTCAACAATCAATCAATAACTGAAATTTCCAATTATTAAATTTGAGGGAGAAGATCTCATCTTGCCTATGCATGTAACCCATTTTTTATTCCAGCTTGATTTCTCGATTTTTAAACCTTATAACAAACAATTATATGATTTAATTAATATTCAAAATAAATCGAACAATTAACTGTCGTTTTATAGATTTTATCTTATCTAATTTAATCTCAAACAAATTTCCTTTTCAATAAAATATTTTCTAATTACCAAAATAATTACGTAGGTTAACTAAATAAATTAATTTTTTTCCATTAAATTACTTCATTTAAACACATTTCCCTGAAACTTCATATACTAAAATAATTGAATAAATTAATTAAAAATGTTCATCATCACTATACTATGTATAAAAATTTCTCTGACTAAAAGAAAGGTGTTCTGTTTAAACCTTATACATTTCAAATTTCTTTCATCTATATATTATTTTTATTAAATCAAAATTAATAAAGAAAACAAAATTCGTAAACCATATCAACATCCTCACCTGTTGTCATCACCAATGCAGCGCCGCTTTCCCACCTTCATCTCGAGCCCGAGAACCCTAAACCCGCCGCGTCGCATCACCACTCGCGAGCTCCACGCCACCATCACCTGACAACTGCTCGATCGCGATTGCCCCTCCCTCGAATGCGCAAGTGCGCCCGTAGCCACCAGACGCGTCGCTGCCGCCTCGAGTCAAACTCGATCCCCTGGTCGCTTTCGAATCGTCAGCCTTCGAATTTGCCTCACGCCAAATCGCGGTTCCCGATTTCTTTTTATACGAGAATGGGGAAGAAAGGAAACAGAGACCGCCATTTTATTTTGATTTCTGATAGCCTGAAGAATGAGATTGAGAAAGAGGGAAGAGACTTAGTTTATTTTTTTATTTTTTTCTTTAAAACAAACGAACGCGTGTCAAAAATGATTGCCAGGTGTTGAAAAAGAGAACGTGTCATTTAACTTGAGAATATTATATCAAATATATATATTACTTTTAAATTTTAAATTTAGATTCGAATTTAAATCGTCTCGGTTGCACAACTCAAAACTTCGACTTCCTATCGAGGCGTGTCGTCAGGCGTTCATATGTTATACCCCTATTCCGAACATAATGAAAAAGGTTTCGAGTCCAAATTTGATCATATGGAGAAGATAGCTTTTCGAACCCAGTTATAAATTTAAATTTCGATATAATTTTTAGCACGTTTGCTCACCATACAGCTAAACGATCACTCCAAACACTATAAAAATTGAAATCCGATAATAATACAATATTACGGATCCAATGGAACTGGTTTCGTCGAAATCCGAGCATGTGGCTCGGAAGGCTATTTTTAAATATCGATTTAAACGATATAAATTCAAAACTGAACAAAACAATTTCAACTTCAATTCTGAAGCTTCCATTATCTTTAGTATTCTCAATACAAATTTTCTAAGCCTTTGAAATATTTTTATTCAGTTTAAAACTGAAGATTCAAATTTTTATCCAACTTCAATAAATTAAATTCAATAATTTAATTGCCAAATTCATTCTGATATCTGGAATTCAAGTCAAATTATCTTCCAAACATTTAAAATCACTTAAATATTTTCAAATTCAAATACCAAAAATTCCGGGTCGTCATATCCTTCCCCCCTTAAAAGAATTTCGTCCCAAAATTACTAGTTAAGAAGAATGATTCTCAACCCGTTTATCATTTTTTTTCCAACTCAAATAATTTTTTTAACAACAACCAAAATAAATCTTTTTATCAAAGACTTATTCACTTAAAATAACTTTCCCAAGATTTCCATAGTTTCCAATCAACATTGTTTACTTCACAATTCAAATTTAAATTTAACTTCAAATTTCAATTTTTCAAATTTCTCAAAAATTTTCTATCTCCCTAAATTTTCAAAAAATTTCGCCAGCGTCTCCTTTGCGCGGCTAGCTCGATACGACTACAAAATGCCACAACGGGCCCCCAGATTCAAAAAGAAAACAAAAGGCCAAACGACTAGACAAGAAAATCATCAAATTTCATACTGGAATTTAAATACATACCTTTTCGAGAAATTCAAACTTTTATCTTCGAAGTAAAAATCCAATTCCCTTTTCATTTAAATCACCTGTATATCCTGCTTATCATTTTGCACATTTCTTTACAAAAATTTTAATATATACTTCTTATACCATTTTTTTTACATCACTATTGAAGTTATATATCCATTTTCATTCAATCTTGCATCTCCAATTTCATTGAATTCAATTCACAATTTCCAATTTAATCTTCATTCACTTCTTAACTTAGAATATTTTCTCAATTTCAAATTTTTACTTAAGAATTTCACCATTTATTTCTTAAGTTAAATATAAATATTCAATACACTTCTTATTCTTATTTTTAATTCACCTCTCTGGTTTATAACTTTTCTATATTTAAACTTAATAGATTTTATTCCAAACATTTAGTCTATAAGACTTCTCAAATTCACCTTTATTCAAATTAACTCAAGTTAATTTCAACTTAAATCTGAATTTTCTAAGTTTTCAAACTTATTTATTATTCCATAACTATTTTTAATAAGATTCCAGAGTCTTTTCAACCTTTTCGAAACCATTTTTGAAATCAATTCAAATTATCTTTTGAATTCCCAAAACCACAACCAGTTTATAAACAACCTCCATTTAAAACAATTTAGTAGCAATTCCTCTCCCGGAGACTCGAAAATGAACATCGATGATGCCACAGTCATCACCGAAGTTATTTTCCAGCTATCGAAAAGAGTTTAGAGATTTTTATCCCTTCAAAACGTTTTTCCAAAACCTTTGGAAAAAATTTCAAACTCAAGGGAATTTAAACTTTTCAAAATTTCAAAATTTTCAAATCCTTTCAAAAACATCTCTAAATATTCCTCTGAAATTTTACTTCAAATTATAAATCACATTTACAATTTATATTTATAAATTTGATTTGTATATAAATTTATTTCTTACCCGTTTGTTATCATTTCAATTTCTTATTCAACGATAATGATAATACTTCAATATTATCACTTCCTAACAAACAAGCAACCATATACTACTATAATAATTTATGAAAAATTATTTCCTTCATATACGAAAATAGTTTGGGTAAAATTATTTCATTTACCCTAATTTTAAAACAATATCGTGTCGATTTATCTTGTTTAAGAGTTTAGAAACTCCTATCGATACAGTTGGCCAAACTGCACCGACCAGAATCTATAAACAATCAACCGATAAGTCAACACAATATAAAACAATTTTATATTCACTAACAAATACGCGCTCATATCTATTATTACACTCAAACTCATTCTAGAGTACTACCGACTCTATCTCTAATGAGTAATCCCTATCGAGCCAAGGTTGTCGCTTAACCAAATGCTTTGATACCACATTGCAATGACCCAATTTTTCGACTTTCGAAAGTCAACATCGATACGTCCACTGTATCCAATACCGCACAGTCAAATGCCGAAAAACCGAACCGTTAGGGTTTAAGAAGAAGAAGATAGAAGAAGAACAGAAACAATAACAGAATCTAACATTTTGCGGTGGAACAAATATAATAGATAAATGAATATCTTTAAACAAAATCACAATATCAGTTTACACATTACAACATCAGAGTATTATAACAACACATAAACAATGGCAGTTATAATAACCTGCCCTTATGGTTAAATACACAGCGGACTGATAATATATATGGAAGTACGTCTTGCCATCCAGCTCAAGCTCCAGATCTCCACAGCATCACTTTTTTTCGACTTCGCTCCAGAATAATGACAACCTGACTCTAGGCTGTCCGTGTGGAAAATTATGGACACCCAGAGTTTAGAAAGGGAATAATAAACTCCAGGTCAGTCATGGGACTGGTGTGAGATCTTAAAAACAGTTATTTTCACAAAGAAAATAAAAACAGTTATCACTTCAAAACCCAAAACATGAAATTTGTAGAAGATAATCAAAGCTTTCAGGAAAGTCATAGTTTTACAGTGACGCGGCAGCAAGTTTTAATTGGGTTTTTCGATCCTTTATGCTCAAAATTTTCGAAAGTGTTTAACTTGAAAGTTTCATACTCTTTTCAAGCTTTCCAGAACATCAAATAAAACCAAATTCCGATTTAAAATGAAAGAGACATGCTTAATTTACTGACAGCAATTCACAAATGAACATGAAACAAACAAAATTGAGATTTCTTATCTTGAAATCTCAATCTAAGATAGAAAATGCGAAACTCACCTTAGATTATTTGCAGCAAATCTAAGGCAAATAAAAGAGCAATTTGAAAGCTTTAGCCTTGATTTGGAGCTAGAAACCTATAGAAGAAGGAGGAGCAAATATGCAAGTAGAGAATAGAAAGTTACAAACAATATCTATCCTTAAACCGAGAATTAATAATATAACTTGAGATTTTGACATTGATTACCTGTATTTAACTTTGATTTTCAAGCTTTTTATCTCGTAATTTAATTATTTAGAGCAAGGTTTTCTTTTTGATAAGGAGAAGCCATTATTTTTCATTTACTGTTGTTTTTTGAGAAGGAGAGAAAAAATGAAAGAGAGAAAGAAAGTCACGTAGAACATGTTTTTTCTTTCTTCTTGAAACTTTTGGAATTGTGTTAAGGATCAAAACCTATATCCAAAAGGCCCAAAACTATACTTAATGAAAATTCACTAGGTAAATACACATATTTTCCCTTATTTACCTAACCCACACACATCACCTTAATTTAAAAACAATTAATACTTTTACAACAAAAGTGTGTGCAAACAAAATTGTTTTTATTACAAGATAAAAAATTATTTTATCAATAAAACCTTATTTTATCAATAAAAAATTAGAATGTGGCTTGATAATATATAAGCCACTTTTCTCAAATAATCTCAAATTCTAGAATAGGACTCTAGATAGAAATTGCTATGCTAATTTGCACAAAAAGATAAGCCATACGAGATGTATTCTAAAATCCTCATACATCAAGTCGAATATTGCGGATCCCCTTAATAGAAATCGCAATTCACAAAGATATCACAAGATTAAACATCAAAGATCATCCAAAAAATCCTTCGATACAGATGAATATCAAGCACCTGCATCGAAGAGTACTCAAATAGAATAATTGCAAAGAATTACTCTTAAGATAAGACACCATTAAATCAATTTGGAATGCTAGGGAATAAATATATTCCTAGACATATCCCAAACTTATCTATTCCAAAGAATCAATGAAAGGCTAAGGACACAAAATAAAGGGTTTTGTAACAATTGTACTATATTAGGATGTATCATTATATATGTTTCTGTTCCGCGTTTATTATATTTTGTTCTGAATCCAGCTCCGATACCAAGCTGTGACACCCCACCCTAAGACCCACATTAATAAAGAGAATTACATAGTAATACTGTCTGCTAATGCAGGGAGTAGGGCAGGTTAGGGGCGACCATCTATAGTCTTGTCTTAAATATCTATTGAATAAGTCGATAATTGCTATTTTTTTCTATTCAAGTGGATCGACCTATTCAATAAATGCCTAATACAAAACTATAAGTGGCTAATGGATCTTTCAGGACAAAATACCATAACTAAATGAATAACTCATCATGGAACATCAATATATATATATATATATATATATATATGTATATATATGTGTATATATATATATATGCTTGCATATAAAATGATACATCTTAAAACAATACCAATGATACATCAAAGTGGTATGAAAACCACTCTTTATACATGAGTCAAAAGAATATACAATGCAACTCATAAGGACAATCACAACTAAATAAGATAATCCAACCTCCATGCAGAAGCATCATGTAATATCTATATCCAAAAGAAATGCTTAACCTGAAACATACTCGGTCCGACCCGAGTGTAAAACACACGGGTCAGTCTAGCTAAACAAATAAGTGAATAACAATAATGGATAAGGTAACGCATAGGAAAGATAGGGCATTCTCTAATACTAGAGATACCATACCCATAAGCATTATATTACCATCATAAGGAAAGAATGATTACTACTCTTAAAAAGGAGAAGAGGTAACAAGAGTATAACCATAACTTAGGTGACAAAATAACACTTAAGTGTACGAGTCATCGAGAATGAGATTCTAAAGATAAAATCCATCTAAATATCATATTTGCCTCATATCATCGACGGAATCTAAATGATAACAATAACGGTTCCTGTTGAACCATATCTCCTACTAAGAGATATCGTCAATACAAGCATCTCGTCAAATAGCAATAACAAAACATTCTTAATTAGGATAAGTCTCAAATTTCAAATATGTCTCATCTCAACGGCATAACCCAAAATCTTAAAGTACCATGAAATGGAACCATAAATGTCAAAATAAAAGAATCTTCAAACTCATTTATACCTCAACTCATAGGTATAAATATATATACATCTAAAATCTATCTTGCCAAAATGGCAAACTTAGAATATTCTATAAAATAACGAAAGCATCAACTCATATTTCAAAGAACTCAATAAGAGTTCAAAACATCATAAATGAAATCACCATATGTACAACATCTCATATAGCGCTAGGTTATCGATGTAACAAAACATCATAAAATGGTGAAATCACAAAAAAGCTAAAAACTCAAAAAATTTAGAAAACCCGCTTTGGCCAGATTCCCGATTGCAATGCCGAAGCAATGTTGAACGTGCTGAACTCAAACGGCCAAAGCCTCTGGCAAGGTTGCTAACACCTCCCAAAGCATTTCGTCCTCATGACAAGGTCGCTGACATCTCTCCAAGCTATTTTGTCGGCCCTAACAAGGTCGCTAACACCTCCCAAAGCAGTTCGTCCTCATGAAAAGGTCACTGACACCTCTCTATGCCGTTTTGTTAACCCTAACATGGTTGCTAACACATCCCAAAGCAATTCGTCCTCATGACAAGGTCGCTAACACTTCTCAAAGCAGTTATGTTAGGTAAGCATTGTAAATGAGTTACAAACTCACGGATAGGACCTAGAAAGTTCAAACGTGTGTCCTATACCACACGTTCGCACTTAGCGGTTTACTAATCGCTAGTTGATGTCAAACTAGGAACATCATAAAACTTAGAAAATCATATCTCGCCTCATCTCCTTGGCGAGTGATAAAGAGACACCATACTCGTCTTATCTCACCGACAAGTATTAAATGGCATTGTAACTTGTATCATCTCATCGATAAGTGAAGACATCGTGATGGTTCCTCATAAACCATAAGTCTCAAAATATGAAATTATATACTCAAGACTTGCCTTATATCATTGGAAAGTAAATAAAACATCGTAATGGTTCTCATCGACCATACTCCTACATCGGACATCTCAAATCATAAACATGCCAAATATTGACCATCTTAAATAATTCTAATAAATAGGAATTATGAAACTCAAAATATGCCATAAATGGCAACACATATCAGAATCAATAATCTCAAATAGCTTCGATCGTACAAGTCCAGAATTAACTGAAATAGTAAATGCACATATCTCGTACCATGTGTTTTACTAAATCGTTTAATTCTTTTTCCCATATGTTAAAATAGTGCAAAAGTGTGTATTTTATATTTAAAATAGTTTACTAGAGATAACTAGCTTTTAAAACTTTTTGCCGAAAAGATTAATAAAACCAATATTTAAAATTCCTTTATTATAGGAAATAAATAGATTTTATATCAGAAAAATAATTTTAAAATACTATATAATAATAATTTGAAATGTACGTTTATTTCAAAAATCACTTCAAAATGGTTTAGTGAAAACCGCACTCGAAAACGATGAAAAACAAGAAAGATAACTCAAAACGAATAACTTGAATTCAATATGAATTCAATTCAAATTTAACCCAAAATCAATTCAAATTCTATTTAAATTTGAATTTCAAATTCTAAACATGTAGCTGGCCTATTAATAGGCATCTTAGATCTCAAAACATCACAAAAAGAACATCAAAATCAAACAAGAATAAGAGAAAAAATAAGCTAATACAATTCTCGGGTCAATGATTGTTACTGCTGTCGTTTTGCGCTCGGGACAGCAACATACAAACACAGTTTTGACCAAGATAACTTTGAAATTTCAGAAAATTCAAAAAGTGAAACTTTAGCATAAAGTCTAAGCTTTCCAAAACATCAAGAACTATCGAATTCCAATAAGAAATGAAAAAGTTATGAATAAGACAAATTTCAGACCTGAAGTTCACTACAGCTGTTGTTTTAGTTTCAAGACAGCGACACTAGAATGAATTTTCGACCATGTAAAAGTCAAAATTTAACAAAACCTAAAATATGAAAGTTGTAGCAGATAATTAAAGCTTTCGATAACATCAAGAATCGTCAAATTCGGACATCAAACGGAAAAGATATGCACAAATCGCCATCAACATTTAACACAGAAAGTCACAGTTTTACAGTGACAGAGCAGCAAGTTTGAATTGGGTTTTTCGATCATCTACGTTCAAAATTTTTGAAAGTGTTTAACATGAAAGTTATCACACTCTTTTAAAGTTTTCCAAAACTTCAAGTAGAGTCAAATTCTAGTTTAAAACGAAAGAGATATGCTCAATTTACTGACAACGATTCACAAATGAACATGCAACAAACAAAATTGAGATTTCTTACATTAAAATCTCAATCTAAGCTAGAAAATGTGAGCTTTAAACTCACCTCAGATTATTTGCAGCAAATCTACAGCAAATTAAAGAGCAATTTGGAAGCTTTGGCATTGATTTAGAGCTAGAAACCTATAGAAGAAGGAGGAATAAACATGCAAATGGAGAATAGAAAGTTACAAACAATATCTACCCTTTAATAGAGAATTGATAATATAAATTTGAGATTTTGATATTGATTACCTGTATTTAACTTTGATTTGCAAGATTTTTCTCTCATAATTTAATTAATTAGCGTAAGGTTTCTTTTTGATAAGGAGAAGTCATTATTTTCATTTACTGTTGTTTTTCAAGAAGGAGAGAAAAACAAATGAAAGAGAGAGAAAGCTACGTACAACATGGTTTTTTTTTCTTTCTGCCTGAAACTTCTGGAATTGTGTTAAGCATCAAACTGTAACAACCCGATATTTTCAACCATTCGTATCCGCACATGTCGGACTTGAATTGCTCAAAATACCGCGATGTAAATAAAATTTGGCAAATCTCAGAATATACAATAAATACATAATCACATATCACAGACACGGAGTATTTAATAATGCAGCGGAAGTAAAAGAGATAGTAGTTCATGAAGCTACTATATATACAAGATACATCAGAGTTAAATAATATACAGTAGAAGAGTAACAAGATACATCAAGTACGAATCAAAATACATCACTGGAAACACTGGATACTGAAAACAAATAGATGGCTGGATCTTCAAGCAAAGCTCCAACTCCAAAGGTGAGTCTTGAATGCTGAATCACTCAATCTGACTCGAGCGTAAAGCAAAACACAAAACATTCGAGTCAGGACATAAATACTTATGAACTGTAAATCAACTCAAGTGAACAGTAACAAAAAATGCATCAGTAACTTAAAGAATGTTTGGGATTGCCCATCCTTTAGGGATCCGTTAAACTATTTACTATGTAGTAATATTGCGCTATTATAATAATGTCTACAGTAAAATAAACATACTTTTAAATAGCGTTCCGGGCTACCCATATCACCCTTCACACATAATAGTCCCAGTAGTCCATCCAATATCATGCCATCTCCACTCCGGGTGACTGTCAGAGGATACCACACGGGCTACGGGAGAAAAACAAACTCGTAGTAAAGGCTCGGTATGGTAGGTGACACGGCACACAAGGCAATGCCAGGGTAGATATACCAATTACGCACACGGGCTGGTGGTAACGCAGCAGCCACATACGCCCACCTCGGAACACACTCCCATATCAAAATCGGAGGATGGCCATCTAATCAATCACCAGTAAGAGTATAGTATCGAAGGAATGTGTCCGATCGGAGGAATGACCTCACTTGGCCCGAGATCGCTCCTGTTTTAGCCACCTTATGCCAACTCACGGGAGTTGGGTCCACGTAATATACCTCAAGAACGTCGCCACCATCCTACTTCATTCTAGAATCTCCACCGCGTACACGGTTGTTAAAGTGGTTTTCGGAGTTGGCAGAGAGTATGACAACTTCCGATCCCGGTCTCTTTAACAACCAAACGTTATTATAACGCCGTGGTTATTTCAAAATAGTTTATACTTCAAAAAGATCAAATCATTTCATTTCAAACTATATTTCTTTCAAAATAGTTTATACTTCGAAACCAAAACCATTTTTATTTCAAAACTATTTATTCAATCAAAATAGTTTATACTTCGAAACCAAAAACATTTCAAACATATATTCATTTCAAAATCATAATATTTTCAAAGTATAACTCTTTCGAAACCAAAAATACTTGAAACAATTACACTTTGAAAATCATAACATTTCAAAATCATACATTTGAAATCATCGGATATTCATTTAATTCTTTACATTTTACAATTCATTCAATTAGTCCCAAATTTTCAATTTCCAACTTAATTCAATTCAAACCATCAGTTTCAATTAAATTTCCTAATTACCATTTCCAAGTCATATCAATTTCAAATATAGATTTGATCCACAAATTAAAGTATTTAATTTTTTAATATATTTCAAAGCTTTAATATCCCGCATTTCAAAAACTAAATTTTATAATTTCATATATCTCAAATCTAGTTTCGTTATTACTTAGTTTTGAAATATTCATCATAAATCCAATATTATTTAAATAAACTCAATTTACAATTAAACTAAATATCCTTTCATACCAATAAAAACTTCAAATATTCATTTATCAAAAGTACATATCATTCCAATTCATATTCTTTATCAAATAAAGATCAAATCATTTCCAAACCTTATTATCAAATCATTATTTGAATTCAAATTCAAATACTCAAATTTAAATATCATTTTAAATCAAATAAGTCATTCATCTGTTATTTCAAGTATCATTACAAAATACATTAAAAATTCCATTCAAAAATTCATTTATCTCATTACATTTCATTCCATTTAACACATAACCAAGTAAACCCTATTTAAATTCAAATTCAAATTTAAATTCATTAAAAATTCAAATTTAAATACTAAAATATATTCAAAACTTCTTAAATTTCACAATTTCCAAAACTTAAATCATTTAACACTTTAAAATATAACTCAAACAGTGTTAAAATCTATGACATTTCAAACATTGTCAAATTATAGCAACGGCAGCATTTATAAAGTGCTATCGTAGATTATAGATTCCAAAAATGGTTTAGTTCAAGAATAACGGCATTTATAAAATGTCGTAATAGATATTTAGTTATTTCAAACATTGTTAGATTCAAAACAATAGCATTTAAAAATGCTGTCAAAAGACTACAACATTTTGAAAATGCTATAAAATTCCAGATTTCATTTTCGCTTTTCGAAAATAATAATAAAACTCCAAATTTTTATTATAACTTAAAAGTCATATTTCTAGACTTCAAAATTTCACATTTAAAATCATTTTAACATATGATTTAACACAACAAAATTTTTAGATCAAATATTCAATTTAAAAACTCCATTCATTTATTAAGTCAAAATTCACTGTTTATTAACATATAAATTAAATAAAACTTAAAAATTTACTTCATATATAATTTTAAAACTTTAAATTTAATTTCCATTATTTATTTACAATTTAAAATAAAATTTAAAGTCTAAAATCTCAATTATTTCACATTTACGTACTCAAATTCACAATTTCAAGACTTAATATTTAATTTTCTTCAAACCATAAAATATATATTTTTAAATCAAAATTTCATACTTTTAAAAATACATATTTTAATAAAAATCATTTAAAAATATACCACGGGGTCTGTATATAATTTTCTAACCTAGGTCAAGTGATACAGATATATATCATTTCAATCCGCAGTTTACAAAGAAGACTCGAGTTCTATCATTTCAAACCCGCAATCCCAAGTCAAATAAAATACAATAAAAATCGCTCAGGCCTATCATTTCAGCCCATAACGATTTTTTCCTATTCTAAAGTCCGTTCGGGTATGTATCATTTCAACCCATAGTGATTCTGTTCTAACAGGGTACTTGCAGTGTGATCTTATGCATAAACAATATAAACAATGTCAATGTCGCAATATATCAAATGTCAGGTGATAACTAACAGTTTTAACATGGTAATAACATGGCATAGCATATCATATGATCATCATTAACTTGCATAAACATTTTATATTACTATACACTTGCCATCAATTTACTATTTCATAAGTAAATATGTCAGAGTGAGAAAGACTCACCTTTTACGAAGCTAGAGACAAACAACACACACAAGAGCGATTCCAAAGGCACGACAAGCACGATTTGATTTGAATTGATGGAGACCCTTGTAAACAACACAAAATATAACATACATAAGCACAAATATAGATATCGACATACAAATATAATCAACAACTTTAGTTTGCAGAACAGTTGCAAAACAAGAGAGATGACCAAACCTTAGAAGCAAAAGACTTGCACATGACAACATAAGCTTGTCACATGATCAAATGGGCTTGACCTCACCACACTAGGCTCAGCCTAGGTGTCAACATGGCTCGGCCATGGCCTAGAGACAAGGCTTAGGGCATGAAAGTGGAAGGTAAAGGCAAAACAAGTGGAGAGGTGGAGGAAGAGTTACAACATGAAGCATACATGGGTTCAACGCAAATATGTGATGTTTTTGGTGCATTTTGACTCGGCTATGACCACATATAGGCTCGGCCATGGGGTTTTCATGTCAGGTCAGATCTGGACAGTAGTGAAAGGGGCAGCCAAAGGTGAAGTAGATGATGGTGGTGGTGGCTAAGGGGTGGCCAAAGGCAACTATGAAGGCAATAGTGGAGTATAGGCTTGGCTAGCATTGTTTTGGTGAAGTGCTTTGCAAATTTGAGGAATTTGCAACCTTGGGAGGGCCATGGCCTGTAATGGTCAGTGGAGTAGGAGGAGTAGCTACCAAGTATGGTGGAGGTGGTGGTCGTGGAGTTGGAGTGGACTAGAGGCCGAGCTATGCTAGAGGAGGAACAAGGTAGAAATCATTGAAAAGAAGTAGGAAAGAAAGAATGAAGCCATAAGTTTTTTTTTTCCTTTTTTTCTTCATGAAGCCGTGAGTTTTAGGAGGAAGATGAGAAAGATTTTTCACGTGAAAAGGAAAATGGAATGTCAGCTGAAGAGTGGAGTTAAGGCAGCCAATTGAAGAGATGTTGGTTGAGAAATGAAAAGACAGAATACAAAAAGGCTTGAGCAAATAAAGAGTCACAAACCTTTCAAATTTCCACCATTTCTTTTTAAATTTTAAATACATGTAAAATATATATAAATACAGATAAAAACACGAAAATATAGTAAATTAACAAAAATAAATAAATAAATATTTATTAAATATAATTAAATTAAGAAGATAACAAAGAAAATGTAAACTAGGCTTGAAAATTTGAAAATAAATGAAATGAACTTTGGAAAAATTGTATGTACATGGAACATATTTATAAATAAACATAAAAACATAAAAATAAAATGCATACATAAAAATGAATAAATAAATTTTAATTAAATATAGTTTAAATGAAGAAAATGGTAGAAAAATGGAAACTAACCTTTAAAAATAGAAAATAAATTCAATGAGCTTTGGAAAAATTCAAACATCACTTTAAAAATATTTAAAAGGTAAAAATATATGTAACATAACATATAATACAATTTAGAATAAGGTATGACAATTAAAAAGATTATTTATATAATTTAAAATAAACAATTTTGTTAAATACAGCAAATTTCACAGAATAGTTAAAAAGGCATAACTTTCACATTATAAATCAGATTTAAACGAAACGAAAAGCATTGTTCTTGAAATTTTATTTACTTTCATAATAAAAGAAAAAATTAAAATTTTAAAACTTTTAAAATTTAAATTTAAAAGTAAAAGTTTGACCAGATTGACCAAAATTCACATTTTCTGGAAATATTCAATTTATGCATGTTTGAAATTCTAATCCACATCAAAATCAAAATTTATATTTAAATTAACAAAATATATTCATTTTAATAAATAAAATAAAGTTTTTAAACTAGGAATTTAAATTAAAATAATTAAAATATACAATTATAATAATCAGAAAATACAGGGTTATTACACAAACCCTGTACCCAAAAGGCCCAAAACTATTCTTAGTGAAAATTCACTAAGTAAATACACATATTTTCACTTATTTATCCAATACACACACATCATCTTAATTTAAAACCAAATAAAACTTTTACAACAAAAGTGCATGCAAACAAAATTGTTTTTATTACAAGATAAAATTTATTTTAACGACAAAAATTTATTTAATCAATAAAACCTTATTTTTATTTAAATAACACAAATATTACATAAAACTTCATTTTTAACTCTAAAAATTTCATAAAAATTATTCTCTTGTGTAATAAAATATAATTACTCATTTCAAACTTAATTTTATAGCCAAAACATATTTTCAAATCAAATTCCATTTTTTATTTAAATAAACACCTTTTACAATCAAATACTTCCTTTAAAAATCAATAAAAAAAGCACATGAGAATAATTACAAAAATTATTGCATTTCATTAAATAAAAATCATATTTCACTTATGCTTCTCTTAAAAAACCCAGATAAAGATTTTAAAACTTTAATTTCATATTTTAAGGCTATAATCTATTATTTATTTAAAATAAACAATTTAAATCTCCAATTTATTTCTATTTCACAATATTAAAATATAACCACCGTTATAATTTAATTTTTACAGGTAACCATGAAAACCAGGACTGTTACAATTAGTATTACAATTCTTGTTTCCAATGTTTCTCTATAAAGTAGAAGTCACTATCCATTCTCTTCATTCCAACTTTACGTTAAATTACATCTATTTCTATACATTCATTTTTCTTTCAAATGGTCAAACTATTCAAACAAAAACCTTGCTACAATATCACAATAAACCTTTTATAAAAGCGCATTCGGTTATTCTTAACATTTAAGACATAAAATATGTTACACTTTATGTAAATCGATCAAGATGACATTTCAAGGATCGAGTTCTTAGATGTATGTCATAATTTATGGTCTTGTGTTACATTAACACAATATGATCCTTTTGAAATCATTCAAGTTAAATACATAATCTTAAAATACTATTTATTGGCTTACTTCGAATGAACTAACTTCATCGAAATATTGTATCCCACAAACTATGATTGTTCACCATACAACATTCATATGTGAAAGTACATGGATTAAATATCCATGGTCTTGAACTTCATTTAGAGTTCAAAAACTCATGAAAGCAATACACGGTCTAAACCAAATGAACATATAAGTGACCAATTAACGAATGTATTAAGTAATTGAAATTAGGCACTTGAATGGGCATAGAAACATTATATAACATGCAATTAGAATTACTAGTAAGTATATATTATATTTCTATTTGTCAACTTTCAATTCAGTTTGTATATATATATGTCAATTGACAAACGTTTTATCAATCATATTAAATGCACAAATTTATCATTGTAGATTATAACATTATATAGCATATGTTCTTACAATATTAGAAAGGTTAAATGTTACCATTTCATTTTTCTTATACGGCTCCTACTAGTCTTTTATGTTTCTCCAAACCCTAAGATGAAACATAGAAGTCTTACAACTTCACTAGTGGGTGTTAGGACTAGTTTGTTTTGGTATTCTGACCTTGAGTTTGCTCAACAAATCATAGCTCCACAAACGATGGATAACTCCTTATCGGTTGTATCACATTTAACTCCTAACCAATTTTTCCTTGTTGTAATCTCATTTCGACCTTGAGTTTGCTCAACAAATCGAAAGAGATTATTCACTCATACCTACCATATCGTGATAGCCTAAGTATAGTATATGTACCTTGAGTTTTCTCAACAAATACATATAATTATCTTACCTTATCTGTTCAATATATTAATAATACTACGCCTAACATCCCTAGCTTGAGTTTTCTCAACAATTAAGGAGTATGTAAGTAATTTAATTATATATATATATATATATATATATATATATATGGTAGAAGACAACACTATATTGAAGATTCATAATCTTTAATATATACATTGAGTGATATCGACTTGTAGAATAATATATTTCTTATGAAATACCCTAGCGACTCAAGTGTCAGACACATTAGAAATCACGTATATGTACATTTACATATGTATTTATTTCTCAAGTCTATTTGGGTTTCTTTAATGTTCTACATTTAGTTTATACACATATCATATAAATTTTATTTTTATATAAATTTTATATTTCATATTACTTATATGATAGTCTTACGCATAATATATCATTAATTAAATCTTATCTAATTAATTTTAATCAATTAACTCTTTAATTAATTTTAAAATAGTATTCCAACATAACTTTTATATTTAACATATCTACTATAACATCTATAGTGTATACTATAACCTTTATCGCGTAACACACATATATCATATATATGTGATTTTATTTAATTAATTAACCTTTAATTAATTTATTAAATTAAACAATTTTTATTAAAATTTATTAATTTCAAATTTTATCTTATATACTACATGTATACTTATGTTATCTTAAATATTTTGAAATAACATAACATATATCAACATTTATAATACATGCATATGTGCATTAATTAATTAACATATTTAATTAACTTATTTTATTAATATTATTAATAAATTTAGAATTTGAAATTATTATATAAATATTTTCAAACATTTTGAAAACTTATGTAGTATGATAATTTTTATAATAAACATGTTTTATTTTAAATTTAATTATTAAATTTAAAATCTTTAACATTAATCTTCGAAATGATTTTGAAAATTAGCCCACGGCCCAAATTAAGTTGGGCCTTTTCTATTAGGGGTAACCTTTGGGCTCACTTTACCTTTCGGATCAAGCCGGTAACCAGGTAGGACAGGGTACTAGATTACCCAATTCCAATCCTGGAAATTACCTTTCTAGGCACCGTACTAAGTGGAAAAACTTAATTAGTTAGCCATAATATAACTAATTTAGACTGCATAAGCTATTGGGCTCTAATACCATTATTGAAACTGGACCAGCCCGAAGCGTAAGTTATGCGTGAATTTCAAAATTGATACCCTATTTGATCTTTATTAGACCTATGAAGTCCAACTGAATTAGAACATTTCTATATTTCATTTAAATAAAATCATTTATTTTATTTAAATTCAAATACATTAAGATATGAAATTAATTTTATTTGATTTAGTTTATACATAGATGTATCATATACATATATGTATAAGTGCATGTGTAACATAATAATCCATGAAAGATATAATATGCCCATATGAAAATGTTGGGATTTACATCGCAACAAACATATTAGCTCATTTGCATGTGATGTATGTTCTCCCGATATGTGCATGTATATGTGTTATAAAATACACACACATGTATGTATAAATATATTACATATAATATATGAACGTTAACATTTATATATATATATATATATATATATACACACATATATATATATAGATAAACATATATAGAAAGAGAGCGAACAATTATTAAAAATTATTTATAATTCAAAATTAACTTAGTTTTGCAAACATAATAATTTTAGTATTTTAATTTGCATATATTATGAATAAAATAATGTTTCCATCCATAAATAAATAACATAAAATAATCTATTGATGAAAATTCAAATTTTACAATTTTTAAAAATATAGGATCATATAATAGAGCTTAGAAAAATTTGGAGGTTTTTTTTCGAAGTTGAAATACTATTTTTAAAAACAAATACATTGATTTCGAAAATAATTATTTAATATAAAATAACATATTATTAAATGTTCAAATTTTAAAATTTCAGAAATTCTAAGATCATGAATGAAAGGCTACGAAAAATTTTGTAGAATTTTCGAATTAAATTATTATTTTTAATAAATCATATACAGTTTTTTTCAAAATAATACTAATTATTAAAAATAATAAACTTTATTGAAAAAACCCTAAATTTTTTCTATATGTTTCGAGAATGCTATAATATTTTTTAAAAATAAAAAATTTAATTTTTAATGCAATAATTATTTTTATATAATAAACAATTCAAAATTCAATAAACGTTAATTTAAAAATATGAATATGTGTATGATAATTAATTTTTAAATTTTTAAATTCATATTATATATAAATAAGTGTTTCGAAAATTTTAAATTATATATATATATATATATATATCTCATATATATGCATATATGATATTATGAGAGGAAAACATACACAATATATATGTATGTATGTATGTATGTGTATGTATGTATATGTATATGTATGTATTTATTAATAAATATATATATAAAACAATTATCAATGACAAAAATTGATTTTGTACAGTAAACAACATTTTTATATACATAAATCAAATAGTATAATAAACAAATTATGCACATAATCAAATTGATTTGTGACAACTACATCTACTTACCAAATCTTACACAACTAAACATATAGTGGTAATATGTTTAAATAAATATGAAATTTCTCATCACAGGATCATAGAATATAATTTAATTACTATAATATGAATTAAAATTACCAATTTAGTGATGCATTTGAATCCATGTTGAAGCAATGACTTTCTTTCCTTTTACTGTTCTTGATTAGCCAGAGTGCAACTCCGGAATCACCGACCTCTAACAGCAATGTAGAAGGTAATAGCGGCCAAAAAAATATTTGTCATTATCCTTAGAGATACATGTGTATATATATAGGGTTGTATTAGAGAGAAACGAGGAAAACCATTTTACCTATTCTCACTTGATCTTAACCCATTATCTCAAAGCCAATTCCCTATGTTTTAGCCACCCCTAGACCTTCCCAAAACCAAAATTTTACAGCCCTAATGGTGGGCCTTAAGCCTATCTAAGCCCAAGACAAAATACTATGCAATTAAATCTAATTTAATCGCTCGATCGATATTTAAATATATATAAAATATTTATTTCTCAAATCATATTCAAATTTTATAATTAATATTTCATAAATAATAACTAATTTAATTAATTTATGACAATTATAAACTAATTAAATCATTCTGTCTTAAGGGAATTCATCATGTCGACTGTGTAACTCTTAGGTGTAAATTTGGTCAGCGATTAACATCGAACTATTCTAATGTTAACGTTCACACGTCACTTAGCACGTGGTGTGACATTATGGCCAAATTTATCACTTACTCATTTTCAGTAAAATCCAATTTTAGTTTAATAAGCGTTACCCGGTTGTGACATTTGTTTACACCAATTCTCTTTATCAAAACTATATCGCTTTGGACTTTTGAAATTTGGTAATGGTCAAAATTCCAATCTCATCCACATTCAACTTTATAGTCCAAATACAAGTCCTTTGGTTCAATAATAACAATTATTATTAGCCGAAATGCTCTGGCTAGAGACTTTGACTTTGAGTTGACTTGAGCTGACTATGATACTAACTGCATATAACTAAGGAGATGGATCCTCTCTTGAATAGTGCTTCACTTCCAATACTTCCACTCGAACCAACTATACTCACTCGATAGACGCTAGGGGTGGGCACGGCCGGTTAACCGAACCGATCGGTTAATTAACCGATTTAACCAAACAAATTGAACGGTTCGATTAACCGAACCGAAAATTAAACTAGGTGGCCTTCATCGACCGACCCGAATATTTTTAACCATGGTTAACCACTTATACAAATTGGTTAACCGATTTAGCTCTAACGGTTAACCAACAGTCGGTTGACCGAGTAATTAACCGCAATTACGGATTAAAATTAATCAATGCTGATGCATATTAGCAGTAACTAGTAAGCCAGTTCCGTATTTATATTACAATTCAGCACGACAACATACACATATATGTATTAATCACTCAGCATAATATAAGACATATACACATCAAACTAGTAAAGCGGTAAGTCATTAACCAGTAATTAGAGCAAAAACTCAACAAAAACCAACACATCATAATAAAATATACTAGCATATTACGTAATACATATATGACTCACTGACCTAATAAAATAGCATATTACATAATACTAGCACAATAGTAACCACGCAAAGCAATGAATAAACTTACCTGTAACTCTAAAGACATTTGAAAGTGCATGACATTCTTATACATGTTCTTAAATCAAGATACCATGTTTGAACATATAAACAATGAAGGGACGATGAGCATGTAAGGATATTTGGGGAGGATATAGGTATAGAGTAACAATGTAAACGGTGAAAAATACTAATTATATAACTTTAGTATAGAGTATACTAACTGCGAACTTACTGAGTATATAACTTTAGTGTAAAGTATGCTAATCGCGAACTAATTGAATGTAATACTTGAATGTAGATTTATACTAATGCCTTACTACTGCAATCTCTAAATCAAATGAACTAACTGTGAACTATGCATATATTAACACACAACTGAAATTGTTTGCATAAATAAATAAGTAAATAATTTTGTATCAATAATTAACTTTGTAAATTAAGATGAACAAACATACCGTCTCAAACTAGCAATGACAAATTCTCTACGGTAAAAATAAAAGACGATTGCAATTCATGCCCACGTACAATTTCTACAGCATGCCAAGCATCATGACTTCTACAACTGCAACTCTCCACATATGAAATAAATTCTTGATAACCTAAAACAAATCTTGATCCTTTACATATACAATTGAAGTACGTGTATGTAATTTACATGTATAACTACGAACATGTGTATATTAATCTGCATAGACAACCATGAGCATGTGTTAACTGAAGAGCCAATTTAGTTCATATGACTATTATGTATTCTCACATTTTTAATACAATTAAATGTGTATATAAATTACAAACTAAGCTAAATTAATAATTCACAGTTTAATAGCATGTCTAAATGTACACCGATGTCTAAATGTGTATATAAACTGTGTATATTGAATGCAAACTATACTAAACTGTGTATATAAGCTGACAGGCTAAATGTCTAAACTAAAAAGCAATTAAATGCAAAGTGAATGAAATTTATAACTCACGGTTTAACTGCAATAAAATGTAAAATGTAAACTGGACTAAAGTTAAAACCTACGGTTTAATTGCAATTAAATGCGAATTAAAATGCAACTAAATTTTTGCAGAAATAAATTTAAAAGCCACAGTTTGCATCCACCACACCTCAACTCAACTCAACTGCAGCATGGAAGCAAGATAGAGGTGGAGGTACAATAAGATAGCAAAAGAAAGAAATTCGTAGATCTGTTTGAAGGAAAATTAGGTTTTTGTTGAAAGGGAGAATTGTAGATCTATGGTTTTTTTCTCTGTTGGAAAGAGACGAAGATGAGAACAGAATTGAAAGTGGCACAAGCAAATTAAGTTGGTATAGGTTATTGGGTGGATCGGGTTTCAGTGTTTGAGGTGGAATAAATTATTTTGGTTAAACGGTTAACTGAATATGTATAAGTCTTAATCGTTAACCGACCCGATATTGGTCGGTTAACATCGGTCGGTTAACCGATTTTGTCGGTTAAAGCGATTCGGTTAAGGTCGGTTGGGTCGGTTAACTCCGCTAAATGTCCACCCCTAATGGACGCCATGCCATGATTTGGCTATAATCAAAGCGGAGCTTTCATATTGAAAATTCACGGTATTCTTAAGTCAAGAGAACTATGTAAATCAGTCACATCGATATTTTCTATTTGACCTCAGTTATATTAACTAATAGAAAACTATCGAGTGAGTCGTTCCATGGTTATTTAATAACTATCAGTACGTAACCCCTAAGTACCCCCAGTTGTCATGAGTAAAACACTACCCAACATTTGAAGAGCGTTACGCACTCCAGTCTCAACAAATACATCGATATCCAGTCTCGATGCATCTTGACTTGGAACATTTAAAATTATATTTTTTTTCTTTGTGATAAATTACTTACGGTTACAACATCACAAAATATATCATCTATGGACTTTTCTATTAAATATACTTTTAATTAAGTTAATTAATTAATATATTCACATTATATCAAGTATATAATAGAAAGAAAATACCTTTTATTTCATGCAAGATTGGTCAACGAGGTAGATCTATGTAACAAATTACATAAATGCCTCTAGGGCATAGCCCTAGCTCTATCAGTAATTGGATCATTGAAACTTTTTGTATCGACTTTATATAGTGACTTTGAATGTTATTTAAAATGATCGTTGTTACTTTGATTTACTATGTTACTTTGGTTTACTATAATTTATTGTTAGTGTGATGTTTATTTTGCGTATAGTTTTATTTGATGTTATTTTGTATTGACTTTTTGCATGCAATTCAATTTGATATTATTATGATATAAGCGCTCATCAAGATGATGGTAAAAAGACTACTGTTGTATTACGTGAGTCTTCTGTGTATGCGTAGGTAGAAGGTACATGCTGCTACTTGAAATAATGGTGCATAGAAAAACAAAGCCAAGTGTTAGCGTTGTTGAAATACTCACAATGCTAAACACACGTGTGTTTATTTTTTCCATGTCAGATCCCAGCAAGATTATTGTTTTTCCTACACAACCCCAAGTTCACATTGATTTGTTCTACGTCAATGCTTTTGCTTAAACATTCCTTGAAAACTACATTGATTATATACTTTCCGCGCCAAAACTTTGTGTCATTTTACAAATTTCAACGCCTGAGCCTAGCAAGGTTTTTAATGTTTCAATGCAAGATGGTGGTGACGTCTTATGGGTTTAAACCTAACTGTGGCATGGTTTTTGATTTACCTTGTGACTATCATGCTTTGTTTTTTTATAAATTGTATTTATTTAATATGTTCAAAAGAAGAAAAAAATTCCACATATATTTAGTCATATTTTTGTATTGAATCATATGTAGGTAATTTGAAATTCTATTTCTAAGTTGCAATATCTAATTTCTTATGAGTTTAAATTTTAATTATATTATTAACTAATAAAAAACAAATTTTATAGTAGTTTATTTGCTAGATCATATTTTTAAGTGATATTAAGACTTAGTAAATATTTGTAGAGGAAATTTTGAATTTGTAAAATAAACTTAATTGTCAGATCCTAATTTCAAGCGATGTTAAATTTTAATAATATATGTAGACTTACATATAAAGAGCAATTTTGAAAGTTTGCGATCGGACTAAAGGTTTGTTTCCAAGCCAACTATTAATAAAGATATCAATTTTATAACTAAGAATTCAACTAATTAAATTAAATAAATCATAATAACATGCTTATTCCTGAAAGTGCGGTGTGTATACAATTATATGTGCTAATATAGTACACACGAATCGTGTAATATGGACTACAATATAAATGCGGAAATAGATGATAATAGCATAGTAAATAAAAAATAGAAAAAATCACACCAAAGATTTTTATACTGGTTCGGAGCACCGTCCTACGTCCAGTCCCAGACTACTATCTGGATTTTCACTAATTACAACCTCGCTTCACCCGGAGGAACAGGTTTACAATTACCCGAACAGCCGAACGGGATTTCACGCCTCTACAACACTGAGGACTTCAACACTTACCTCTTACAATACCGAGGACTTCAACAAAAATAATTACAATTGTTGTTGACAACTTGTGCTCTTGTAAACACGGATTTGTCACTTGTAGTACACTCTTCCTATAATCTTATCCTCAAATTGTGAATGATGTTTGTGAAGATTATGGAATTTATATTGCTTATTGAATCAAAATATATGAGATAGTGTCAATGATTCAATAAGGAATGAAAGTAGTTTAGAGCTTTTTGAATGCAAGTGAATTCAGAGAATAGATAGAGAGCATATATAATCTTAATAAAACTTGTTGTTTTAATCAATGATATTGATGTGTATTTATAGAGAGAAAATAGTTATAACCCTTGGTGAAAAGTTGCAGTCAAAAGTTATGATTATTGATGAAGAAGAAGAGACGCAACCATTGAAGAAGGATGTGTCTTTTGGAAGAAGTTGCTCTCTGTTTAAAAACGGTCGACAGGTCAAAAACTAACCGGTAGACAGGTTTTTAAAAATATAGTCGTTATGTGCATGTGTGCACGTTTATTGTGCACATCCAACAGGAACGGTCGACCGCCTATATTTGGACCGGTCGACCGGTCTCTGTTAAATTGCACAATAAACTGCACAACCTATATAAATGTGTGTATATATATATTATATTTTGTGCATGATTATTTGAGGATAGATTTTGACAATTTTATTACTATTATAACGTCAAATAATCAACCTATAATCTAGAGTACCATATGTAGGTCTTGATTTGTCGATCGCTTTAATATTGTTGTCAGCAATCAAAATCTTCATAGAAGCTGTGACTCAACATTCTCCCCCTTTTTGATTGATGACAATATAAAAACTCAAGTATAGAATCTCCCCCTGAATATGTGATTTCCACAATTGCTCACATCGCCTTTGCCGATGATATAACCTTTTGAATTGTCTCCAAAAGTGACTGAGCCACCATCTGAGTATTTAATATTTTGTTAGTAAGCTCTTGTCTCCCGTCATATGCTTTGAGCAACCACTGTCCAATATCCACTTTCCTCTTTTCTTCAGTGGGACCTGCAAAAAATAGAATTAAGTTCATGGTACCCACTTTTTATAGGGTCCTAAGAGTTAGGTCTTAGGAGTCCAAACCCATTTGGGTCCGGTATCCCCTTTATATATATAATTGTTATTAAAATGTACATTATTCATGAATTGCTGAATGTATTTGTTCCTAATCAAATTATTATTTGTTTTAGGAACCCATATTTTGATAGTCTTGACATTTCTCTTTTGAAATTTCATAACTGGTTTTGGTTTGAAATATAATAAACTAAGATTTTTCTTAGCTTCAGTTTTTTGTATTTTCTTCTTCCTTTTATTTCTAAGATGTTTCTTAGTTTCATGTTTGTTATATCCCAAACCTTGTTTATCTGAAATAGATTGTGAACTTTCAATGATTTTAGTCAACTTTTCTCGACCTTTGTTAAAGTTAGAAACATTTTGAGTAATGTCATCAAACTTTGTTTGTAAACTAGCTTTTTCTAGGTCTAGAATTTTGACTTTTGCTTTAAGTTCATGATTTTCAGTAGTGAGAGCATTATTTTTCTCTTTTTGAGCTTCTATTTCTTGACTCAAAAGAGATATTTGAGAGTCAACATTAGATGATGATTCTTGAATATTTTCAAGTTCTTCTTCTAGTATTTTCTTCTCGTCTTTTAACATATCTCGTTCAAACTCTGCTCTACTTAAATCTGCTTTGACTACTTTTAATTGACGTTTTAAGTCTTTATATTTGACTATCAATTCAGCATTAATATCAAGTAATTCATCAAATGTAGGAATTTGTACCTCATCTTCTGTTGCCATAAAGCAAACATTAGCTTGTTTATTCTCCGAATCACTTTCACTTTCTGATGAAGATGACTCTGAGTCATCCCATGTTACTGAGAAGGCTCGTTTCTTTGATTTGTCCTTCTTATATTTGAATTTGTCATTTTCTGACTTTTTATTTTGTTCTGGACAATCCTTCTGCATGTGTCCTTTTTTATGGCAGTTGAAACATTCTATTGCAGATGAAGATGGTTTATTTGATCCAGGTTTCCTTTTATTGTAGCGACTGGCTTTTCGATATTTTAGGAATTTTTTGAAACCTTTAGCAATGAACGCCAAATCTTCATCTTCAGAATCTGATTCATTTTCATATTTCTCAACATGAAATGCTACATTTTTCTTTTCTTCTTTCTGTTCTTTTCTAGCCTGCAAATTTGCTTCATAGGACATTAAATTTCCTATCAATTCATCTGGCTTCATGACGGAAAGATCATTAGCTTCTTCAATTGCTAATACTTTTCCTTCCCATTCATTAGTCAGAGAATGCAGGACTGTTGAAACAACATCAAAATCAGAATACTTTTGTCCTAACCCAATAAGTGCATGGTGAATAGTTTGAAACCGTGAATACATGTCATTGATTGTTTCATTTGGTTTCATTTTGAAATTTTGAAATTGACTTTTCAGCATGGCTATTTTGGCTTGTTTAACCTTGTTAGTACCTTCATGAGTGATTTTTAGCGTTTGCCAAATTTGATATGCAGTAGTGCAGATACTAACACGGTTATATTCATTTTGGTCTAATGCACAGAACAACATATTTATTGCTCTTGCATTTACGGCTGCTGCCGTTTTCTCAGCCACAGTCCATTCTGAATAATCAGTTGTTGGATTTACTATTTCTCTTTGAGTAGCATTCCAAGCATCATAGCTACTTGATTGCATAAAGAATGACATACGTGTTGCCCAATAACTGTAGTTAAGACCATTGAAAAATGGAGGTCTTTGTGTCGATTGCCCTTCTGTGTAAGTGGTGTTTTGAGTGCTAGTACTTTCGTTATTTGCCATATTACAAGAATATATCAAATAACTGTGTTACGGTTATATGATGACCGTGCTCTGATACCAAATGAAAGTGCGGTGTGTATACAATTATATGTGCTAATATAGTACACACGAATCGTGTAATATGGACTACAATATAAATGCGGAAATAGATGATAATAGCATAGTAAATAAAAAATAGAAAAAATCACACCAAAGATTTTTATACTGGTTCGGAGCACCGTCCTACGTCCAGTCCCAGACTACTATCTGGATTTTCACTAATTACAACCTCGCTTCACCCGGAGGAATAGGTTTACAATTACCCGAACAGCCGAACGGGATTTCACGCCTCTACAACACTGAGGACTTCAACACTTGCCTCTTACAATACCGAGGACTTCAACAAAAATAATTACAATTGTTGTTGACAACTTGTGCTCTTGTAAACACGGATTTGTCACTTGTAGTACACTCTTCCTATAATCTTATCCTCAAATTGTGAATGATGTTTGTGAAGATTATGGAATTTATATTGCTTATTGAATCAAAATATATGAGATAGTGTCAATGATTCAATAAGGAATGAAAGTAGTTTAGAGCTTTTTGAATGCAAGTGAATTCAGAGAATAGATAGAGAGCATATATAATCTTAATAAAACTTGTTGTTTTAATCAATGATATTGATATGTATTTATAGAGAGAAAATAGTTATAACCCTTGGTGAAAAGTTGCAGTCAAAAGTTATGATTATTGATGAAGAAGAAGAGACGCAACCATTGAAGAAGGATGTGTCTTTTGGAAGAAGTTGCTCTCTGTTTAAAAACGGTCGACAGGTCAAAAACTAACCGGTAGACAGGTTTTTAAAAATATAGTCGTTATGTGCATGTGTGCACGTTTATTGTGCACATCCAACAGGAACGGTCGACCGCCTATATTTGGACCGGTCGACCGGTCTCTGTTAAATTGCACAATAAACTGCACAACCTATATAAATGTGTATATATATATATATTATATTTTGTGCATGATTATTTGAGGATAGATTTTGACAATTTTATTACTATTATAACGTCAAATAATCAACCTATAATCTAGAGTACCATATGTAGGTCTTGATTTGTCGATCGCTTTAATATTGTTGTCAGCAATCAAAATCTTCATAGAAGCTGTGACTCAACAATTCCAACTCTCTTCAAATGCAGCAAAACCAGTATCAAACGATTTGAAATTCTACCACGAGTCTAACGAAAGAAACCGCGCATAAATTGGAGAGTTTGTATGCAGAAATATCATTGCTAGAAGATATAGAATTTCAATAAAACTATAATACAAATACTGTAACGATTTGGAGTTTTGTCGCTTTGATTTGTGAATATTTGATAAATTTTAAAATATTCAATTAAATGGTTTTTATTAGTTAAATAACCCTCCTTTAATTAATCAGCAATGATAACAAATTCTTTTTTTATTTTTATTTACATGAATATGTAATTCGGAGAAAAATCGAAAATGCGACCAAAAATCGTTTTCAGATATTTAACTATTCATCGAACAAAAACTTTCACAATGTTGTTGCACACATATGTACACACATTTACAAATATATAAACATGTCATATTTGACAAGTACCTTTGTCCAAGTGGTTAATTGATTCGACTTTGGTGCAGGATGTCACAAGTTCGAAACTTGCTTTCGAACGTTTATTTGACATGAGATATGTTGTCCCAATGATTTGTTGTATATAAAGTATCAGTTCAAAAAAAAAAATGTCATATTTATATAAATAAGATTAGTAAAACAAGCATAACTTGAAAATTCAAAATGTAAGTAATTAAAGTTAATAAAATAAGATGTGACATATATTTCTTATTTTAAGTGCAAATGACTGTAAAAGTGGATGTGATACTAATATACATGTCACGGTAAAGAGAAAATGTGTTTTCAAAATTTTAAAGAAGGGTATTAACTTAGTTTTAGGAATGGTAATTTAGGTAATTAACCACTTTTCAATTTCTATGAAAGTAACATCTCCTTTTCATTTTCTTCTTTATTTCATTTTATTTCATTTTTCAACTTCTTACTCTTTTGTTTTCATTTATTCACTATCTTCTTCCCCTTTGTTTCTAAAAGAAAATCGTTTCAAATTTACTTTTTTTTCCTTCTCTATTTACTTAAACAAACTTAGAGTAATACAGCAAACATCTCTACCATCTTAAAAACCCAAACTTTTGCATCATTTACCCTTGAATGCCTAGGGCCATGGGCAATAGGGAGAAGGGGGAGTGATTACGTTAGCTTAGGAGGAATATGAAGGTGTTTGCAAGTGGTCATGTCGCATTTTGGTAGTTCGTTGTCGTGTTTTGGTAATTTAAAAGTGACAATCTTATTTTTGATTTAGTCTAAAAGTGACAAAATGTTGTAATAATTTGGTAGTTGCTTACTTATGTTGTATGTAATATTTATGTTGCTTGTTTGATTTTGATTTCCACTTGAAATCGGATGACATAAATAACCATTTTGTTGCAGGGGACAAAAGCAATGAAAGTGGAAGCCGAAGTGTCATCGTAGCCAACAGATCGACACGGAAGCACTTCAAAGAATAAAAATGTTGATTTTTATTTTTGAATTATGTCTTACTAAGTATGATATGATGAAGTGGTTGTGTTTGTTAAAAATGAATGTTGCTTAGTTATAGTTAATTTAGTTATTGTTAGTTTGTTTGCGATGTAGAAATCCCGTACTCGTTCTGAACGATTTACTGCTTGTTTTCTAATATGTATTGAAATGGTTTCCAAACTCGACTTTTGATTTCAAATCTTTAACAAAGGTATTAAAGTAGTTTAAATATAGGAAGTAATGTGGTTTAGATATAAGAAGGTATGTGGTTGAAAAGTTATTTTTATTTGTAAAAACAAGTTTAAAAGTTATGGTCTATATAGCGACAGTCGCTATGGACGCAGTTTGAAATTTTCAATTTTTGTAATGTAAAAGGACTTATCTATCTCAGATATCTTGGAAAGTCTTTTCAAATATGTTTTTAAGTTTTTAAGAATTGCGTGAAGTTTTAAATATAATTTTTTTGAGAATTTATTTAGTTATTTAAACATGAGATTTAAACTTTATTTTTTAGATTCAAAAGTCAAGTTTTGTTAAAAGTTATCTTCTTTAAATGGATGTTCGAATGCAAGTTTTAAACTTGTTTTGTAGAGTTTTAAATTAATTTTAAAGGAGAAAGGAATCATGGATTATGACATCATTGTTGTAATAAATATTTCAATAAAAGAGAAGAGATTGTGGACTATAACATTTTTGTTATAGTAAATGGTTTCGGAAAAATTGGAAAGGAAGTCAAAAATATTAACACTTTGTTATTATTAATCATGTGTTTACTTTTATAAAAAAGAAGATGTTTTAAAGAGGTTTGGAATTTACAAATTAGCAAGTTGTTTACTTTTTGTAAAGATCTTAGGAAGGGATTTGAAATTTGTTAAAAAGGGTGTTTATGTTACAAAGGAAGAGGTTGTCTTTTTAAATCGAACTTTAGTTACTAAACAAAGAATTTTTGGAAAAGTTTAACTTAATAGTTTGAAACCAAACTCTAGAATGAGTTTCAAAAAAATTCCTTTTTTAAATGAGTATTAAGTTCTTTGTTTATAAAACAAGAGATTTCTTCGTCAGTGCCATTATGTAACACAACACAAATTGGATAAGTTGTGCTAAAATGTTGACACATTTGTGGAAAGCAGATCATCCTGTATTTAGCACTAAAAGTCGATGGGTTGACTTCCCTCTATCACTGAGATCTATAACTTGAGTTTCTAGGCGAGGATAGAGAAGTCAAAATGTCGGATGATGAGTATAAGAGGGTTAATTTAAATAGATATGTCTTGATAAATTAAGTATATGGAAGGTACTTAATCTTATACTTGGCATCAAATTCCAAGGTATGGAAGTTCGTCTCTATCTATAGAATTAGGAATGTATGTCGTGGAAAGGATAGTACGCTAACTTGTTCGACTACATTGTTTATTAAGGGATAATATCGTTTGAAATCGGAAACGATAAGCGTAAGATGTTTGATTTTTATATGAAAACTTTATTTACACCCAGATAATGGTTTATCCACTATTGATAACCTGACCTATTTTTGACTTAGGAAGTATATAAAAGATTCGAGGTTTCATACCGATTGAGATTTCCGTAGAATAACTCATTTGGGTGAAATGTCTCTTGCTTTAAGAGGTATATTTGAGACCCCCTTGGGACTCTTATATAGTCTGCTTACTTTTGAATGAACCGAGATTAAGTCAACTGAAAGTTATCGATTATTAATTCAAAGAGACCGGGATCAAATAAACATGAGTTATTCAAAAACCACTTCGAACTGACATAAGCGTTCGAATTGGAGACATCTTAAGTATGATGGAATCGAAGATGGAGGTGACATATTCGGTACTATCCATTAAGGGGTAGGCCGCTTCTATGTTGGAAGAGGTGTAATAGGTTTTCCCTTGGCACATATTATCTAGAGACGTGCTATGGATGTGGTACCCCAGTGCCTTGTCATT
This sequence comes from Allium cepa, assembly GCA_030765085.1. Classification (NCBI taxonomy): domain Eukaryota; kingdom Viridiplantae; phylum Streptophyta; class Magnoliopsida; order Asparagales; family Amaryllidaceae; genus Allium; species Allium cepa. Next base: position 225,973,899 of record CM060938.1, read on the forward strand.
GTATGAAATCCATTTTTCAATACATACCTCTATGGACTTAGTTCTATGCCAAATATGCTAGAACGTAAGATGCAAGCATTTCAGCGATGTTGTATATTTATTTTAAACCTTATACATTATTATGATATTGCTAGATTTCTATTTGAAATGGTTTGGTTATCGTAAAGTAAAAATCCGTCTGTATTTATATGCGGCGTGGTCTTACGAGATACCTTTATTTTTGAAAGGTTTTTTTACATAAAAGAAATCCATATGATTTAAATTTCTCACGTTGGTTTACAAGACCGGGGGTGTTATTTTGTTATAATACTTGGGTCAGAACCGAGTAAATTCTCCAGAGTTGCTTTGGATAATTTGGAGCTTCAGAAGACGAGCTGGGTACCTCCAAGTCGTATTCCCGTACTCTTATTTTTTGCTGAATTACTTATTTATATTTATCAGCATTTGTAAGGACATGCTATTATAACTGTCTAGGCTGATAATAGGTTAGACTTTTATTATTGTACAAATATTAAAGTTTTCTTTTGTAAAGATCATTTGGATATTATATATTACTCGTTATAGTGTGAGGTTCTATTCTTTCTTTTATTTTCTTTCACCCCAACAATTCGTCTTTCCATCACTCGAATGTTGGCACGTGTATACCATGAATGTATTAGTGTCGACTTTTGATTGTCGGAAAGGCGGGTTGTCACATATACTATACTATATGCTGTCACTCCCTGTATCTCCTCTTCCTCTACCAATATCCACGAAAGTACCCAGACCCGCACCATTATGTTGTCGTTGACCTCCATTTGCCGCCAACCTAACCCGCCACCAACCGAATCCATCGTCATGCTTACCATGACGAGCTCCTCCTTTCCTTGCCTCCGGTTTCACCTCCAACGGCCTTTTTTTCCATGCCCAACTAGGGTTTGCCACAAGGTAATTCGCCAATTCCAGCCATAAATGATCATCTAATTGCAAAATGGAAGCTAGATCCCATCTTCCCTTGTCGAGCACTATAAGTACACATCTTCAATTTTGCCAATTCGTGTTGAAATTACAATCATCCAATTTGACCTATAGGAGGTCGATGCCATCCTGTTTGACCATGATTTCTAATAGCTTCAGACACTTTTTTGACAAACGACACCACCCACCTGCTCATTCATCGAGAGCTTTGCAACGATATATAATTCAAAATGGTTTGGACAATTTGAATTTTTAGTAAATTTTGGATTAGAGATCCTGTCATTAGCAAATGACTAGTGGTATTTCGAGAATTAGATGGAAAAATGAAGCTAGATGTGATGGCTAGGCTTTTGTAGCCTCACTTATGTAGTCATTGGACTAGGTTATGGGTTATTTATTTGGTTTAGCCCATAACAACTACGTATGTTAATTAAACACTATAACGTCTCTATCTCGCGAAGTTATCTCCAAATGCATCAAAACTATATATCAATCTGATTGTCTTGGAAAGACCTTTGCAATGGTTATAAACATGATACCCAATTCATCCTTTTATTAAAAATTCACTTTTAGTTACTTTAAATATTTTACAGTGTCAAATTTGTGGGTCATTACATTATCTCCCTTAAAAGAATTGCGCCCTCGTAATTTTTTAGATGTACACATCGACCAAATGAATAAAGCCCCAGCATGGGTTTATTCACAAAATATGGAAAAACACATTAATCGCAATCAACCATCTTTAATTTTATCACACGACATCCACACAATACAATCAATCTTGGCACATAACAATTCATTCTCGATAATGAATTCAATGAATATACTATAGTAACACATATAAGTCCTCAATCTGCATCTAAACTATAGTATATAACAATAACACTCCATCAATGAAGGATGAAACAAACCCAACCATGGATCAATCTCAAGTCACAACATGCATCTCAGAAATTCAAACTCAATCGCCCATTGCAGAAATACACAAAAAAATTAGGTTGGTCTAATATAAGTGATAACAATATACATAAATTGATAATCAACATAGTACATTCAAGTAAAGCATGCATATATCCAAAAACGTTAATCATCAGACAGTCATACCAACAAATAACACATGTGAGTTAGTCTTACATTGATTACCCTTACATAAAATATGTATATCTTCCAACCTATTAATGAACTTTTCCATAGTCTTATCCATAACAATTGGCATACCATCTCATACCTACACCTTCCAAAATAATATTTATGCCCATATATGGCTACCTCTTAAAATAATGTTGCACTTGCATCAATACTTGATTTCTCAGTCCTTCACGTACAATCGAGAAATATAAACCATCACTAAGGCGAATTAAGCCATCACCAAGTCTTCACATGTATTAGTCAATACTAAGGTCTCACTTGCCATGCATCATTACCGAAGTCCCACTGCACCATGACCATCACCAAAGCCTCGCTCCATCATAATCATCATTGAAGTTCCACTTCACCATGATCATCACCGAAGTCTCCCTTGAGTATGATCATCATTCGAGTCCCACTATATTATGACTTTCTTATAGTCCCCTTCATCATGACCATTATAGAAGCCTTACTTTACTGAGACTTTCCCAAAGTCTTGCATCACCATAATCATTACTGATGACCTACTTCGGTATGACTTCCCAAAATCTTGCTTCCTCATAACCTTCGTAAGGTCTTTATCTCCACGACTTTCTCCAAGTCTTGTTTCGTCGTGGCCTTCCCAAGTTCTTTCGAATAAATGATAACTCTTTTAACATCCTCCTAGGATAGTGACACCCTTTTTCACATTTGGGTTCAGTGTTCGTTCGGATGCCTATCCCATAGGTGATGCCCTCTTAGAGCAGGCTAGATCGTCCCACGGTCTAGGGTACACTGGTGAGCGTCCTCACATACCTTTGCCCCACAAATCACCCACACCTAGAGTTATCGATAATCCTTTTTGCATGCTACTTGACTTGGAGCATCCCATGGCCCATCCCATCTCTTCACATTGTTGAACATGCTTCCACTACTACTCCAGTCTCATGCATTTATTTCCCACTTGAAGTGCTTAATCAAATACCTCGCATTGTCGATTCATCAAAGTTTAGAACACTTCTCTTGGCTCTTAAAATTTCCTTGCTCTTGATCCACCATTTTCCCTATACATGCCCCGAAGTCAACTAGGGAAAATCTCACCTAATCCACCATGGCTAATCCAAATATCCCTTATCATCTTATAATTTTTTCCAATGCACGTCCCTCAAAAAGTAAATATTAGGTAACAACCTCATCATAATATTATTAACACAAACATGTATCCTACCAAACAATGTTACACAATCATAATAAAACAAACAGCAAGCAACCTACAATTAAGAGGATTGAAGTAAAACACACAATCAAGAATATGATGCAAGCAAAAAGAATCAACTGAAAAATGCATAACATAAATTAATGAAAAACCATTGTCAAACAAGTAAACAATACTAAGAAAATACATATGGAATAATTTAATTCAAACAATCAAGTAATAAATCATAAAACAAATGTACTGAAATTAATAGAACTAATGCCATAAGCAACTGAACAACACAACTAATTCAACCAAAATGAACAAGTAATGCTAAAGTAAAATATCTCAACTCGATACACCAAAATGGGTTTTGGAAAAACTCATACCGCCAGTCATCTGACATCTCATGTCACATAGCCTAGTTTTACAATCTTCAAATTGAATTTCCCAAATAAAAGACACATCTATAATTTTATTCAAAATAAACATTTTGCATCTTTTCATTTCAAAAATCCACTTTTGTCATGCCCCACCTCTATACCCACGCTAGCCAAGAACATTACGGTGTAATGTTGTCAACTAGCACGGAGAATAAGGCTGTTGAGGAGCGACCATCCGTGTAATTTCTCTGCGCGAGCACCGATATGTCAGATAGTATAACATGTATTTTATTTCAAGAGGAAATCCGACATACCGATACAAACTCAAAGCTACTACACAGTGGCTATAATAATCTTCGGAAACAAAAATAGAAATAAACATAACACAAATCAGTCACAGATAATTCATATCACAAAGGCGGAAGAAGATATGAATATATATATATATATAACACATAAAAGTGTTCATCAGAGTAGTAGTCAAGAAGATCCACAATAATACAAAAGAATAGCAACACGTGCTATACAAAAGAATACAACTATGAGTCTATATCTCAAGTGTATACAACAAAATAAACTACTAATCTAAGTAGTTAGCCAAAAGTCAGAGTAATGAATCCCTGGGGAGAAGTCAAGTAGAAGCACCTGTAACATCTTGGTCTGACCCGAGTATTATTTAATAAGAAAATAATAAACGGATCAGTCTAGCTATAAATATCAGATAATATGATATAGAATAAGAGGTACGACTAAACACATAATAATCACCATGCCAAGCTGTGATATATATATATATAAGTAATTGAAAATCAACAAGAGATTAATCAATATCACAAAAATCTTCACAAAGATCCAAAAACGTCATACTCCTTATTTCGTTCACCAAACCATAAATATTGACGATTTTATCAATATCAATCACGAAAGTCAATGACACACAAGTTCACCAATGCGCAAATATTGATAAAACTTATCAATGAAAATCACGAAAATTGGTGAAACACAAATTCTAGAAATCATCTCAAGAAATCCAGAAATCACAAAAAGGGGGAAGGCCTATCACAAACGGGAGCATAAAGCTCACCAACACGTGTATCACAAATGGAACGCTAATTCCATGGTTTCTAACCATCACAAATTGAGCCGAAGCTCCACAAACGGTCCGAAGACCATGGGTTGCTACCCCACTAATTTGAGTCGAAACTCCACAAAATGGGGTTTAGTCTCCCTCGCAGACAAAGAGACATCGGACATTGCTAGTCTAAATCACAAAGATGATCGTCATGATCAACGAGAAGTGTCAATTACACTAAGCTAGTAAATATATGAGTTTAGCTTCATGTCCCATAACCACTTGCTTAACTTAAATATTTACGAACAAACTGTAGATCTCCACTAGAAAATTGTCACAAGAGTTTCAATTGAACAAGTCCAAGAATTAACCGACGAAGTAAACGCAAGCGTTTCATACCACTAGTTTTACTAAGCCGTTTAATTAGATTTCTCATACGAGTGAGGTAAAGGTTTGTATATACTAATAGATTAGAAGTCGGTTTGAGAAAACGAGCTTTGTAATAAAATAGTGTTGAAATCATTTGAAGAAAGGTTTTGATATTTACTACTAGTATAGAAAACCTTTATATTTTTAAAGTGACAAATCACAAAGAAGATTGTAGGAACAATCAATCACTAAAATTCACATACGAAGATGTGAATAAAATCCAAAGAAACCGATAAAGAATCCATCGAAATGGATATTCAAAAATCCCTAAAAAGGAGTCATCAAAGGCATAATAAATGATAACAACAAATAGGATCATCACGAATCGATTTGAATTGGAATTCTCAAGCGAGTAGGCAAATAGGCAAAAAGAGTGCAGATTCAGACGTCTGAAATCAAGGATTCATACGTCTGAATCTGGAAAATAAATACTTTTCAAAGACAGAATTCAGACGTCCGAATCCTTGAATCCAGACGTCTGAAATAGGCACTTTTTAGCCTATTTCCTTTCTGGTTCAAAATGAACCAACTCAGACGTCTGAAATCATATATTCAGACGTCTGAATCTGGGAATAGAAATCTTCCCAGAACAATATTCAGACGTCTGAATCTTACGTTTCAGACGTCTGAATGAAGGGTTCAGGGCATTCCCTGAACCTAGGCCAAAAATAGCCAAAGGGATACCGAAAGCGATCGATCGAGCGACAACGACTAAGGAATTATGTCGAGCGTCAACCCAGCCTTAACGGCTCTTCGATACACCTCAAATATCAATGTCCAAATATCCATAATAGGATTTTCATAGATTTTGATTTCAAAACACCAAAAATTGGAATATACACCAAATCATTCCAAACCAAAATCAATTGCACAAAAATAAGTGTTAGGAATTTATACCCAACAATCGAAGATAATTATAGAATAAGATGTGAGATAAAAATCTCACCTTTGAACCCAAACGATTGAAGAAGAAGCTATAGAGCAATGGTAAGAACAATCACTCTTCAATTCCAACCCAACAAGCTTGAATCTAAGCTTAAAGGAGAAACATTTCCTAAATTAGGTTTAGGAAATTTCTGAAATTGAATGGAGAAAGAGTTGGAGAAGATGAAGGAGGTGCTTACCAATGGGTTCTCTTGAATTTGGAGCTAGAAGTTGGATTTGCTAAGGAAGACTAGGGTTTTGGAGTTTTAATTTCCCATCTCTCCCACCATTGATGCCTTAGAACTGAAAAGAGGAGGAATTGAGAGTGAATGGGGGGAAAGTGGTTCAGATTTGAGTATAAGTTAAACATAGGGCTGAACCCAAACCCAAACCCAAAGTGAAAAAGTAGCAAAACTTGACTAACTCCAAAAATATCAAAGTTTACACTTAAAAAGGTCGCAAACGGCGTTTTGAACTCAATGGGAGTAGTCCCGAGTCCTAATTCGACCGTATGCAAAAAGTAGCTTTTCGGACTAACTTCCGAGTATCGATAAAATATTTAAATAAAATATTTAAATATAAAATCGACAAATATGCGGGTTGTTACAGACTCCCCCTTCTTAAAGAAATTGCGTCCCCGCAATCCTTAAGAAGAAGATATATAGTAACAACCATAAAAACATATTCAACACAAAAGAAGTTTGAAACAAGAAGTTCACCTCAAAGAGCATGAGAAAGTAAGTCCGGATGTGTTCGCTCGATGAACTCTCTAGATTCCCAAGAACAATCTTTAGGATTTGAAGACCATTGGACTTTAACAAGCGAAACATCTTTATTTCGAAGGCGCTTGACCTCCGAAGCAATAATACGAATAGGATGTTGCTCATAAGTTAAATTAGGTGAAACTTCAATTTCTTTCACAACACCGGACTCAAGAATAGAATCGGAATCTCGAAGGCACTTTCATAAATGAGAAACATGAAACATGTCATGCATAGCAGAAAACTGAGCCGGTAATAAAAGGCGATAAGCCACGGAACCAATACGTTCGGTGATAGGAAATGGCCCAATGTATGGAGGCGATAACTTTCCCGATCAACTGAAACGTACAACACCTTTCATAGGTGAAACACGAATGAACACAAGATCTCCCACAGAAAATTCTAACTTCCTTCTCCGGTTATCGGCATAGGATTTTTGTTTACTCTGGGCTTCTTTCATCCTATGTCGAATAAGTTCAATCTTTTCTGTGGAATCACGAATAAAGTCTGGACCTAAAACCAGCTTCTCACCGGCCTCAAGCCAACAAGAAGGAGATCGGCATGGCCTTCCATAGAGTGCCTCGAAAGGTGCCATACCAATACTAGATTGGAAGCTATTATTATAGGAAAATTCAACAAGTGAAATATGATCTTCCCAACTTCCACCAAAATCAAGAACACATGCATGAAGAAGATCTTCAAGAGTTTGATTCACACGCTCGGTTTGTCCATCGGACTGAGGATGATAAGCGGTGCTAAAATTAAGCTTCGTTCCTAAAGCTTTTTGAAGACTCTTCCAAAATCCACTAGTAAACAATGGATCACGATCACTAACAATAGAAGTAGGAACCCCATATAATTTAACAATCTCTTTAACAAAGAGCTTGGCCAAAAGAGGAACGGTTCGGTTAGACCGAACGGGAATAAAATGGGCGGATTTAGTAAGTCTATCAACAATTACCCATAAGCTATCATGACCCGAACGAGAACGGATAAGGCCATCTATAAAATCCATGGAAATTTGGTCCCACTTCCAAATTGGAATTTCTAAAGGTTACAATAACCCACCGGGCTTTTGATGTTCGGCCTTAATGAGTTGGCAAGTCATGCAACGCTTAACGAAGTTAGCGATGTCAAGTTTCATTCCCTTCCAATAATAAAGTCGCTTCATATCCGCGTACATTTTACTACTACCGGGATGAATGGTAAATTTAGAATGATGGGAATCTTCTAAAATATCTTTACGAAGATCACTAATATTTGGCATGATAAGTCTACCAAATCTTCGAATGCCGCCACGAGAATCGATATTAAAGTCTTTCAAACCTTCAATATCACCTCTATTCTTAATATTTTGGCCAAGAAGAGCCAAGTCGGGATCTAGCCTTTGAGCTTCAAGAATGCGGTCTAAAAGAGAAGGATGAGCCTCAAGGCTACATAAAACAAATGATGAGCATAAATCGGATACGCGGTATCGAATCTCACAAATGGATAAGATCTCGAGATCGTTCCATTAGGGTATCATCATAGAAACAACCGCTTGTTGCTTTCGACTAAGTGCGTCCGCAACGCGATTCCCCTTTCCGGGAGTATAAAGGATATCAAGATCATATGGTGCAAGAAATTCGAGCCAACGCTGTTGACGCAAATTAAGTTTCTTTTGAGAGAATAAATACTTCAAGGACTTATGATCGATATAAAGAACAAATTTCTCTCCTAAAAGATAATGACGCCAAATCCGAAGAGCAAAAACAATAGCCGCGAGTTCTAAATCATGTGTGGCATATCTAGTCTCGGCCGGTTTTAATTGCCTTGAAGCATAAGCAATAACACATTCTTTTTGCATAAGAACGGTTCCTAGACCAACGCGACTAGCATCGGTATAAACAACGAAATCTTGATTCCCCTCGGGAATAACAAGAATAGGAGCATCAGAAAGAAGTTCCTTTAGTTTCTGAAAAGAAGTTTCACATTTGTCCGACCAAATGTATTTAACACCTTTCTTCGTTAAGCTAGTGAGAGGCACCGCAATCTTAGAAAAGTCTTTGATAAAACGGCGGTAATAACCCGCCAATCCAAGGAAACTACGAATCTCCGTCACACTCTCCGGTCTCTTCCAATCTTGAATCGCTTCAATCTTTGAAGGATCCACGGAAATTATGAATTCGGAAATAATATGACCGAGAAACTTCACACGAGATTGCCAAAAATGGCATTTAGAAAATTTTGCTTTCAGTTGATTACTCCTAAGAGTTTCCAACATAATCCGAAGATGCTTCTCATGTTCCTCTTCGGTTTTTGAATACACAAGAATATCATCAATAAAGATGAGAACAAACCGGTCGAGGAAGTCCTTGAAAACTCTATTCATAAGGTCAACGAAATAAGCTGGGGCATTTGTTAACCCAAATGGCATAACGAGCCATTCATAAGATCCATAACGAGTACGGAACGATGTCAAATGAATGCTATCCTCTGCAATACGAAGCTAATGAAATCCAGTAGCTAAGTCTAATTGTGAAAAGACTCTAGCACCACTAAGTTGATCGAATAGATCATCAATCCGAGGTAAAGGATATTTATTTTTGATAGTAAGATCATTAAGCTTGCGGTAGTCAACGCAAAGCCTAAGCGTTCCATCGGATTTCTTCACAAAAATAGCTGAAGCTCCCCAAGGCGAGGAACTAGAGCGAATAAATTGCTTCATCTCCAATTCGGATAATTGTTTACGCATCTCCTCGTTTTCTTTATTGGACATACGATAAGGAGGGCGAGTGATAGGTTGAGCTCCAGGAGTGAGATTAATTATGAACTCAATTGCTCGCTTAGGTGGTAATCCTAAAACGGGCTCAAATATGTCGGAAAATTCACGAACAACGTGAATAAGATAAATTATATCTTCCTCATCATCATTATCAACATCACGAGGATTTAAAGAATATAAAGATGCAACCAAGCTGGAATCCGAATCTTTAAGATTAATAGAAATCTGCTTAACAGATTGAGGATGTCGAAGATGAATAGTCCGCTCAGGACATAGGATATGAGCTTCATAACGATTAAGCCAATCCATTCCCAAAATCATTCCAAAGCCTAAATAACGCATGACAAGCAAATCGGCTAGGAAAGAAAAATCACACAAAATAATCTTGACATCTTTACACAATAAACTGATTGTTGCGGATCCACCAAGCGGATTCGCAATTCTCAAAGAAGTCATTAAACACAAAACATCCAAAGAAAAAGTATCAACAAGTTCTTTTGATATAAAAGAATGGGACGCACCCGTATCAAAAAGAACTCGAATAGGATGATCACGAAATAAAATAATGCCATCAAGGATGGAATGAGAAATAACTTGATTTCGAGATGTGTTGCCAGGGGCTTGAGCAACATTCAACTTTCCCTCCTTCCTGCCCTGAAGCTTAGGGCATGAAGATATAACATGACCGGGACCTTTGCAGTAGCGACAAGAGAGAGACTTTGGGCACTTGTTCGCGTAATGGTCCTTAGAACCACAATTATAGCATTCCCCACGACCAAAGGAAGAAGTCTTTGCCACGGGGGTTGCTTGCTTCCCCTTTTTGTTGGAATAAGGACCTTTGAATTTGCTAGGCCTTTTCTTTTTGTTGTTGAAGTTTGGTTTGGAACCCACCACTTCAACATCATTCTCCCTATCCGCCTCTTCAAGACGAAGAGCGATATCAATGAGTTGGTCGAAAGAAACTTCTAATTTTAGAAGTAATGGCTTCTTGAGACTCTTGTTCAAGACATAGACAAATCTCTGATTTTTCTTCAATGGGGTGTTGATGTATTCAACCCCATATTTGGAGAGAGATTCAAAAGACGCGACATAATCTGCCACGGAAGATTCACCTTGAATAAGGTCTATGAAACGCCGAGCCAATGTCACCTTCTCTGCTTCTGGCACGAATTTTAATTCGAAGCGTTCCCAGAATTGCTCCCAGGTGAGATCCGCTTCATTAATCTTAGAAATAAGAAGTTCATACCAGTCCAATGCTCTTTCTTGGAGCATACTAGAAGCCACCTGAACTCGGTGAAGATCAATGAGGTTCATGCGAGAAAAGATTCGATCGCATGTCCTTAACCAAGCCTGGACTTCAATAATAGTTTCAGAATCTTTAAATGACTTCCCGCCCAGGTTGGTGTAATCATTGCACAAACGTGCAAACCCAGATTTAGGGTGAGTAGGTTCCGGATTAGAACCAGCTGCTTGAGCATTCGTGACAAGGTCAAGAAGTTGTTGGGTAGTCATAAAAACTCCATCTTTGGGAGTAGCACTAGATGGTCCAGCTCTAGGATGACCAGGTCTAACCATTTCTCTTCCTTTAGAAAGAAATAAAGAAGAAGAAAAAGGTTATTCACAAAATGAATATCAAGCAATCTTTATAAACAAAACAAGGAATCATAAAAGAAAATAGGATAGGACGGTACGTAGACCAGAATAAAATCCTAAAGCATGACTCCTAAGATGGACTTAGGGCGATGATCCTTGTTAAATTATTCTACATTGTTCCTAAGTTTGGCTCTGATACCAAGCTGTCACGCCCCCCTCTATACCCACGCTAGCCAAGAACACTACAGTGTAATGTTGTCAACTAGCACGGAGAATAAGGCTGTTGAGGAGCGACCATCCGTGTAATTTCTTTGCGCGAGCACTGATATGTCAGATAGTATAACATGCATTTTATTTCAAGAGGAAATCCGACATACCGATACAAACTCAAAGCTACTACACAGTGGCTATAATAATCTTCGGAAACAAAAATAGAAATAAACATAACACAAATCAGTCACAGATAATTCATATCACAAAGGCGGAAGAAGATATGAATATATATATATATATATAACACATAAAAGTGTTCATCAGAGTAGTAGTCAAGAAGATCCACAATAATACAAAAGAATAGCAACACGTGTTATACAAAAGAATACAACTATGAGTCTATATCTCAAGTGTATACAACAAAATAAACTACTAATCTAAGTAGTTAGCCAAAAGTCAGAGTAATGAATCCCTGGGGAGAAGTCAAGTAGAAGCACCTGTAACATCTCGGTCTGACCCGAGTATTATTTAATAAGAAAATAATAAATGGATCAGTCTAGCTATAAATATTAGATAATATGATATAGAATAAGAGGTACGACTAAACACAAAATAATCACCATGCCAAGCTGTGATATATATATAAGTAATTGAAAATCAACAAGAGATTAATCAATATCACAAAAATCTTCACAAAGATCCAAAAACGTCATACTCCTTATTTCGTTCACCAAACCATAAATATTGACGATTTTATCAATATCAATCACGAAAGTCAATGACACACAAATTCACCAATGCACAAATATTGATAAAACTTATCAATGAAAATCACGAAAATTGGTGAAACACAAATTCTAGAAATCATCTCAAGAAATCCAGAAATCACAAAAAGGGGGAAGGCCTATCACAAACGGGAGCATAAAGCTCACCAACACGTGTATCACAAATGGAACGCTAATTCCATGGTTTCTAACCATCACAAATTGAGCCGAAGCTCCACAAACGGCCCGAAGACCATGGGTTGCTACCCCACCAATTTGAGTCGAAACTCCACAAAACGGGGTTTAGTCTCCCTCGCAGACAAAGAGACATCGCACATTGCTAGTCTAAATCACAAAGATGATCGTCATGATCGACGAGAAGTGTCAATTACACTAAGCTAGTAAATATATGAGTTTAGCTTCATGTCCCATAACCAGTTGCTTAACTTAAATATTTACGAACAAACTGTAGATCTCCACTAGAAAATTGTCACAAGAGTTTCAATCGAACAAGTCCAAGAATTAACCGATGAAGTAAACGCAAGCGTTTCATACCACTAGTTTTACTAAGCCGTTTAATTAGATTTCTCATACGAGTGAGGTAAAGGTTTGTATATACTAATAGATTAGAAGTCGGTTTGAGAAAACGAGCTTTGTAATAAAATAGTGTTGAAATCATTTGAAGAAAGAGATTTGATAGTTACTACTAGTATAGAAAACCTTTATATTTTTAAAGTGACAAATCACAAAGAAGATTGTAGGAACAATCAATCACTAAAATTCACATACGAAGATGTGAATAAAATCCAAAGAAACCGATAAAGAATCCATCGAAATGGATATTCAAAAATCCCTAAAAAGGAGTCATCAAAGGCATAATAAATGATAACAACAAATAGGATCATCACGAATCGATTTAAATTGGAATTCTCAAGCGAATAGGCAAATAGGCAAAAAGAGTGCAGATTCAGACGTCTGAAATCAAGGATTCATACGTCTGAATCTGGAAAATAAATATTTTCCAAAGATAGAATTCAGACGTCTGAATCCTTGAATCCAGACGTCTGAAATAGGCACTTTTTAGCCTATTTCCTTTTTGGTTCAAAATGAACCAACTCAGATGTCTGAAATCATATATTCAGACGTCTGAATCTGGGAATAGAAATCTTCCCAGAACAATATTCAGACGTCTGAATCTTAAGTTTCAGACGTCTGAATGAAGGGTTCAGGGCATTCCCTGAACCTAGGCCAAAAATGGCCAAAGGGATACCGAAAGCGATCGATCGAGCGACAACGACTAAGGAATTACGTCGAGCGTCAACCCAGCCTTAACGGCTCTTCGATACGCCTCAAATATCAATGTCCAAATATCCATAATAGGATTTTCATAGATTTTGATTTCAAAACACCAAAAATTGGAATATACACCAAATTAATGTTAGGAATTCATACCCAACAATTGAAGATAATTATAGACTAAGATGTGAGATAAAAAGCTCACCTTTGAACCCAAACGATTGAAGAAGAAGCTATAGAGCAATGGAAAGAACAATCACTCTTCAATTCCAACCCAACAAGCTTGAATCTAAGCTTAAAGGAGAAACATTTCCTAAATTAGGTTTAGGAAATTTCTGAAATTGAATGGAGAAAGAGTTGGAGAAGATGAAGGAGGTGCTTACCAATGGGTTCTCTTGAATTTGGAGCTAGAAGTTGGATTTGCTAAGGAAGACTAGGGTTTTGGAGTTTTAATTTCCCATCTCTCCCACCATTGATGCCTTAGAACTGAAAAAAGGAGGAAGTGAGAGTGAATGGGGGGAAAATGGTTCAGATTTGAGTATAAGTTAAACATAGGGCTGAACCCAAACCCGAACCCAAACCCAAACCCAAAGTGAAAAAGTAGCAAAACTTGACTAACTCCAAACATATCAAAGTTTACACTTAAAAAGGTCGCAAACGGCGTTTTGAACTCAATGGGAGTAGTCCCGAGTCCTAATTCGACCGTATGCAAAAAGTAGCTTTTCGGACTAACTTTCGAGTATCGATAAAATATTTAAATATAAAATCAACAAATATGCGGATTGTTACAACTTTCGAATCAAATTATTTCCATCTTTATAAAATATTTTCTCAAAATATTTAATGATATTTTATAATACATCTTTTTTGAAAAGAGAAACATCTTCACACATATTCTCAATAAAACATTCTATTTTAAAAATTGGGTACTCTCTCAACCAAAATCCTGTTAAAAAAAGTTTCTCTTCAAACACCATTTAACAAAAAATTTCTTTACACAAAAATAATTACGACCAAAATTTACTTCCACACAAGATCTTTTCAAATTCCATGGAAGTTCTTCAAAACAAATCACTTATTTTTTCAAATAGAAATGTTGCTCTCACTCTTTACACAAAAAGATATTATTTTATCAAACATTTCTAACAAAAATATTTTCAAATATTTTCTCTATTAAAATAACTTCTCAGAAGTATTTTTCAATGCTCCACTATCTTTTTACTAAAATAATTTTTTCCAGAAAACATTCTTAATTTTTTTCCCAAATCAAATATATTATTTTCGCCTTTTTGAAACTTCAGTAAATCTCTTTAAGTCTAAAACATACATTTTTACTTCTTAAATAAAATACCTTTCAAAAATCCTAAATATATACTTATAAATGTAATTTCTCAAGTTAAAATTATATAAAAATAGGCCCACTTTTAAGGTTAGGTTATGATGTCAAATGTATGTCATGTTGGTTAAAACCAGCACTTAACCCCTCCTGAAAGTGCTCATCCTACCCCACTCCTATTATTTATTTCCTACTCAGTGGTCATTATATATAAATTACATCTTAGGACGAGGTAATGGCAATTATACACAACTCATGCACACAAAACATAACATCAATAAGAATGCTCATTCATTCTATATTTTTAGCCTAATCAAAAGTGTAAATCAACCTCCGTAAATGGTCAAGTACTCACAACGTTAAGGGAGTCGCTAAACTAAGCTTTGATACCAAGCGCAACACCCCACTATTTTTAATGTTAGAAACCAATTCCAAACACTACAAAATATGCTGCAACTAATTTCCAATATTAAATACAATGGATCGTTTATATTATAATTTTAAACTTTTCATAAATATGAAGAAAACCTCACAATGAAATCAAACATCAGTATAAATATACGTCAACTTAGTAATACAATTATCTTGCAACATCATTACAATGATCTACATCTCAATACATCAATTAATATCAACTCATTAGCAATTAAACAATGGAATAAAATAATACATCAATCGGCTATCCACAACATAGCCTGCATCCACTTTACATTTCCTCTCCTACTCCTGCCAACAACTTCACACCTATACAAATATATGAAATAAAAAGCAAAAAGGTTTCAACTATTTTTGGATTGCGCCTATCTTATACATCCAGCCCAACTAAGGGATCCAATAGCTATTGCAGCGAAAAAGGCTGTTTATATACCCCTTTCGGGGGGATCAAGCCTACGTCATTCTATTCTTTTCTTTTCTCTTGCATCCAAATACTTGTTAGTATATTGCTACCATAACATCCATAACTATTGCAACTATCACAAACTATGCAATCAATTCAACCATTACAACCATCGCAACCAATGCAATATAAAAGCAGAAAATAGTATTTCTACTTATCCATCTCAACAAACCATCATATGGTGTAGTAGTACTAGTAGTAGTAGTAATAATAGCACACAAACATCATTCATCAACAATAGTCAATGCTAATACCAATCATTAAATAAGAAGATAACAATGTAAACATACTTACGTACATACTAGTCATTCATTTAAGTAATGCATCACCAATGTAAGTATAAACCACCAAATATGTTCTGATCACCCTGTAACACATAGACGGCTCATCAAATGTGTATTTATCCAATTAACATTAATAACACAGTATCCATCATCAAATAACCATAATTAACAACCTACCAACTAGTAGTAACAACGGTAAAATATCTCACACTCATCAATATGCGATATCATCATTAAACATCAAATACATATGATAACTACAACTAACAATCAATCATGCATTCAACAACCATCAAAATAATATATTTACATCCATTGTTCTCTTAAATCATTTTGTTATATTTTATTGTAAATCCACCTTTATCTATTTATCTCGAAAACAATAAAAATTCTTCCAATATAGTAATATACTTCAGAATATTCTATTGTAATCTCATTACTTCAAATCTCTCTAGACATCGTATTTTATCTCAAAAAAATATTATTCGTAAAAACCATATGATTGTTTATCAAATATCATTTTATCAAATAATGATAATAAAATTTTAAATCTTAGTTTAAAACTATATTTTCCATTATTATTTATGAATTTTCCAGGAAACCATAAATAATAACCTTATTAAATTTATCCCATTAATTTTATTCTATACCTTGCAAACAATATTATTTACATACATTTCACTCTATAAGTAATCATGTTTATTATTTAGTTATCTAACTCTCACCTTATTACAAAGCTTTTACCCACCTAATTTTAATTGGTTATTTTCTAATTCAAATCAATAAGTAATTATAATTAAACATCCAAAATACGTTAATCCACAATACTTATCCAATTAAGAAACAACATAAACAAATTAGCCATACAAATATCAAACAATCACAATGCATACCATTAGTCATAGCTTTCCATCAATGAATATCTATTTTATAATTAAGAATTCAAATAAATAAATTAATAAATCGTAAGCGCTTTTTCTAACAGTCTCTAAACTTAGCAAAAATAGTGCAAATCATCCGATATTCCACCATGAGTCCAATGAAAGAAACCATGCATGAATCAGAGTTCGTATGCAAAAGATATGATGATTATAAGATATAGAATTCCCTTTAATAAAACTATAATATGTATACTATACCGTATACCAGCTCTCCCCGTATCCCATTTTCCTCCACCGGTACGAATGCAAGAACCTAAACCTACACCTATACGTTCATCATTGACCACCATTTACAGCCACCCTAAGCCACCGAAATACCAACCGAACCCATCATCATACTCGCCATAATGAGCTCCTCCTTCCCCTAGCACCAGCTTTTCTTTCGG
Source organism: Allium cepa (assembly GCA_030765085.1). NCBI lineage: Eukaryota > Viridiplantae > Streptophyta > Magnoliopsida > Asparagales > Amaryllidaceae > Allium > Allium cepa. The sequence goes on from CM060938.1 coordinate 225,991,202, forward strand.
CTGCCTTTCTGGCCATACCAACCAGGGTTGCCGCAAGGTAATTTGCCAATTCTCACCACAGCGGTAATCCATTTGGAAAATTGCTTCTAGATCTGATCTCTTTATTAAGCACTACAAATATGCCTCTTCAATTTCACAATTTATGTTGAATTTAAAATTGCCCAATTTGACATATAGGGTTTCGCCACTGACCCGTTTAACCAGTTTTTTATCATCTCAGACACTTTTTTGATAAATGGACACCACCCATCTGCTATATCTGTTGAGATCTTTGCAGCAATATATAATTTGATATGGTTTAGACAATTTAATTTTTTAGTAAATTTTGGATTAGAAATAATTATCTGTCATTAGTAGATAATGTAATGACCCGTAATTTTGGAGTCTTCAAATTTGAATATTTATTTTATTTAATTATTCAAATTTGGATTTAATTATAAAAAAATCTATGTTTTAAATGAATGCTCGATTTTTAGTGCTGTTTTTCTAATTTAATTTATAGGATTTTTCCAAAAAAATTAATTCGGAGAATAATTAAATTTCGTTAGATGCGTTTGGTGAAAAACGTTGGTATTTTTAAAAAATCAGATAATAAGTTAAATAGTGTGTTATATTGTTGTTTTGTGATCATGTTTCATTATTGTGTGCGATCGTATTTTTATTTCTGTCGTTCACGGCTCGTACACGAATGTGATTTTGTGTGGCGGTGTATCACAAATCTTTTTAATTAAATATAAAATGTACACATATGCACACACTTATTACCATACTCCCTCAATTCACTCACTTCTCCTCCATCCCTCCCTTTCTTTTTTGTTGTCCTTCCTTGCATTTGCACATGTTTTAATTGTACCATATTTCCTTAGCTTTGTAGTATTTGCCTATCTATATTGATGCATACACAACAGGGAAGGGGGAGATGAACACAGAGCCATAAAACACAGAGAGCTTCTATCCTTTTCTTTTCTTCCCTTTGAGATGAAGAATATAACCATTCAATAACTTCAAAATCATTATCTTCCAATACGTTCACTTTTAGCCAAAACTCACAACTGCAAAATTATGGATGTAACTGTCGAAATTATTTAACATTTCGAATGGAATATCTAATATATTTAAATATTCAAATTTTATTCAAATTTAATAAATAATTAGAAAATAAACTATTAATATAATGACTCTATTTTATATGATGTATTTTTAATTAATTTATTTGATTTTTTCATTATTTTAATTTGAAAAATATTTAAATTTTCATTTGACGGTTGTTCGGTAAACAATGGTATTCTAGTGTTAACCAGTGTATTTTTTTTAGGATCATGTTGCATGTTTATACGTAATCGTATTTTTGTTGTGTTGTTCGCGGTTCGTACGCGAACAAAATGTTGTGTGGCGACATACCGAAAATTTGAGAAAAACATATCAATGCACTTGGATTGCTCAACACATTTTCTTCTTACATCGTTTCATTTAATCACTTCCTGCAACCATCAAAAATAAAAAACAAAGGAAAAAGAAAACTTTAAAAACCAAGATCTCCTTAAATACTCAACTAAAAATCCTAAAAAAAAATCTTTGGAATCGTTTAAGCTAGATCTACAATTTGGTATAAGTTTTTGGGGCTCGGTTTTGAGTGGTTAGCGCAACAGTGGTTTGATGGCTAAGATGTTAGTTAGGCTAAACTAGGGTTTGATTTTTCTTGAGATTTGGTCGATGATTGGTGATTTGAAGAGCACGTTGGTATTTCTCAAGTCGAGGAGCAAGTGGCGTGGAGTTTTAGGGGTGCGCAGTTAAAAAGGAGCGACGCACGATTTTTTTCGGGCTACAGCTCGACCATATATATGCAATTTGGAGAGGGGTGCGAGCATGGACTTGTCGGGTCAGGGAGCTTGCTCTCGTGAAGTGGAGTCCGATGGTGGTCTCGCTATTCGTTTTCATGAAGAGATGTAGGAGTTGAGGGCGACGGAAGTGCATGGCATGGAGGTTTTGGGTGCGTGCATATTAGTTTTTGGTGGGAGAGTGTTTGAGGAGAAGAACTAAGGCTTAAGTGGGGTAATTAGTTATTTAATCTAGTAATTAATTCAGTTAAATTTATCTTAAACTTATAAAAATGTGCAACTCTCTCAAATGAGGTCCAATCGATGTCAGACTTTCTGCATTGCACTAATAATGGAAATAGTTATGCGATGGAATTAGTTTGGTTGAATTTGGAGTGAGTGAAATTTTGGACTAAAATTGAATGTCGTTTGATTTTAGTTCAAACAGGCATGCTAAGTGACCGCTGGAATTTCGGTGAGTTAAACTTGCCTTTTTGAATAATCAATATGGTATATAGTAGATAGAATTTACTGTTTGTATTTGGATGAATTATTAGTTGGTTTAGTTAAATATTCGCTTTCGAAAAGCGAATGTTATTCAAATTGAAATACAACGAATTTTATAGAAAAATATGGATTTTTCACTATAATGATTTTAATTTCTAGTTATATACCTGTTGATTTTATTTCAGTTATATAACTATTATATAGATTGTTAAATGTTGAAATTTGATATTTTGGTTATGTTGGATGTGACACAAACATATGTTAAAAATTGAACATTTTTAGAGAAAAAGGTAGTAAAGCATTGGTTAAGTGTTATAGTAGCTATTGGCCTCGTTATAGTATTTTGGAATCCTATTAATAGTTGTTTTGGCTTGAAAATGGTTTTTGATTTAGAGAACATTTCTTAAAATATGTTTTTGAAAATTTTATTTTAAATAGTTTTTGAACTTCTCTATTTCACTTTGACCTTTTTATTTGTCTTATATAAGTATATGGAAATGATTTTAAAAAAAAATTGGTAATATTTATTCTTATAGAAAAGTTTTAATAACAATGAATGTCTTTTTTAAAAGAAAATAAAGGGTTTATCCCTTATTTTAAAATGATTCTATTTTAAAAGAAGACTGAAATATTTTGAAATAAGTATTTGTGAACGTTTATATAAAAATGTTGTATGAGGGATAGATGTATAAATGTTATTTTACGAGTAAATGATAGTTTTATGAATAGTGTTTTACAAACAAAAGAATGGTTTGAAACTGAAATTCTATAAAAAAGAAATTAATATCATTTTGATAAAATTAGAATAATTAATTCCATCTGTAAATTTGTGGTGATATAGGAAATGATCATTTATGGTAGTATTTGGTTTTAGTTTAGTTGTGAAGATTTGTGTTATGGGTATAAGATTTATATAAAAATGAGTTTCGATCTTTAAAGGATTTTTGTGAAAGGAGTTTTATAATTATATTTGAGGTTTATGGGAAGCATATGTGTTTTTAAATTATATATTTGGAGATTTATTATAGGTGTTTATAATAATATTTAGAGATTTATAAATTGAAATGTGTTTTAAAAAAGGATTTCTATAAAGGGTTTTTTATAAAAGGAGATTTATAAAAGAATTAGACCCGGTCTCCATTAACGATCATTTCGATTTATGGTGATATGGAAATTGTTCTTTTCATATTTAACGTCAAATTCCAAGATATGAAAACTCATCTCTATCTTGAGAATTAAGAATGTTTATCGAGGCAATGGTAGTTTTCCGACATATCCGATTTTATTGTTAACCAAGTGATAGTGCTGTTTGAAATCGGAAAGTGATGATTATTATATTTGGTCTAATTACTCTACGATCTCTTTACTTTCACTAGAAGGAAAGTGTTTGGGTTTATTATTATCACTGTTTTAAATGACATTTGTTTTAACCCGATTAAGATTGTTTTAAAAAATGGAACCCTCTTAAGATTTGTGGATATGCTTTAGCATTGAGATAGATATATGAGTATATTTCCTACATATGGAAAACGTGGTGTTTTGTGAATATACTCATACCGTTTGGTATAAGTATGTGAAAAGTTTTTCATGTTTTTGAAAGTGAAATGTTTTGTAAGTATACGTATATAGTTAAGATAATAATCGATATTTTTCAAGTAATCAAAAAGGCATAGAAGGGTTTATGAACATATCATTGTAACAGTTTTTTGATACAAGTAATTACAAAGTGATTTTAATTAATAAAAGGACTGACTATAATGGCTTAGGGTTGCTTATGTGCTTAACCAGTGTTATTTGTCCTTATAGAATTAAATCTCTAGTTTTGTATTATCTGATAATTAAATAACCAACTTTCAAATCTTGGCCGGTTTTAAAAGTATCATTGTCGGTTAAGAGAGAAAAGAATCAAATCAGAAAACCACTTCGAATTGGCATAAGCATTCAAATTGAAGATATCTTGGAGATGATGGAAACGAAGACAGAGTTCTTTGAAGTGCATGGGCTGCTAGCTACTAATCCGGAGGGTGATTTCAAAATGGATGTAGTAGAAGTAGTGTCTTTGGTTTGTTCATATTCTGAACAAATCATATAGATGAATGTCGGCGTTGTATTATTGCCTGAAGGGCAGTGTTAATATTCCAAATGGATTTGTTAAAAGGTAAATGCAGCCTCCAGTCTCACCCACCGGGAATGACTAAGACATGGGATATGTCGCAAGGCTATGTAGGTCACACCCGTTTAGGGTATTGTATCACCCTTTTTATAGATTTGGTTGTGCACGAGAGCTCTCAGGAAAAGGCTGTGAAGAAACCGGGACGATGAAATATTCGGCACTCAACAATAAGGGGTAGGCCGGTCTTGCGATGTAGGGGGTCCACATGAGGCCCTCGGTCCATTTTATCTAGGGTGTATTGTGACAGGAGGTACCCTTATTGCCTTCTCATTGATGGAATCCATTCTCCAATAAGCGCCATATGGACATAGTTGTGCCCAACTATGCTGGAACGTGAGATGCAAGCATTCCAACTATATTCAAAATTTATTTTAAACCCTAGACATTATTATAATGTCATTTTATTTCCAATAAAATGTTTTTTTATCGTAAGGAGAAAACCCATTAGTATTTGTATGCGGCATGGCCTTACGAGATATCTTTATTTTAAGGATTTTTTAAACATTAAAATTCATATGATATGCGTTTCTCACGCTAGTTTACCAGACTGATCCGGACATTATTTTCTTATAATGCTCGGGTCAGACCGAGAATATTTTTAGATCTAGAAATGGACGCTTTTGAGCTTCTGGAGATGAGCTGGATGCCTCAAAGAAATATTTATGTATATTTTATTTTCCACTGCATTTGTTATTCGTATTTATCAGCAGTTGTGAGGATAGATGGTTATAACTGTCCAAGCTGATGACTGGTTAGTTAACTTTGATTTATGTATGTATATTATAGTTTTCCGTTTGTAAAGTTCTGTTGCATATTATATGTTATTCATCACAGTGTGAGATTATGTTCTGTTTTTTTCCCTAACAACCTGTCTTTCCAGCACTTGGTTGGTCGGCATATGATACGGTGGATGTATTAGTGTTGAATTTTGAGGGTCGAACAGACGGGTCGTTACATGTGGTATCAGAGCTAGATTGAGCGAACACTTAGGCTTTGATGGGGTAGATTCATTAGAGATAGCGTTACTAATACCTTAGAATAGGTTTGCAAGTGTGTGTGTGTGTGTAAGCGCGTACTTGTTAGTGATATAATTTTTTTGTATTGGTTTAATTGATTTGTTTGGTAGCTTAAACCGGGGTGTTAATTTTGAAGTGTTTGGTTAAGTCATTTTATGAACTTATATATCCTATTCATCATGACTACTTAGGTTTGTATATCCCATTTTAATATATTGTTTGGAAATTTTCATTTATTGAAACGAAATAGAATTTTTGACGATTTTCGACAACCGAAAATTTCCGAGTAATTGAGAACTTGAAGCTATGTGTTTTGTGAGAATATAAGAAAAATAAGTTTTTATAACTTATAAACTTAGGAAGGCAGTAAATCAAACAAATTTTAAAATTGTTGAACACTTGGCTAAGTAGAACAAAAATATAATGTATACACACACACACAAAAAAACACGCTCTTTTGGATGTAGGGGAATATTATACGAACATGAACTCAAGTTTTAAAAGTATTGATAAATTTAATTTTTGTTTTATAAGATGTTTATAAACTTAAATTTTTTTTATGAAATCCTTCAAAATTGGATTTTATAGTATTAAAGAAAATATACTATAAGTAAAAACAATTGAGATATAAAAACGAAAAAGTAATTGGTGTAATTTAGAAACCAATGGAATAAATACTGAAACGACCCGCCATCCGTTTCCATAAAATGGCGAATCATTAGTAAGAAAGAAAGGGATAGAAAAAGAAAGAAGAGAAGAAAGAAGAAACAACACATCAGAATCTAAACAGCGGAACGAATAAATTATATTAATAACATAAGTATTACATAGTATACAACAATAATCAGAGTTACACAGATTATACATCACATACTAGACAGTTATAAACACCTGTCTAGTTATACAACTCAATACAACATCACAAATAAACTTCTCAGATATACCAACACAGCGGATACTAGATAACTACAACGCAGAAGCCTCCTGCTCCATTTGCTCCTCCATAATTCGTCAAAGCTAACCTGAATCTCTTGGCTACTCGTAAAAATTTGAGTACCCAAGAGTTTATGAAAAACAAAAATAAACTCCGGGTCAGACATGGGTCTGGTGTGAGTAACAGGTTAAAGTTGCTTAACTTTCAAAGATCTTTTAAAAGAAAGGTATCACGTAAGACATCCCACACATAAACATGGAAAAGTTTTTACCTTACGCTGACCAAATCATTTGATAGGAAATCCAGTGATATTATAATAATGTCTAGGGTTTTCAAATAAATATGAAATAGCCGAAATTGTTACATTCATTAAATTCCAGCTATAGCCACAAAAGTGGGTAATACAATCAAAACCGTTGGCACTTATTGGATTTTGGATTTCATACAATGGCAGGGCTACTGGGGTACCGCCCGTCATAGTACGTGGCCTAGATCGCCGTACCGAGGAGTACGCCCGCTCCCCTACAACACAAGGCCGGAACCATCCCTTACTGGACAGATCCGAACAAGACAACCCCGACAGTTGTCGCGAATCAACCGCCCACACAGCCGAAATAAAAGGGACTTCTAGACAGGGGTAAATCTTGCCCTCCAGTGGGAGCTACCCACGAAGCCTTGCTGCGCATCCCCTGTTTTAGCCATTCCTGGTTGATGAGGCATGAGGCTGCGATTACCATTATAGGACACATCACTTAGAATGCTCATCGTCCGCCTGACAATGTTTTGAAAGCATTCAATCCATACAAGTTCGTTCTGGGTTCGAACGAAACCGAAGGCATTATCTCGTTACTCATTTTGGAATCACCCTCAGAGTTAACGACAATAACCCTTGCACTCTGAATTACCATCTCGAACCTATAAGTACTATTCCGTCAAACTCATTACGGAATCACCCACAGAGTTATACTGACGTATAGTTCTTACACCTCGAGTCTTCACTTGCTCCACTTAGATTCACGACCTAACGTGTATTGGAATCGATGTGGTTTTCGGATATCCAAATATGGAAACCCGATCCCGGTCTCATCGAAATCCAAAGCGTGTCTTTTAGGTCCAAGTTGTTTTAAGTTTAAAACAATTCAATCTAATTATCTATATACACATAGATAGATAATTCACATCATCATAATAGATAATCATCATTATCATCACAAACAGGTAATATATATTATCATCACCAATAGATAACTTATATCATCATCACAATGCAACCAATGCATCCATATCACACAACACTATTTATCCTATGTCTGAGACTTAAACCATTCAAGGTAAACCATATCATCCATTCATAAGCAAGGATCTATAATCACACCATCTATAATTAATTTAAAATGAATTAAATTAATTACTTCTATTTCTAATTAATTTAAAGTGAATTAAATTAATTACTTATCTTTAATTAATTTAAAATGAATTAAAATAGCTACTTCCACATTTTAAATCCCGCTTACTTAACCCTTAATTGATCACAAATCAATCAATCAATTATCCTCAAATTAATTACCTTAATTAACCACCCTTGATTAATGATCCATTAATTACATTCAAGTAACTATCCTTTAATTAATTTCATAAATTAATTATTCTTAACCAAATACAGTAATTAACCTTTAATTACTTCATTAATTATCTAATTATAATTAATTACATTAATCCTTAATTAATTAATTACATTAATTAATTACTTCATTAATCACTTATCATTGATTAATTAATCTTAATTAATTAATCCTTAATTACAACATTAATTATATTAATTAATGATCCTTAATTACATTTTAATTAATTACTATATTAAGTAAATAACCTTAATTAAACCAAAATTATTAATCACTTTTGATTAATCACATTCAGTAATTAACTAACCTTGATTACTTTCTTAATTACTCCTAAATTAATTAAATTTAATAATTAATTATATTTATTAATCACCCCGGGTTAATCTCATTAGTAATTAATTTCCTTAATTAATTACATCACGTAATTATTTTCCATTGACTTAATCAATCAATGCTTAAATTAATTATACTAAGTAATTAATTATTAATCATTTTCACAAAGTAATTATCGTCATTATTAATTACAAAAAGTAATTAATCCCAAAATACCAAACTTCAATTAATTACCTCCAGTAATTTACTTAACTTAATTACTTCTCTAAGTAATTATTCCTCATTGATTACTTATCAACCCATTCAATGATTATTCTAAATTAATTAAACTTAATTAATTAATTTAGTCTAATCTAATTTATTAATTAATTACAATTAGTAATTAATATCTTTAATTATTTACATAAAGTAATCATACTTAATCAAGTTCCATAATTGATTATCTAAATTAATTAATCCATTTAATTATCAAAATTAATTACATTAATTAATTAATAAATAATCCTAAGTTAATGACCTTCATTTACTTTTCATTAATTCTTTTAATTACCTTTCTTAAGTAATTAACTTAAATTAATTAATACTAATTACAAATTTAATTAACCTTAATTAATTTATTTCAAATCTTTAATTAATTAAACAAATAAATTAATTAAATTATTTAAATTATGTTACTAATTTTAATGAAACAAAGATCATTAAATCTTTTATTTACTTTAAAATAAAACATTTCCTATTCATGATTACTGTATCATTAACAAAGTAATTTAAAACAATTTAACTTAAAATTGTTTTCAAATTACATTTTAAATTTAAAATTTAAAAAGAAATCAAACTTAACTTAAACAAAGTTTTAAAAACATTTTAAAACCCTTTAAAAACTTATGCTAAAGATTTTCTTATTTTATAAAAGAAGTTAAAAGAAATTTAAACCCGAATTCATTTCAAGATACAAATCATATTTAAATATGTTTCAACATCCAAATTTGTTTAAACATTTAAATTGCCTTGAAACTTCCTTTATTTTCAAAACATTGTTTCAAATTGGAATTTGATTCCAGATTTAAACTTATGTTTAAATCTTCTACTTAAATTTAAAGCTTTATCTTAAATTCAAATATTTAAACTCTTTTGAAGTTGTTTAAACATTTTAATTAATAAAATTTAAATTAGATTTTAAAACTTGGATTCATACTCAGTTTGAAAACCATAATTTAAATTTAAGTTTTATTTCTGTTTTAAAAACTGGCTTCAGATTTAAACAAATTGAATTTGAAAATTTATACAGGTTTCAAAGAAACCTGTAACTTAAGAAAATGCTCGAGCTTCCCCTTCAGTTACTCCGAGTAAAATTCCCAACCACTTCGAGAAAATGATCAAATCACCCGAGGAAACAACATCTTCCCAAAACCCACTTCATACCAGATACTCTGTGCACTCGTGCACCGCCACCGACAACCCACGCCACTCCGACCATCCCTGATGACCCACACAAGTGTAGTTCAACCTCGCACCCCGTTCCAACACTCAGATCACCAGAAGTAGCTCAATATCGAGATCGAGCCCTAAACCCCAAACTCGAACACAAATTGGAAACCTGAAATCAAAAGGTCATTCCCCTCCCAAAACCTGTCATCGCCAACATCACTGCCCTCCGTCCACCAGAATAGCAGCAACTTCGGTCACCATCTCATCAGTGGCCATACTCCTATCTTCCCAAAAATTGTTGCACTCGATCGTCTCAAGACTTCATGATGATCGAAATTCCCAGAGTTAAAATTAGGTTTACAGAACAAAATGATCCACCACCGTCACTCCGATGATCTTCCACCTCCATCACTATTTTTCCTCCATTCTCAGATCATCCCACCATCACCAGAAACAACCCCAACCTTCCAAAAACCCGAGATCATCTGATTTTTCCAAAAAACCCCAAAAACAGTGCAACCCTGACATGCACTTCAAAACAATTTTAAAAATTAAGATATAGATCTTAAAAATCCTATTTTTGAATCAGTATTCGATTTATAATTCTAAATAAAAGAATTACAGTGTTTGATTTTTTTCTAAAAACTTAAGCTTTCCTATTGTTTTTGTTTCCAGGGAAAAAATACAATTTATTTAAATTACATAAAATTTTTAAAGCTTCTTTATAATCAATAATCAGATATTATCTGAATCTTACATCCTAACATAGACTTGTTTAAGAGAAAATGAATTTTTAATCAAGAATTCTTGCTCCTGGAATTAGGTATAGGTAGAACCAATGCACAGCACATAATATATATACATTCAAACATTCTTTATATATTTACGGCAACGCATTCTAAAACTATACACTCAGGCATACTAATCAACATGCAACTAGTTATGCATACATAAACCATACTTATCCCAGTCATCAATCAAGCAAATTTTTTATAATTAAGTTTTAAATAGAAAATGTTATTCACTAACACACCATTCAACATGCTATCAGGTATATAAACACAAGCATATTCATTCCAGTCATAAAACAAGCAACAGACTATACTTAAGTTTTATTTTAAGAAAAAGAAGCTACTCACTTGGAAATAGAGATGAAACAGAGCTTTGATTTTAAAAAACTTTATGCTTTTAAAACTGGAAATTTTCTTTGCCTCAAATCTTGAACTGCTAAATGAAACTTAGTTGCTTGCTGTTAAAAACTTGTATGCAGGCCTGATCTTGTTTTAATTGGAAATGCAGGCTTTAGATTTTACTTGCTTTAAAGACTCAGATTAAAGAGAAAAAGCTTGCAGGTTGGTTTGAAATCTTGTTACAGCCTTAAGAACAGATTGAAGGAAAATGATTTTGCAGAGGAACAGAATTGAAAAAAAAATGCAGATGCACAGGTTAGATGCAGATTTGCATGTTTGAACAGACTTGAAAATGCAGGCTTTTCATTTGCTTTTGAAAGGAATTTCAGGTTTGATTTTGAAAACAAATTGTAGGATGTGGATTTGGTTAGAGAGGTGTTCAAATCTGAAATTGCTTTTGAAAGGAATTTCAGGTTTGATTTTGAAAACAAATTGTAGGATGTGGATTTGGTTAGAGAGGTGTTCAAATCTGAGACAAAAGGTTTACAGGGTTTTAAAGAAATGCAGGCGTAAGCTTTTGATTTCCAGATTTTGAACTTGAGGATGCTTTACAGATTTGTATACAGGCATGAAAAGATTGAAGAATTGAATTTAGAAATAGATTTACAGGTTTCTTTCTGATTTGAGGAGAAATCTTTTTAGGATTTGAACATGATTTTAAATTTCTGTTTTTGAGAGTTTGAAAACAAATCTTGTTTTCAGCTGAGAAATTTTCTTGACTAAGAAAAAAATGAACATTAGAAAAATCAAATGAGGGTGAAGAAACATGTTTATATAAGAGTAACTGATTTATTTAAAAAAATAAAAGAAAATTAAAAATAAAATAGGACACTTGTCCTAAATTACTACATTTGTCAAATAGGTTGGATTATTAGTTGACAATTGTCTCTTTAGTTGCTTAAAATGTTAACATTTGTTTTATACACATTTTACTTATTATTTTTAATTTAAAGATAAATGAAATCCTCTTTTCTTTATTAAATACATATATATAAAGTATTTTCATATGCATCACTTTTTAAAGAAAATGACATAAAACAATTTATATAAAGATGAAAGCTTACTTACAAGATTTATATATGTTTATTCATTTGAATTCAAAATAAATTCAAATTCAAATTCTATTCATACATTTAAAATCCAATTTTAAAACTAATTTATATTAACATGTTTAATTTGACAATAATAATTTTGTCTTTTAAAATCTATCTATATTTATACATTTATCATTATTATTTGAAAATAACATATTTATCAATTTAAATCATTTATAAAAGAAATTATAAATTTCTTATCTTATTTATCTTAATTATATACATTAATGTTTTATGTTTAAATGGTATTTTAAATTTACTATATAATTCAAATTATCAAAATGAATATTAGAATTCAAAAAATAACAAGATTTTATTTGTTTATTTAACTTCAAATCAAAATTTATCTATTCACAATATATATACATACATTATAAATAGGAAAACATTCTATTAGCTTTTAAAAGATAAAATTCATCAATTAAACATCTATTTAATTGGATTATTAAATCAAATTAATTTTTTATTAACAAAATTTTATCAAATCAATTTAATTTTAAATACAGATTATTAAATTGATATTGCTAAAATTTCCGGGATATCACATTCCTCCCCCCTTAAAAGAATTTCGTCCCCGAAATTTAAAAGCAAAAGTAATTTAATAACCCATTTAAAATTTAATTTTAAATCACAAGCATACATCAATCATACGCTAACAACCATAGCAACCAATTTATCTAATCAAACAAATTTAATTATCCAGACAAAATTCTGGATAAAATCTTCTCGAGTTTCCCCAAGTATATATATACCGGGATACTCGCCCTACAAAATCCAACAATCTAAACTACGAAGCTACAGAGCTTCTACTCATCTAGATCTACAGAACTAGACAAGATATCAGACTACAAACAAGTCTATCTTAATAAACAAACCTTCCTGAACAGCTGGTCCCACAACCATAATAGTCATACACGTACCCCCTCAAAGATACGTGAATCTTATCGAATCCTAGTTATCCAAACTGGCAATTCAATTCTTGAAAACCAAACACCAATCTAACCAAAACACAGAAGAGATCCAAAACACCTTAGAGCTAGCTTCCCAGACTTATTAAAACTTTATAGCTCCTTGGATCGGAGAAAACTTATCCAAAACAAATCTCCGACTCCAGAATTCAAATTCCTTCATCTCTTATCCATAAAACTCTTCGGATGATCCTGGGCTGTCCATATCCACTCTGATCAGCTCAACTCTTGCTGATGCCCCAAAAAGAAACAGGCAGGACCAAAAACAACCCAACACAACAGTCTCCTCAAGATCAACCGAACCAAATACACAACTCTACTCTTCAAACATCAGAAGAACAAACTCACTTCTTCTATCCAGAAAAGACACAATATAAATACTCTCAAACTGCTTCCGCTGCACAACTCCGATCTATCCTGAGCAGCTTCACCAAACTCTATCTCGAGAAATCCTCGTTCTACTAGCTGATCCACCGGTAGCACTCCTGGAATCCGGTCGATAAGAAAACTCAATCTTCAGAAGTGGACAAACCTCCGACTTCTCAGAAGACAACCAAAATTTTTCAATACCTAAAAAGAACACTCAAACTATCGCAAGTCACTTTTGCGATCAATTCAGACCAATTTTCCAAAGAAAACTGTCCTCTCTTTACCCAACAGAACAGCTTACACTGATCTAGTCAATCTATCGAAGAAATGGATCTACTCTACTGCTTCTGAACTCCACTTTCAGAAAATCTATTCAGCCAGAAAACTTCTGCCAACACAGACACTCCGAGCTGCACCGCTGACACCAATGCCAAATCTTCCTTAGCTGACGTTCTCCTAGAAACTTGGACCTCAAAGCCAACCACCACATCCTGCTGAACCCAGCCACAACACCGAAGCAGACACACTTCCCAAACTTGTTCCAAAGAAAACATCTTCGGAGACATCCATATTCACTGCATCTCATCTCGCAGCTACCACTTCCTGAGGTATCAAAATACCATCACACACTTCTGCCAACCAACAGATGCAAACTCTACTCATCCATCTTCAAAGATGACTCCAAACCTAAATAGGTTACCTTCAGAGATCAATGAAATCTCTACACCACTGCACAACTCACTCGAGACGGTATTAGGTCTACAGTCTCGACGGACACACTTCCAACCTCAAACATTCAAACTCCAACCAATGGTAGTAGTCGTGTTACATACATCACTACCTTATATACCTTTATAACCTATATTGGAAAAACCCTAATAGGTAACCCAACAGATAGGTAGAAATAGCTAAATATATATAGATATATATCAAAACTACAAATATTGTGACGCTCCACCTCTATGCTCACAATAACAAAGAGTATTAAAAGAAATACTGTCTATTATTATGAAGAATAAGGCTGGATAGGAGCGGCCATCCGTAGTTAGGCCTTACACTAGTATTGGTTATTTCGATAGGAGTGGTATATATTTTTATTTTTTTCGTCTCTTATTTATTTACTCCCATCGACATACCCAATTCCAGTATAAAACGAACTACGATGGTTCATAATAGTTTAGGACAATAGATATAATAATAACACAGATAATATAAATGCGGAACACAGATAAAACAAAAGTCTCATATATATAATAACTAATGTCAGTTACAATACATGTGATACAATACATATGATACAACTACAACCGTCAACTCTAGAAGTTACATATACAAGTACATTATCGTGAATAATATACATGAATATACAACATCCTATACTAAGACAACGACTACACCAAAAAGTATGAAAAGGCTTCATAGCTCTAGCAGCAACCCAAAGTAAGATATCAACAACCTGTAAATACTCGGTCTGACCCAAGTATTAAATTCAAAAGAAAATAATACACGGGTCAGTCTAATTCAAACTCATTTATTAGTGCACAGAAGCAATAATAATTAAATAAAAATTAGACGACAGTCAAAATAAATTCACCTATCCGATCCTTTAACAAGAAATCAGATAACGGTGAATATAACATGTATAGTGTTAAACAACAATTTAGCAAACTCAAATTATCAACGAAGATAGAAGAAAGGATTATTAATGAAGGTAATTTAGAAGAACATCAGAATTGCCTAATAGGCAATTAACATCAAAATCTAATTATTAATAAATAACTAGAAACTCATAATCTAATTATCAAATAGATAATTAGATAACAACAAAATGATCAAATGAAACTAAATAAATTTAAACAATTGAAATATCACTTAAAAACGTCAATTATAATTGGCTATAGTACAAGCTAACGTGTACTGCCTCGCCAATACGGCATATGAAATACGCAAAAGATCAATGGATCAAAAGTAATTGAAATATCAATAAAAGCAATACCGTGTGGCTGCAGTTCACGCTTGCGTGCACTGCCTCGCCACTACAGTGATGATGTACCCAACGAATACCGTGTGGCTGCAGTTCACGCTTGCGTGCACTGCCTTGCCACTACAGTGATATGTACACAATGAATGTAAGCTACTAGTTGCACATGGATAAAATGAAACAGAGATGCAACATGGAACTGCACGAAGCAGTGATACACATGAGGGCACAGCCGAATGAAGGTGTAAGCAACAAGAATATGGCCAGAACCAAACAGTATACTCAAGGCATCAACAAGTATGACAGTGATGTTCAGAGGTAAGCAACAAAATGGTTCAGGTATATGCAGGTCTGACCACAAGGGCAATGACCGCATTTTTATGCAATAACAGTCAAAAGTGAACAATGTACAATGGCTACAACTTCAAGTGGACTAATGCACAGTGATGTATAACATCAAGACCAATTGCAAATGAATAATGCAGTGTATCAGTTTCTAATATGTGCCCAAGTGCAAATGCAATATGGGCCTGACAGTGCACAAGTGATACTGTCTCGAGGTAAATAACCTCAAACAACTCAATAAAGTATGGAAAAGACCAAACTATAATAAACACGTTTGCCATCTGTCTTAATTGGTCGAGACAGCTACAAGATGAACTTATATGCAGTGATCCTTGAACAACTATATGAAACTGGACAATGCAACATGAACAATGGTTAGGTGGTCTGCAACCATACCAAAGGAGTAACATGTACAAAGCACATAATCAATGTGAAAGAAATCAATACCAACACATCAGCCACAACTAAAAGATGGGAACTTCAAAAGTGTCAGACTCGAACAGAGACAAGTACACAAAGAATCCAAGTTTATATGCAAGAAAACAGTGCAGTGATGAAAATGCAACGATATGCAGCAGTGATCAGCACATTGAAGCAATCCAGCATATGTAAATGAACTGCAACTGCCGGAGTGGCACATAGTATGCAGAGATACTCGAAAAACAACAAGAAACTGGACGGAACAAACATCGAAAAGTATTTGACTCAAGTGCTTACACAGGAATGCAATGGTTCTTTCACAAATATGCTACAGGATGAACAAACCCAATGCACGCAACTAAGCAGTGCCAGGGACTAAAACACGGCAAAATGCCAACCTACAAAGAGCAACACATAATAAACGAAACGACGAACCAGACAAGGCACGGTTCAAACCGTGATAGCCAAGTAACACAACAAATCAGAAATGATTCATTGATGCTAGCCGCAACTGGGTTATCCACTCGAAGTCAAGTGATAAGAAATCAAGTGCACAACACTATCAAATGCAACTCAAAATATTCAGAACTCCAGGGAATCCCTAACTTGTAAAACAGCGAAACCACAAAGTACATGGCCGAAGTCGAGTATAAATATTAATACCAGTGGCAAGGCCAAATACAAGTTGAAACCAAATCATCACAACGAAATCATCAAGCCGTGGAAGAGCAAGAAGATGAACCAAGTCAGAAATCATCCCATGTATTAAACAAATTCTAATGGCAATGATAAATCGAGTGATCAAAACCGCATGGATTAAAAACATCAAAGAAAACATCACTTTCAAACGAAATCAATATGTCGAAAACACGATATTGGATTAGATGCGAGTGATAAGGAATCACTCACCTGGTTTTCGAACTTGACCAATTTGAAGTGGCCGAAGTAAGCAACGAGGAGTCGAGCCAGTGAAGTCGGCGCCTTCGATTTGAAAAGCCTTAGTTGAAGGGAGGAATGAACTAGAAGAACGATGCCATGTTTTTTTGATCGAACGAAAAAAAGAACAGAGCCGCCCCTATTTTCGTTTTCTTTTATCTAGGGTTTTGAAAATGAACGAATCAAAATGAAAAGGGGGATCGGTTACTTACTTGAGATAATTATCACGGCCCAACTAAACCAAAGAGAACGGGCCGAATGAAATTAAAAGAGAGATATTTATTTAAAGCCCGTATACTGTTAAACAAGTTTTTGAAAAGAATTTCAACTCAAATCAAAACTCCGAACAACAAACAACTAGCAAAATTAATCGTCTAACGACAATAATTAACCGGTACAAAACTCCGGGTTGTTACAGACTCTCATCCTTATAAAAATTGCGTCCCCGCAATTTTCATAATTAAGGTCGTCAATCACAATTATTTTTCTAACCTAAACTGGTTAAGCTAAAAAAAATAAAGGTCAAGAATACAAATGTCAAAGAAATCTTTTAACTTCATAAAAGAAATTTACAAATCTCAACAAAAATCTAATTATCAAGTAGACAATCAGAAAACAAAACTGTATAAATGCAATCATCAGCAATATTCGATTATCAAAAACGATAATCAAATCAACATATATTCGATTATCAAAAACGATAATCCAATCAACAAATATTCGATTATCAAAAACGATAATCAAATCTCAAATCAACAAATATTCGATTATCAAAAACGATAATCAAATCTCAAATCAACAAATATTCGATTATCAAAAACGATAATCAAATCTCAAATCAATAAATATTTGATTATCAAAAACGATAATCAAATCTCAAATGAACAAATATTCGATTATCAAAAATGATTATCAAATCTCAAATCAACAAATATTCGATTATCAAAAACGATAATCAAATCAACAAATATTCGATTATCAAAAACGATAATCAAATCTCAAATCAACAAATATTCGATTATTGAAAACGATAATCAAATCAACAAATATTCGATTATCAAAAACGATAATCAAATCTCAAATCAACAAATATTCGATTATCAAAAACGATAATCAAATCTCAAATCAACAAATATTTGATTATCAAAAACGATAATCAAATCTCAAATCAACAAATATTCGGTTATCAAAAACGATAATCAAAACAACATATATTCGATTATCAAAAACGATAATCAAATCTCAAATCAACAAATATTCGATTATCAAAAACGATAATCCAATCAACAAATATTCGATTATCAAAAACGATAATCAAATCTCATAACATCAAATATCTAATTATCACAAGCGATAATCAGAAACAACAAATATCCGATTATCAAAAACGATAATCAGAACTCATAAAATCAAATATCTAATTATCACAAGCGATAATCAGAAATAACAAATATCCGATTATCAAAAACGATAATCAGAACTCATAACATCAAATATCTAATTATCACAAGCGATAATCAGAAACAACAAATATCCGATTATCAAAAACGATAATCAGAACTCATAACATCAAATATCTAATTATCGCAAGCGATAATCAGAAACAACAAATATCCGATTATCAAAAACGATAATCAGAACTCATAACACCAAATATCTAATTATCACAAGCGATAATCAGAAACAACAAATATCCGATTATCAAAAACGATAATCAGAACTCATAACATCAAATATCTAATTACCTGCAGATAATTAGAGTCAACAAATATCTAGAAATCAATTAAGATATTCTAGAAAATCAACATAAAAGGTTGGATCGATCCCATCATATGGCGAGTTTTAGCTACGCCGCATGTGCATCTCATATGGTCGAAGCCTACCAAGCACCCATCATAATTTTTGGCGCCCATCATATGACCCGAAGGTCCAACATATGACCCGAAGGTCTGGTACTGGCATTTGACCCGAAGGTCCATCATATGACCCGAAGGTCCATCATAGTGGCTCGAAAGCACACGAAAATCATCATATATTCAATTAACGAGTCCGGAATTAACCGAAATAGCAAGCACATGTCTCATACCACGTGTTTTACTAAATCGTTTGATTCTCTTCAACGTTTCCTTGAACATGTAAAATCATCAAAATCATCAAACAGCAAATGTTTCAATTAACGAGTCCGGAATTAACCGAAATAAAAGTGTGGTTCCATACTCCGCACTTTTGCTACGTCGTTTAAATCTCTTCATCGTTTCCTTGAACGTGTAAATTGTGTATACCAAAGATAACATTTCACATTCTCAAACGGACAAGTCCGGAATTAAGCGAATCAGTAAAAGAAAGGGGTCATAATCCTCGATTTTTCTGAAACGTTTAAGTCACTTTCTCATTCTTCTGAAAACGCAAACTGTAAAAATTCTGAAAACAATTTCATTTATTTTATAAAAGTAAATAATCTACATTCTCAAACGAACAAGTCCGGAATTAAGCGAATCAGTAAAAGAAAGGGTTCATAGTCCTCGATTTTGCTGAATCGTTTAAATCGCTTCCTCATTCTTTTGAAAGCATAAACTATAAAAAATTTCAAAAACAATTTTATTTTTAAAATGATTTGCAAATCCGTGATAAAACAGCAACATTAGTGACAATTTCAGTAAGAAAATTTTACTTCTCAAAACACCGTAGAAACGGATCTCAAAATCAGCATTGCGGGATAACCGCTTGAAAAACCCACTTTAAAAATTTGACGGTTACTGAAGTCAAAGTGAAAGTAATTTTTAAACGTCAAAATCTCATCAAAATAATTTGCATCAAATTTCATATCGGTGAATTTTCATTCGTTAAAATGTCAACAAAACACCGTGCTTCAAAATTCTAGCATCGGTGTAAAAATCCCGTTATAAAAATAACGGCAACAAAATACGTTTCATAACCAAGCATCGGTTCAACGTAAAATCAATGCAATAACGTGCAACATAAATTTGCACGAATACCGCAAAATGAACAAAGAAATCATTCAAATATATCTTCAATGAAGATAATTCAAAACAACAAAAATCTAATCAGATATGTGATTAGCATCAAGGAAAACCAACAAGAAGTTTCAACAAATCAACTCCATTGGTTAACAACATAACGAAATTAAATTCATTCTCATATTTTGATTTTTAAATCAAATTAATTATCAGCTGTACACAGCGAAGACAGTCTCACTGTTTCCGCTGCGCACTCTGGTAAACAGAACACAAATCAATCAAATCATCAAAGCATAATTTCACTTTTATTTTTAACTAAAGATATTTAAAAATTTCGTCAAAATTTCAAAACTTTAGTTTTGACTCAAAGCACATAAAACATCGACAAATAGTTGTAACACATGTTCCATCTAATTTATGTTTTATATTATGTCCATAAACCCCAAGCTCTGATACCAACTGTGACGCCCCACCTCTATGCTCACAATAACAAAGAGTATTAAAAGAAATACTGTCTATTATTATGAAGAATAAGGCTGGATAGTAGCGGCCATCCGTAGTTAGGACTTACACTAGTATTGGTTATATCGATAGGAGTGGTATATATTTTTATTTTTTTCATCTCTTATTTATTTACTCCCATCGACATACCCAATTCTAGTGTAAAATGAACTGCGATGGTTCATAATAGTTTAGGACAATAGATATAATAATAACACAGATAATATAAATGCGGAACACAGATAAAACAAAAGTCTCATATATATAATAACTGATGTCAGTTACAATACATGTGATACAGTACATATGATACAACTACAACCATCAACTCTAGAAGTTACATATACAAGTACATTATCGTGAATAATATACATGAATATACAACATCCTATACTAAGACAACGACTACACCAAAAAGTATGAAAAGGCTTCATAGCTCTAGCAGCAACCCAAAGTAAGATATCAACAACCTGTAAATACTCGGTCTGACCCAAGTATTAAATTCAAAAGAAAATAATACACGGGTCAGTCTAATTCAAACTCATTTATTAGTGCACAGAAGCAATAATAATTAAATAAAAATTAGGCGACAGTCAAAATAAATTCACCTTTCCGATCCTTTAACAAGAAATCGGATAACGGTGAATATAACATGTATAGTGTTAAACAACAATTCAGCAAACTCAAATTATCAACGAAGATAGAAGAAAGGATTATTAATGAAGGTAATTTAGAAGAACATCAGAATTGCCTAATAGGCAATTAACATCAAAATCTAATTATTAATAAATAACTAGAAACTCATAATCTAATTATCAAATAGATAATTAAATAACAACAAAATGATCAAATGAAACTAAATAAATTTAAACAATAGAAATATCACTTAAAAACGTCAATTCTAATTGGCTGCAGTACATGCTAACGTGTACTGCCTCGCCAATACGGCATATGAAATACGCAAAAGATCAATGGATCAAAAGTAATTGAAATATCAATAAAAGCAATACCGTGTGGCTGTAGTTCACGCTTGCGTGCACTGCCTCGCCACTACAGTGATGATGTACGCAACGAATACCGTGTGGCTGCAGTTCACGCTTGCGTGCACTGCCTTGCCACTACAGTGATATGTACACAATGAATGCAAGCTACTAGTTGCACATGGATAAAATGAAACAGAGGTGCAACATGGAACTGCACGAGGCAGTGATACACATGAGGGCACAGCCGAATGAAGGTGTAAGCAACAAGAATATGGCCAGAACCAAACAGTATACTCAAGGCATCAACAAGTATGACAGTGATGTTTAGAGGTAAGCAACAAAATGGTTCAGGTATATGCAGGTCTGACCACAATGACAATGACCGCATTTTTATGCAATAACAGTCAAAAGTGAACAATGTACAAAGGCTACAACTTCAAGTGGACTAATGCACAGTGATGTATAACATCAAGACCAATTGCAAATGAATAATGCAGTGTATCAGTTTCTAATATGTGCCCAAGTGCAAATGCAATATGGGCCTGACAGTGCACAAGTGATACTGTCTCGAGGTAAATAACCTCAAACAACTCAATAAAGCATGGAAAAGACCAAACTATAATAAACACGTTTGCCATCTGTCTCAATTGGTCGAGACAGCTACAAGATGAACTTATATGCAGTGATCCTTGAACAACTATATGAAACTGGACAATGCAACATGAAAAATGGTTAGGTGGTCTGCAACCATACCAAAGGAGTAACATGTACAAAGCACGTAATCAATGTGAAAGAAATCAATACCAACACATGAGCCACAACTAAAAGATGGGAACTTCAAAAAGTGTCAGACTCGAACAGTGACAAGTATACAAAGAATCCAAGTTTATATGCAAGAAAACAGTGAAATGATGAAAATGCAACGATATGCAGCAGTGAACAGCACATTGAAGCAATCCAGCATATGTAAATGAACTGCAACTGCCGGAGTGGCACATAGTATGCAGAGATACTCGAAAAACAACAAGAAACTGGACGGAACAAACATCGAAAAGTATTTGACTCAAGTACTTTCACAGGAATGCAATGGTTCTTTCACAAATATGCTACAGGATGAACAAACCCAATGCACGCAACTAAGCAGTGCCAGGGACTAAAACACGGCAAAATGCCAACCTACAAAGAGCAACACATAATAAACGAAACGACGAACCAGACAAGGCACGGTTCAAACCGTGATAGCCAAGTAACACAACAAATCAGAAATGATTCATTGATGCTAGCCGCAACTGGGTTATCCACTCGAAGTCAAGTGATAAGAAATCAAGTGCACAGCACTATCAAATGCAACTCAAAATATTTAGAACTCTAGGGAATCCCTAACTTGTAAAACAGCGAAACCACAAAGTACATGGCCGAAGTCGAGTATAAATATTAATACCAGTGGCAAGGCCAAATACAAGTTGAAACCAAATCATCACAACGAAATCATCAAGCCGTGGAAGAGCAAGAAGATGAACCAAGTTAGAAATCATCCCATGTATTAAAAAATTCTAATGGCAATGATAGATCAAAACAGCATGGATTAAAAACATCAAAGAAAACATCACTTTCAAACGAAATCAACATGTCGAAAACACGATATTGGATTAGATGCGAGTGATAAGGAATCACTCACCTGGTTTTCGAACTTGACCAATTTGAAGTGGCCGAAGTAAGCAACGAGGAGTCGAGCCATTGAAGTCGGCGCCTTCGATTTGAAAAGCCTTAGTTGAAGGGAGGAATGAACTAGAAGAACGATGCCGTGTTTTTTTGATCGAACGACAAAAAGAACAGAGCCGCCCCCATTTTCGTTTTCTTTTATCTAGGGTTTTGAAAATGAACGAATCAAAATGAAAAGGGGGATCGGTTACTTACTTGAGATAATTATCACGGCCCAACTAAACCAAAGAGAACGGGCTGAATGAAATTAAAAGAGAGATATTTATTTAAAGCCCGTATACTGTTAAACAAGTTTTTGAAAAGAATTTCAACTCAAATCAAAACTCCGAACAACAAACAGCTAAAAAAATTAATCGTCTAACGACAATAATTAACCGGTACAAAACTCCGGGTTGTTACAAATACGCTCTCTCAAGTAGGACACCACTACAGAGCCTAGGTATTCGCTCAACCTAATGCTCTGATACCACACTGAAACGACCCGCCATCCATTTCCACAAAATGGTGAATCAGTAGTAAGAAAGAAAGGGATAGAAAAAGAAAGAAGAGAAGAAAGAAGAGAAGAAAGAAGAAACAACACATCATAATCTTAACAGTGGAATGAATAAATTATATTCATAACATAAGTATTACATAGTATACAACCATAATCAGAGTTACACAGATTAGACATCACATACTAGACAGTTATAAACACCTGTCTAGTTATACAACTCAATACAACATCACAAATAAACTTCTCAGAGATACCAACACAACGGATACTAGATAACTACAACGCAGAAGCCTCCTGCTCCATTTGCTCCTCCATAATTCGTCAAAGCTAACCTGAATCTCTTGGCTACTCGTAAAAATTTGAGTACCCAAGAGTTTATGAAAAAAAAAAAAACTCCGGGTCAGACATGGGTCTGGTGTGAGTAACAGGTTAAAGTTGCTTAACTTTCAAAGATCTTTTAAAAGAAAGGTATCACGTAAGACTTCCCACACATAAACATGGAAAAGTTTTTACCTTACGCTAACCAAATCATTTGATAGGAAATCCAGTGATATTATAATAGTGTCTAGGGTTTTCAAATAAATATGAAATAATCGAAATTGTTACATTCATTAAATTCCAGCTACTAGCCACAAAAGTGGGTAATACAATCAAAACCGTTGGCACTTATTGGATTTTGGATTCCATACAATGGCAGGGCTACTGGGGTACCGTCCGTCACAGTACGTGGCCTAGATCACCGTACCGACGAGTACGCCCGCTCCCCTACAACACAAGGCCGGAACCATCCCTTACCGGACAGTCCCGAACAAGACAACCCCGGCAGTTGTCGCGAATCAACCGTCCACACAGCCGAAATAAAAGGGACTTCTAGATAGGGGTAAATCTTGCCCTCCAGTGGGAGCTACCCACGAAGCCTTGCTGCACCTCCCCTATTTTAGCCATTCCCGGTTGATGAGGCATGAGGCTACGATTACCTTTATAGGACACATCACTTAGAATGCTCATCGTCCGCCTGGCGATGTTCTGAAAGCATTCAATCCATACAAGTTCGTTCTGGGTTCGAACGAAACCAAAGGCATTAGCTCGTTACACTCATTTTGGAATCACCCTCAGAGTTAACGACGATAACCCTTGCAATCTGAATCACCATCTCAAACCTATAAGTACTATTCCGTCAAACTCATTACAGAATCACCCACAGAGTTATACCGACATATAGTTCTTACACCTCGAGTCTTCACTTGCTCCACTTAGATTCATGACCTAACGTTAATTGGAATCGATGTGGTTTTCGGATATCCAAATATGGAAACCCGATCCCGGTCTCATCGAAATCCAAAGCGTGTCTTTTAGGTCCAAGTTGTTTTAAGTTTAAAACAATTCAATCTAATTATCTATTTACACACAGATAGATAATTCACATCATCATAATAGATAATCATCATTATCATCACAAACAGGTAATATATATTATCATCACCAATAGATAACTTATATCATCATCAAATTGCAACCAATGCATTCATATCACACAACACTATTTATCTCATGTCTGAGATTCAAACCATTCAAGGTAAACCATATCATCCATTAATAAGCAAGGATCTATAATCACACCATCTATAATTAATTTAAAATGAATTAAATTAATTACTTCTACTTCTAATTAATTTAAAGTGAATTAAATTAATTACTTATCTTTAGTTAAGTTAAAATGAATTAAAATAATCACTTCCACATTTTAAATCCTGCTTACTTAACCCTTAATTGATCACAAATCAATCAATCAATTATCCTCAAATTAATTACCTTAATTAATCACCCTTGATTAACGATCCTTTAGTTACATTCAAGTAATTATCCTTTAATTAATTTCATAAATTAATTATTCTTAACCAAATACAGTAATTAACCTTTAATTACTTCATTAATTATCTAATTATAATTAATTACATTAATCCTTAATTAATTAATTACATTAATTAATTACTTCATTAATCACTTATCATTGATTAATTAATATTAATTAATTAATCCTTAATTACATCATTAATTATATTAATTAATGATCGTTAATTACATTTTAATTAATTACTATATTAAGTAAATAACCTTAATTAAACCAAAATTATTAATCACTTTTGATTAATCACATTCAGTAATTAACTACCCTTAATTACTTTCTTAATTACTCCTAAATTAATTAAATTTAATAATTAATTATATTTATTAATGACCCCGGGTTAATCTCATTAGTAATTAATTTCCTTAATTAATTACATCACGTAATTATTTTCCATTGACTTAATCAATCAATGCTTAAATTAATTATACTAAGTAATTAATTATTAATCATTTTCACAAAGTAATTATCCTCATTATTAATTACACAAAGTAATTAATCCCAAAATACCAAACTTCAATTAATTACCTCCAGTAATTTACTTAACTTAATTACTTCTCTAAGTAATTATTCCTCATTGATTACTTATCAACCCATTCAATGATTATTCTAAATTAATTAAACTTAATTAATTAATTAATTTAATCTAATCTAATTTATTAATTAATTACAATTAGTAATTAATATCTTTAATTATTTCTATAAAGTAATCATACTTAATCAAGTTCCATAATTGATTTTCTAAATTAATTAATCCATTTAATTATCAAAATTAATTACATTAATCAATTAATAAATAATCCCAAGTTAATGACCTTCATTAACTTTTTATTAATTCTTTTAGTTACCTTTCTTAAGTAATTAGCTTAAATTAATTAATATTAATTACAAATTTAGTTAACCTTAATTAATTTATTTCAAATCTTTAATTAATTAAACAAATAAATTAATTAAATTATTTAAATTATCATACTAATTTTAATGAAACAAAGATCATTAAATCTTTAGTTTACTTTAAAATAAAACATTTCTTATTCATGATTACTTTATCATTAACAAAATAATTTAAAACAATTTAACTTGAAATTGTTTTCAAATTACATTTTAAATTTTAAATTTAAAAGGAAATCAAACTTAACTTAAACAATGTTTTAAAAACATTTTAAAACACTTTAAAAACTTATGCTAAAGATTTTCTTATTTTATAAAAGAAGTTAAACGAAATTTAAACCCAAATTCATTTCAAGATACAAATCATATTTAAATATGTTTCAACATCCAAATTTGTTTAAACATTTAAATTGCCTTAAAACTTCCTTTATTTTCAAAACATTGTTTCAAATTGGAATTTGATTCCAGATTTAAACTTATGTTTAAATCTTCTACTTAAATTTAAAGCTTTATCTTAAATTCAAATATTTAAACTCTTTTGAAGTTGTTTAAACATTTTAATTAATAAAATTTAAATTAGATTTTAAAACTTGGATTCATACTCAGTTTGAAAACCATAATTTAAATTTAAGTTTTATTTCTGTTTTAAAAACTGGCTTCAGATTTAAACAAATTGAATTTGAAAATCTATACAGGTTTCAAAGAAACCTATAACTTCAGAAAATGCCCGAGCTTCCCCTTCAGTTACTCCGAGTAAAATTCCTAACCACTTCGAGAAAATGATCAAATCACCCGAGGAAACAACATCTTCCTAAAACCCACTTCATACCTGATACTCTGTGCACTCGTGCACCTCCACCGGCGAACGACGCCACTCCGACCATCCCTGATGACCCACACAAGTGTAGTTCAACCTCACATCCCGTTCCAACACTCAGATCACCAGAAGTAGCTCAATATCGAGATGGAGCCCTAAACCCCAAACTCGAACACAAATTGGAAACCTGAAATCAAAAGGCCATTCCTCTCCCAAAACCTGTCATCGCCAACATCACTGCCCTCCGTCCACCAGAATAGCAGCAACTCCGGTCACCATCTCGTCAGTGGCCATACTCCTATCTTCCCAAAAATTGTTGCACTCAATCGTCCCAAGACTTCATGATGATCGAAATTCCCAGACCAGTTAAAATTAGTTTTACAGAACAAAATGATCCACCACCGTCACTCCGATGATCTTCCACCTCCACCACTATTTTTCCTCCATTCTCAGATCATCCCACCATCACCAGAAACAACCCCAACCTTCCAAAAACCCGAGATCATCTGAATTTTCCAAAAAACCCCAAAAAAAGTGCAACCCCGACATGCACTTCAAATCAATTTTAAAAATTAAGATATAGATCTTAAAAATCCTATTTTTGAATCAGTATTCGATTTATAATTCTAAATAAACGAATTACAGTGTTTGATTTTTTTTCTAAAAACTTAATCTTTCCTATTGTTTTTGTTTCCAGGGCAAAAATACAATTTATTTAACTTAAATAAATTTTTTAAAGCTTCTTTATAATCAACAATCAGATATTATCTGAATCTGACATCCTATCATAGACTTGTTTAAGAGAAAATGAATTTTTAATCAAGAATTCTTGCCCCTGGACTGGGTACAGGTAGAACCAGTGCATAACACATAATATATATACATTCAAACATTCTTTATATATTTATAGCAATGCATTTTAAAACTATACACTCAGGCATACTAATCAAATGCAATTAGTTATGCATACATAAACCATACTTATCCCAGTCATCAATCAAGCAAAATTTTTATAATTAAGTTTTAAATAGAAAATGTTATTCACTAACACACCATTCAACATGCTATCAGGTATATAAACACAAGCATGTTCATTCCAGTCATAAAACAAGCAACATACTATACTTAAGTTTTATTTTAAGAAAAAGAAGTTACTCACCTGGAAATAGAGATGAAACAGAGCTTTGATTTTGAAAAACTTTATGCTTTTAAAACTGGAAATTTTCTTTGCCTCAAATCTTGAATTGCTAAATGAAACCGAGTTGCTTGCTGTTAAAAACTTGTATGCAGGCCTGATCTTGTTTTAATTGGAAATGCAGGCTTTAGATTTTACTTGCTTTAAAGACTCAGATTGAAGAGAAAAAGCTTGCAGGTTGGTTTGAAATCTTGTTACAGCCTTAAGAACAGATTGAAGGAAAATGATTTTGCAGAGGAACAGAATTGGAAAAAAAATGCAGATGCACAGGTTAGATGCAGATTTGCATGTTTGAACAGACTTGAAAATCAGGCTTTTCATTTGCTTTTGAAAGGAATTTCAGGTTGATTTTGAAAACAAATTGTAGGATGTGGATTTGGTTAGAGAGGTGTTCAAATCCGAGACAAAAGGTTTACAGGGTTTTATAGAAATGCAGGCATAAGCTTTTGATTTCCAGATTTTGAATTTGAGGATGCTTTACAGATTTGTATACAGGCATGAACAGATTGAAGAATTGAATTTAGAAATAGATTTACAGGTTTCTTTCTGATTTGAGGAGAAACCTTTTTAGGATTTGAACATGATTTTAAATTTCTGTTTTTGAGAGTTTGAAAACAAATCTTGTTTTCAGCTGAGAAATTTTCTCGACTAAGAAAAAAAATGAACATTAGAAAAATCAAATGAGGGTGAAGAAACATGTTTATATAAGAGTAACTGATTTATTTAAAAAAATAAAAGAAAATTAAAAATAAAATAGGACACTTGTCCTAAATTACTACATTTGTCAAATAGGTTGGATTATTAGTTGACAATTGTCTCTTTAGTTGCTTAAAATGTTAACATTTGTTTTATACACATTTTCTTATTATTTTCAATTTAAAGATAAATGAAATCCTCTTTTCTTTATTAAATACATATATATAAAGTATTTTCATATGCATCACTTTTTAAAGAAAATGACATAAAACAATTTATATAAAGATGAAAGCTTACTTACAAGATTTATATATGTTTATTCATTTAAATTCAAAATAAATTCAAATTCAAATTCTATTCATACATTTAAAATCCAATTATAAAACTAATTTATATTAACATGTTTAATTTGACAATAATAATTTTATCTTTTAAAATCTATCTATATTTATACATTTATCATTATTATTTGAAAATAACATATTTATCAATTTAAATCATTTATAAAAGAAATTATAAATTTCTTATCTTATTTATCTTAATTATATACATTAATGTTTTATGTTTAAATGGTATTTTAAATTTACTATATAATTCAAATTATCAAAATGAATATTAGAATTTAAAAAATAACAAGATTTTATTTGTTTATTTAACTTCAAATCAAAATTTATCTATTCACAATATATATACATACATTATAAATAGGAAAATATTCTATTAGCTTTTAAAAGATAAAATTCATCAATTAAACATCTATTTAATTGGATTATTAAATCAATTTAATTTTTTATTAACAAATTTTATCAAATCAATTTAATTTTAAATACAGATTATTAAATTGATATTGCTAAAATTTCCGGGATATCACATTCCTCCCCCCTTAAAAGAATTTCGTCCCCGAAATTTAAAAGAAAAAGTAATTTAATAACCCATTTAAAATTTAATTTTAAATCACAAGCATACATCAATCATATGCTAACAACCATAGCAACCAATTTATCTAATCAAACAAATTTAATTATCCAGACAAAATTCTGGATAAAATCTTCTCGAGTTTCCCCAAGTATATATATACCGGGATACTTGCCCTACAAAATCCAACAATCTAAAATACGAAGCTACATAGCTTCTACTCATCTAGATCTACAGAACTAGACAAGATATCAGACTACAAACGAGTCTATCTTAATAAACAAACCTTCCTGAACAGCTGGTCCCACAACCATAATAGCTCATACACGTACTCCCTCAGTGATACGTGAATCTTATCGAATCCTAGTTATCCAAACTGGCAATTCAATTCTTGAAAACCAAACACCAATCTAACCAAAACACAGAAGAGATCCAAAACACCTTGGAGCTAGCTTCCCAGACTTATTAAAACTTTATAGCTCCTTGGATCGGAGAAAACTTATCCAAAACAAATCTCCGACTCTGGAATTCAAGTTCCTTCATCTCTTATCCATAAAACTCTTCGGATGATCCTGGGCTGTCCATATCCACTCTGATCAGCTCAACTCTTGCTGATGCCCCAAAAAGAAACAGGCAGGACCAAAAACAACCCAACACAACGATCTCCTCAAGATCAACCAAACCAAATACACAACTCTACTCTTCAAACATCAGAAGAACAAACTCACTTCTTCTATCCAGAAAAGAGACAACAGAAATACTCTCAAACTGCTTCCGCTGCACAACTCTGATCTATCCTAAGCTGCTTCACCAAACTCTATCTCGAGAAATCCTCCTTCTACTAGCTGATCCACCGGTAGCACTCCTGGAATCCGGTCGATAAGAAAACTCAATCTTCAGAAGTGGACAAACCTCCGACTTCTCAGAAGACAACCAAAATTCTTCAATACCTAAAAAGAACACTCAAACTATCGCAAGTCACTTTTGCGATCAATTCAGACCAATTTTCCAAAGAAAACTATCCTCTCTTTACCCAACAGAACAGCTTACACTGATCTAGTCAATCTATCGAAGAATTGAATTTAGAAATAGATTTACAGGTTTCTTTCTGATTTGAGGAGAAACCTTTTTAGGATTTGAACATGATTTTAAATTTTTGTTTTTGAGAGTTTGAAAACAAATCTTGTTTTCAGCTAAGAAATTTTCTTGACTAAGAAAAAAAATGAACATTAGAAAAATCAAATGAGGGTGAAGAAACATGTTTATATAAGAGTAATTGATTTATTTAAAAAAATAAAAGAAAAATAAAAATAAAATAGGACCCTTGTCCTAAATTACTACATTTGTCAAATAGGTTGAATTATTAGTTTACAATTGTCTCTTTAGTTGCTTAAAATGTTAACATTTGTTTTATACACATTTTACTTATTATTTTTAATTTAAAGATAAATGAAATCCTCTTTTCTTTATTAAATACATATATATAAAGTATTTTCATATGCATCACTTTTTAAAGAAACTGACATAAAACAATTTATATAAAGATGAAAGCTTACTTACAAGATTTATATATGTTTATTCATTTGAATTCAAAATAAATTCAAATTCAAATTCTATTCATACATTTAAAATCCAATTTTAAAACTAATTTATATTAACATATTTAATTTGACAATAATAATTTTGTCTTTTAAAATCTATCTATATTTATACATTTATCATTATTACTTGAAATTAACATATTTATCAATTTAAATCACTTATAAAAGAAATTATAAATTTCTTATCTTATTTATCTTAATTATATACATTAATGTTTAAATGGTATTTTAAATTTACTATATAATTCAAATTATCGAAATGAATATTAGAATTTAAAAAAACAAGATTTTAATTGTTTATTTAACTTAAATCAAAACTTATCTATTCACAATATATATATATATATATACACACAAACACACACACACACATTATAAATAGGAAAACATTCTATTAGCTTTTAAAAGATAAAATTCATCAACTAAACATCTATTTAATTGGATTATTAAATCAAGTTAATTTTTTATTAGCAAAATTTTATCAAATCAATTTAATTTTAAATACAGATTAATAAATTGATATTGCTAAAATTTCCGGGGTATCACAAATACACAAGTTATACGTGGATCATTTTATTCACATAACTATTCTTTGATCCAAATTCGAGTACTTGATTTCGAGATGATTTACACCAATCCGAGTTAGGATTTTTCATTCGATTCTTGACAATGAACACTTGATGCAGATTTTTGGTTTGATTCTAAAGTTTTCTATAATAATATATGGCAAATGTACGAAGAATGGAAGTTTCTAATCAAGAACCTGATTGTAGTCCACAATAGGCAAGTCGAGTGACTAATACTAGTTCGAAAGTGAAACTGGTGTGATCGAGCGAGCAGTCAGACTTGATATTACATAGGGATGTTATATGTACATCATACAGGCTTTAATAAATTATAAACTTTGACATTAGAAATGTAAGTTATTTGGTTTGATATCATTTATAAATGAGACACAGGTTCACGAAAGCAAATGCTAGTTTTATGCTTTTAGATTTCATGAGTAGAGCTGATTTACTTAACTAATAAGTATGCATTTTATTGTCGTTCATGTTTTTTCCCCAGTTATAGGAAGCCACATTTGCGCTTTTGTTTTCTTTTGTTTATTTGGGCCAGCTATGTAGAATTGTAGTTTTTCGGATCAACTCGCACAAAGGAGGTGCTGCTGAAATTTTCTATAACTTTAGAAATTTTAAAATTTAAATAATCCACTTTTATAATAAAATTTAGGAAGCCTAAGAGTGAGAAGTTATAAAAATAAGGGTTCAAAGATATTTTTCATCCTTTGGGAATTCTGAGGACGAAATTCTTTTTCTATAGGGATGTAACAACATGCCCCTCATAATATCAGAAATCAGCATTTTATATCATCGCATGACTTTCGAATGCCACAACTGATAGACCGTCAGGGTAAAATGAGAACAAAACACTAAACCAAGACATCGATAAGATCTTACAACA
Organism: Allium cepa; assembly: GCA_030765085.1. Lineage (NCBI taxonomy): Eukaryota > Viridiplantae > Streptophyta > Magnoliopsida > Asparagales > Amaryllidaceae > Allium > Allium cepa. Next base: position 226,024,497 of record CM060938.1, read on the forward strand.
AATGACAACCATAATATGCTAAATATACATGAATAGAATAGAATAACAATATATAAGAGCCCACACTGGTGGAAGCAGCTAACAAATAAGTATTAGTATAGAAAATCGAAATACATCAACTCCCAAAAGCACAGAGTTCTAAATGAATATCTGATATAACTGTCTCATATACAAATAACATGTAACCATCTGTTCCCTTAATAGGCCTACATTTCGACAAAAATCAAAACCCAAGTTTACCAAAGCACAGATCATTGAATTTGGTAACTACAAATAAACATGAGCATTATCAGGGATTGGCAGAAATATTAACTCACAACGGAAACAGTAATAGGATAAAAATACGGAATATGACTACTACTTGGAATTAATGGTATTCCTTAGATAGCAGATTGTCACATCAATATCGAGCATGAGAGAAAAGAAGATTTCTCCAACAACTAAACACATCTAGCTCTAGTGATCTATTCCTCTAAATCTATCCTGTGGGTTATAATGAGGAGGGGTTTAGAACAATGTCCTAGTGATTGGAAAATCTATAAACTATCTAAAACATAAATTTAAACTGATTGGTTTCCATTTAATTGTTATGTCTATTAAGGTTAGCAATTCTAATCCCACCTTGCATTGCACACACGATTACTTACCTACCCATTTCCAAGGCATGAAATACCGACGAGGTCTTATCAAGCACCCAATACTTCCAAGTCCATTAGCCATTTGATACTTCTAAATATGAAGCAGGTTTCTACTATCACCATATAATATTCTTAAAAGAGAAATAGGCAGACTTTGCTATTTAAGACCTCATTCGAGCCAGACTCTATCATTTAAGACCTATTCCTAGGGTGGACTTCTAGCGTTGTCATTATTGGTCAATGGTCCTAACTACAGAGACATTTGACCACTATATATGGCCTTATAATTTATAATAGCTACACCACTAGTGCACTTATCGTTATTAAAGTCTTAGCAATATGAGAGACTATACCCAAGCCACTTAATACCTCATTAATAAGGACTAGACATGCCTCTGACTATCTAATACATATTTATAGGTAGGCCTTTTCTATTTAATTCCTAACCCCATGGTGGATTCCTTAATAGCAATATCTAGCCGACATTGCTTGGAAATCTCATTCAGCTACTTGGTATTATAAGAGAGAGGCGGATCCTAGATCGGTCACTTAGTACCTTTAAAACCCGAAGCGAACCCTTCTTGAGATATCCATCATCACTTTTAGTTAAAATATGGAATCTCATTAGGTTACTTCTTTCGGCAAGGATGCGGGCCATGAAATAGCCACTTAATACTTCAACATAGAAGTAATCCTTTTTAGAGATATCCCTCACTGCTTTCTAATTCTATATTTGGACCATTTATTACTTTTCAATTAAGAAAGTAATTCCAATCTATCGCGCCGCCACAGATCCTAGGATTAGTTTTATCTCACATCAGTAGTAAGCGTACCCGACCGCTGCTAGCCTCAAAGTGAAGGGTTTTGTCGAGGGACTCTACTGACCTCGAATCACTAACCCATTAAGTCTAATTAACTATCATAAGACTTCACTTATATTATCTTAGGTAGACATTGGACTTAGCTGACTAATTCCTCTTTTATTTAAGGCAGTAAAATTTACCTTAAATACTTATCTACCCATAAATCAATGCTCATAAGTGTCAATTTATCCATAAAATCCTAATGGAATTTTCCTAGGACATGTATATATATATAAATGGATAAAATATATATAAATTATCTCAAATACGCCTATAGTTGATTCTATTCTCCTTTTTATTTGATTTTCATTCTTCTTCGATTTTTATGAATATAGCTATAAATATCTTATTTTTATAATTTAGAAAGAAAGCGGAGAAGAAGAAATGACAGAGCTACTCTACTTAGAAAAATATGAAAAGAGAAGGAAGGGTTAGGCTTGTAATTATAGGCCCTATAATCAACCAGAACCGCACGATTTAAAATCCAGGTCATATATTGCCTAGGGTTACTGGAGTCACCACATAAAGGCAGGTCAGCTGACCCTACCTAGGTGTCAACCGTCCCCTGTCAACCACTCATACACGATGGTAGACCAATGGGCCCATGCAATTTTAGTTAATTTTCTTATTTTAATTATATTGTCTTACAATTCGTTTTTTATCCATAACTTTTTTGTTTGAAATCTGATCACAAAACTCAAAATATGAAAGTTGCTCAGAATTTTTCAATGAATGCAAATGTGTAAGTTTTGTGGTTAAATTTCATAGTTTGCACGAATTCCATTTTTGGAGCTAAATTAATAAACTAACTAATTAAATAAGTGACACAAAATTGCAGGATGTTACATTCTTCCTCACTTAAAAGAATTTCGTCCTCAAAATTTTACCAATGTTTAAGTCATGGTTTTGGCTCCTAATTATCCTAAGTCACACAACCAATGAGTGTACAACCAATTTTTGCAACCAAATGTGCACATGTTAATAGTGTATTACTGTATTACCAAAAAAAAGTATGCAGAATGATTCTAAATCGAATCCTCCTAAATGAATGTATTTCTTTGAAAACATTTTTGAAAATATGATGTAAATAACCTATATGTATTGGAAGTTCTATATGTACGTAGAATTTCGAAAAATATTTTCAACCAAAATCTCTATACTCCTACGAATAGAAGTATGAAGCAAAAAATTTTGCATCTAATTCCTACCATCTAAAAAATCTAAAACGTCGAAAAATCACTTCGCAAACTTTACTCCTATGTTGGAAAAAGGAATTTAGGTGGAGTATTTAACATTCTACCACTCTACAATCTTTCTATTCCCGTAGTACAATGGAAGTTTCCTCCTTACCCAAGATTTACTCCAAATTTTCCATTACAAATGCATACAGAGGCTTATTTCAAGCTCTAAAATAGAATTAATTTCAAAATAGACTCGTGCACATCGTCGATAAGGGATAGAAATAGAAATTCCAAGACTAAAACTGCTTTTTCCTTGTTATTGATTGCATTAATCGCATCGTCGATCGTAGTGCCCCGCCAAATCCATAAATTCTAACTCTATTTGCCTTCCCAACGCTTAACATGTGGCCTTAAAAATCAAATATTTCATAAAAATATTTCTCGCTTTTCAATTTTATGCGTTATTTGAAAAATAAAATCATAAAATATTTGACATGCATTTTTCTTTGAAATCAAATTTTTGGACAAAAATTCTAAAAAATAATTTAAGAGCCAAAAATAACTAAAAACTAAAACTTTTTTTTTTTCAAAAGAGATACTTCTCAAAATATTTTCTTTTCAAATTTTTTGATAAATTAAGCCACAATTTCAATGTAATCGGAAGTCAGTTATACGCTAAACGCATAAATCAAATTCTAAAAATCTACTACTAACCTTTACCCATAAAACTTGACATTTGATTTTAAACTATCATCATGCCCAATTAACCAAAAATTTTAGGTTTTAAGGAACATGGACAATGACCCGTGATGCCAAAAAAACTTTATCATATCCTTCGGTAAAATTTTCCAACTATTTTAAACTTTCAGTCTTAGATAGCATTTACTGTTAATTAAGTGTCATTTATAAGGTTTTCATATTTGTACTGCTTCTTCACTGTGCATATTTAAGAGTGGTTTGCATGTCCAGAAATAATAACACGGTAAATAAAAAAGAACTCATATTATCATGCATGCCTTTTACAAGAGACATCTGACATTTACAGCCCAAACAACCTAAAATAAAAGAATAAGTGATGGAATGAAAAAGGCAATAACACTAAAAATTCTAAAACAATGCCTACGGACCACGAGATGCCTTGCCCCACGGCTGGAGCTCGATCCATTGTTGTGACCCTTCAATTGTCGTTGCATAGCGGCTATACACCCAATCGCGTACATTGGCATTGTTGGTGGTTCTGACGGCTTCAAAATTGTCATCTTCTTAAGGAAGGATCTAATGATAGTAGAAGGAACCTTCTATTAAATTGCCTCTCCATGGAGGTTCACCTGTATTACCTAAATACGAGAGTTGATAAGTGAAAATACGAAAAGCGACTCTGTGGAGTGCTAATCCTTGATAAATTGCATCACCATGGTGCGGGTCCAATTGACGGTGATGCCTCCAATACTAGTATAGGTGGTCTTCCACACCATGGGATATATCCAGTCGTAATTTCCCGTATTAGAGATAATGTTGTGCTGAATGATGTGCATAACCAGATTGGTAGTCAGACATAGACTATCTATCTTCCAACCACCGACATGCTACGAAATCATCTGCTATAAAATCTTTTGGTTGGTCACTTCAAAATCATCCAAGTCCCGTCCTTCGCAGAGGCCTCTGAAATCTTGACAATATCATTATTGGTCAGCTCAATCAAAACATCATTCACCTTCGAAAGAATCAAACCGTTGCCTCCATCAAAATTCTAGGCCAACAGGACAATGAAACAGAAGATATAGCATGCGTACATTCCCGCTCAAAGGTCTCGAAGTAGGGATTGGTGCAAATCCCACCATGATGAATAGCTCTTCCAGCTTAAAAGTGGTGAAACCTTCTGCTTATTCCGGTCCTACCAAGCGGCCTCTTGAGAGTTGAGACCATAATGGTGCAAGGAAAAACTGATAGTGCTGAAAGGTGTGTTGGGCTAAGAAGGTCGAAAGAAGGAAATAGGGTTTAGATCTGCAGTTGCGGTGTGGCAAGATCTAACACGAAAACCAGTATGAGGGGGAGGCGACGCTGCTGCTTTTTGGAAAAAACGACGTCGCCGAGGTGAGGAATGTAAGAGAGGCTGATACTTGGAGGAGGAGGATGATGAAAATTGGTTTTGGCTTATTGAGGAAAAAGGTACGAAAGAAGGAAACTGGGGAAATTCGGACGTGAGTCCCATTCTAGGTTCAAGTTGTGCCAAAACTTGTTAACACTTAGACCACTCTAGGTTTACCGCTAAGTGGTCAACTGCTAGACGGTTTTGGGCATCAATTTAACCTCCTAATCAGAGTCGGATAAAATAACAGTAATCATTTTTCCTATCTCCTTCGATTCGACACGATCCGAAAACTCCATGTCCTCATCACGGCGGTGTCAAAGCCTACCTCCTTGCCCCGAACCATGCTCCAGCAATTCACAGTAGTCTCAACAAAACTGTTGCGACCAATAACAATTCCTAAAAACCGAAAATATTCCAGCTGCTATTTCCTGCCTACTTCGTACCGAAATATTTCTTCCAATAGCCTGTGGTACAACAACATGTTAGGAAATCAAATCTACGGTTTCGATGACAACAACTATATAATGGAAATTGAATATGCATATATATTCCTATATACAGGAATTTGCTAGAGCAACATCACTAGGAAGACAAGAACAAGGCATAAAGAACGTTACAAGAGACTACAAGTCGATAGGATCAAAGAAGCAATAGAAAAGATACACAAAACAAACATACATAGATTTCAGACGTCTGGGTGCACAAGCCAGACGTTTGGCAAAGTCCACTGGAACAACGAAACAAACGAAACCAGACGTCTGGTTGTTGGGCTCACACGTTTGAAAATCTACTATATACAAAAAATATATAGTATTAGTCGTCTGATACAAATACCAGACGTCTGATTTCGAACTCGGAATTTAAATTCAAACTTCAACTGCCACATTTGAATAGACATCTTTGCTTCTCTTCGCTGCAGTTCTTCATCATTAACAAAAGCAACTATAGAGCACTTGTTAACTGATGCAACTGCTAAGTAACCTCTCTACAACTATTATCACCAAGAATCAAGAAGAAATCTCACCTTACTTACGCTCTCTACTTACATACTCTATTATATATTCTTGATCTCTAGCAATCAATACTTATACTTCACTCTTTCATATATTCGATTCTTCACAAACAATACTCTCTAGATATATAGTGGAAGCATTTGTACTTATTAGTCAATATCCGTGTGATAGAACACATATTGGACAAGAACAATTTATTGTAACCTAGCCTATTCCTCCGGACGAAGCGAGAGTGTTTGATAGTCGAATTCAAAAAAGAAGCTTCGGGACTGGATGTAGGACGGGAGGTCCGAACCAGTATAAAATCCTAGTGTGCTTATTCTATATTTACCTAGATTAGTATTGTTTTAGTTGCATCATATATTTCGTCACATATACTTGCATATACACTACACAATCCACCCTGTAGACTTACAATTGGTATTAGAGCAAGGTTAGATCAAAATACAGTAACATGTTTTTGAATCACTATAATATGGCAAGTATTTTTCAAGAAGGTCAATCCACAGCACGACTCCCACTTTTTAATTGTTTTAACTATGCATATTGGTCAACACGTATGAGAATTTTTATGGAAGCTAATTTTTTTAGAAATTTGGTTAGCCACTCAAAATAAATATAAAGCACTTGACACTGCTATGAACACAGGAATGATGCACGAACACTGCAGCTTCTAATAATTCCAAAGCTATGAATGTTCTATTTTGTTCACTAGATAAGAATGAATTTCACGTGTCATCTTATGTAACACTGCATATGATATTTGGCGTACCTTACAAGTTACACATGAAGGCACAAAAAAAGTTAGACAAACTAAGATTTCAATTTTACAAAATCAGGAACCGACGTATATGTGGTCCTCCTATCACACGGGATTCACTGCTGATAAAAAGAACTCCAAACGATCTCTATTTGTTTCTCCTAACACCAAGGAGAAAATTAATGGGATGCATCACTAATAATAGCAACAAATAAATCTGTGAAGACCCACAAATCCGTACCCCTTGAATATACACTAATCTCCATAGATTAACTCAAGATGAACAGAAATACGAATTATCAATGTTTAAAAAGAAGAAAAAGATAGAAGAAGAGAGAAAAAGATAGAAAATAGAGAGAAAAGAAAATAGAAAATATAGAACGGAACTGAACACAACACAACAATATCAGAATCTCACAATTCGCAGCGGAACAACATATAATAATAAATGAATAATCTTTCAACAAAGAACTATATCAATTATTACATTTTATACATTTCATTACATCATATCATCAGAGTGTACAACAACAAACAACAACAAACAGCGGAAAAAGAAATACTATATAACTAGTAATACGCCACGCCATCCAGCTTGCCTCCAGCAACTCCAGAATATATCCTGATAAACCTTAACTCTTGACTGCCCGTGTAGAAATTGGTGGGCACCCAGAGTTTAGGAAGGAAAACAATAAACTCCGAGTCAGTCATGTGACTGGTGTGAGAACTCAAAACAGTTTATTTATCTTTGAAAACAAAATAGAAGAATATTTTCAAAGTCAATTCACAATGCTTTTAAAAATGAGACTACCATAAGGCCTCCCGCACACACACACAATGCAAACGCATAATCGGAGGAGATTTCTCCTTATGATAGTCAAAGATGCTTGATACGCATTTAAAAGAAACATTTGATATTATTATTAGTGCATAGTGTAGAAAAAAATTCATTTCGAAAGTAGAATATAAATCTTAGCCAACATATACATTTCGAACTATGCCTACTATAGCTACCATCCAAACAGTGGGGCGCCACCATAAGTGAATGATAGGTTCTACAACTAATACCGTACAAGATCGTATTATTTCTTTGGATTTCCAACGAATGATCAGGCCAAGGAACTTCCCATTGCCACATGAGAATGCCTCTGGATGGACATCCCCGAGAACCAAACTGGATCTCTACCAACACAAGGCCGGGTTACCCCTAACTGAGTAACAACTGACCGAATATGCCATCCCCCGGTCCTTTGGGACCTTTCAACCGAGCGCTCGCAATCAATTCACACAATCATAAAGTGTTTTCAACATGAGTAAGTATCTGGGCTCCATACCATGATACCACCCTTTTCCAGAAGGAAATGCACACATCCTAAAGGGCGCTACCCCTCATAACCTTGCTGCATCTTTCCTGTTTTGACCATTCACGGGGTATGAGGCTCGACGAAGTCACGTCCACAAAAACATACTTTATACAAAAGCCATGCTTTGGGTCAACAAATGATCATAGAAATGATCACCAAGATAGACGATCAAATAAATGATCCTATCACAAATAATCAACACAATGATCATTTCACAGCAACACTCAGCATGTCACATTACCAAATTGGGAATATATCGCTGATAACATTCAACTACATAACCTCTGAGCTCGTACATCTCAGAGAAGGGTGTTAAGCTAAAAGAATAAATTCTCCGCCACCAACAGAAATATATTTGAAAGAAATCTGCTTTATATCTCAATTTGTAATGTCAGACATACAATCCATACAAGTCTGTTCCGGGCTCGAACAAAACCGAAGGCACTTACAAAGAAGTCCTTGCAATCCGGATAATCTCTAATCACGTCCGGACTTCCCATCACATATGGAGTCTCTATACCGTAGCTACTCGGTGCAAAGACAATCGACGAGTTGTCCTTTCGCTTTCAAAAAGATCCGGTCTTCAACACCGGTCTTCAAATGCAATTCATAACGACGTATCACATATTCGGAATGGGTTATACGACCCCATGGTCCTTTCCCGGTTAACCCGAATAGTGAGCGCTTATTCAAAAATAAGTGTGGCATTCAAATTCAAACAAATCACATCAAATACCCATTCAAAGGGAAATATTGATAGTCGGTTATTGAACTATCAATGGATATGCACAACATCACCAGATTCCAAATAATTTTCCAAATTATTTATTTTCCAAAAATATCTTTACTAGATATATAATTTCACACTTCAAAAATAAATCAATATTTATTTTTAACAAATTCCACTTTCTTTTATAAATTCCTTAGTGAATTTATAATCCAAAATATCTATGAATATTCGATTTCTATTATTCACTTCAATTTATCTTCAAAAAGATAAATTCTCAAAATATTCACTTTATATTGGAAAACATTTCCATACTTATTTAATAAGTAATTCACAAATCTTTTTATTTTCTACACTTGGAAAATATTCAATATACTTAAATCGAGATTAAGTATATATTTCATTCTTTAAGGAAATCATTCTCTTAAACATATTTATTTGGGCCAAAACGAATGTTGCGTAAAACATCGTTACGACAACCCAAAATCACTAGTATAGGGATTCGAAATTAAAATAGATATATAAATCCCAATACTATACAAAACATTTTCTTTCGGAAATCATTTACTATAACAACTGTGTTATAGTCCACTATTTCCTTTTATTTCTCGAAAACGTCTATTTCAACAATAAATGTTGAAATCTATGGTTTCGAATCTCAACCCATTTAAAAAAAAACATCGTTAGATCGTTTTAATTCCATTTAAAACATCACATTCAAAACAATTTCTTTAACATATTATTCACTGTTCAAAAACGTGAATATACTACGTTAATCAATTTCATCCTTTTATACATTTTATTTTAAAGGATTATTCACAGTTAAAAATGTGAATATAACTCCATTAATAGGTTTCAACAATTTACTTCTTAAAATAAGTCGTTTGCGAATTTTATAAAACAACGGTTATAAATTCCAATTCTATTTGTTTTACAACTACTTCCTTTTTATACATCTCCTTTATTAACCTATTCGATTTATAACTCAATTATAAACCAAAAGTTCACATTATAAGTTAAATGCTTATAAAACGATTATTTTACAAAATCGTTCTTTTAAACTTCATAATTATAAATCTTATAACTTATAAGGTTCAATTATTTATCCAAATATACTCTTTTAATAATTTTGCAAATTTTATAAACCAACTGCTTATAAAATTCCATTTCTAACTTCACCGATTATAATTCTATAAATTTCATTCATTTATGAAATTCATTCATAATTCATTCTAACACTTATAAAAACTCGTTTTATAATTCAAATATTTTAATTTATAAATATCAATTTATAAATCTCTTATATAAATCAATTTGTATTATTATTCTAAAACATCTTTAATCTCCTTTATAATTTCATCATTTTGATTCATAAAATAATTAAATTTTATAAACCTATTTTTCCAACTCTTTATAATAATTTCAAAAATCCCGATTGAACTCTTTTTATAAAGTTATTAACCCATATTTTCAAAAATCAGTTTTTAACTATATTTCTCAAAAATCATAATTTTTATAACATTAAAAATTATACGTTTATTTATTTAAAATGGATCAATTCCAAAAATATTTTATAAACGTTTTCTTTCAAAAATCACTTTAAAATCATTTTAAAATCCCAAAATTTGGTTCAATGATGCTACACACCAAATAGTCAATCACGACAACAACGATATCATATATCGATATGATAATCCATCAAATATCAAAATATCTGAAATCAAATAAAAACTGTTGAGGAATCCAGTTGGAACCCTCCAACCTGTTTTCCTGCATCCACAAACATTAGCACAATACCAATTCCGCTCCAGTACGGAATTATCGCGGTATATGGGATTTAAAATATTATCCGCTTAATAGACGGCGCAATAGGGTCTCATCCGCTAAAAAAATGCGGGAAATCAATAACTCCAATATATACATATGCCAATATATATATTGCTATTATATATATAATACCAATTTCACTGTTTATGAAATATTCGCGGTATATGTTTTTACTAAATAACATCCGCTTACTGACGGCGCATAATGTCTATTTTAACAATCAATAGATAACAATCATCATTCAAACATGCATTCAAATATTTTAAATCTTACTATTTAAAATAAAATCGAAACTGATTCGATTGAGTGAGAAGTTCTCACCTTGATTTCAATTTCGTTTTTGCGATTTATTTCGAATAAAATTAAACGGACGTTTAATTTTACCCAAAATTCTCACTAACTCCAAACGACTCCAATCTAATTGCATCGCGTAGTGCTCGTCCATACGATTCCAACGCAACTGGTTTCGCGCGTTTTCGACCTCGTATGAAAAAGATATGAATATTTGAAGTTTACTCGAATTTTTATAACTATAATTATACAATATAATTAAATTATTTATAAACCTAACCTAATCTAAGCCATTGGATCCATCCTCCAGCAAATCACAGCCGTGCCTACCCATCTTCTCCAAACACGCAACTTCCCAGACACAAGAACACGCACGAACCCATTTGCACGAAACTAGGTTTAGATTTTTCGATTTTTACGTGCAACATGAACACGATCAGGAAGCTCCACCACGTTCGCCATTACCAAGGCCACCATCAGCTGCAGTACCATAAAGCTCAGCCCCCCCTATCATCAGAAAACGCGTGCGCAACCGGCCCCCTTCCACCTCGATTTGCCGCCAATTCGTCATGCCATTGACGATCATAACCGTTGGATATCACGTACTCACCACCCTCTACAATTTGTTAGTTGACACTTTTTGCTAAAACTTGATGGATTGAGAAAAAATTGGAGGAGAAGGTTATCAATTTTCGGCCATTGATGAAAGTGAACGGCGGCTGTGCAGTTATTAGGTTTTTTTTTTTTTTTGTGAGAATTTATGGGCTATTTATAGGAAATTTTCAATCACTATTCATCCGGGAATTCCGAACTCCGATTCACGCGCCGTAACCAGCGTTTTTAGGGTTTACCCCGCGTTCCGGACACAATGGAACATATTTCGAAAGCTAATTCGGACATCTGTGCGAGTTATGGCTATAAACGTTCAATTTAAATTAAACCGATTTAAACGATTTTCTAGGCGTTTTAATTTGTACCGGACAAACGGTAAATCCGATTGACACGAAATTTTAAACCTTACAATAATATCACATTACGGATCCGATGAAACTGGTTTCGTCGAAATCCGAGACTGTTTGAAAAATGGCTATTTTAACTCGCCAAATTAAAATTAAAAACAATTCGATGCGTTTCGAACTGCCACGATCAAACGATAACTCCGATTGACACGAAAATTGAAATCCGGTAATAACTAACTATTACAGATCCAATGGAACTGGTTTCGTTCAATTCTGAGACTGTTCAAAAATTGACTATTTTCACTAGTCGATTTAAATATTAAAATATTCAATTTTCACAAATAAACTTTTAATTCGATTTTAAAAGTTCTAAAATATCATTCTAACTCCAACATGATAAAATAAAATTTTACAAATCATTTTCAATCTTAACTCAATTTTCAATTATTTCCATAATTTAACATTTTAAATTATCGATTTAATTATACAATTAAATCCAATTATATCTATTCGACTTATAAATTCACTTATTAATATTTAAAATTGATTAAATATTCAAATTTTAATAAATTAAAATTCTGGGTCGTTACAAAATCTACAACGAGAATTATATTTTGAGCAAAAAGTCACGGCACGACGACTAAATTTTCTGGAGCAAGTAACGATAAAATTTTGCAACTCATGGAAGAAGGATGTACATGAACCACTTCCAATTCCTTGCATTTCTTTGGATCCCTCTGCCTCGTATCGTACACCTTTGGATCCTTCACCGAGGCTATTCTCTGGTTCCCCGAGAACCCACGAACGTCGAAATATATGTTCTCCACTTAAGCCTTGGAGGGATGACAAGTCTGAAGATCGCAATGCTCCATCGTCATCTAAATAAATTTAATTATTCTCATTGTATTTTTTGTAATTTTGTTTAACAAATAATAATACTATGTTTTATTAAAAATAAAAAGTCGAAAAATAAGAACACCCTTCAAAATTAGGCTATTTTTAGACAAATTGGTCACTTCAGACGTCTGATCATTGCTATCAGACGTCTGACACTCTGGTATCACACAATTTTTTTACCATCGTGCATATATCAGACGTCTGATATAACCTTCCAAACGTCTGAAAATCATCTCTGCTTCATAAAAAAGGAAATCAGTCGATTTCAAACGTCTGAACTTTTAACTAGACGTCTGAACAAAGTTTCTGGTTCCATAAGATAAAAACTCAGATCATTTTCAAACGTCTGTTATTATTTCCAGACGTCTGAGAAAACTATCTGGTCTCCAAAAATATCATTTCGATCTATTCCAGACATCTGCTAATACAAAAAACATCTGATAATTCTCTTTGACTCTCCAATTTTACAAATCGACCAAATCCAGACGTCTACCACAACCAACCAGATGTCTGATTCTATTTACTGTCTTCAAACTAGGTTAAATCAGACGTCTGATTTAACCTTCCAGACGTCTGAAATTCAGTCGACACACTTATACGCCATGATAACGCATTTTTTAACTACTCTCACATCATTTCATTTTATTTCTACTGCAAACTAGATTTCGTAAAAATACTTTCTCTTCTAAACTTGATCAAATTTGATGGCTCCTAAAATAAAAAATCCTAAGATCTCTAAGTGAGAGCAACTTCCTCAAACCACCAGGTTTTGTAAAGGCCCGCAAATCCGTACCACTTTGAACTAACAAAATTCCACAACAGATCAGTCCAAAGTGGCACAAAAGTACGAGTCTTCAGGTTTAAAGAAGAAAGAGGTAGAAAAAGAAGAAAAGAAACAACATCAGAATCTAACAGTCGCAGCGGAATAAAATACAATAGATAGAATAAAGATTTAGATACAAAGAATCTGTACTGCCATATATACATACATACCATATCAGAGTACATCAATCAGTCATAAAGAGACAACTACGGTATGATCATACACAGCGGAAATAATAGACAAATACGAAAAATACGTTCTATCATCCAGCTCGTCTCCTGAGCTCCAGCATATAACCTGAACCTGTTTAACTCGGTCTGACCCGAGCATCATATAAAACAACACCCGATCAGTCTGGAAAACCAGCGTGAGAAAATCACACTTAATTGGATTATTATATTTTCAAAAATCCTTTGAAAAACAAAGCATCTCGTAAGATCACGCCACAAATAAACATGTCGGGTTTTTACCTTACGATAGCTAAAATACTTTTATGAAATTCGTATGATATTATAATAGTGTCTATAGAAAGTAAAATAGAATCTAGCTGAAATGCTTGCATCTCACGTTTCAGCAATAGTTGGGCACAATCAAAACCGTACAGGCGCTTATTGGAGATTGGATTCTATACAATGGCAGGGCTACTGGGGTACTGCCCGTCATAGTACCTGGTCTAGATCAGAGTACCGAGGAGCCACCCTAACTCCCCTGCAACACAAGACCGGAACCATCCCTTACTGGACAGTCCCAAGCAAGATCACCTCGTGGTTGGCGCGACCAACCACCTACTAAGCCGAAATAAAAGGGACATCTAGACAGGGGAAACCTCACTCTCCAGTGGGGGCTACCCACGAAGTCTTGCTGCACCTCCCCTGTTTTAGCCATTCCCGGTTGATAAGGCTTGAGGCTAAGCGTTACCTTTCAAGAAAGCGTCCCACTTAGAATTCTCATCGTCCCCCTGACGATGTTCTTAAAGCATTCAATCCATACAAGTTACCCTGAGTCTGGACAAACCGAATCACCTTCTTCAACTCTTCACGGTCTTCATTCGTAATCGTTCAAACCGGATCGAAGTGGTTTTCGGATAATTAAATCTGATCCCGGACTCTTCGAAACGATCAGCGCATTGTCCAATATTGATAGTCGGTTATTTAACTATCAAATAATCATTCACAAGCAACCATCAAATCTTAAATAATTTTCCTCAAATTATTTATCTCAAAATATCTACTTAAAATATTATCTTCATATTTCAACTCTTGAAATTAGATTCAATTCACTCTATTTCTCGTGGAACCATTTAAGTCTTTGACAACCATTTATAATATTTTCCCACTTCAATAGTTCTCAAAACTTGGAAAATATTCCTTTATCTCTTATTTCTTTCCTCAAAAATCATTTACAGTCTCATTTATAAATTTTCCAAAGCCATTTAGCTTATAAATATTTCAGGTTTCATTCCTGCTATTCTTGAGAATTTTATCTCACCTCGAAATTCACTAATCTTAACCTTGGGATTTATTCAAGTTCTCATCTCCCTCTATAAAATCTTCCCTAAAGATCTTATTCAAATTAATTACACTTGCTTTACTTCTCAAGAGGATTTATAATTGGATTTTCAAAACATTTTTGAAAACATCTTGACTTATAAAGTAAGAATAATGGTTTTATTTCAAATTATGGTTTAAGGTAAAAATTTAATTCATATCCAGTTATTACTAAATTTTCAAAGTTGGTTTAGAAAACTAAAATATTTAATTATAATAAATACTAAGCATTAAAATAACTTTTTCGAAATATTCTAAATTTAGATAATAGTTCTTTACAAATTATACAGTATAGTAATTTTTTTGACAATATTCCTTTCAAACCAATTTATATTTTTAGAAAAATCCAATATTCACTCATAAATTCCTCTTGACCATATTCTCATTTCTTATTTTCGGAAATATTCGACTATTTCCTTCCAAAACCAATTTTCATAACTCAAATTAAGTCCTTACCATGACTTATCTCATTACGTATTCGCTAATACTTCCTGTCTCATTTATAAACCCCGTTTATAAATTTATAACTCCCTGAGTTTGCTTTTTCATTTATTTATGAAAATAATTTATTCAAAAATCCTATTTTTATAATTTTATTCTTCAATTCAATTTCATATTGTTCCTTAATAAAATTCCATTTCATTTCTTAATAAAATTGCCTTTTTTTTTTCTTAATATATTTCTCTTATTTTATTTTCTTAATATAGTTTTGCTTTACTTCAAATCCATTCATCGATTACAATATTTTCTTTAAGTCTTTAGTATATAATTTACCCTTTTTCTCGAACTCAACTTTAACCAATTTTTTAGTACAACCCAAGTAATAGATATTCTTTTTATTTTACTATATTCTCAAAAGAAGTAGATCCAATTCCTAAATAGATATTCTTTTAATTTAAGTTTCATTTAACTTCCTTTAATTAAATTATTTTTAATATTAAAAAAAATAAGTAAATTCCAATTTCCATGTTATTTAACACTTAATAATTCAATTCACATGCAATTCCATATTAATTCATCCAACCTGTCATATGAAACATATATAATAAATATCTTTGAGGAATCCTGTTAGATCCCTCCAACCTGTTTTCCTGCACCTACAGATGTTAGCACAAAATAAAATATAAATTCCACTTCAATGTGGAATATTGCAGTATATGGTTTTATAATATCATCCAGTGAATCAATTATTATAAATCAACCAAACACATCCAATGATTTAAATTTAACATTAAAATTTATTTGTGGCATCCAAATGAGTGAGAAAGTCTCACCTTTGCTTTTAAGTTGCAATCCTGTCCAATCTCGACTTGTTTTCCATACTTTTGACCTTGAATAACAATTATATGATTTTATTAATTATTAGAACAAGTCGAACAATTAATTTCTGCTTAAATAAATTTATTTAACTCTGATAATTTAACTTTAACTAATCCTCCTTTATAAAAATCTTTTGGTAACTAAAATAATTAAATAAGTTATTTAAACAAATTAATCACTCTAATTTAAATATTTTAAAATAAACTAGTAATATTCCAAATGTAGAGGTATATATTTATTTTAATTTCTTTGTAATTACTTATACCAAAATGACTTATATTTATTTTAAAAATCTAATCTTTATATTTTTTTTCTTCAAAGTCCTATATATACACTTCTTTACTATTTCGCTTATGTATATTTATTATTTATTATATTTGAAACTATACCTATAAAAATAAATCTATAATCTATATAGGTAAAAATTTGATTTTTATATACCCTTCAACATTTAAAAATACATATGTTTTTCCCAAATCTTATATAAGCTTCCTGTTTAGAAAATTATTTATATATTTATATTTATCTTCTTAAATATTTTGTCCTACAAACATCAAAGCAGTAATTTCTCTGCTGTACATAAAATTTTCTGTTTATATATTTATATATTTTTAAATAAAATTGAAAAATCAAATCTGAAATACTTACCCAAACCAAACGAAAACCCACAGGAACATCAACGTCGCCACTACGCCGAACCATCCCCTTTGTCGAGCCCTAGTCGCGAGCTCGCGACCCTCACCAGAACGCCATCGCGATGTAGCTCTCCTCCCCACAAATGCGCCTGCTCCTCCTGCCAGTGAATCCTCCTGTACGTGCAAGAGAGCCTTCCCACGAACGAGCCACTACGCTTCGCCGCAACACCTCAACAACTCAAGACTGCCTCACCATGAAATCGCGATCGCAACTACACGTCCTAGCTTACTAACACCGCCGCCAAAAGCTCGAATGCGAACGATTCGCGCGTTCGCCTGATTTGATTTAGGGTTTTCAATTTTTTTTTAAGAATACGGCTTTTAGCTTTGGGAAAAAAAAGAATGCAGAGGGTTCAGCAATTTAATAAATGAGGAAGGGTTTTTTTTTGTTTCGCGATTAAAAGAAAGATAAGCGGCCATTATCCCTTGATTATTTCTGATCAAAGCAAGAACAGAAAATATCGCGATTATAAAGAAGATGGGAAGCGTATACAAGAAGACGAACAATAGTGTTAGTGTGTTGAGGAAGCTAGGTTAATTATTTTATATCTAAACTTTATATGTAAAAACTTTCTCGAATTTCAATTAAATTATAACGCGTTAGCTTATCGTACCATCACACGGTAGCCTCGAAAATTACGAAAATTAAAATCCGGCAATAATTCAATATTACGGATCCAACGGAACTGGTTTCGTCGAATTCTGGGACTATGCCTCGGATGGCTATTTTAAATGTCAATTTAAACTATGAAATTTTAAAATCGGACAAACCACTGTTAAATTCAAATTTTAACTCATATATTATTTTCAGTATTATTAATATAAATTCTATAAGCCTTTAAAATATTTTAAACAAGCTTACTACCCCCAATTTAATATTTTACCCGATATTCAATGACTATTTTAATAATTAATTAATTCAACAGGTCGTTATATTGAAATTCTGAATCCTTTCTATCATATAAAACCAAACTGTTGATATTAAAATCAAATTAAAGTTCAAATTAAATATTCAAATCCAATTTAAATATTATAAATTAGCCGTTCAAAAAATCCAGGTCGTTACATTCCTCCCCTTTTAAAAGAATTTCGTCCCCGAAATTACTAGTTAGGAAGAATGGTCTAATACCCGTTACTATTTTTCAAAACCAACAATTCAACATTTACTAACTATTTTTTTAATAAAAGATGCATTACCCTTCTTATTAACTTTCCAAACTTGTCCCTAGTTTCAAACTATACTATTTGTTTAACCATTCAAGATTCAATTTAAAAATCAAATTTTGACTTCTCAAAATTTTTCTAACTCCCTAAATTCCCGAAATTTTTTGCCAGCGTCTCCTTTGTGCGGCTAGCTCGGTACAACTACAAAATGGCTCTACGGCCTCTCAAAACCCAAAAGAAAAACAAAAAAGCCAAGTGGCTCGATCAAAATCCCAATCAATTTCCATATAGAAATTTAAACACATACCTTTTTGTCGAGCATTTCAAATTTATCTTCTGAAATCAAAGTCAATTCCCTTTACCTTTATATTACCTGCATATCTTACACAGCAATATGTCCAATCACAATATTCAAAAACAATTTATCGA
Source organism: Allium cepa (assembly GCA_030765085.1). Taxonomy (NCBI): domain Eukaryota; kingdom Viridiplantae; phylum Streptophyta; class Magnoliopsida; order Asparagales; family Amaryllidaceae; genus Allium; species Allium cepa. Next base: position 226,043,087 of record CM060938.1, read on the forward strand.
CTTTCTTACAAATGTTAATATCTATTCATTCAAGTATTATTTTAGATTATATTTGAAATATCAATTCCCAATTGAGAATGCATCATTCCTTACTCAAGTTAGTATAAGCATTTTATTTGTTTCTTATATTTATTTTCATCTTACCACTTTAGTTTATATCCATTCTTATTCAAATTAATTCTTCCATTTCCATATGAATTCAATTTATCTTTAACTCTGAATATTTAAATTCTATTTTTCATTTATAACAAATTCATGTCATTATTTTAAATTAGTTTCATTCACTAATTTATTTCAATTTCCAGTATGAAAACTTTTGTCGTTAACAAAATTTTCAAAAACTTTCAAAAAAATTTCTAACTCCCAAAATTTCTGAAATTTTTGACAGATTTCCCTTTGTAAGGAGGAGCTTTTGCAATTTGACAATAGATATAAATATATATACATCGACCCACACGGTCGGAAAAACCAAAAACAGTTCATATTTCCTAGTTTGTATTGCGTAGGCGTACCTTATTTAGCATTTTAAGCAAGCGGCTTATTTAAGCATTTGCGCGACCAAAATCTCGCTAAACGGTCTTTCGGTACCTGTACTTACTCAATTTAAACATATAAGCAACATATTTATGAAATTTATAACATTTCGTTCAGTTAAGCAGCTACAACACATTAATAACATAAGCAATGCAATATAAATAACTTCATAACAAATTTATATAGTTTCCAAACTAGTTCCATTTGTTTATAACTGACACAAATACTGTTTGCATTCAACTTTAAGTGGGTTACAACACATTTACTTAACTCCAATCCATAATTATGCCCAAACAAACCCATTTTCAATTTAATTGATTTCAAAAATCAATTTTCGCTTCTTAACAATTCAAAACCATATTTTATAAACAATTATACGCGAATCAAGTTTTATAAACAAGTAATAAGGTTTCCAGATTAATTCAGTTGCTTTTACTCAATTTATAACATCATATCCGATTCAGAATGATTTTCAATATCATTCTTTTATTCAATTCATTCTTAATCCGAACAGTTTTGTACTCATGGCAATTTTATTCAAAAATCAAGTTTATTTACTTCTATTATTCCATAGAACTTTATTTAATCTTGTTTACGACAACAACAATTATCTCATGCAAATTTGTCAATATTCATTCAAATAAACAAATTCTTTAGTTTTATAACTGTTTTAAAATTAATTCCAACTCAAGTTATATGAAATTTCATTCCATTCTACAATATCTTTGCATTGATTTTATTCAAAACCATTTTTATTAAGCTTGACAACCTCAATACTTAAAATTTAACAATCATGTCCCAAAATTTATATAAGTCACGCTTCATTGAATTTTAGACTTAAAGTAAATTTACTTCAAATTATTTAACTTTCATAACTTAATTTTATTTCATTTGCCCATAAATTATTTTCCAATTAGTTTGATTTTACTTAAATCAAATCTCTTTCATTTACTTCTTAGCTCAATTAGTTATTTCATTTGAAAATTTCAATTCCCATGTTTGATCCATTCTCGAACTTATTTAACTTATTATAAGACCATTTTCACTTTATTTATACACAATTGGATTTTGGTTGCACTTCTAACCATTTATATTTAATCCAATTTCATTTTATTTGCTAACCAATCCAAGTTGAATTTTATATTTATAATTCAAGGTCTCTTCCTCCCATTCACTTTAATTCGCTCTCCACCTTTATTAATTTACCATTCAACTTTTATTTAACCAATTCAAAGTTTATTCACATATTCAAGTTACTAATTTATCCCAAATTAGTTTACTCCCAATTTATAATTCAACACTTGATTTTTAGCTTCAAAAATCTCTTCATTTAAATTTCTTTGGTTCAATTCTATTCATTTCCCAAATTCAAACAATTTCATTTGACTTATTTATTCCACCTTAATTTTATAACCCCCACTTCTTATTTATCTTCTCACTTCCATTTATTTACAGTTAACCACATTCCCATTTTATTTTAATTCAGGTTTATATATTTTTACTTAGCCAAGTGAGAGTTTTATTACAATATCATCTACATCTCAATTTAATTCATCTTCATTAAAATTCAAACATTAACTTAGCTTAAGATAATTCCAGTTCAATCAAAGTTCTCAATCTAATTAAATTTGCTCTTTACCATTCAATCACATACAAAGTTTAAGGTACTTTACCAATCTATTTTATTTAATGAACTTCCACTTTCTTCGAAATCACCTTTCCATAAATTTTAAATCTTAAGTTAATTTATTTATTGCAACTTCTTACTTACATTCATTTCCAATTTATTTGATACTCATCTAGATCAAATCCCATATGATTTAATTAGCCATTCTAAATTTGTTAAGATAATATCCAAGTCTAATTTATTCCATCCATACTTGATTTGGATTTTATTTGTAAATTCAAACTATCTTTACTTTAATCCAATTCATGCTTGATTCACTACAATTTCAATTTAATTCAAACACAACTGAATTTTATTTTCAGTTTAATTCAATTTACTTCCATTCACATAACTTAAATTAATTTCAATCCACTTTAAGTTTTATTTCTCATTTCAACTTCATTTAAAATCTACTAATTTATCCCTTCCAAATTATTAATTAAATTTCAAGTTTTAAATTTTAATCCAAGTTAAATTTCCATCTTTAACTTTTCGCTTTAAATTTTAATTTCAAAATTCAACATTTAATGTTTTCTTGATTAGATAACTATTTTAATTTAATTATCTCAACTGTCAAAAAATATTATCATCCAAACATCTAGGTTATAATAATTTCAGAAAATATTCCTTTTATATCAAAATATATCTTGGATGAAATTATTTCATTCACCCACTTTTAAAAATCAATATTGTATCGAATTGCTCTATTTAAGTGTTTAGAAACCCCTTCGATACAGTTTTCGAGGCTGTGCCGACGAAGGTTCATATACCACTCAATAAATCAATGAACGCAATATAAAACCACTTAATATTCACTAACAAATACGCGCTCATATCTATAAATACGCTCAAACTCATTCTAGAGTACCATCGACTCTATTTCTAATGAGTAATTCCCCACCAGAGCCAAGGTTCTCGCTTAACCTTTCAGCTCTGATACCAAGTGTAAAGGCCCGCAAATCCGTACCCCTTTGAACTAACAAAACTCCACAACAGATCAGTCCAAAGTGGCACAAAAGTACGAGTCTTCGGGTTTAAAGAAGAAAGAGGTAGAAAAATAAGAAAAGAAACAACATCAGAATCTAACAATCGTAGCGGAATAAAATGCAATGGATAGAATACAGATTTAAATACAAAGAATCTGTACTGCCATGTATACATACATACCATATCAGAGTACATCAATCAGTCATACAGAGACAACTACTATATGATCATACACAGCGGAAATAATAGACAAATACGAAAAATACGTTCTGTATCCAGCTCGTCTCCTGAGCTCCTGCATATAACCTGAACCTGTTTAACTCGGTCTGACCCGAGCATCATATAAAACAACACCCGAGTCAGTCTGGAAAACCAGCGTGAGAAAATCAAACTCAATTGGATTATTATATTTTCAAAAATCCTTTGAAAAACAAAGCATCTCGTAAGACCACGCCACAAATAAACATGTCGGGTTTTTACCTTACGATAGCTAAAACACTTTTATTAAATTCATCTGATATTATAATAGTGTCTATAGAAAGTAAAATAGAATCTAGCTGAAATGCTTTCATCTCATGTTTCAGCAATAGTTGGGCACAATAAAAACCGTACAGGCGCTTATTGGAGATTGGATTCCATACAATGGCAGGGCTACTGGGGTACCGCCCGTCATAGTACCTGGTCTATATCAGAGTACCGAGGAGCCACCCTAACTCCCCTGCAACACAAGACCGGAACCATCCCTTACTGGACAGTCCCAAGCAAGATCACCCCATGGTTGGCGCGACCAACCACCCACTAAGCCGAAATAAAAGGGACATCTAGAAAGGGAAAACCTCACTCTCCAGTGGCGGCTACCCACAAAGTCTTGCTGCACCTTAATTGTTTTAGCCATTCCCGGTTGATGAGGTTTGAGGCTAAGCGTTACCTTTCAAGAACGCGTCCCACTTAGAATGCTCATCGTCCCCCTGACGATGTTCTGAAAGAATTCAATCCATACAAGTTACCCTGGGTCTGGACAAACCGAATCACCGTCTTCAACTCTTCACGGTCTTCATTCGTAATCGTTCAGACCGGATCGAAGTGGTTTTCGGATAATTAAATCTGATCCCGGACTCTTCGAAACGATCAGCGCATTGTCCAATATTGATGGTCGGTTATTTAACTATCAAATAATCATTCACAAGCAACCATCAAATCTTAAATAATTTTCCTCAAATTATTTATCTTAAAATATCTACTTAAAATATTATCTTCATATTTCAACTCTTGAAATTAGATTCAATTCACTCTATTTCTCGTGGAACCATTTAAGTCTTTGCCAACCATTTATAATATTTTCCCACTTTAATAGTTCTCAAAACTTGGAAAATATTCCTTTATCTCTTATTTCTTTCCTCAAAAATCATTTACAGTCTCATTTGTATATTTTCCAAAGCCATTTAGCTTATTAATATTTCAGGTTTCATTCCTGCTATTCTTGAGAATTTTATCTCACCTCGAAATTCATTAATCTTAACCTTGGGATTTATTCAAGTTCTCATCTCCCTCTATAAAATCTTCCCTAAAGATCTTATTCAAATTAATTACACTTGCTTTACTTCTCAAGAGGATTTATAATTGGATTTTCAAAACATTTTTGAAAACATCTTGACTTATAAAGTAAGAATAATGGTTTTATTTCAAATTATGGTTTAAGGTAAAAATTTAATTCATATCCAGTTATTACTAAATTTTCAAAGTTGGTTTAGAAAACTAAAATATTTAATTATAATAAATACTAAGCATTAAAATAACTTTTTCGAAATATTCTAAATTTAGATAATAGTTCTTTACAAATTATATAGTATTGTAATTTTTTTTGACAATATTCCTTTAAAACCAATTTATATTTTTAGAAAAATCCAATATTCACTCATAAATTCCTCTTGACCATATTCTTATTTCTTATTTTCGGAAATATTCGACTATTTCCTTCCAAAACCAATTTTCATAACTCAAATTAAGTCCTTACCATGACTTATTTCATTACGTATTCGCTAATACTTCCTATCTCATTTATAAACCCCGTTTATAAATTTATAACTCCCTGAGTTTGCTTTTTCATTTATTTATAAAAAAAATTATTCAAAAATCCTATTTTTATAATTTTATTCTTCAATTCAATTCCATATTGTTCCTTAATAAAATTCCATTTCATTTCTTAATAAAATTGCCTTATTTTTTTTCTTAATATAGTTCTCTTATTTTATTTTCTTAATATAGTTTCGCATTACTTCAAATCCATTCATCGATTACAATATTTTTTTAAGTCTTTAGTATATAATTTACTCTTTTTCCCGAACTCAACTTTAACCAATTTTTAAGTATATCCCAAGTAATAGATATTCTTTTTATTTTACTATATTCTCAAAAGAAGTAGACCCAATTCCTAAATAGATATTCTTTTAATTTAAGTTTCATTTAAATTACTTTAATTAAATTATTTATAATATTAAAAAAATAAGTAAATTCCAATTGCCATGTTATTTAACACTTAATAATTCAATTCACGTGCAATTCCATATTAATTCATCTAACCTATCATATGAAACATATATATAATAAATATCTTTGAGGAATCCTGTTGGATCCCTCCAACCTGTTTTCCTGCACCCACAGATATTAGCACAAAATAAAATATAAATACCACTTCAATGTGGAATATTGAAGTATATGGTTTTATAATATCATCCAGTGAATCAATTATTATAAATCAACCAAACACATCCAATGATTTAAATTTAACATTAAAATTTATTTGTGGCATCCAAATGAGTGAGAAAGTCTCACCTTTACTTTTAAGCTGCAATCCTGTCCAATCTTGACTTGTTTTCCATACTTTTGACCTTGAATAACAATTATACGATTTTATTAATTATTAGAACAAGTCGAACAATTAATTTCTGCTTAAATAAATTTATTTAACTCTGATAATTTGATTTTAACTAATCCTCCTTTATAAAAATCTTTTGGTAACTAAAATAATTAAATAAGTTATTTAAACAAATTAATCACTCTAATTTAAATATTTTAAAATAAACTAGTAATATTCTAAATGTAGAGGTATATATTTATTTTAATTTCTTTGTAATTACTTATACCAAAATGACTTATATTTATTTTAAAAATCTAATCTTTATATTTTTTTTTCAAAGTCCTATATATACACATCTTTACTATTTCGCTTATGTATATCTATTATTTATTATATTTGAAACTATACCTATAAAAATAAATCTATAATCTATATAGGTAAAAATCTGATTTTTATATACCCTTCAACATTTAAAAATACATATGTTTTTCCCAAATCTTATATAAGCTTCCTGTTTAGAAAATTATGTATATATTTATATTTATCTTCTTAAATATTTCACCTACAAACATCAGAGCAGTAATTTCTCTGTTGTACACAAAATTTTCTGTATATATATTTATACATTTTTAAATAAAATTGAAAAACCAAATCTGAAATACTTACCCAAACCAAACGAAAACCCACGGGAACATCAACGTCGCCACTACGCCGAACCATCCCCTTTGTCGAGCCCTAGTCGCGAGCTCGCGACCCTCACCAGAGCGCCATCGCGATGTAGCTCTCCTCCCCACAAGTGCGCCTGCTCCTCCTGCTGGTGAATCCTCCTGCATGTGCGAAAGAGCCTTCCCATGAACGAGCCACTACGCTTCGCCGCAACACCTCAACAACTCAAGACTGCCTCGCCACGAAATCGCGATCGCAACTACACGTCCAAGCTTGCTAGCACCGCCGCCAAAAGCTCGAATGCGAACGATTCACGCGTTCGCCTGATTTGATTTAGGGTTTTCAAATTTTTTTTCAAGAATACGGCTTTGAGCTTTGGAAAAAAAAAGAATGCAGAGGGTTCGGCAATTTAATAAATGAGGAAGGGTTTTTTTTGTTTCGCGATTAAAAGAAAGATAAGCGGCCATTATCCCTTGATTATTTCTGATCGAAGCAAGAACAGAAAATATCATGATTATAAAGAAGATGGGAAGCGTATACAAGAAGATGAACAATAGTGTTAGTGTGTTGAGGAAGCTAGGTTAATTATTTTATATCTAAACTTTATATGTAAAAACCTTCTCGAATTTCAATTAAATTATAGCGCGTTAGCTTATCGTACCATCACACGGTAGCCCCGAAAATTACGAAAATTGAAATCTGGTAATAATTCAATATTACGGATCCAACGGAACTGGTTTCGTCGAATTCCGAGACTGTGCCTCGGATGGCTATTTTAAATGTCAATTTAAACTATGAAATTTTAAAATTGAACAAACCACTGTTAAATTCAAATTTTAACTCATCTATTATTTTCAGTATTATTAATATAAATTCTATAAGCCTTTAAAATATTTTAAACAAGCTTACTACCCCCAATTTAATATTTTACCCGATATTCAATGACCATTTTAATAATTAATTAATTCAACAGGTCGTTATATTGAAATTCTGAATCCTTTCTATTATATAAACCAAACTGTTCATATTAAAATCAAATTAAATTTCAAATTAAGTATTTAAATCCAATTTAATATTATAAATTAGCCATTCAAAAAATCCGGGTCGTTACAGGTTTGCTCAGATGATCAAATGGAACGTTGGATGAATCGTGTACTGCATTCTCTCAAAAGATATAAGGAGATTCAAAAGAAGAAACTCCATACAGGTCCATTTTATAATTTACTCAAGTTCCTAATGTACGATTTAGACAAAATGTGTGAAAGTGCTGGTTTGGAAACTTTGATATCTTTTAATCCCAATAAGATCCAAATTAATCAGTTATCGATATTTCTCTTCTACGCTAATTTGGATAGCACAATAGTTTGGAACACTGAAAACGATGATAATTGGCTATGGTCTAGTGTTTATGGCAACATAATTCGGCTTATTCCAGGGGTCATAGGCCGAACTCTCTGATGTTTCAACACCGAGAAGATTTATACATTATTTCGGAGATGTGTGTGAAATTGAGCGATAATACCACACATCAAATATGGGAAGATGAAATGCCTAGATTCGCATCCAAATATCTACGACCTAAGGCAAGACTTATCACTAGAATGATTATCAATACTATCATTCCTCGCCTTGGTAGTCATAAGCAGATCACGGAACTAGAGCATAAGGCCCTATATTCTATTTTCAGTAGAACAAGGGTCAATTGGGCAAAATTTATATTCGACGAGCTCAAACACTTTTGGACTCGATCACGCTCACCCATCATCTATCCTACATATATCATGAGACTTCTACATACTCACAACATCCCCTCCTATTTATCCACTTTTGAGAAATTTCTTTGAAATACGCTTCCACAAAATTTTTCTCACTAGTGCACCTACCGGGAAATCCTCCGAAGTTTATATCATTTGAAGAGTGGACGCAAAATCGTCAAACCAGACAAGCTGGGACTCCACCTCAAACACACCCTGAACCATCACAAGAGGTGGAACAACATCGTGAGACTACTCCTCCTCCTCCAGCACTATTTGATTATACGTGCCAAGATGAAATTTTTGGAGACTCGTAGATGAATCCAAATGAGAGTATTTGAGACCTAACTCTTCAAAATCGGCTTATTTTATCTCGGAATCAAAAAGTATTGGCTAAACGCATTGATAGTTTTGAAACAACTTTTGCTTCACGCCTGACCACAGCTGAAACATCACTATCAACTGTATTATCGGTTCTAAGAGGTTCTTCAAAGGGTGGTCCTACACCACCTTCAGAAGAGTGGCCAACCCCAGTGCCTTCTCCTCCTTCAAAACATTCCAAACTTTTTGAGGAGAACGAACCTTTATGCTCTGGCATCCTTACAAAGCAACCTAGCCCTTCCAAAAATGAAAATAAAGGAGATGATCAAGAAAAAGCTTTCCCAAAAGACTCTTAGATTTTTAGGACTCCATCTTATGTATAAAAATGATAAAAATCTATGCATGTACTCGAATAATGTGATTAATGAAATTCCTCTTTTGGTGTGTTATTTCTGTGATATTTCTGTCTTACAATGATTGGTAAATATTTAATAATTTCTAAATTCAAAAAGTTATAAGTCCTTTTTGATAATGCCAAAGGGGGAGAAATAATAAAGATCACAATAAATTATGGAAAGCACATATTCAGGGGAAGATTTATAAAATTATGTATAAGTACATTGTATAGTTGTCATCGTCAAAGAGACTGTTAGGAAATCAAATCTATGGTTTCGATGACAACAACTATACAATGGAAATCGAATATGCATATATATATATATATATATATATATATATATATATATATATATTCCTATATATAGGCACGTGCTAGAGCAACATCACTAAAAAAAAAGAACAAGGCTCAAAGAAAGTTACAAGAGACTACAAGTTGATAGGATCAAAGAAGCAACAGAAAAGATGCACCAAACAGACATACACAAATTTCAGACGTTTTGGTGCGCAAGCCAGACGTCTGGAAAAGTCCTCTAGAACAACAAACAGACGAAATCAGACGTCTGGTAGTTTCACTCAGATGTCTGAAAATTTACAATATACAAAAAATATATAGTGTAAGACGTTTGATATAAATACTAGACGTCTGATTTTGAACTCGGAATTTAAATTCAAATTTCAACTGCCACATTCGAATAGACATCTTTGCTTCTGTTCACTGTAACTCTTCATCATCAACAGAAGCAACTATAGAGCACTTGTTAATGGATGCAAGTACCAAAGAACCTCTCTACTTACATACTCTATTATATATTCTTGATTTCTAGCAATCAATACTTGTACTTCACTCTATATATATTCAGTTCTTTACAGACAATACTCTCTAGATATATAGTGGAATCATTTGTACTATTAGTCAATATCCGTGTTATAGAAGACATATTTGACAAGAACAATTTATTGTAACCAAGCCTATTCTCCGGGAGAAGCGAGGGTGTTTGATAGTCGAATTCCGAAGGGGAGATTTAGGACAGGACGTAGGACAGAAGGTCCGAACCTGTATAGAATCCTAGTGTGCTTATTCTATATTTACCTAGATTAGTATTGTTTTAGTTGCATCATATATTTTTTCACATATACTTGCATATACACCACACGATCCACCCTATAGACTTACACAACACTTTAAACTATTGTCTTTATCTTAAAGATATAAGATTTTAAAAACCTCGATTTTATAAATCGAAAAATCATTGAGCTACATATATGTCCCTTTATACTTGTTTCTAAATAAAGGAAACTATTTCATACCAAAACTTCCCCTAAAAATCGAACTTGTGTGTGTGTGTGTATAAATATTTAGGATTTCCATAAACTTTTTTTGAAACACAAATTTTCCAAATTGGAAAACGATGTCCTTGCCTAAAATCAAAATCAAGCCTTTACTGATATATACATATAATTATTTAAGGATTTCAAGAATTAATCCTCTATAAACTAAAAACTTCTTAACACGACCAACTTAGTGGTATACTTGTTTCTTTGAAAATTAAAATTTCAAAACTTTCCTTAAAAAGGTTTCCAAAATAAATCCTTGGGAAAAGAATTCTTTAAAAGTACTTTTTCCAAAATCTAAGGCATTTTCGAAATACATATTATAATAATTCACTTATAGGTTTTAGACTGAGGAAGTAACATTAATTATTCGAATAAAAATCAGGTTTGCCATCAAAGAGGTGATTAATAAATGTATCCTAGCAAAAACTTGCCTTTGAAAAATTATGACATATGGACTCTGATTTTCCGTCCATCTAGAGTAAATATCTCCGATTAGAACTCATCATCAAAATCCTAAATCCATGGTAGCTAGAATCTCAACCATCAAGTTGAACACCTCCAGTGTTCGGGATTCTACCATACGTTGTACTCATGCTCTTCATCATCTGTTAACATCCCCGATGCATTTCATAGGACTATATCATATGAATTCAACCTTTCGGTTGAGCAGATTTTATCGAATGGAATGACTAAGTCAGAAGGTTTTGAGATCTCAATTCTAATCTTAGCAAGTGGGGATTGATATGGAAGGTTATAAGTGAGTGCTTATTTCTTATGAGAATTTTTGGGGAGGAATCATCTTTCTTTCTGCCTTACCGAAAGGTTTAAGTATGGTTTAAGAATTTCGACTCGAAGGGGTCCATAGTATGGCTACACCTTTCGGTAATCCGTAAGGTTTTTAAAAGTTATAAGTATTCACTTAGCCCCCATCGAAGGGTTTTAAGTACATCTTAACCTTGCGATTTGACTAGATCGATGGTTTTATTAAACCTTCCGATGGACTGGAAGGTTTAAGAAACCATTCAAACCCTTCGGTCAGCTTATTTGGATCGAATGACCTCCATCCATATCATTTCATTATATCTTTCTTAGAAGCCGAAAGTAATCCACATCTTTTGATAGTTATATTAAACCTTCCGATGGACTAAAATTTTTAAGAAACCATTTAAACCCTTCAAAAGGTTTAGAAAACCCTTCGGGCTTATCAAATGATGAGATTGCTTTATCCGCTACTCCTTTAATACTTTCAGCTGCTAAGATTGACATTCCACTTATGAAAACCTTTTGAAAAGAACGTATGATTCAAACACCTTAAGAAAATAACAAAAGTTGAGTCAATATGCCATGAAACTTATATTGGAACAGTCTCACAAGTTTCATTCCCCCTTCTTGTAATTAATATTAAGTGGAGAAGAAGAAAACGTATGATGTTGTCTGATGACAATTTCACGGCATATTCTTGAAATAAACAATGAATATCAAAAATAAATCATCTAAGATCAGCCGCTAATGTAAAATTAACGCTTGATCATGATTATTCCAAAATTCTAAGATGATTGTAAGCCACAATTCTATTTATTTCTCCATAATGGAATCTGATACAAAATTTAAGAAGATATCCCCCAATCTAATTTCAAAATTAGGGTTACAATGTGCTGAAAGAAAGCAATAGAAGTTGTTGAGTAAATGAAATGAGAAGTAGATCGGATCCTGAGACCGGACCCCTAGGGTCTTATTTATAGATGTAGGCCGTATGCTTTTGTCTGGATAGAAGGTTCCTACTTCTACGCAGTTGCGAAACTTTCGGATTTAACGGAAGGTTTATTCTTCACATGCCATCATGGGCCGTTGAGCGTTATAGAAGTCCTTGTGTTTCTCAATGTATCTATACGTTCTTCATCTTCTTGCAAGGATGGTTCCACATGAGAAACTTTGAACCTTCCGATCTTGTTGGAAGATTGCTTCCTTGTTGCCGAGAGCCGTGCCTTTTCTCGAATGCTATCGATATGTGGCCTTTTTGTTGAATTATGAATGCTATCTTTATGTAAAATTTTCGATATTGTTGAGAGATACTAGACACGTACTTCATCCGGTCAGGAAGGCTCATTATGCTTTCGAAATAGTTGTCAACCATGTTATCTATTCTGGTCCTATTCTTTCTACCTTTCTTGGATGGCATTTGTTTTGAATGACGAGTGATGAATCCCTTCGTCTGCTTCGAAGGGTTTAGATTTGCGGCAAACTTGTTTCTTGCATTCCTTCCTTTTTATTTAAAAGGCTTGGGGTTCTCTTTTTCTCCTTTTTATACCTACGAAAGCCCTCCTCTAGAGTTATCATGCGCTTCTTTTCCTCGGGTGTTATGTAAACCTTTCAGTGTCACCTAAAGGTAACTTCTTCTATTACTCTTTGCCTCTATGGAAGGTTTCTAAAGTGCCTTATTTATCTCCATTTGTATTTTGTGGTTAACATTTAACGCTCCTTTGTATAAAGAAGGCTATTGTTCTTTAGGACAAAGATTCTGAGGTTATAGAACAATCCCTGAACTCTTCCAGTTGATAATGAATAGCCAAAGACCAGGAGACCCAATTTAACGTTGATAACAGGAGCCCTTGAAGTCCAGGATGCCACTTTTGGGCCACCATTTTTCGACAACTTCTAATAGGAATTCCAGAATGTCATTTTCGATAATTAACAATGGGAGGCTGAAAGATATCTTCCAATAGTTAATAGTAGTAGTCAAAAATACCAATTTCGGGAATTAATATAGATGACCAAAATACCAATTTTGGTAGTTAATAATAGAAAACCAGAATACCATCACCGATAACTAATAATTGAAGTCCAGAATACCATTGCTGGTAATAATTGATTGAAGTCCAGAGTATCATTGCTGATAATTAATAATTGAAGACCAGAATATCATTGATAGTAATTAATAATTGAAGACCATAATACCCTTTCCAGTATCAGGTAATAGAAGATTGGGATATTATCTCTTGCAATAGGAGCCTAGTACTCCTGTCTGGCAAATGTTCACGTGAAGAAGTCAGTGACTTCCCTCTGATTTTCTTGTTGAATATGCCATCCTTCGGCCGTATTTGTGTTTTGCATGCTATTGCCTTCTCGGGCCTAAGTTTTCCGTCTATTTGTCATTTGTTCTGGCCTATTTCATGTAGGGACTCTTTTGTTTGATTTTGTACTTATTTAAGCAGATCCTATTTAAGGCTGTTTGTCATATCTGACAGTATTGACCTTTTTGGTGGTTGCTATTTCATAATATGCCAATTTTTGACAGTGCCTATTCCAGGCATGGACTTTTCTTAGTCCGTTGGACATTTCATCCGGGTTTCCAGTGTGCTCAGCTAGCTTTTTCTAAAGCAGGGCCTGTGGACTTACCCGACCTCCCTCCAGGAAGCACCTTTTCCTAGTCATAGCGTGACGCGGTTAAGGGCTTGTTCGAAACCTTGGCCAGGACATAGCGTGGCGGGACCAAGGGATTACTGGTCCTCTCTCTAGGAGGTGCCTTTCCTAGCCATAGCGTGATGCGTATAAGGTTTTGTGCTGCTTTAACTTGGCCATTTTGGGTTTTAGCGCTGATAAAGGCTTACGCCCTCCCTCTAGGAGGTGCCATGACTTGGCCTTCTTGGCGTGGCTAAGGGCTTTCTACCATTATTGGTAGCCTACCATCTTAGGTAGTCTAAGTTTTTAAGAAGAATTTTACTCCCGACCATGTAGATTTTCTTTACTAGATCATTGTAGAGGTGTTCTTGGAAATGCTTTATTTTCATTCATAGTTGGAAAATATAGTCTCAAATGTTATGCATTCCATGTTTTGGGAACCATATTTCATTAAGATAGCATAGCTTGTAGGCTCCTAAAGGAATTTCTTTGAAGATTACCAACGTACCTTCCCAATTAGGTCCTAGTGGTCCATGCGATGGGTCTTTAGTATTGGCCATTACCCTTCGAAGCACTAAATTCCCTTGTCTGAATGACTTGGCTTTTACCTTTGAGTTATAATATCTTGATATCCTTCTTTGATATTCAGGCGTTCTCAAGGCTGCTTCATCTCTTAATCCATGAATCAGGTTGAGTGATTCCTTTCTCTATTCCTAGTTTAGACTAAAGGCATGGACAATTCTTCTATGAGAAGGTACCTTAATCTCTACAGGTAGCATTGCTTCATATTCATATGTTAAAGAGTATGGGGTATGATCCGTTGCAGTTCTAATTGAGGTTCTATAAGCCCACAGATCTAAGGGAAACTCTTCTACCCAATTTCCTTTTGCCTTGTTTAGCCTCTTTTTCAAGATGATTTTGTTTATTTTGTTAGCTGCTTCGACGGCTCCATTGGCCTTTGGATGGGTGATCGAGGATAAGCTTTTTATTACCCTATTCTTGTGGAAAAACCTTGAAAACTCTTCGCTCTCAAATTGAGTTCCATTATCAGATATTATTTTGTAAGGTATCCCAAATCTTGTGACAATGTTTTTGATGACAAATCTCAATACTTTCCCTGAGGTAATCTTCGGGAGTAGTTCTGCTTCAACCATTTCATGAAATAACATATTGCCATCACAACATATTTTGCTCCTCTTTTGGAGATTGGAAGCGGTCCAATTAAGTCTATTCTCCAAACATCAATGGTCATGGGGTAGTAATAAGGGTAAGTTGACTTGGCAGGAGACTTGGTATCTTGGAATAATGCTGACATTTCTCACACCTTTTAATATACTCCATGGCTTGGTTTGTTAGATGTGGCCAGTAAAACCGTTGCCTCATTATCTTCTTGGCTAGTTTTATTCCATTAGAGTGATCCCTACAAAATACCTCATGTGCCTCACTTATTATTTTCTATCCGTTTTTAGGTTTCACACACCACAAATAGGGAAGGGCATACCCTTTCTTATAGAGAATTACATCCATAACGGTAAAGCTCTTAGATTGTCGTTTTAGCCTCCATGCTTCTTCTTTATCCGCGGGCAATTTTCCATTGACTACATAATCAACGATTGGTGCCATCCAAGCATTTTCATAACTTTTTTCTGCTATCGTAATAGATTCTTGATTCGGTACTTCTTGGTCCATCTCTTTGATTCTGATGCCAACGCTTTTGATCGGGTTAATATTATTATTTCTACAGCTTTCTCTTGTCTGTTTTCCTCAATGATGGGATTGGCCTGAAATCCTACCGGTACAATTCAAGTTTCAGGAGCTCCTCTTAAGCTTGCCAACTTAGCCAGTGAATCTGCTTGAGAGTTTTCTCCTCTTGGTATTTGATGTATGGAGAAATCTTCAAAAAGTGCGAGCATCTTCAAAACTTTCTTCACATGCTGGCCTAGTTTAGGATTCTTGGTTTGTAGCTGCTTGATCTGGTTAACCATTAATTGAGAATCACTAAATATTTGGATTCTTAGGATTTTAATTTGCAAAGCAAAGCTTAATTCAACAACCATGATTCATACTCTACCACATTGTTGGTCACCGAGAATCCCAACTTCATAACATAGTGCAACTTGAGCTCTTATGGGGTAATTATCACATATCCTGCCCTCGCTCCTTGCTCATTTGATGCACCATCCATAAATAGTTGCCACTTGGGTTTTATATCTTTTTTCTTTTCGGATTGCTCTAGAATGAACCCTATACATTCATTGATGAAATCAACTAATGCTTGACCTTTTATAGTCGTTCTGGGTTGATATGCTATATCGTATTTATTTAGTTCAATTCCCCACTTAATTAACCTTGCAGAAGTTTCTGGCTTGCCAAAGACTTGCTTTAATGGGAAGTTGGTCAACACTTTTACTAGATATGCCTGAAAATAGGGCCTTAGTTTTCGAGCTGTCAGAATTAAACAGTTTACTAGCTTTTCAATGATTAGATATTGGATCTCAGCATCCTCTAATCTTCTGCTTAGGTAGTAAACTGGTACTTGCAATCCCTCGCTATTTCTAATCAACATCGAGTTCACCGCATGTTCAAAAATTGCCATATATAAGAATAGATCTTCCCCTTCTCCGAGGGCTAGATAAGATTGGTGGCTTTTCCAAATGAAACTTCAGTTCTTGAAATGCCTTTTTATAATCTTCGTTCCATTCGAAATTCTTCTTTTTCTCGAACACTTCAAAGAATGACATGCACTTATCAGTGGATTTTGATATGAACCTGCTTACTTTACCATTCAAACTCGTAACTTCTTTATTTATCCTTGGTTTTGCCATATTCTTATTGGCCTCAATCTGTTTTGGGCTAGCCTCAATCCCTTGTGCACTCACGATATATCCAAGAAATTTTCTTGAATGGACTTCAAAGTTGCATTTTAGGGGTTGAGCTTCATTTGATACTTGCGGAGCACTTTAAACATTTCATTTAGGTCTTTAAGGTGATCTTTTGCCTCTTGAGATTTCACCAACATATCGTCAACATAAACTTCCATATTCCTCCCAATTTGTTCTTTGAACATTCGGTTAACCGACCGTTGATAAGTTGCTCCTGCTTTCTTCAGTCCGAATGGAATTACCTTATAATGATAGGTTCCTTCATCTGTAATGAAGCAAGTGTGTTCCTCATCGGGTTTAAACATAGGAATTTGATTGTACCCAGAATATGCATCCGTTAGGGAAAGCAACTTATGTCCACTGGCAGAGTTGACCAACTGGTCTATTCTTGGCAACGAGTAACAATCTTTTGGACAAGCTATATTCAAATCTATGTAGTCTATACAAGTTCGCCACTTTTCGTTGAATTTCTTCACCAGAACCGGATTTTTCAACCATTTGGGATATCAAAATTCCCTGATAAACCCACTTTGTTGCAACTTCTTGACTTCTTCCTTCAGGGGTCGGTTCTAACCTTATCAAACTACCTTTTCTTTTATCGAATCGGGGGAATGTTCAAATTGATATTCAGGGCATGGCACATGACCGTCGGGCTAATTCCAACCATGTCAGAGTGTGTCCAAGCAAAAACATCCTTATTGTATTTTAAGAATCCTGTCAATCTTGACTGTAGAGGTTCCTCAAGAACCTTTCCCACTCTAACTATTTTGGTGGAATCGGCAGAATCTAGTAGAACTATTCAATTTCTTCGATTGGCTTAACTCTTTTCACCTCTCCTCGACAATCCAATTATGTAACGATTTCACCTTCTTTGATTGAATTGGAACCTGCCCTCTTTCTTTTTCCATAAACTGCAAAACACCTTGCAATAATACGTTTATTAGTTTTATCATATTTATTCTTTGCTTCGAATGATGGATGTAGAAACCCATCTTTCGAAGGCTGTAGAGTAATAGAAGAATCAAAATAACAATTAAACTCCTTGTTGTATTGTTCTACGGTTGTAAAGTACATTTCTCGAGATGCGAATTGTTCACCCTAGATAGTTCCCCAACCGCTTTTAGTGAGGAATTTAAGCATTAAATATTTCAGTGAAATGAATGCATCCACCTCATCCAGCTTTGGCCGCCCAAAGAAGGCCTTGTAGAATGATGGCTGATCTATGATTACGAAGGTCGTTTCAAAGACTCAGGAGCATGGGGGAAGTCCCAGTTAGACAAAAAGATTCACCTGCCCAAGCAACACAAAGATTGGACCTGGACTAGGTTCAAGTCTATCTTTGGAAATCCTCGTTTGATCAAATGCATGGCAGAATATAACATTCACAGTACTTCCCATGTCAACCAGGATTTTCGTGACCGCCGAAGATCCTATTTGAGCTGTAATCATTAAAGGATCATTGGGGGATGATGAAACCCCATCCTTAGCCCATGTAGGTTGATCACCGGTGTATGCATATTAATGGTGTGTTTTGGACTTCTGAACGGTGGCTCTTCCTGTATAGAGAATACACCCTTTTAAGCTTCTCGAATTGAATGTACTTGCTTCGGGCACTTTGACTTCTTCCATTTGGATGTGTTCCTCCATATATGACATCAATTCTATTCTAGGGCAGACTTGCTTAGTGGGCCATCTTCCTCGATTACATTTATGACATTTCCTGCAGGCTTCCTTGTGTCAGTGTCGGGAGAGTTTGCTATGGGTTCTTCATGAATTCTTTCAACTGTCCCTCTCGAACCAATTTCTGAATTATCCCAGCCAGAACCTAACACTCATTAGTTCTGTGGCCATTAGCTTTGTGGTAGGCATAATATTTTCTCATTTTTTTCACTCTTTATAATTTTAGGCCTTAAATGAACCGGGGATGTTGACCTTATCTTGGGTCATTTCATAGATGTAGGAGATTGGTCGATTTAACGCCACCACGTTAGTATTAGTGTCTTCCCACCAAGCTCTCTTGGGGATTCTCTCCGGGCCAAATCTACCCTTGTCCTTCTTGTGACCAAATTTCTTCCTTGAGTAATACAATTCATCCATTCGGATAAACTCGTCGGCTTGGAAATAGAAATCTTGAAGATCCCGACATCCATGAATAAATAGCGCTTTCCAGAAAGGAGAATTAACTATAAGTCTTGAGTGGACAGCTATGACCTTATCTCTGTCATTCATGCCTTTGGCCTTCAAGGCTTCAGTATTAAATCTCTTTAGATAACCCCCCTAAGAACTCTCCTTGATTTTTCCCGATGTTCGCAAGCATGGTATAATCAATAGAAGGATCTTTACATATGTAGAATTGAGTAGAGAATTTGTATGAGAACTGCTTTCAAGAATATATTGTATTCTTATGATATAGTCGGTACCATTTAGCTGTGGCTCCTTGTAACGAGACCAGAAAAAGTCAACACCTCACAGCGCCAGAGCATTATATAAATCCATTTGGCCATCAAACGCCATCAGATGGTCATCCGGGTCGGTTGTCCCATGATATTTCATGGTGGGGGTCTTCACATGATATGGTATTGGAGCTGACATAATTTCGTTGATGAAGGATGCAACTCTTTCATCATTGTTCACTCTTTCGTCTTCAGTTCTTTTGCACTTAGCGTTTAGCAGATCTTTCATAGCCTTTTCCGCCACATCCTTAAGATAGGCTTCATTGTTCACGTAGTCTCTTTGATTAAGTTAGTAGCCGTCTGAAGTTGAATTCGTTGGATAGTCTTTATCTTTCGCATGAACTCTTCCTTGATAATTTGCCTTTGGTGGAAGGCCCTCTTTCTGTCTTGATAGAGAAATGTGAGCTTTACCTTTGACAACACCTGCATTGGTTTTCAGATTCCTTTTTGGAGACTCAACCTCTTCCCGTGCACTGGTAGCTTTTATTGACGATCAGTGAGATAACACTTCATTCAAAAGATCTTTCATTTCTGCCATCTGGCGTTCTAGATACACGATTTTAGCAAGATGTTCTTCTGGTTGAAGATCTTGAGTGGGAGCCAGTTGTGATACACCTAAACATGAACTGGAGGTGGAGTCGGTTGAGGTGGGGCAAAAGGCTATCCCTACTCTCTATTTCTAAGATTAAAAGAGGGTGATATGTTTTCCTCCAGAAAAGTATTCTGGTCATTCCTTTTGCTAATGGTAAGAGGACGTTTTGATTTCATTTTCCTACAACAAATTAGATTTCATAATTAGTTATTGTTAACCACAAGATTGGAGGTTCGGGCCCTCATTCTAGCGCAAAAAATGTTAATAAGATTTTTTGTTAACATCCCTGATATATTTCATAGGATTATATCATATGAATTCAACCTTTTGGTTGAGTAGATTTTTCATTAACGAATGAAACAACTAAGTTAGAAGGTTTCGAGGTCTCAATTCTAATCTTAGCAAGTAGGGATTGATACCGAAAGGTTGTAAGTGAGTGCTTATCTCTCATGAGGATTCTAGGGAGGAATCATCTTACTTTCGGCCTTACCGAAAGGTTTAAGTATGGTTTAAGCATTTCGGCTGGAAGGGATCCAAAGTATGGCTACACCTTTCGGGAATCCAAAAGATTTTTAGGATTTACAAGTGGTCACTTAGCCCTCGTCGAAGGGTTCAAGTACATCTTAAACCTTGCGATTTGACCCGATCGATGGTTTTATTAAACCTTCCAATGGACTGGAAGGTTTAAACCATTCAAACCATTCGATCAACTTATTTGGATCGAATGACCTTCGTCCATATCATTTCATTTATCTCCCTTAGACGTCGAAAGTAATCCACATCTCTTGATGGTTATACTAAACCTTCCGATGGACTGGATGGTTTAAAAAACCATTTAAACCCTGCGAAAGGTTTAGAAAACCCTTCGGGGTATCAAATGATGAGATTGCTTTCTCCGCCATTCCTTTAATACTTTCAGCTTCTTAGGTTGACATTCCACTTATGAAAACCTTTCGAAAAGGATGCATGATTCAAACATCTTAGGAAAATAACAAGAGTTGAGTCAATAAGCCATGAAACTTATATTGGAACTGTCTCATAAGTTTCATTCCCCTTTCTTGTAATTAATATTAAGTAAAGGAGAAAGAAACTTATGAGGTTGTTTGATGACAATTTTACGGCATATTCTCGAAATAAAGAAAGAATATAAGAAATACATGATCTAGGATCAGTCATTAATGTAAAATTAACACCTGATCATGATTATTCCCAAATTCCAAGTTGATCGCAAGCCAAAATTCTATTTATTTCTCTATAATGGAATCTGATACAAACTTTAAGAAGATAATGCCAATCTGATTTCAAAATCACGGTTACAATGTGTTAAACGGAATCAAAAGAAGTTGTTTATTAGATGAAATGAGAAGAAGACCGGATCCCGAGACCGGACCCCTAGGATTTTATTTATAGATGTAGGCAGCCCCGCTTTCGTCCCTATGCTTTCGTCTGGATGGAAGGTTCTTTCTTCTATGTAGTTGCAAACCTTTCGGTTTTAACGGAAGGTTTATTCTTCACACAACATCATGGACGGTGAGCGTCATAAAAGGCATTGTGTTTCTTAATGTATCTATATGCTCTTCATCTTCTTGCAAGGTTGGTTCCTCATGAGACACTATGAACCTTCCAATCTTGTCCGAAGGTTGCTTCCTTGTGTAACTATTGCCGAGAGCTATGCATTTCCCGAATGCTGTCGGTAGGTGGCCTTTTTGTTGAATTACGAATGTTATCTTTATGTAAACCTTTCTATATTGTTGAGAGATACTGGACATGTACTTCATCAAGTCAGGAAGGTTCACTATGCTTCTAAAATGGTTGTCAACCGTGTTATCTATTCTGGTCCTATTCTTTCTACCTTTCTTGGAAGACATTTGTTTTGATTGACGGGTGATGAATCCTTTTGTCTGCTCCAAAGGGTTTAGATTTGCGGCAATCTTGTTTCTTGCATTCCTTCCTTTTATTTCAAAAGCTTGGGGCGCTCTTCTTTCCTTTCGTCTATTCATTACATCAAGCGGCCTTATAACTATTTTTCTTTTTATACCTACAAAGCCTCTCCTCTAGAGTTTTCGTGCGCTTCTTTTCCTCGAGTTTTATGCAAACCTTTCGGTGTCACCGAAAGGTAACTTCTTCCATTACTCTTTGCCTTTGTGGAAGGTTTCTAAAGTGCCTTCTTTATCTCCTTTTTATTTTATGGTTAACATCATCAGTGCCTTATGCATCACCAGCACTTCATGGGGTACTTTGGAGTCGGCGTGAAAATCTTAACTCTAAGATGTTTCCAACCCGTAGTTGCTTTGCCCATTCCTCCAGAGTAGAACTATAACTATTCTATGGTTAAAATTCTTAGAATTTATCGTAAAAATATAATAATACTAAATAGGAAAATAAAAAATACATTTTCTCAATTTATCCTAATTCCTATGATCTACAAACCTAGCCTCTGATACCAAATGTAACCACCCGTACCTTAGTAGGCCTAAATTTCGACAAAAATCGAAACCCAAGCCCATCAAAGCACGAATCGTTCTATTTGGTACATTCTATTTGGTACCTACAAATAAGCATTAGCATTACCAGAGATAGAAGATCTAAACTTACAGCGGAAACAATAATCGGAGAAGAATACTAATTATGACTACTACCATGGAATTAATGGTATTCCTTAGATAGAAGATTGTCACATCATCATCGAGCATAAGAGAAAAGAAGACTTCTCCAACAACTAAACATATTCAGCTCCAGTGACCTGCTCCTCTAAATCTATCCTATGGAATGTAATGAGTAGGGGGTCAGAACAACGTTCTGGTGACTGAAAATTCTATAAACTGTCTGTAACCTAAATTTGTACCAATTGGTTTTCATTTAGTTGTTATGTCTATTAAGATTGGTAATTCTAATCTAGACTTACATTGCACAGATGATTACTTACCTACCCATTTCGAGGATACGAAGTATTGATGAAGCCTTATCAACCACCAAATTCTTCCAAGTCCATTAGCCACTTGATACTTCTAAATAAGAAGCGGGCTTCTACTATTGCTACATAATACTTTTTAATTGAGAAATAAGCAGACTTTTCCATTAAAACCTCGATCGAGGCAGACTCCATCATTTAAGACCTATTCCCAAGATGGACTTCTAGAAACATCATTATTAGTCTATTGGTCCTAACCACAGAGATTTTTAACCACCATATATGGCCTCATAAATTATAATACCCATACCACTAGCGCATCTCTCATTATTAAAGTCTTAGCAATATGAGAGACTATACCCAAACACGCTTAATACCTCATTAATAAGGACTAGGCAGGCCTTTGAACATTTAACACCTATTTATAGGCAGGCCTTTGTCATTTAATACCTAACCCCATGGCGAACTCCTTACCTATACTATCTAGTTGACATTGCTTGGAAATCTCACTAAGCTACTTAGTACCTCTTTTATAGGAGAGAGATGAACTCTAGATCAGTCACTTAGTACCTCAAATCCGAAGAAAACCCTTCTTGAGATATCCATCATCACTCTTAATTATAAATATGGAATCTCATTAGTTTACTTCTTTTTTAGGGAGGCGGGCCCTAAGATAACCACTTAATACCTCAACACTAAAGTACACCATTTTAGAGATGTCCCCCACCGCTTCCTAATTCTAGATTTGGACCATTTAATACATTTCAATTAAGAAAGTGGGTTCAATCTCTCATGCCGTCACAGGTTTTAGGATTAGTGATATCTCACATTAGTAGTAAGTGCACCCGACTATTGCTAGCCTCAAAGTGAAGGGTTGTCTTCCGTCGAGTGACTTTGCTAACCCCGCATCACTAAACCATTGAGCCTAATTAACTGCCCTAAGCCTTTGCTTATATTATCTCAAGTAGACATTGGACTTAGCGTATTAACGCCCTTTTTATTTAAGGCAAGATGATTTATCTTAAATATTTATCTACCCACAAATCCCCTTTTTAATGCTCATAAATGTCAATTTTTCTATAAAATCCTAACAGACATTTCCTAGGGCATTTTTATATGACTACTAATTTCAAATTAGTAACCTTCTCATATCTGTTCCATTTTTATCAGTCCCACTAATCCATTTGTCTCAATTAATTGTAATCCTTAATGTAATACTATCCATTATTTCTCATTCATTTCCCATTAATTTAAGTCATGATCTTTCATTTCGTATTAATTAATTAATTAATAGGAATTCCTAATTTATTTTCCACTAATATGAATTATTACCTTTGCTAATTTTAATAATAACTAAAGAATGTTACGCATAAATAATGCACAAATAAATGTTGTTTCTTTCCTAACGCAATAAATATGTAAATACTACCTATCTGTAACCAAATATATTCTAGTCATAAATATGTAACTAGAATATGCTTTCCATATTTAATTTGCTAAAACTAAATTCTTTAGGAAGATTTTTCGCTACGATTTCCATAAATTTGTTTAACACAAAGCAAAGTAAACAAATTTATAAAAATCAAACGGATGTTATTCCCATAAACTAAACAATGGAAATTTACAACATAGTATAAATTGGGTAATAATCCAAAAATCATATTTTACAACCAACTACGGATTTGGAATAAAAATATACATCATTCAAATTCTAAAATATTTAGGACTGACTTCCAAATCTAGATGTAAATATATATAAATTTAGATCTAAAACAAGAATATGTAGGTAATAGTTTTCAACACTAATTTAAGCCTACAATTCACAAATAAAATTGACTTAGACATAAAATCAAATGTATGCCAATGTAATAGATTTAAAATCAAAACAATATGTAAAATTTCACATCCACCTTTTAAAAGTGATCCAAATATTTAGATTCAAACTTTTAATTCATCCCCAAATCCTTTTTAATCCAAGAAATATGTATAAAAATGGCATATACATATATTAGAATTACAAATATGTGAAGAGATTTAGGATTGGAAGAGAAAATAGATACAAATATACAAATATATATATATATATATATAAAACCTCAAATATGCATATAGTTGGTTCCCTTCTCTTCTTCTTTTTATGTCATTTTTATTCTTCTTCGATTCGTAAGAATATAAATATAAATATCTTATTTTTATAATTTATAAAGAAAGTGGAGAAGATGAAACGGTAGAACTTAATTGCTCTATTCAGAAAAATTTAAGAAGAGAAGGAAGGGTTAGGCCAGTATTTATAGGCGCTAAAATCAACTTGAATTGCATGATTTAAATTCTAGGCTATACATGGCCTATGGTTACTGGAGCTGCCATATAGGGGCAGGTCGACCGCCCCCTACCTAGGGATCGACCGCTTATACACGATGGTCGACTGTGGGGGGCCTAGGCAATTTTAGTTAATTTTCTTATTTTAGTTATATTCATTCTAAATTTGTTTTTCATCCATAACTTCTTCATTTGGAATCTGATCGCAAAACTCCAAATATGAAATCGCTCATAAGTTTACCACGAATGTAATGGTGTAAGTTTTGCAGTCAAATTCCATCGTTTGCACAAATTCCACTTTTGGAGCTAAATTGATAAACTAATTAAATAATTAACGCCAAACTATGGGGTGTTACATAATAGGTCTGCCATGTACAAACACTATATATATCTCTAAACATTGATGCCACACCTCCAAAATGCTCTAGCTGTGCACTCTACTATCATGTCTCTAAAAGAACTCACTCTTGAACTATGCAATCGAGTACTCTAGAGTTGTCATAACATAAGAAGACAAAGATAAAACACGGGTTAAACATAAAGCATGGTGTGAGGGGAACTATCTCAAAATACTGTATATTAAAACTATATACAAATAAACAGGAACTATTAAATCACAACCAGCCTTCTTCACAAATGTGGCTCAGGGGTAATCCGAACTGCCTAAAAATAAGTATAGTGAATCCATCACAAAAGTAGGAGATCATACCATAACCCGCTCTTCTCCTATAACAACAAGTCAGCACAATATCTTCCACTGCACTACACTAGCCGAAAATCTACTAATAATATGGTACAAATATACCATGATCAAATCATGATCCTAAAATAATGGTCACTGCTGTTAAGATCGATAAGATATGTCCCAACGCATATGGTCACTACCGCTAAGATCAAATCGTTATGCTACAATGCATATGGTTATTACTGCTAAGACCAAATAGGGCCGCCGCAACGCATGTGGTCACTATTGCTAAAATCGAATATGTGTGCCACAATGCATATGTTCACTACTTCTAAGACCAAACGTTCATAAGATTACAAATGTAGAACGCAAAACATCCAAGCGATCACAACAAGATAAATCTATTCACGGTCCGTCTAAGACCATGTCGAGTGTGCTGTGATCATCAAAAACACTCTAAGTCGCCATAATAAGTTCTTACCCTGGGTAGGTCACATAAGTTCATACCCTTAGTGTGTCATAGTAAGTCAACACCAAACAAATTATATATTCCTCTAAGGTCGAAATCTAAGGGTATGGACTTAATCCGTATGTAGCGTATGGAATCGCCATGCATGGCTCTAGTTGTTATAGCCTAAAAACCCATTGGAAAACTCTATCACTAACCCAAATCGCCTTCCAAATGGAATGCATAACCTCAATGTCATAATACTCTTGTAGTATACTCTCCTGGTCTATCTTAAAATCTACGATTTTAGAATACGTGTTGGAGTGGATCCTACGATGGCATAAAAAAAACCTACCAAAATTTCATAGGTTTTCGCCCTTGAAAAATTGTGAACAATGGTCTAAACCTTACCTTAATCCGATTTCGTGTGCAAATGTTATCGCATTTTGAAGTTTGCACGATACATAGAGGTTAATCGACTGAAGGGCCATTCAGTCGATTGAACCAGGGCCGAGATGGGATTTTTTCCTCTTAACCAACTGAATAGTGGACCAATTAATAGACTAAAAATGACAAGTTCCAAGCCATCATCCTGGATAGGGAGTAGACTCACCAAATGATCGCCAATTCGCAATTCATTTCCACAGCTTCTTTGCCCGATGAGTAGCCATGCTACTAAAGCCTGCCTCCATCCCATCAGACATCTATCCAGGCTCATTTGTTGAAGTTTTAGAAGTGTCTTCTTAATTATATGAAAATCAGTTTTAATACCAAAATCCACTCTTTGCATGAGTAGAGTTTAACGAGCAATTAGCGACTCGGTTTTCTCCAACACGCCAAAACGACATACCCAACTTCCTTGCCTTGCACGCAGCTTATACATGTGTCGATAAACTCAATTGTGCATGCCTTTACACATACGTATGCATAAACACATAACAAAACATAAATCACATTTCGAACTTCAACGGGACTACTGCTCGCCCTTGTATACTCTTACACAACTTAGCGCACATGATAGTCGCTGTGGCTACATGAAATTCCTGCAACGACTTGTAATCAAATATATCTCTATATAATCAAATAATTGCAAACGTATAAAACAACCAAACACACAAAAGCTTTAATTACAATAGTATATTGGTCTTAATTATCGCTTAGCTCCAAATATACGTATACTTGCTCGTGCACGTATATATAATGTCTATTTAAGTGAGCAGATCAATCATTTTATAAGTACTAACTGAACTTCATTTGCTATTTTATAGAATATCCTATTATTTTATAAAATACTTCTTTGCTTATGAAAACCATTCTTCCATTTAATCAATGTTTATAGATGCTAATTTAGCTTCATTAACCCTATAATTACTTTAATAATAAGTGTAGAGTTTAAAATTAACTAAATTAGCTTACTAGCTATTTTTAAAACCATTCCATTTAGTTTAAATATTGACTAATGGCATGCTCTCAATTATCATATGTAATTAGCCTCTAATCTATCATTATATCACTTAGTACCATTGAATTAACCTAAAATCAAACTCTTAGGTTACTAACTATTTTCAAAAATAGTCATTATGGGATTAAACAATTAATGAGTAAATATAATCATGTCTATAACACAAATATATGCTCAAATCAACTCAATACTCCAAATCACTTCATAAAATCCTATAATCATCAATGATCAAATATATGAAGTATGACACATAAATTAGTAAGGAGAACCATCTCACTCAACTCTTCTTCTCCAAATCAAGCTTCAAATCACCAGAAACCCAAATTTGCCCTCGTTAATTTTTGAAATCCACACTAATACCCTAATTCACCCCAATCCCTTAGAGGGTTTTTGAGAGAATGGGACGAGAAGATTTATGGTGATTTTTATTTGAATTTAGGCATTTATTTAAATGAATATAAGGTTTGGTGATTAAGAGGTAATTGAGGAGTGATTAGAGAAGACATTAGAGAGGAGGAGTGGAAGATAACATGAAATTAATAACTAAATAAGAATTATGAAGATGTTAGCCCCTTATAGGCTAAAGGGCTAAATTCACAACTTTCTCCGTCCGGCACTATTCACCTTGGAAAATCATCGACCTCAAACATATCAAACTTTATACTCAATCAAATTATGGACGTCATCACAGAATCAGTGGAAAAGGTTTGGGATCTAATTCCATCGTATACAAAAGTTAGCCTTTTGGATCGTTTTACGAATCGAATGCAGGCTACTAGCTAAAAATTAATCGGTCGAAATATATCGATGCTTATACTCATTTTGATTCGCAATGTCAATCCATACTCAACGGAATTGGTCTCGAGTCCTAATTCGATCGTATGCGAAAAGTCACACTTTAGACTTCTAATTCAATACTTAATATTTAAATTAACTATTTAAATATATTATCATTAAATATGCAGGTTGTTACAGGGGAAGAATGAAACTATCCGAAATTTTTAATATTTAGAATTTACTCAAATTTAATAAATAATAAGAAAATAAATTATTAATATATCGACTCGATATTTATTGACATATTTTAATTTATTTTATTTGATTTTTCCATACTTCTAATTTGGAAAATATATAAATTTTTGTTTGACGGTTATTTGGCAAACGACATTATTTTTGTTTTTAGGCAAAGCTAGCGGGGTTAAATGGGCCCCTACCATCTTTATGAAAGAAAAGTAACAAAGTCCAATGGGGAACCATCAGAACATTCAACAAAGATCAATATAAAGAGCATAAAAACTATTACAAACAAAGTGCATGGTGGATGAAATGGACCAGTACATGTTTGGGAGTCAATATACTTCCAAACATTCTACTGTTCCTTTCCATCCATATAACATAAACTGTCTTCTTCAGAGCATGTAGCATTAGGGAACCCAGCATCATTTTCCATCTAGCGCCTTAAATATGGTGAACCATTCCACTTCAGAGTTTCTATTGGGAGCATGTGATTTTGACTTCTTCAAAATTCTTTCCTATATATAATAGGAATAATCACAATCAAAGAACAAGTGAGAGATCGACTCCTTAAAATTATTACAAAGCCTGCAAACATCAGATTGAATGATCCCTTTTTCCTTTAGCTTATCAAGAGTTTCTAGACCATTTATAATTATCTTCCATAGAAGAAGATTTTCTCTTGGCATAGAATCCAAGTTCCATAGCCTTGTATGCCAAGGAAACATAGTAGTCAGAGAACTATCATCCATGCTTTTATAAACAATTGCTATCTGATGGGGTTTGCCATTCCAAAGAGCATATATATAACTTATTTTCGTGATTTTACAAAATAAGTTAACCAGTTTATATTATTATTGCATTGAGATCGTATCGCATTTTTGCATGCAATTATATTATTATTGTGTCATTTGTCGTTCGTACGTGAATGAAATGATATGTGGCGACGTGCCGAAAATTTAAGAATAAACACATCAATACACTTGGATTGTTTAACACATTTTCCTCTTACACTATTTCATTCAATCACTTTCTGTAACAATCA
Organism: Allium cepa; assembly: GCA_030765085.1. Taxonomy (NCBI): domain Eukaryota; kingdom Viridiplantae; phylum Streptophyta; class Magnoliopsida; order Asparagales; family Amaryllidaceae; genus Allium; species Allium cepa. Next base: position 226,072,816 of record CM060938.1, read on the forward strand.
AAAATCAAAAACAAAGGAAAAAGCAAACTTTAAAAAAATCAATATCCTCTTAAATACTCAACTAAAAATCTTTGGAGTCATTTAGGCTTGATCTACAATTTGTTATAGGCTTGTGGGGTTTAGCGTTGTGTTGTGAGTGTGATAGTGGTTTGACATTTAGGTAGTGGGTTAGGCTAAACTAGGATTTGATTTTTCTCGAGCTTTGGTTGAAAAATGCTGATTGGGAGAGCATGATGGTGTTTCTCAAGTCGACGAGCAAGTGGAGTGGAGTTTTGGGGGTGCTTGGTCAAAAGGAGTGAAACATGATTTATTTGGGGCTACAACTCAACTGCACGGTCACGATTTGGTAGAAGGGTGTGGGCATTGGTTCGTTGGATCACGAAGGTTGATCTCGTGGACTGAGGCCGATGGTGGTCGTTATTTGTTTTCATGATGAGTGGAGGAGTTAAGAGCGATGGAAGTGCACGCGATGGAGGTTTTAGGTGTGTGCATATCAGTTTTTGGTAGGAGAGCGTTTGCGGAAGAAGGATTAAGGATTAAGTGGGGCAATTAGTTATTTAATCTAGTAATGAATTAATTTAAATTTATCTCAAACTTATAAAATGTGTAACTCTCTAATACGAAGTCCAATCGAAACGAGACATTTTGCGTTGCACGCATAATGGAAATAGCTACACGATAGAATTGGTTTGTTCGAATTTGGAGCAAGTGAAATTGTAGACTAAAATCGAACATCATTTGATTTTAGTTCAAACTAGAATGTTTAAGCGTTCGCTGGAATTTCAGTTAGTTAAACTCTCCTTGTTGGATAATCAATATGGTATATAGTAGATAAAATTTACTGTTTATTTTTGGATGAATTACTGTTTGTTTTGGTTAAATGTCCACATTTGAAAGGCAAGTGTTATTTAAATTGAAATATAGGAAATTATATAAAGAAATCCACATTTCTCACCATATAATTTTACTTTCCAGTTATATAACTGTTGATTTTATTTCAGTTGCATACCTGTTATATAGATTGTTAAATGCCGAAATTTGATAGTTTGACCATATTGGATGTGACACAAACATATATTGAAAATTGAACTTTTTCAGAGAAAAAGGTAGTAGCAACATTGGTTAAGTGCTACAGCAATTATTGGCCTCATTATAATATTTTGAAACACCATTAATTGTTTTTTTGGCTTGAATTTTTTTTTTTGATTTAGAGAATGTTTTTTTAAATATGATTTTTGGAAATTCCCATAATATTTTATTTTAAATAGTTTTTAAACTTCTCTATTTCACTTCAACCTTTTTTTCTTAAATATACAGAAATGTTTGAAAAAATATTCGATAACATTTATTCTCACAGATTTTTTTTAATAATAATGAATGTTTATTTTAAAATAAAATAAAGGGGTTTATCCCTTATTTTAAAGTGATTCTATTTTAAAAGAAGATTGAAATATTTGGAATAAATATTTATGAACATTTGTATAAAAATATTGTGTCAAGGGATATATGTATAAATGTTATTTTATAAGTAAAAGATTGTTTTATGAACAGTGTTTTATAAATAAAAGAATGGTTTTATAAATTATACTCTATAAAAAGGAAATTGATGTAATTTTGATAAAATTGGAATAATTAATTTCATTTTTTAATTTATGGTGAGATGGGAAATGATCGTTTTACGGAAGTACCTAGTCTTATTTTGGAAGCAAAGGTTTATGTTATGGACGTATAATTTATATAAAAATGAGTTTGGATCTATAGAGGATTTTTGTAAAGGATTTTTATTCGAGGAGTTTTATAATTATATTTGAAGTTTATGGGAAGTATATGAGTTTTAAAATTATATATTTGGATATTTATTAATATTATATTTGGAGATTTACAAAAGGAGTTTATAAATAGAAATATGTATTGTAAAAGGGGTTTTACAAAGGGATTTATAAAAGAATGAAACTCGATTACCATAAACGATCATTTCAAGTTATGATAGTATGTAAAATTTTCTTTTCATACTTAACACCGAATTCGAGATATGGAAACTCGTCTCTATTTTGAAAATTAACAATGTTAATTGAGGCAATGATAGTTTTCTAACTCGATCGATTTCATTGTTAATCGAGGGGTAGTACTATTTGAAATTAGGAAGTGGTGATAAGTATATTTGGTCTAATTACTATATGATCTACTTTCACCCAAAGGAAAGTGTTTGGGTTTATTGTTACCAATGTTTTAAATGACATTTGTTTTAACCCGATTAAGATGGTTTTGGAAAATGGTATCCCTCTAAAGATTTATGGATATGCTTTACCATTGAAATAAGTATATGAGTATATTTTCTAAGTAAAAAATGTGTTTTTTTCTCTGAATATACTTACCATTGGTGTAAGTATATGGAAAATTTTCCACGTTTTTGAAAGTGAAATGTTTTATGAGAATACTTATACAGTTGAGATAAGTATATCGATATTTTTCAAGTATTGAAAGAAGCAGAGAAGGTTTTATGAACATATCTTTGTAAAAGTATTTTGATATAAGTTTTTACAGAGTGGTTTTGATTAATGAAAGGATTAATTAAAGAGTCTTAGGGTTGCTTATGCACTTAACCAGTGTTATCTTTCCTTATGGAATTAAATCTCTAGTTGAATTGTTTGTTATTTGGTAGTTAAATAACCGACTGTCAAATCTTCGTCGGTTTTAAAATATCATTGTCGGTTCGGAGAGACCGGGATCAAACATATTATTCGAAAACCACTTCAAACCAGCTTAAGCATTCGAATTGAATACATCTTAAAGATGATGGAATCGAAGACGGAGTTCTTTACAGTGCAAGGACAGATTGCTACAAATTTTGAGGGTGGTTCCAAAATTAATGTTGTAAAAGTAGTGCCTTTGGTTTGTTTATATTCTGAACAACTTGTATAGATGAATGTTGACATTGCATTTTTGCTCGTAGGGCAGTGTTAGCATTCCATGTAGGATTTGCTAAAAGGTAAACATAGCCTCTAGCCACATCAACCAAGAATTACTAAAAAGTGATACACTGCAAGGCTAGGTGGGTCTCACCATCAGGGTATTGTCATCACCCTTCGAGATTATTATTTGTGGATTTGGTTGTGAATGAGAGCTTTTAGGAAAAGGTTTCAAAGCAAACAGGGTGATGAAATATTCAGTATATCTAGTAAGGGGCAGACCGGTCTTGCCATGTAGTGGGTCCATGCGAGGCTCTCGGTACATTTTATCTAAAGGTGTACCATGACAGGCGATACCCCAGTGGCTTTGTCATTGATTGAACCCATTATCCAATCAGTGCTGTACAAACTTAGTTGTGCCCAGTTATGCTGGAACGTGAGGTGCAAGCATTCCAGCTATACTCATAATTTATTTTAAACCCTAGGCATTATTATAATATCACTGAATTGGATTCCGCTATATTTTTCCATCCTAGGAATTTCATTATATTACAGGTCATTATAATTTTCGTATGGTTCGTTATAGCATCACCGGGTTGGCTTTTCTTTGTATTTTTTCATCCTTGGAATTTCGCAGATGAAATTATTTTAAGGTGGAAGAATTTAACGACCTGTAAATTTTGAATCATTGAATTTGAATATAAAATTTATTAAAATATTCAAATTTGAATTTAATTATAATAAAATCTATGTTTTCAATAACTGGTCTATTTTTAGTAACGTATTTTAAATATAAATTATATGATTTTTTTTCAAAAATTTTAATTTCGAAAATAAATAAATTTTCATTTGAAGCATTTTATGGAAAACGTTGGCATTTTTAAAATTTCACAGGATACGTTAACCAGTGTGTTTTACTTTTTTTTGTCATCATGTCTCATTGTTGTGCGCTATCTTATTTTTATTTTTATCATTCGCGGTTCACATGAAAACGTGATTATACGTAGTGTTGTACCGCAAGACTTCGTAATTAAAAACAAAATCCACAAATATGCACACACTTGTCGCCATACTCCCTCACTTCACTCACTTCTCCATCCCTCTCTTTCTTTCCCTAATCTTCCTTACACTTGCACATGCTTTTATTGTCTTATGTTTCTTTAGCTTTGAAGTATTTGCCTATTTATATTAATACACACACAACAGTGAGAGGGGAGATCAGCATAGAGCCATGAAATATACAAAGAGCTTCTATCTTCCTTTTGTTCTTCCCTCTATGATGAGGAACATAACCATTCACAAATTTTAAAAATCATTGCCTTCCAATACATTAACTTTTAGCCGAAACTCCAAACTGCAAAGTTCTGGAGAATTATCTATAGTATTTTATAAAATAGTCACTTACCATTTTGTTAAGTGTGGTGGTAGAAATTGCTCGATGATCGATGGTGGTTGAATTGGACATAAACTTCAAAAATTAAATTCTCTCGATCCGAGACGAATTAGACAGCAGCGTATGGTGCATTGGCTTCGTGGTGTGATGTAGTACTTTTGATGAAGTTTCAACAAGGTTTGGCGATTGTCATCAGAAACTAGGGTTAGAGTTTGTCGGAGCTAGAGGCGACAATAGGCGAAGTGGAGGTTGGTGTTGGATTTAGGGAGGAGAATTACATCTAGGGGTCGAGTTCGGTGATGTGCGGTCATAGGAAGCATTCTTCATCACTTTGGGTAGCAAAGGGGAGCTCTAGATCAGACTGGGAAAGAGAGTTGAGGACGTAGAATGGTGGGGTCGGTCGGATGTAGCTCGTGTAGTGGAGTCGGTCGATGGGCTTGGTTCGTCGTATGATTGAGTGTATGTGGAGATGTAGTGTGCATTTATTATTGTTTGCTTGGTTGTTTGAATTACGCTCAACCAGTTTATGAGCCACTAATTACCCTTTTTTATTTGGCTTGGGTTGGGAAGAAAATAATTATAAGCGAACACCTTGTAATTAGAATTTCACAGTTTGACTATAAGGTGTTTGATAAAAATATTGGTTAAATAATAATCATAATAAAAGGAGTTTAGTATTCTTTTGAATGAAATGTTTTCCCTAAGGAGATACATAGATATTTTTGGATATAAATATTTATAGAAGTATTTTCCCATATTTTGATATGAAAGATATTTTAGGAATAAAAGTTGGTTTTAATATTTTGGATAAAAAAGGGTTTAAAAAGCTATTAGTTCGAGAATTTAAATCCCGGTGGTTTTAAAATTGATTTGGAAAAGATTTCGGAAAGAATAATGATAGTATGATTGAAAGTATTTGCGAGATATTATTATTGTGAAATATGAATTTGTTAGTGAAAGTATATTCATATTTATTGATTTGGATTTTTGGATATTGTCCACTCAATGAGATCTGATGTCAGTTGGTATTTTCGTTTTCTCTGCTTTCATGCAGCGATTGGCAATTGCTATGATTATATATCCGTGAAGGGTATTTTCCTAAGGAACGTTTATTATTTTAGTCAGCATTTGTCTTTAGAGGCAGTTATCTTGAGTGGTATTTTTCGATCTATTTTGATACACTTTTATATATGTATTTTGGTAGAAGAATATTTGGGAAATTGGTTTATACAAATTATTGGTTTTGTTTTAAACTCGAAAGTATAATTTGTGATCAAAGATGTATATTATTATTCAAAAGGATTTGAAATAAAATTAGGAATTTAGTTCAAAGAGATTGTTTTTGAATAAGTATTTTCAAAAGTCAATACTTTTGAAATAATAAAAGCAATTAGATTTTGGAAACTAAATCTAAGTATATAAGCTAAGTGGTAATTTTTAAGGTTACATTCATATATTACATCTATTGCACCGTAGGCTCCTTTTGAGTCCTATTTGTGAATAGGAGAACTACGTTGACTAGATCCCTTATCTAATTGGGTATCCAATTAGATAGGGTACGTAGCCAGTCATAAGTGGTAATGATGCAGCCCCAATAATAATATAATATTTTCCTGTTTATTGGTTGTTATCTATCGTGTGTTGATATATCTTTCCTGCTTACTTCATTTCGAGCCTACATCTCCTGAGCACAAAATTAATACCAAACAAGCCTATCACCGAACGACAATATTGTGGCACCCTCGAATCCAAATTTCAAGTTGATTTCATCACCATGCTCCGTTCTACGACCTGCGTGCTTTCCTTATGCATTAATACAACTCCTACATCATCGAGCCTATCCATAAAAGTCTGATTTCATGGTTCCAACCTTTATTTAGCTCTGATGAGCGTTTTCAACCATACAAGCATACAAACACCACACAGGCACCAAACAACATGCAAACATAAAACAATTCATGTTAAACCATCATATAGTATCTCTATAACATAGCCTACCACACATCAAGACATCCACACATCAAATTAACATAATTAGAAAAATTTAAAACAGTTCAAATTTGCTTTTACTTTAGGTTTCTCTTTATAATAGTCTCAAAACATGATTTTGATTTAAAAATGAGTTTAAAACAGGCCAAAACCTGTAGATACATATATAGTACAGTGAGAGATGATAAATCACTTACCAAAACCTCCAAAATCCAAGCTTCACACACAAGTCGTGGCAAATATAAAAATCAACTTCCAAGCCCCATTTCTTCCCCAATAATGTAGATACGAAGATCTCTAATGAAACCCCTTGTTAATCTACCATTAATCTATGATTTAGGCTTGATTTAAAGGAGAAAAGAGATGGTTTTGGGTGGAGAACGGGTTAATGGGAGCTTAGATCTATTTGAGAAGTGGTAAAAATAATTCAGAGATGATGTTTCAACCTATTATAGTCTCTAAACCCAAAATGGATTGGTGGGCTTACTTCGGACCTCACTAGTTACCTACTAAGCTACTTCAAAAAAGCCATATCTTCTAACCAGAAAGTTCAAATCTCTATTATAACCACTATATGGAAAAGGAAACAATCACATCTTTCCAATGAAATGGTCTTGGATGCTAATTTGACTTCTATCAAAAGTTGTAGCCATTACAAGTTTTCATGTGCAAAATTATCCGATAAAATTCTATAATATAGGAAATGTCACTAGTAGGCATATCCCAAAGTTATAGAGTCATATGACCTCATACGAATTTAAAAATAATATTTTAAGATCCTTTAATATGTAAGATACAGGCCGTTAAAATTTCCCTTCTATGGTTATTTATTCAAAAGATTCAATTCTCATAATTTTGATTCTTCGCCTTCTTCAGTTTCGTGTTAAAACAATTCAATTCTCAATATGAAACATGTAAGTCAGCGGAATAGGGATCTTAAAGCTAAATTAACACTAGAAGAGGGGGTGAATAGTGTATAATCATTATATAAATAATATTCAAATTATTTAGGATTTTACTTGGAATGATGGAATTAACAATCGTAGAAATAATCACAGAATCAAAGTGCAGATAAAAGTAAATGCAGTAAAACTAAGAAGGAAAAATCACACCAAGATTTTATACTGGTTCGTAGTTACCCTACGTTCAGTCCTAAACAATTCCATGTACAGATTTCTTTTCAACTAGTAAATGAAAATATAATCTTGATTTCAAGGCTACGAGACACAGCCTTTAAAATCCCCGCCTTTAGGTAGAGCCACTTGATTTCCATGCCACAAGCACACCCACTAGATTTATGGGCTACTAAGAACTCCTAATTGATTTAATCAGGCTACAATCACACATACTTGAATTTCAAAGATACCAAGCACACCATAGAGTATAAGAGAATGATATGACAGAGTTTACAGACTTATATATTCTATCTTGATTACAATTGATTCTATAACTCTTGAATAACACTTGATCTTGAGAGAGATAGAAGAAATCAGAGAGTATATGAAAGAGAATCATACTAGTAATGATTGAATTTGATTCCGATTGAATTTCGGCAGAGTTTCGATAGAAATTTCTTTAGAAATTAAGAGAGTGAAAAGAGGAGAGAGAAATAAGAAAGTAGTTAACGAAAATTCATTTGGAAGAATGGTATATATATGGAATCAATGGTCATATCCATTCATGAAGAGATATGTAGAAAAGACACTTCCATTCAAATTTGAATTTAGAAAAATACAGCTAGTATGTTGACATACTTGTAGAGGATATGTCAACATATCCCCCTGTATTTCAAAAAATTAATTAATAAAAATTGTTTTGAAAATATTAAGTATTGTAAAATATTTTGAAACTTTGTATAAACATATAAAAATAGTTTATACATACTTATATCGTATTAAAACTTAATGAAACTTTGTAAAATAATTTTGAAAGATTTAATAAGAATATTTAATATAATGTAAATAATATATATAAAATTAATATAGTTATAAATTATTAAAGTACAAACAATAATTCAATATATATATATAAAAATAAATTTAAAACGCTAAAATAATATCTTTATGTGTAAGAGATTTGAAAATCATTTTGGAAGTATTCTGAAAAGATTATTTTTTAAAATAGAATATTTGAAAAGCAATTTAAAACAAAATTAGAGAAGGTAAGAGAGATTAGGAAAGTGCCATCAAGGTTTTAACATAAATTCTATGACTCTATAACTTATCTGGAATATCTTGAAATCTTAAACTCTTCAATACTCATGAGTTTTTATCCTTGAATCTCGAAACTTTATATCAGCATCTTGAATCTACTCTTGATATCAGCATCTTGATACTGTACGGTCTTCTTAATTAATATCCTCATCCCGCACTATATACTATACATATATCTTGATAGAACATTAGTATCTACAATTTATATAATGTCCTATAGTTTTTATCAACAAAACCAATACCTAAGATATTAACAATCTCCCCCTTTTGATGATGACAACTCTATATATACAAAATAAATTATAACTCCCCCTGAGTTACAAAACTCCCCCTTAATCTATGCCTAGATTTTATATATTTCTCCCCATTTGTCATCTACAAAATAACTAACTAAAACTATAGTTTCGCTTAACTAAGATACTATAGTAATAATGATAAGACTGATATACGAGAAATGATGAGTGATAACACAAATCATTGATAGTAACCATACCAAACTATATATTCACTCAATATCACAATACAACATAATCATAATCCAACGAAACCCAAGACTATCCATATATGTACAAAGTAAAACTATCAAATCAAATCAAATATATATACCACACATTAAACAATCAAAGAAAATTAACTGCTATCCTAACGTGATTTCCTTATAATCGGGGATTTATGGATATGGCAGCGAGGATAATAAAGGCAAAAGTTCCCTTTTTGTTCGGTGAGATTTCCATCTTGATCGAAACATACTTCTCCGATGCATCGAACTTCGTCTTCTTCTTCCATGTATTCGTCCTCTTCTCCTTCTCCTCCGCTTCTTGCTCATCATCGCTGCCTGAATGGTGTTATGAATAGCCATGTTTGCAGACTCATCTTCTATGATTATTAGATTCGTAGGATTATCCAATAGATATTTTTGCAAATTGCAAAGAATTCTGCTTTTCTTCTCTTGTTCCTTGGTCATACGAAGTTGCACCACTTGAATTATAACATCCCGATATTTTCAACCATTTGCATCCGCACATGTCGGACTTGAATTGTTCAAAATACCAAATTATCAGTTTAAATTTGGCAAAACTCAGCATGTACAGTAAATAAATAAATCATAGAATCACAGACACAGAATAATATAACAATAAGTAACGGAAGCAAAAGAATAGTAGTTCATGAAGCTACTATATGTATAATAGAGTTAAAACAAGATACAATAGAAGTCTCGAATACGTAGAGGTCTCAATACAATAGTCAAATATAAGATCAGAATATACCACTGGAATCAACTGAATAATAGAATGCTGAAAAGATGTAGATGGATCTCCAAGCGAAGCTCCAACTCCAAAGGCGAGTCTCAAATACCGTGACACTCAGTCTGAGTCGAGCGTAAACCAAAACACAAAACACTCTAGTCAGGATTAACATTCTTATATCAATAAATCCAACTCAAGTAAAATATCAACTGCAATACAAGTAACTTAAAGGATGTTTGGGATACCCATCCTTTAAGGATCCGTTAAACTATCTACTATGTAGTAATATATGCTATTATAATCTATGGTAAAGTAAACAACTAAAACAGCGCTAAGGCATTACCCATATCCCCTTTAACATATTTTATAATGCCATGGTCTATATAGCACCATAATACCTCCTGACCGGGAGGCTACCAGAGTGCACTCCATTGTACGACACAGAACAAACTCGTAGTGATCTCGCTAGGGTAGGTGACACGACATAACTAGGCAATGCCAGGGTAGATATACCAATTACACTTCTAAGCTAGTAAAGCATAGCAGCAACTATCGCCCACCTCGGAACAAACTCCCAAATCAAAATCAAGGGTGGCCACCAAATAAATCACAAAGTCAGAATATAGTATCGAAGGAATGTGCCGGATCGAAGGAATGACCTCACTTGGCCCATCGATTGCTCCTGTTTTAGCCACCTTATGCCAACTCACGGGAGTCTTGTCCACGTATATACCTCATATTGGATCGTCGCCACCATCCTACTACCTTCTGGAATCTCCACCGCATACACGATTGGATTGATAATCGATCCCAGTCTCTATAACAACCAAACGTTATTATAACACCGCAGTCATTTCAAAATAGTTTATACTTCAAAACCAAGTATCATTTCCATTTCAAAACCATATTAATATGATATTCCTTTTCACTTTCAAAAGCCATATCAATACAATATCACTTCCATTTTCAAAAACTATATCAATACTATATCATTTCCAATATCATAGCACTTCAAGTTCATAACACTTTCTAAATCAAAACACTTGAAATCATAACACTTTGAAATCATAAACTTTGAAAAACCATAACACTTTCCTTTAAATAGTTTAGATATTAATAATAGTATATATAATAAAGTAGTTTATAAAATAAAATTGTTTGTGTAAAATAATTATAAGTTAAAATATTTTATATTAAAATAATTAGTATATTAAAATAATTTATATTAAAAATAGTTTATATTAAAAATAGTTTATATTAAAAATGATTTATATTAAAATAGTTTATATTAAAATAATTTATATTAAAAAATATAAATAGTTTTTAAATATAATTTAAAAATACTTTATATAATAAAATAGTTTCCTTAAACTTCACAAATTGATTCAAATCAACTTGAATTCCAAAATTCAGTTTAATTCAACTGAATTCATCAATTTCAACTCAGTTCAGTTTCTAAATAAACCATTCTAAATTATATCGATTTCAAATAAAGATTTGAACAACAAATAAACCATTCAATTTCAATATATTTCAAAGCTTTAAATATTCCACATTTTCAAAACTAAATTTGATAATTTCATGTGTATATATATGTGTATGTATATATATATATATATGTATGTATATATATATATATATCTTAATCCACTTTACTATTATTTATTTTTGAAATATTCACTTAATAAACCCAATACATTTAAATAAAACCTCAAATTTTAAATAACTGAATATTTCCTTCAATTTATTAGACTTGAAATATTCATTTACTCATCTTAAACCAAAATCAAGTTATAAAATAACATCCTTTCAAAAATCTCAAATTTAATAAGTTTCAAATTGATTTTAATAAATATAATTCTTAATTAAATATAATTTCAAATAAATTCAAATTTATCAATCTTAACTATAAAATCATTTTAAAATCTATTTTAAAATATAATCTTAAATAAATACTTAAACATCGTATTAAATTTATTTATATATTCTAAAAATAGTAAAATTATAAATAAATTCTTAAAATTTATAATTTCAAAATTAACTTATAACTATACAATCTTCAAAACATACAAATTTAAAAATCCAAAATTTTAAAACTTCATAAAAACACATTTATATATAATATCTAAAAATTAATATTTATTAAACCATATATTTCTTTCCAAAACCATAAAAATCATTTTCAAAATATTTATATATGGATCAACGGTGTCTGTATGTAACTTTCTATCCTATGGTCAAGTGATATGGATATTTATCATTTCAATCCATGATTTAAATATATACGGGTATATATCATTTCAAACCCACAATCCTAAATTCAATTCAAATGAAAATCGCTTGGGTTTATCATTTCAACCCGTATCGATTTTCTCATATTCTACAAATCGTTCGGGTATGTATCATTTCAACACATAGTGAATTCTATACTAACATGGAACTTGCAGAGTGATAACATATATGATTATAATATAATAGGCATATATCATCAATATAATTGACAGATAATGGTGTCAGATGTCATAGGTGAACAGATACAGATAATAACATATATATAGCAATGTAAGTAACTAACAGCAGCATATTTCAATTGTCGTTTCAATTGAAATCAAATTTAATAAATAAAAGAAGGTTAATAGTGAGTGATTGCTCACCTTTCGAGGCTAGAGGAGTTTGACAACAGAACAAGCTACGAATTTCAAGGCAAAGCAAGATTGGGATGAATTTGACAAAGCTGACAGAAAAGAAATTGATGAAATAAATTAGAGTTTAATAATTAGGAAATTAAGGTGGAGAAAAAAATAAATGTCACGTTTTATTTTGAAAGCTTTAGGCATTAAAATGCATAAAGAAATGTACATAGAAATGGAAAAGTTTGCAAAGCAAAGGAAAGTGAAATTTTTTATATGCGTAAATAAGGTGGCAATAATTAAATATAACCTAAAAGTCTAGCTTATGTATTAAACAGAAGGAGAAATGAACGGATCAAGTATTAGCAATGAGGCAACTATTTTAAAACGTACATGCAACAATTAATAATAAAAGAAATAAAGGGACCATGTACATTACACAACCTTTTTGAAATTCAGTTTATGAAACGTAGCCAAATTAACTTCACTAACTCATATAATATTCAAATTTGCATGCATTTTGTTTTTTTTCTATGCATAATAAATAAAATTACTAACCATAAAAACGAAAATGTTCAATTTGGTTTTTCCAAAATGATCTTTTATTTCCATTAAAAATCTCTCCTGTTTAACACAAAAGGTGCATTTCTTTTATTAAATCTATTAATTGCAATCAAAGTTTTCTTTCCTTCTAATTGAAATATTTCAATTACATTATTTGCAATTACTTACAAAGTTAAATTTCAAAACAGAAAACTAAATTGGATGAAAAATAGAATAATTGTTTTCTTTTAGTCATTTAAACACATTTATAAATTTGTTGTTCATATAACAGAGTAATAAATAACTTACTTAAATAAATTATTTTTCTACTCTTGTAATCCATCTATATGCTAAAATACAGTTCAAATATACATATATTTCTTCTGTTGAATAAATCGTTCTATTCTATATTATAATGAAACTAAACGTGCATTCACAAATGAAGCATTCATTTTATTTGACACAAATGTTCTTTTCATTAAACCAACTTTCCTTTTACATTCACAAAACATAAGCTGCGTTTAGTTACACCTATTGATTTACAATTTGTTATCCTCTCTATCATTAATTGAAATTATTCAATTACATTAATTCAATTGTTTACAAAGATGAATTTTAAAATGGACAAAATAGATGTAATGAGAAATAGAACAATTATTGCATGTCTAATAGTAGTTTAAACATATATATACACTATTGGATACAAACAAGAATTATATATTTCTTACCAAATAATAGTTTATCATCTCTGCAATCAATCTTTCAACTATCAAACATTTCAAATAAATAAACATATGATTTCTTCCTTTATAAAGAAACATTTATAATTCCTTATTAACATTTATTATTCCAATCAATTGCAAATTGACATTCAGACAATAGTTAATTTCACTCAAACCAATGTTACTAAAATACACACTAGAATTTGTTATCATCCTTACATTATTGCAAACATGTTTCATTAATAGAAATTTTACTTAAGCTCAAAACTTTTATTATAATTTAATTTGTATCAGTAGAGTCTTAATTTTTTTTTCCTAACAATTTTATTCAAAAATCTTATTTAATTTAATACTTTTAAATGTTTACAAATATGGGTCGTTACACTCTCCCTCACTCAAAACTTTTCGTCTTCGAAAAGAAATAAGAAGGAATAAAAAATTTGTTATATTTTATTTAAAACTATCAATTTATAATGAATTAATGTAATTAAGTATTTTAAATAAAATATACTAATTAATAATCAATAAAATCTTCATATTCAAGTTTACTTAGGTTTGAAAAAAATATTTTTCACTTCTATAAAAAATTTCTAAGTCTAAAATTCATGGAAACGGCAGAGTCTCCCTCGTACGGAGGGGTCTGAATAATAATAATAATAATAATAATAATAATAATAATAATAATATAAATAATAACCATATATATAACATATTTGAAAATAAAACATCCCAATCGCGAGAAAACAATATAATACCGCTAGAAAACTACAATCCAAAAACGTACCTATTTGTCGTGCAAACAACGCTTATTTTATAAAACCAAAAGCAGTAGCAATTGCTTCCATAACCTGTATTCCACTTATATAATCCAAAGAGGTTAATAACCATATAGAAGTGAAATGATCATATTGTTTTAAATTAACAACAAACAATCAACATAACATAACAACAATCACTTTCAACCAAAAGCATACCATCATCACAAAATCAAAAGAAATCAATACAACATAACAACAATCTTTTGCAAACAAACATACAACCTTTACAAGGGATCAAGGTAATCAACCATTTCTGAAGTTACAATCATTAAATTTAATATAATATTCATCTTATTATTTACTTTAGTTATCAATAGCTTCAAACATTCACTTAAGTTCATAATTCTTTGCTTACAATATTCACTTTCTATTTCATCTTATTTATTAGCACTACAATTATAACTTGTTTATAACTACTTTCATAACAAATTTCTTATTTATAAAAGTAAAATTCATTGAACACTTTCATTATTTAAGTTTTTCTTGTATAATATTCCCTTACATATCCTTATTTAACATTACAACTTTTAATATTCTGGTAAGTTATATATATATATATATATATATATATATATATATATATATATATCTTATAATGTAATTGAAAATTACACAAGTTTATCTTATTTCATTTTAGTAAATAAACGTTCAATGGTTATCATTTATTATTTTCATATACTTTTTGTTTACAAGTTGCAAATTTCAAATTCCTTGTATATTTCATTCATAACTTAGCATTTAATTTCTTACTTTCAATTTTAGAAGTTCCAATTATTAAATAGTTAAAATTTTATTCCATTACAATAATTGAAATTCTAATTTAAATTAACTTTGGTTTATTTTACTGGGTTTTTTTTTCTCATTATCTACTTTTCCATTCAGTTATTTATATAGTGATCAATCACTTACATAATTTGTTTTCCATTAAGGATTTAAGTCATTAATGAATCATTTCAAAAAATATAACTTAAGCTTCTACTGCCTTACTTAAGTTTATAACTTAATTCGATAATTGAATGAAAATTTAAGTTTTGGTATTCGCCCTTGAAGAGAAAGGAAATATTTCGATGTCTCTAAAAATTTAATTAAAACATTTAACCTTATTCACTTAGTAAAAATATAAGATTTAAAACATCCACATAGCATTATGTAAAGGTTTGTTTTTCAAAAGTCTAAAGCAATGTTAGAAATTTAGACTCGTTATTTTTAAAATAAGTATAAACTCAAGATTATTAAACTGAAACTAATAGAATAATCAAATCTTACGTCAAATTTCTAAATCAAAGTTTAAAATTTCATATCTTCATAATTAATTTTACGCACTTGTTTTAAAATGAATATTCAAATCATGGAAAAACATTTATTATGGTTTAATACAAAAATTCAAACAGTAAATGAACCAATAAATTTACTATTAGTACTGCGAAATCAATTGAATATTCCATACTATACCTGCGAAATAGGGATTCAAATTTATTTGCCAAGTTATTACTATAAATAAACTTCGCAAATTAATTTTTTTTCCCATTTATATAATATCTTTAAATTCTACATTCAAAGAAACTTATATAAATTTTACTTGCAATATTCATTTGAAAGCTTCATTTGCAAATCAGTTATCTTTAATACTTTTCAAAAATTAATTTGTAAATTTTTTTTGCCTCATTTATAAATACCATTTGAATGTTTAAATAACACCTTATATAAATATATGTAAACTATTTGAAAATATTTATTTACATTATTATTTATATTTACAAAGAAGCTATTGAAAACATTAAATCCATTATTTATAAATTTATTAATTTTATCTCAGGATACTTTTCAAACATTATAAATAAATTAATAAGCATTACTTTAAATATGTTTTATTTAATTAATAACTTCTAAAATATTTACAACATTAATAATTTACTATTAAACCATGTAGTATATAAATAAACAATATTTTAAACATTTTAAATTATTTAGAAAGGAAAAAATGATCAAAATCCTTTATATAATACTTTATCAAAATACTTTTATAACACGACGTCTTAACAGGTTTATCCTCGTTCTTCCGGACTCTGGCCATGCGTTGATCAGGCCTAAGGCTAGAATTCTCCAAGTACTTAGTAGACTTGTTTCAACACCGAGTGAAAATACTTGAAAAACTTTCAAAACCGATATAGAAAGTACAATCCAAACATATCACCTGGATCCCAGATACACAATGGTTATGCCTGGATCCCCCAGGAAACATCCGTACCTTTGAGCAATCACTGCCTTGCGAATTACGCCATGATAACCAAAACTGTGGACTGTAGGATACACAATGGTTACGCCTGGATCCCTCAAGAAACATCCGTACCCTTTAAGAAATCTTTGCCTTGCGGATTACGCCACCACAACAAAATCGGTAGACCGTAGAATACACAATGGTTACGTCTGGATCCCCCAGGAAGCATCCGTATCCTTTAAGCAATCTCTGCCTAGCGGATTACGCTACCCAAAATAATGACCATGGGTTATGCCATGATAGGACACTCGAGTATCACATCCGAAAAACCAAAATCAGAGTGAATAATATCGATAGAATGAATCCACAATGTGGCCACAAAACGGATATCAAGTAGAAGGCACTTTCCATATCTTTACTTCGAAAATATGTATCATATAGTACCTTTTCAAATCAATTTCAAATATCATACTTATATAAAGTCCATTATATATAAGATTCCATTTTCAAATCGAATACTTTTCAAAATCAATAGTATCGAATCATACTTATATAGACTTCCATTATATAAGATTTAGCTTTCAAATAGAGTACCTTTCCAAATCAATAGTTTTCAAATCAACTTCATGCTTAATATTTGTTTCATAGAATTTCTCCTTTTGATATAACATTAATATATCCATTCTCATAATACTGCTTATATTTCCCTTTAATTTAAATTACATTCATTTCACATGTATTATTTCTCATTTAATACTACATTTATTTGCAAATTATTTCATAAGGAAATTTCTTATGTTTATAACCAATTTATTAAACTTAAATCCTTTATATAAGACATTGTTCGAATTTAAAGTTATCACAACTTTATTTATAACCATTTATTGCAACATCTATTTATTTCATAACAATTTACACGTCATGGCTTTATTTGAAATCATTTCGCTTTTAATTCGAATTTGCTTATTCCATTTAGTTTCACCTTTACCTTTCAATTTATTTATGACACATTTGATAAATGTTAATTATGTTTATAAATATGTTTTTCCAATTAATCTCATTTACAACATTTCCTTAATCACAATTTCAATTTATAGATCCCAAGGCTTAAAGTTCACACTTGTATATTATTACATTACATGCTAAGAATGTATACCCCAATTCTATTCATTTACTAAACATAGATATAACAAATTAAACCTTTTTTTACTTGCTTTGAAATTAAGGTTATTAATTTAACTATATAATTCAACCCAACTATCAAGTTCCACTCATGTATTAATTCAAAAGGTTTCGATTATCAAAAATATCCGAATATTCCATTTTTTTCAATAGTCGAAACTACATGTCAACAAACAACAAAATTCACAACAACATTTCAATTTCATATATCCTAATTATTCAATTTATTCTCTTTAATACACCATTATTAAATTAGTGCTTAGTCCATTAATTCAATCAACAATAATTAACCAATGTTTATAATTTGATTAAATACAACAAGTTAACAAAAATGATAATAATTAAATATTACCATTTCATAAATCAAACACATTACAAATAACTATATTAGTCATAAAATACTATTTCTTCATATATATCATATAATATTAGGAAAAATAATTTCATTTCAAAATTTATACAAAACATTTTTATAACACTAACAAATACGCGCTCTCGTATATACACTCTAACAACTCATTTTAGGGTATTACTACCCTATTCCTAACGAGTTAACCCCAACAGGCTAAGTTATGTCTAAACCACGCTCTGATACCAACTGTAATGACCTACCTTTTTAGACGGTTTAAATCGACAATAAACGACACATGTCTAATTCAAACCATTCAAAAGGGAGGATTATTAATGGAGTAAATAAGAAAATAAAAGAAAAGAAGGAAAAATAAAAAACAGAATCTCGCAGCGGAATGACAAAATATAATAATCAAATAAACAGTTCATGAAGCTGTTTTACAAATAACGCATGATTACACTTTTACAATCCAAATCAGAGTTATACATACAACAGGAATAAACAATTAATGAAACAGAATACATGATGTAGTGGAATAATTATAATAAACAGTAATAATATGCGGAATCTTCGTCTTCTACCTCCAGAAAATAGTCTTCAATACACTGAAAAGCTAAGACTGACCCGAGCGTAAATCAAAACACAAAACACTTGAGTCAAAACTAAAAGATTTTATGTAAGTAAAATTAATCCAAAATACAAGGTAAGTGCAATGGCTTCAGAGATGTTAGGGGATTTTCCATCTCTTATCAAGTGTACAACGTGAATATAATATCAAAAGATTTAAAACAATTCGAGGTATTAATTTTAACCATTTTAATTTAAAAAATTCGAAGTTTAACTTAAACCTTTTAAATAATTCAATTCCAATACATAGTCCAAATTCAAGAAATTTTATGGATATATATATATATATATATATGTATCATTTCAACCAATATCTAAAATTAAAATTTTCGAACCAATGAAAACCGCTCGCTTTATCATTTCAACCCTAAACGATTTCCCCAATCTACAAGATTATTCGGTTATGTATTATTTCAATCCATAATGATAACAGTGATATAAGCATAAATAAATGTCATGTCATCCAAAATTTCAGCCAATAACATACATCACAATCAACATCCAAATTAGCAAATAAATCACAACAATTAATTGGTTATCATTTTTAGGTGTTTAACTAGAAATTATATTCAATATTAATTACATGGCTATAAAATTCAATATCAATTCAAATTAAATCTAAATGACAAATTAAAACACCAAACAACAATTAATAAACTTCTAATCACATCATAAATTTAAATTAACCAACATAAGATAATTTAATAGTTGTGAGTGGGTTGAAACACTCATCTTTGATTTGTTGACGATTAAAAATCGAATTAAATGCCCAAATTTGAACAGTGGACAAACCAATAACTAGGCCATCTTTAAGAAAATATACGGACCAGCATATCATTACTGAATCTATAAAGGTGACTAAATAGAAAGTTGTTGCAAATTCTTTTCTCTCCATTTCAACAAAAGAATCACTCAAAAATCTATTTTCTTGAGGAAGCTATGGTCAAAAAAAACATAGGTGTTTTCTGAGTTGAAAATCTGAGTTCAAATATACTTCAAAAAGATTTGAGTTTTTGGCATAGAAAGTTAAGGAATTTGAAGAACTAATCTAAAATAAAGTTGAAGCCATTGGAAAAATAAATGATTACAAAAAGAATCGCATAATTTGGTTCATTACTTAAGGAGATATGTTTGATACAATATGGTGTATTTTCATCCAAAACTGGACTCGGGAAAGGACTTGAAAAGTAGAGTTTTTGATATAGAAATATTCGAAATGGGAAGAAGTGTTCAACAAAAAATTTATTGCCATTGAAATTATACAGGATTCCAAAAAATATTTGATTTGGAGTAGTTTATTGTAATATAGAAGCCATGGAAATAAGGGAAAAGAAGGGAAAAAAGAAGAGAAGAGGAAAGATAGGGCTTTGGCCATGGGTTATTCTCGTGGGCTGTGACGGAGGTGGGGCGGTAAGAGAAGAGAGGTAGACAAGGGTTTTGAAGGAGGAAGGATGGAAATTGATTTGGAAATTTAGGATTTTTGGGGTTTGGAATTTTCTGCAGATTTAAGGAGGAAGAAGAGTACGCAAAAAGTTTCTCAAATGAGAAATTTTTGTACGTACTTGGTTTTAGTCACGTAGGAAATTAGAAGGTCAATGTGTGAGAAAAGGAAGGATCCAAAGTCTCTTAAGGTTCCTAGGGTCTCTTGGTTTACTAATGAGCCCATTAGTCTAAAATAAACCCGATAAGACTTTGCCAAAAAAAAATAGAACACAAATATACACTACAAATGAAAGAAATAAGCTACAGGTTATTTAATAATTAGGAAATTAAGGTGGAGAAAAAAATAAATGTCACATTTTATTTTGAAAGCTTTAGGCATTAAAATGCATAAAGAAATGTGCGTAGAAATGGAAAAGTTTGCAAATAAAAGAAAGTAAAAAAATTTATACGCGAAAATAAGGTGGTAATAATTAAATATAACCTAAAAGTCTAGGCTTATGTATTAAACAGAAGGAGAAATAAACGGATCAACTGTTAATAATGAGGTAACTATTTTAAAACGTACATGCAACAATTAATAATAAAAAATGATGGGACCATGTGCATTGCGCAACCGTTTTGAAATTCAGTTTATGAAACGTAACCAAATTAACTTCACTTACTCATATAATATTTAAATTTGTACGCGTTTAGTTTTTTTCTATGCACAATAAATAAAATTACTTACCTTAAAAATGAAAATGTTCAATTTGGTTTTCCCAAAATGTTCTTTTATTTCCATTAAAACATCTTTTCTGTTTAACACAAAAGATGCATTTCTTTTATTAAATCTATTAATTGCAATCAACGTTTTCTTTCGTTCTAATTGAAATAATTCAACTACATTATTTGCAATTACTTACAAAGTTAAATTTCAGAAAAGACAACTAAAATGGATGAAAAATAGTATAATTTCCTTCAGTCATTTAAACACATTTATAAATTTGTTGTTCATACAACAGAGTAATAAATAACTTACTTAAATAAATTATTTTCCACTCTTGTAATCCATCTATATGCTAAAACACAGTTCAAATATACATACATTTCTTCCATTAAATCAATCGTTCTATTCTATATATTAGTGAAACTAAACTTGCATTCCTAAATGAAACATTCATTTTATTTGAAATAAATGTTCTTTTCATTAAACCAACTTTCCTTTTATATTCACAAAACATAAGCTGCGTTTAATTACACCTATTAATTTACAATTTGTTGTCCTCTCTACCATTAATTGAAATTATTCAATTACATTAATTCAATTGCTTACAAAGATGAATTTAAAAAAGGACAAAATAAATGCAATGAGAAATAGAACAATTATTTCCTGTCTAATAGTAACTAAACATAATTATACACTATTGGATACAAATAAGAATTATATATTTCTTACCAAATAATAGTTTCTCATCTCTGCAATCAATCTTTTAACTACCAAACATTACAAATAAATAAACATATGATTTCTTCTTTTATAAAGAAACATTTATAATTCCTTATTAACATTTATTATTCCAATCAATTGGAAATTTACATTCAGACAATAGTTAATTTCACTCAAAACAATGTTATTAAAATACACACTAGAATTTGTTATCATCCTCACATTATTGCAACATGTTTCATTAATAGAAATTTTACCTAAGCTCATAACTTGTATTATAATTTAATTTGTATCAGTAAAGTCTTAATTTTTTCCTAACAATTTTATTCAAAAATCTTATTTAATTTAATATTTTTAAATGTTTACAAATATGAGTCACTGCAAGCGTAAAAGTTTATGTTTTGTATTTAAAATAGTTCACTAGAGGAAACAGGTTTTTAAAACTTTTCCTGAAAAGATTAGTAAAACCAATATTTGAAATTCCTTTACTATAGGAAATAAATAGATATTATATTAGAAAAATAATTTTAAAATACTATACAATAATAAATTGAAATTACCATTTATTTCAAAAATAACTTCAAAAATGGTTTAGTGAAAACAATGCTCGAAAACAATGAAAATAAGAAAGATAACTTAAGACCGAAAACTAGAATTCAGTACGAATTCAATTCAAATTTAACTGAAATCAATTCAAATTTGATTTAAATTTGAATTTCAAATTCTTCGAAAATAGCCAGCCTGCTGATATGTATTATAGCTCTCATAATATCTCAAAAACAACATCAAAACCGAACGAGAATGAGAGAAAAAATGAGCTAACACAATTCTAAAGTTAATGATTGTTATTGCCGTCATTTTGCACTCAGGACAGCAACATACAAACATAATTTCGACCAGGCAAACTTCAATTTTTTTAGAAAACTCAAAACATGAAATTTGTATTGTATGATCTAAGATTTTTAGAACATATAAAATTATTTAATTTGGTTAAGAAATGAAAGAGTTATGGTTAATTCCATTTCAGATTCAAACACAGAGCAAATGTTAGTTTTTCTCTCGGGATAGCAATAGAAACACTCAATTTTGTCCTAGATAACTTCAAAATTCTAAAAACCCAAAACATGAAACTTATAGCACTATGTTCAAGCTTTCCAAAATATCCAAAATTATTGAATTTGGATAAGAAATGGGTAACTTATGGCCAAAACGATTCTCAGGCCTGTGACTGTTGCTGCTGTCGATTTGCTCTCGAGACAGCAACAAACAATCTAGAGAACTTAAAACTCGAAACTTTTAGCACAAACTCTAAGCTTTTTGAAATATCTAAATTTTTTGAATTTGGTTAAGAAGCAAAGAAGTTATGGCCAATTTCGCTTCAATTTCAAACACAAAGCAAATATTGGTTTTGGTCTGGCGATAGCTGTAAAAATATTCAATTTTGACAAAGCTAACCTCAAAATTACAAAAAACTCAATATATGAAATTTTTATTACATGATTTAAGATTTCCAAAACATCTAAAACCATCAAATTTCGATCAATAACGAGAATGTTATCGCTATTTTTAGATTCAAACACAGAGCAAATATAGATTTGCTCTCGGGATTGCAGAAAGAAAATTCACTTTTGACATAGCTAACCTCAAAATTACAGAAAATTCAATACATGAAAGTTGTAGTACATGATTTATGCTTTTAGGAACATCTAAAATTATCAAATTCTGATCAAAAACGAGAAAATTATGGCTAATTTTGTTTCAGCCTCAATAATTCATAGATTGTAACATTTTTAAGCAACATATAGCTAGAAGATGTGAGTTTTTCACTCACTATGCTTCATGAAGATTAAATTATGATTTAGTGGCTAAAGATGCAATCTTTGAAGGAGAATAGACCATTAAAACTGTAAAAACTCAAAAAGCAAACATGCAACAAAAAATAAAGAAGGAATTGATAGATCTATATTTTAAACTTGATGTTTTATGGAGAGAAAGGTTTTAGAATAGAGATTAGCTAAGTTTAGAGCTTAGATTTGCATTTTTAATCATCAATTTCCCATTTTATTTGAATTATTAGAGCATGGAATAAGAAATGAAGAAGGCTGCCATTTTCTTACTTCCGAAATTTTACAGAGAGGAATGGAAATAAACGTACAGGAGCTTATCTTTCTTTCTCATTCTTAGATGAACAGGCTAAGTGATAGGTGTTTGTACCAAAATTGGGCACAACACTCTTCAGAAGTTTTTGAAGAGATAATAAATGAAGAATGTAAATTGAAAATGAGGATTATCTAACGAAAACTCCAAAACAAGAATATAAATGCGAAGACAAGCGATTTATAGTGGTTCGGCATGTTGTCTACGTCCACTGTGAAGTTTGTGCAATTTTATTGATTCTCTTTCAATGATTACAAGTGATTACAGCATATAACAGCAAAATACAACTTGGAATTCGAATTCAACAACAAGAATATGATGCAAATCTCGTTCCGGCAGAGTCTGGGCGCTTCAGAATCAAATATCCCTTCTTTGTAGGCTCTTGGCCTCTATTTATAGGCGTAGGAGGCTGATATTTCGCTCAAACTTCGGGAGACTCGTTCTGGCACGTGAGTGGGCCCACGCGACCAACCTTAGGAAGTTTCGACTCAATCGGCGATTGATACGAAGTCATTTCGTATCGATCAAGATGACGTCCAATCGAGCTGAAATTTGGTGGAGACATTCCTCAGCATGTACGCAAGCTCCTGTGAAAATTTCATGGCATTTGGATCAGTGGATCATGAGTTATCATCGATACGAAATGGGGTTTCTCGGTGGCTGATTGGTTCGAATCCACCATTTTGAATCAATCCCTTCGACTCCATCAACTCACGTGGTCTTGTGATGATGTGGCACGCATACTTCGCCTTGATCCGGTCTTTACTCCGAGTTGACCGCATCGACTCCATAAATCTCGCCTCGTTCGTATCGAGTGATGACACGTCACCCTGGTCTATTGACTCGATGGATTCGAATATGGCCTCACTGATGGATTCGAACTACTGATATTCAATGGTTACGAACAAGTCTTTCCTTGATGGACACGAAACCAATTGATGCGAACTAGAACCTTTCGATGGATACGAAGTAGGATAACCTGATGGATACGAAATAGGACAATTTGACGGATATGAAGTGCCCTGCCCATGATGGGTTCGAAGAGAGGTTTCCAGGATGGATACGAAGTAGTGACCGTTGCCTTAGTTGATGGATGCGAAGTGCTCTATCTGTCGATGGATACGAAGTAGGGAGATGCCAATGGATTCGAATAAGGAAGTGTTGACCGATACGAAGCGCGGCTTCATGATGGGTACGAAGTCCATCAATACGAAGTCAATGGATTCGAACACAGCCAAGTTCATCGATACGAACCGGTGCTCTTCGATGGATACGAAACTGTTGGACCCATGATCGATACGAAATTGATCGATACGAACTGGAGCTTGATGATCGATATGAAACCGGAGCTTTTCCCTTCAACTTACATCCATCATAACTTGAGCATACGAACTCGGATTGACTTGAAACTTGGAAAGTTGGCTCTCTTGGCTTTTCTAGTCATGTCTTATCAATTATGGCTCAATCTGGACTTAGACAAAATTCACTGATATCCATAGCGAACCTTCGTACGTCTAATATACAGGAAGAGTGATCCATGGCTTTCAATCAGTTCCTTGGTATCTCGACCTTGCCAAAAGGTGGGATAACATTTTCCCTCCAAAGTACGTCTTGTGGAAACATGACGTGCTTTGAAAAGCTGCAGTTTCTCTTTGAACGATCGTCGTATTTTTTGCTAGAAGTTGTACTCCGTATTGCTGCCAGTTATTTTGTTTGTTATATTGAATTTCGTATCAATCCTCTCCTGAATCGATGCGAAATTTGAGTTGCAACAATGTTTGACAGTTGTTTTTGTGGAGTTCCTTCGTATCCATCATCTCATGAATCGATGTGGAAGGTTGAAAGATTGACTTTGCATCGATCGATAAATTAAGAATTCGTTGAATGCGAAATGTTCATTCGCATCGATGGTAATGTTTGAGTCATGATGGACACGAAATCGTGGTTCGTATCGATGATAAGGTAAATGGAGTCATGAACTTGTTGATGTGAATAAGGGCTTCGAGTCGATGGGCTCCATCGTCTTCAGCCGTTCTTGCCATGCGCTTCGCATCGATAGATTCACCGTTCATTTTGAACCGATAGAACTTCTTGATCAAATGGAGTCGTACAGGGCGTTCGACTCGACTCGGGTTTTGACCGATTGCGACCGGTCAAGTGGATTGGGAGGCGAATCGACCCATTCCCTTCCTAAGTTCCATATAAATAGCTAGGACTTAGCCATTTTTCACTTTTTTACTTTTCACTGCTGTCTCTAATCTTCGTATCGATTCGAAATATCGAAAAAGATTGAACTGCGTCACGCCTTCGGTTCAACAAGATTCATCCCTTAAATTCTTCGAATCCCACTTTCAAATTAGGTAATCAAACATGAATCCAAGCAACGAAACTATCCCAGTTCTACTCTTCCTTCATTGATTATCCATTCAGGTAATTGATAAAGCCAGATCTGGTTTGGAGAAGAAAGAGTAGGGAGGACAAAATCGAGTCGATCTGGGGACTTGTGTTCGAATTGATGAAGGCAGCAATATTTTTCTTTGGATTTCACATCGATCCCTGGGATGCTCTAATGGAGATGATGCAGTTCGTACCGATAGTTATGGTAATGGATCGTGTCCATACGAAATGATCGACACGAAAAATTAGGTTGACAGTCGATTCGAAGTCCTTAACTTTAGATCGATACGAACTACATCTCTATGATCGATACGAAAAGTATCGACTCGAACGTGATCGATGTTAAGTTGAGGCCTTCCTGATCGGTACGAACTAGGCAACCAAGGATCGATTCGAAGTCATCTCACCTTGATCGATACGAAATCGGCCCTTGACCATCGATTCGAAACGTGCCCCCTTATATCGATTCGAAGTGATATCCCGATGGATTCGAACGAGCTTCCTGTGATCACTTCGAACCCTTCCTTTGATGGATACGAAATTTTTAGCAATCGATAGTGTGATTCCGACGAGCTTCATCCTTACATATCTGGGTTTAACTATTAAACTGCACACTTGACTATCCTTTCGAAGCTCGTCGATGGAGCTATAACTTAACACCGTGAAAACGAACTTTAACTCGAATCGATTACCAACATCTGGATGATACAGTTGTGACGGTCAGCGATGACGGTCACTCCTACTGGACTCTGATTATATTTGTTGCTTGCAAGTTTTCTTTAATTCTGCAAAATCTTTTCCAGTAATGCACAGTACTGCACAACACACACTCTTACACGTGGGGAATACACGGGTTCTTTATCGCCTAACGATAATTTCTCATAAGTTAGCCAGTTATGGAACCATCAAGTTCGCAACCGCAAGAAATCCAAAGTACAATTCCTCCGAGGCTCGAAATTCCGGACATTGAGCCCGAAGTCATTGGTCCAGCCCCAGACGAATTACCCGATGCATCTTTCATTGCCAATCCATCGAACTCCGTTCGATCCAACGTCTCTAAAGATATGCTAGGGAGAATACGCTTAAGGCGTGGCCTGTCAATGGACGACGTATTATTGTCGGGACCAAATGACAGACCACACAATCCGCCAGAGCGATACACCGCATTCAATCGTCACGCGTGTGCGGACAGAACGCTCCCTCCGTTAAATGAGTATATAAGAGAAGTATTGTCTTTTTTGGGGATCGCCCCATCTCAGCTACACCCAAATGGATATGCTTCAGTGAATAGCTTGTTCATCGTCTTTATAGAGTATCTTCATCGACCACCGATCCCGATTGAGATCAGATATCTGTTCAACTTCAAAATCCGAAATGATAACCCATCCTTTACATTCTTGGAGGCAGTAAGGAACTATCAAGTGGTCATCGGGTCCTGGACCAGGCTAAGCTACTTCAAGATGGAGTGGTTTTACATTAGATGCCCCCCAGGGTTCGCTCGGCGATGGTTATTCAGACGTTAATATAGCTGAGTTCTCAAATAATTATTAAGATGATTGCAGTTGAAGTGAAACTTATATTCTTTCTTTTTTACAACAATAATTCAGCGACCCGAAGGTGGATACTTCAAGGAGATAATCCGGGTGCTTCAAGAAGTCCCGAGTGAAGATAGGAATATTGAATTGCTCTTGACGGATAGAAATCTCAGAATTCTTGGGTTGATCGAGCGGAGACAAAGTATAGTGCTCGACGGCGCATTAAAAACTTCCTCAAGAAAGTGAGTCAAATGAAAAAAGCCTAAAGTTGTCATAATCGAGGAGGCTGATTCCGAGAGAACTCACACTGATGAGGAACCCCTGGGCGAACCTGCTAATGTAGCCCAGGACACTGAAGAACAGAGAAAAGGCAAGGCAGCCAGTTTTAATTCGCCTAGAAAGGGGAGATGGAAATCCGTCGTCACGTCCCAGCCCATTTCAGGAATTAGAATTTCGGAGGTGTCTTTTCCGAGAACAGAAAGTCTTTATGAAGGGCTTGCCGATCTTCCATTTCCGGACGATGTGTCTTTCCAGCATGATGCCGGGTTGGAGGAATTCCACCATACCTTAGAATTGAGCGAGCCTTTTCCTATTAGCATGGTCGACACTTCCGGTTGGTCGGAGGGTTGCACATTCATAAACATTTCACGGCACTACACAACCCTTAACCGTACGTCATCTATTTCGAAAAGCCACTAACTCTATTTTCATTTTGCTTCGCAGATACTATGACTGGACGAGGTTCGATGTCGGGAAGTCTTCGACAGGCTCGTAGATCTTCCATATATTACGAGTCACAAAGAAGGGAACGGGATAGAGATTACGACCATGGATACTCTAGATATTCTAGCCAAGAAAGATATGATAGAGATAGGGATTACAGACGTCGATCTCGATCTCGCACTCCTCCTCCCAGAGCTCCTGTACAACCTCCCGTCTATGTTTCTCATCCTTTCGAATCTTCATGGCACAGGTCAACTTTCCAGTATTCCAGGTCCGAGCCCCATCATCCCAGATCTGAGGCAATAACCCCAGTAGTTGCGGAACAGCCTCCTACGGAAATTTCGGGGGAAAGAGCGATCAAGCTTGCTCGGTAAAGAAGGACTTCTCGAACATTTGTTTTGATAACTACATTTTCCCTCCTCATTTGAAAAGAATTTAGGTGGAGGCTGAGCAGATGGTGCACGATTATGTGCATGACTTCTATGCCTTGTATAAGGCGTGGGCTAAAGCGGTTGAGAAAGCGTTGTCATTAGCCTTTGAACGAGCGGCCACCATCGAGAAGCTACAAGCCGAATTAACTCAAAGGGCCCGTATTATACAAGTGCTGAACACAGGAGCCGAGTCATCTCGAAATTCAGAGATGGAGGCTCTTAAGAAGGCTGATGAAGCTCAAGCGGCTATGGACAGAATGAAGAAAGAGCATTTTGTTACGGTGAAAGACATGGGCCACCGAAATACCATTGTAACCGCCGAGCGGGATGCGGCCTTGAAGGAGCTTAACGAGCTAAAAGCTAAATTTGCCGATATTGCTAAGGATAGCGACGACGCGAACAATGCGGCCCAGGAAGCGTGTGAACATGCCGTAGTGCTTCGGACTGAACGAGACGTGGCAATGGCTAAAGTACAGGCGGTCGAAGCCGAAGTCGATAGAAAATTTGAGATTGCCAAGTCCAAGCTGGAGGCTGACATCGAAGACCTCCTCATCACTTATAATGCTAATGTGTTAAAGCATAAGAATTTGGCTTGGCTCAAGAATTATTCGGTACATCTTCACAGCGCTTGGGGCCGGTTGATTGAGGAGGAGAAAGCAGCATCCGGATGAGTCAATCGACCAATTTGAGCTTGAAAACCGGTTGCTGACCGAAGATGAAAAGAAAGTCCTTCATGACGCCATAATTTCTTATGAGAAGGAGATGGTCGGCGCCCGACATCAGGAGGTCGGGGAAGGTTCAGGTGTTGAACACCAGGCTACAGTTCTTGAGATCACCGCTCCACCCCCGTCAGGGCCTACATCTGCGGTTGATTCACAGTCTGTCCTTGCCTATAACCCGGAACAACCGCAGCTATCTCCTATCCGGGAGCATGTTTCTGAAGCCGCTCAATCATCAGCAGGCTAAGTTGAGGAAGGTACTCTGAACATATCTCAAGTGTGTTCCAAATAGTAGTTTGTTTTGAAGCCATTACTAACAACTCCTTCTTATCTTTGCTCGGTGACTGGAATTGCGCCGATTTCTGCGACTCAAGAATCAAGTCAAGGGCAAAAGGCCATCACAACCGAGACGACTGTCGTGATAGTAACAGTGTCAAATGAGATGACGCAGGGGAGCACACTATCTCTTGATGAGAAAAAGGTGAGCGAGCTACTCGGCTAACATGGTGGCTCCTTCACAGACTTGCCGTTCATCATTAGTGGACTCCCGCTAGCCTCCAGCTCTTCAGTTCAGACTACAGATGCCCCCAGCCAGGCCTAAGCAATTCGTGATGAAGAAATTCTGGCCGAGATTAATGCTGAATTAGAGGCTGCGGGGCAAGGTGGTAATGTTGGTTGTGATACGACGGTGCACAGCCCAGCGCCTCTAAGGATAATATCACCGGGTGGTACTGTTGTTGATACCCGGGTGTCTGTCCCATCTTCCGTTGCAGATCTAGTCCCTCCAACTCCTCCGGTAGGCAGTATACACCTGGAATAAAGCTCAGAGGAGGACGTTGACATTATGCCCCCAACTGGAGAGCAACCATCGGAGGGG
Source organism: Allium cepa (assembly GCA_030765085.1). Taxonomy (NCBI): domain Eukaryota; kingdom Viridiplantae; phylum Streptophyta; class Magnoliopsida; order Asparagales; family Amaryllidaceae; genus Allium; species Allium cepa. The sequence continues at coordinate 226,103,367 of CM060938.1, forward strand.
AAAAGCTCAAAACGGAAGATCTCTAGTGAGTCTGAGGGTTCTCCGTTGAAGAGAAGACCAAGGAAGAAGAAATAGATTGGCCACTTAAGCAAATTTTTGATAGATAGGAACTTGTTTTTGCTTCTCATTAGTAGGCCGTGTATAGATGCAGGTTCGTCCCCTGCTAGTAGGAATTTTTTGGAAGAACTTGCATATAAGCTCTTGTTTCCAGTTAGTTGAAATAAAATTTAGCTTTCTTTATTTCAACTGTTTTTTTTGCTTTACTTGTTTAAGTGTTGTGATGATCAGCTCATGACCGCACCTATTATAGATCTTGAGCACACATTCGCGCTCCGGGGACTTAGAATAATTTGCAAGCGATAATTTGGTTCGCACTCCGAGAATCCGATAATTATCGATGTCTATGGCACAATTCGCACTCCGGGAACTTCGAGTTCATACTTACACTTCAATTCGCACACTGGGAATTTGGAGTTAGCGTTTACGTTTTGTTCGCTCTCCGGGAACCTACAGTCGATGTTTATACCCCAATTCGCACTCTGGGAATTTGGAGTTAGTGTTTGTACTCCGGTTCGCACAGCGGGAACCTAGACTTGGCCGATAGATGGTCAGTCACATCTGTTTAGGGTTTTAGGAATTCGTTCACACTCTGGGAACGACGGATTTATCGGGATCGTGGATGGTCGAGTCACATCCACCCCTAGTTGACAAGTGAGGTCGTTAGATGGATGGGTCCATCTTCCTCGAACTTGTTTAAGATATGGTTGAAGTCATTAGGCGGACGGATCCACCCTCTTCGAAGCCGTATTTATAAGCTTTATACTCCAACTCACACTCTGGGAGTTTGAAGTTAGAATTTATAATCCGGTTCGTGCTCCGAGAACCTAGAGTTGAGGTTCATACTCCAATTCGCACTCTGGGAATTTGGAGTTAATGTTTATACTCCAGTTCGCACTCTGGGAATCTGGAGTTAATGGAAGGATTGTCGTGTATCAATCCTTTTAGACGTTGGTGTGGTGATATGCCCCCGAGCTCGGGTTTCACTTAGTAAGTGACCGGTCGTATCTATATCACTCCCTATTTGAATAAATCCTATCGTATGATGGAATTTAGCTCTCCGTGCATCGTGATGTTGTATGTCATATTCAATAAATCACAGCTCTGGCTCGAAGAGATAACATTTTATTGCTGAAATAAGAAAATATGGCAAAGTCAGTTGCCTTATTACAAGTTCAAATTTCGAAATGCGAAAATAAAATGCAAAGGAATAAATGGGCTAAAATAAATAAAGCCTGTCATGTATAGTAGCGACGGAGACTCGCTATTCCAGGCTCTCGGCAGAGTAAGACCGTCAACGGTCGATAACTTGAATGTTCCATCTCCGAGCTTTTGTGAAATCTCATATGGTCCTTCCCAATTAGGTTTCATGTGTGAACGACCATGATAGATCCTCTTGAGTAAGAGATCGCCGAGTCCAAAGGTTCATGGCCGGACCTTGGCATTGTATATTCGGGAGACTCGACTCCGATACGCGGCTGCCCTCAGATCAGCCTCTTCACGCTTTTCATCGAGTAAATCCAAAGATTCAGCAAGTAGTATGACATTCGTTTTCGGATCATAGTACGTCACACGATGAGAAGACACTTCCATCTCGACTGGAATAACGGCTTCCGAGCCATAAGATAGAGAAAATGGAGTGTGTCCGGTTGCAGTCTTGCGGGTCGTTCGGTAAGCCCATAAAGCCATAGGAAGTTCATCAACCCATTTGCCCTCGGCCTTTTCCAGTCGTTTCTTCAGAATAGATTTGATAACCTTATTAACAGCTTCGACTTGGCCATTCGCTTGAGGGTGTGCAACTGCAGAGAATTTCTTATGGATATGGATTCGTGGGCAGAAATTCTAGAATTCAACGCTGTCGAACCGGGCTCTGTTATCGGTGATAATAGTATGCGGGAGACCAAACCGACATATAATGTTGTGTACTACGAAGTTGATTACTTTCTTCGTCGTGATTGTTGCAAGTGGTTCAGCTTCAGCCCATTTGGTGAAGTAATCAACTGCGACGATGGCGTACTTCGCACCACCTTTGGCCAAAGGAAATGTACCAATTATGTCAATGCCCCATACTGCAAACAGCCAAGGACTGACCATTTGGGTTATCTCAGTAGGTGGGGTTCTAGGAATCCGAGCATGTTTTTGGCATTTATCACATTTTCTGGCGTAGTCTGCTGCATCACGGTTAACAGTAGGCCAGTAATACCCGTACCGGAGTACTTTCTTGGCGAGTGCTTGCCCCCTAGTGTGATCGCCACATTCTCCTTCGTGTACATCATGTAACACTCGTTTGATTTCGTCATGCGCGATACACCGGAGGAGAGGAACAGAATATCCTCTTCGATACATAACTCCGTTTTGAATGATGAACGACGAGGCTTTTCGAAGAATCTGCCTCTTCTCACTCCTGCGCTCAGGCAATGTCCCGTGCTCAATATAATCTCGATAAGGGGTCATCCATGACTCCCTACTGGAAGTAGTCTTAAAGGTGAAGTCAGTCTCCATTTGATCAATGCTCCGAGAGGATAGAGTTTCAACGGGGACGAGCCCTAACTGCTGAGCTTCGCCCATACTTGCTAACCTTGCCAACGAATCGGCTTTCTGATTATGCTCTCTGGGTATGTATAAAATGGAATAGTAATCAAACTGACCAAGCACTTCTCGGATCTGGGCTAGATAAGCAGCTAGCCTTCGATCTTTCGCCTGATATTCAACCCGGACCTGGCACACAACTAATTGGGAGTCATAATAGATTTCCACAGTGGTAATTTTCAGATCACGAGCTAGCTTCAACCCAGAGTAAAGCTTCATATTCGGCTTCATTATTGGTCGCACGGAACTCGAACTTTAAAGCATAGCATATCGATCGGCCCTCAGGGGTTTCAAGTACTACCCCAACACCCGAGCACCGATCGTTGGATGCACCATCAGTGTGTAACTTCCAGATGTACTCAGGAGATTTGCTGGTCTCAGGCAAGTCTTCAGGAACAGTAAACTCGGCTATAAAATCTGCTAGGAATTGACCATGAATAGATCTCCTCGGAGTGTAAGTGCTATCGAATTGACTCAGTTCGATGTTCCATTTGAGTAACCTACCAGACGTCTCAGGCCGCGTGAGGACCTGTTGTAACGGTTGATCGGTGTACACAGTGATGGGATGAGCCTGAAAGTATGGACGGAGCTTCCTCGAGGAAATGACTAAGCAGTAGGCTAATTTCTCCAGCTTCAGATAGTTTCTCTCAGCTCCGGTGAGTCGTTTGCTAACATAATAGACCGGTTTCTGAACTCGGTCTTCCTCCCGAACAAGGGCAGCGCTGATTGCATTTTTTGATACTGGCAGGTAAAGATACAACTGTTCGTGGTTGACAGGCTTTGAAAGAATCGACGGTGTGGAAAGATGTTGAACCAATGATTGGAATGCACCCTCGCACTCCGCAGTCCATTCGAAGTTCCGCTTCCCTTTTCGGATCAAATCGAAGAAGGGGATGCACTTATCGGTGGACTTTGATATAAACCTGCTTAACGCTGTTACCTTTCCGTTGAGACTCTAGACTTGATTTATAGTTCTTTGAGTTTGTAAATTTCTGTATTCCTCTGGCGTTGACGATGAACCCAAGGAATTTTCCGGATGCGACTCCAAAATGACACTTAAGCGGATCAAGCTTCATCCCGTATCTCCAAAGGATATTGAACATTGAATTCTCTAATGTGGTCAGTGGAGTATCGTGATTTCACCAACATGTCGTCCACATGAACCTACATGGTCTTTCGAGGAAGTGGAAAGCTGTCTTTCGGACAAGCTTTGTTTAAGTCAGAATAATCAATGCACGTTCTCCATTTCCCATTTGGTTTTCGAACAAGTACAGGGTTGGATACCCACTCCGGGTATAGAGAATCCCGGATAAACCGATTGGCTTTCAGCTTATCAACTTCTTCTTTAAGGGCGGCAGATCTCCCTGGATCCATACCGTGCCTTTTCTGCTTAACCGGGATATACCGCGGGTCAATATTCAGGGTGTGGCTTGCGATGTCCGGCGAGATCCCACACATATCAGAGTGCATCCAGGCGAATACGTCGAGATTCGCCTGGAGAAAATCAACCAATTCCTGTTGCATTTCTTGGCTCAACTGAGACCCAACCTTCAACATTCTCGAATCATCATCATCGTCACCATCGATTGGAACATCAATCTTCAGCTTAGCCGGGGAAGCCTGACTTTCAATAGATTCTTCCTTGTTTTCATTGTCTCTCGGGTCAAGATCCCTATGGAATTAGTTGTGGTGCCTGGGCCGAGGCCCAGGCACCAATTGTCAATTGTTTGTAAAAAGGACGCAGAGAGATTCCTCTATGCCCTTTCCTTTCTCCCGTCGCTTCGCCTCGCGCAGCTCAGCTACATAACAGGCTCTTCCAGCAGCCTGATCTCCCTGCATAACTCCAATCCCACGATCAGTAGGGAACTTCAAGGTCAAACATCATGGGGCAATCGCTGCCCTGAACTCAGCAACGGCCGGTCGGCCCAAAAAAGCATTGTATGGGGATTGAATATCCAAAACAACAAGCTGTAAAATCCAAACTCTTCGGCACTCTCCAACTCCTAACTCCACTGGCAACTCTACCACCCCAGTGGGTATATTAGCACTCCCATCGAAGCCATGAATTCTAGATTGACAAGGCTTTAAATCTTTGGCTTCCATTTTCATCTAGTCGTATGCTCTCTTAAACAAAATATTTACTGAACTCCCACTGTCCACCAGGATCCTCTTTATCCAAGCAGGACCAACCTGGGCAAATATGACAAGTGGGCCAATAGTTGGGGCTTCGATCCTATCAGCATCTCGGCTCCTGAATACGATGTCATCCGTCATCGTCTTTTGTAGTTTGGCCGGAGCCCTTTCATCGAAATTACTGCAACACTCAAACTCCACATGCTTGATAGAATTGGCATATGACTCCATTTCCCTCCAGCTTCGGTCTGCTGGATGGGGACCACCACGGACTGTATTAATAACTAACCTCCCGCCTGTACGGACAGGTTCCTCCTGTCTTTCTTGAGTTTGCACACGGTCTTGATTGGATGGGCCCGCACCACCAGACTGCGGCGCCCGAACGAATTGATCTAACTTTCTTTCTCTGATCAACTTCTCAATGAGGTCTTGCAAATGTCTACACTCATTGGTATTATTTCCATAACTTTCATGGAATCTACAGAACTTTTCTGTTTGGATCTTCCTCTCCGACGATGGCTTTGGAGAAGGTTTCTTATACTGCATAGCGTTGCAAGTCTGTAAAACACGTTCTCCAGCGCTTATACTGCATAGCGTTGCAAGTCTGTAAAACACGTTCTCCAGCGACGTGTTCAGTGGTGTATAATTGTCAAAAATTGGAGCCCTACGTCGCGGGCCATGGTTCTGATCCCATTTTCTGTTCTGATTATCACTGTTCCCCGGTTGTTGAGTTTATTTATTTTGAATATTTAACTGGACTTTTCCTGAACTTTCACTAGACTGTTTAACTGCAACATTACTCTGAATCCCCTCACTGCTAGGTCTTACATCATCCTGTTTCCTAGACTGTTTTGCATCCTCACGCCTCAAGAATTGAGCGGCTTTGGAATAGAAAAGGTCCAACGATGCGGGAGGCTTCCCAGCTAACCAGTTTCCAAACTCGGAATCGGGGTCAATCCCCTTAGTTAATGCCATTAAGATCGAATTATCATTGGGGTTACTGATCTCTGCGCAAGCGGCATTAAACCTTTTCAAATATCGCTTGAGTGTCTCTCCGGGGGCCTGAGTGACACTGGATAAAGTATTAACATCTTTAGGCCCGGCGATGTGCATACGAAACTACTCGACAAACTTAGTAGCCAACTGGTCGAACGAAGAGATTAATCGAGGAGGCAATCGTGTAAACCACATCGTTGCGATGCCCCCCAAAGAAATGGAAAAACTATGGCACTTTACTGCATCATCAGCTCTTGCAGCTTCATCGACCATTCATATTTTAGGATATGTTGATTGGGTTCGGAATTCTCTTCGTACATGGACGGAGTCGGCATTCTGAATCGCCGAGGGGGTTCAGCATATAACATTTCATCCGTGAATGGAGTATGACTTCGGGAGATTCCTCAATCGTCATTTGTCAAGCCCTGACTCTCGCGAATCATTTGGCGTATCATGGCTGAAAGGTCTGGCATCGGAGCATTTTGCGCACGTTGGGCCAAAGTGTGGTCGGGTTCCACATCGACCAGGCACTGTCGACGGTCCGTGTCTCGCCTCCTTGGCTCAACGTTTTTTGGAACGTACGGTTCAGGAGTACGCCCTTATTGGTTACGGGTATCAATCCCTATATTAGCCATGGTAGCGGTAGCACGGTTATCCGTAGTGTATTGTGGAACTGTGCCTCCTCGGGAGGAGGGTCCAGTATGAAAACTGGCAGAAGGGCAAACTCTTAACTGCCCAATGGTCAATGCTGGCTGGTGATCAATTGCCTGTGCATAATTTCCGTCTAGCCTGGGATGAGTAGATCTGTGATTGTAATCGGATGAAGTAGAACTTTCAGTGGAGGAGCGAGACGCATGATCCCTTCTGGATCTTCTACGCCTTTGGCGGTCTAGTTGATTAGCTAATTCAGCATTAACGCGCAACTGCTCAGTTACCTGTTGCCGGCTTTGAGTTAGTTCCTGGAGCAATGTCTGGAACTCTTGTCTAGTAACCGGACCTGATGGATCGGAATGCCCGGTAGCATCTTGATTAGATGGAGGTATTTGCGCGGGATTCTGTCTATCCCGGCATTCTTGATCAGCGGTGATAGAAGCGGTTCTTATGCTAACCATCTTGAGAAGTGGAATCCTTTCCCTAGATTTTTGCAAATCTGAATAGAACGAAAGGAATCTGAAATTGAAATATGGATCTCTCTCTTAGATTTATGCAATCCGGTATCGATGACAGATCCAACGAGCAGGAGAAAATCTGGGTTTTCTCGTGAAAGCACCAAAGTGTTTGTACCAAAATTAGGCACAACACTTTTCGGAAGTTTTTGAAGAGATAACAAATGAAGAATGTAAATTGAAAATGAGGATTATCTAACAAAAACTCCAATTAACAAGAATATAAATGCCAAGACAAGCGATTTATAGTGGTTCGGCGTGTTGCCTATGTCCACTATGAAGTTTTTGCAATTTATTGATTCTCTTTCAATGATTACAAGTGATTACAGCGAACAACAGCAAAATACAACTTGGAATTCAAATTCAACAATAAGAATATGATGCAAATCTCGTTTTGGCAGAGTCTGGACGCTTTAGAATCAAAGATCCCTTCTCTATAGGCTCTAGGGCTCTATTTATAGGCGTAGGAGGCTGATATTTCGCTCAAAATTCGGGAGACTCGTTCTGGCACATAAGTGGGCCCACGTGACCAACCTCAGGAAGTTTCGACTCGATAGGCGATCGATGCGAAGTCATTTCGTATCGATCAAGATGATGTCGAATCGAGCTGAAATTTAGTGGAGACATTCCTCAGCATGTACGCAAGCTCCTGTGAAAATTTCATGGCATTTGGATCAGTGGATCATGAGTTATCATCGATACGAAATGGGGTTTCTCGGTGGCTGATTAGTTCGAATCCACCATTTCGAATTGATCCCTTAGACTCCATCAAGTCACGAGGTCTTATGATGATGTGGCATGCGTACTTTGCCTCGATCCGGTCTTTACTCCGAGTTGACCGCATAGACTCCATAAATCTCGCCCCGTTCGTATCGAGGGATTACACGTCACCCTGGTCTATTGACTCGATGGATTCGAATAAGGCCTCACTGATGGATTCGAACTACTGATGTTCAATGGTTACGAACAAGTCTTTCCTTGATGGATACGAAACTAATCTATGCGAACTGGAACCTTTCGATGGATACGAAGTAGGATAACCTGATGGATACGAAATAGGACAATCTGGCGGATACGAAGTGCCCTGCCCTTGATGGGTTCGAAGAGAGGTTTCCACGATGGATACGAAGTAGTGACCATTGCCTCAGTTGATGGATGCGAAGTGCTCTATCTGCCGATGGATACGAAGTAGGGAGATGCCAATGGATTCGAATAAGGAAGTGCCGACCGATACGAAGCGCGGCTTCATGATGGGTATGAAGTCCATCGATACGAACTTGATGGATTCAAACACAACCAAGTTCATCGATACGAACCGGTGCTCTTCGATGGATACGAAACCGCTGGACCCATGATCGATACGAAATCGATCGATACGAACAGGAGCTTGATGATCGATACGAAACCGAAGCTTTTCCCTTCAACTTACATCCATCATAACTTGAGCATACGAACTCGGATTGACTTGAAACTTGGAACGTTGGCCCTCTTGGCTTTGCTGGTCATGTCTTATCAATTATGGCTCAATGTGGACTTAGACAAAATTCACCGATATCCATAGCGAACCTTCGTACGTCTAATATCCAGGAAGAGTGATCCATGGCTTTCAATCAGTTCCTTAGTATCTCGACCTTGCCAAAAGGTGGGATAACAATAGGATTAGTTAATGGACTTAAGCCCAACAACAAAGGAAAAGCTTTTAGTTAATAATTTAATCACTCGACATATTAACAATATATGTTAACAATTGAAATCAATAATATTTTAAGTTCCTCTCTTTTTAAAAAAATATGAAACATTGTACTTATGATAATAAAATTGTTTTACACTTAAATAAAGGATTATTTATATTATTAAAATATTTTGTTATCACATTTCTCTATTTTAAAGTAAATGACAATTTACATTTTTAATTACAAAATCCACTATAATTAACATTTAAAATTACACAAAAATCACATTCTTGTGTAATTAAATTCTATAAATCATTTCAAACTTAATTTTATACTCAAATTATATTTCTAACTCAATTCCATCATTATATTCAATATATTTAATTTTAAAATTAATTACTCCTTTTAAAAATCATTAAAAGAAGTAAATAGCAATAATTAACAAAATTCTTGCATTAACTCTAAATAAACTCCTTTTACTCATATTATTAACTAAAGTTATTTTAATAAAGTTTCCAAACTTTATTTTTCTTATTTTATTCTCATTTATATTGTTTATTCCTAATAAACAATAAAAATCCTCTATTTGTTATTAATTAACAATATTAAATTTTAACCTCTCTTATAATTTAATATTCTTAGGCAATCGCTAAAACCAGGATTGTTACACATCTTCTTGAACAAAACCGTTACAAAATGCACTTTTAACATCCATTTAATATAACTTAAAATTATTATGATTAGTGAAAGTAAGTAAAATTTGTATAACTTCTGAACTTGCTACGGATGCAAAGGTTTCATCAAAATTTACTTCTTCTTCTCGATAATAACCTTGTGCAACTAATTGAGCTTTATTTCTCACATTCTCTCCTTGTTCATTAATATTGTTTGTATATACCCACATAGTTCCTATTATGGATTTATTCTCAAGTCTTAGGATAATTTCTATACATCATTTCTTGTAGACTGATTCAGTTGATCCTTCCTTTGGATTTTTAGGTTCAATAGTTGAAATTAAAGCAACGCTACTCGTTTTATTTAGTTGATTTCTAGTTTTAACAAAAGATTTAATATCTCCAAGTATATTTTCTATAGGATGGTCTTTCAAGTATTTTGTTCTTTTATTTGGATGTGAATTCTCTAAATTATTACTATTTTCATTTTCTGTAATCTCATTATTACTAATTTTGTTTGGGCTATCAGTGTTTTCTTCTTCTTCAATGTTTGGATTATAAACTTCAAAATTTTCATCAAAAAGGACATGTAATGTCTCTTCGATGATACTATTTTTAGCATTGAAAAATCTATAAGCTTTACTTCTATTTGAATATCCAATAAAAATTCCTTTATCCGATTTAGCATCAAATTTATTCAAATTATTTTTACTATTCAAAATAACACATCCACTACCAAAAAACTCTAAATATGATACTTTTGAATTTTTATTATAGAATAATTCATATGGCATTTTCTTTGTTAATGATCATATTAAAATTCTATTTAATATATAACATGCAGTACCAACTGCTTCAGGCCAAATTTTTTTAGGTAAATTACTATTATTTAGCATAGTTCTAGTGCACTTTAGAATCGTCCTATTTTTGTGTTCTACCACTCCATTTTGTTATGGTGTTCTTGAAAATGAGAAATTATGAATTATACCTTTCTTATTACAAAAATTATCAAAATTTCCATTTTGAAATTCTCCACTGTGACTAATCCGAATAGTTTTAATGTTACCGAACATTTGATTTTGAATTCGTCATTCCACAAGCACCACTTTTAAGTTTTAAGAAAATTGTCTAGGTAAATCTAGAATAATTATCTACGATTACAAATATATATATATCTACTGTGATTTATAGATCGTATCTGTGAGGGACTGAGAAGATATAAATGAAGAAGTTCAAGGGGTTGAAAGGTAGAAATCATTGTCTTTTCATTAGAAGAACTTTTTCTAAGTTTTCCAAATTGACATGCATCACATAAATTATTGACCTTAAAATTCATTTTGGGAAGACCTCTAACTAGATCAGTTTTTGCAATTTTAGATATTAGTTTGAAATTCAAATGACTAAATCTTTTATGCCAAATCCAAGGATCACTTGATTCAGCCAAAAGACAGATTATCATTTGAGATTTTCATACTTCATATATAGATGTTTCGTTTCCTAATACCTTCAAAGATGATGTCTGACTCATTATCTTCGATGTGATATATATCTTTTACGAATTTAATTCTGAAACCCTTTTCAAACAGTTGACCAATACCCAACAGATTGTGTTTTAAATTCTCAACTAACAAAACATTAAAAATAATAGGAGTTTTAGAATTACCGACAGTGCTGATACCCATAACATATCATTTAGAGTTGTCTTCAAAATTTACTGATCCACTATCTTTGTAAACTATATCTTTCAAAATCTTCAGATTTCCAGTCATGTGTCTTGAGCATCCACTATCCAATATCCATCTGCCCTTTTTGATCTACAGTGTTTGATTATCAGGTGTCTGCTCATCAAAAGCCATGTAACACATATTTCCTACAATTCGTACCTTTTTAAAAGATCACGTGATTTTTTATATTGAATAGATGCAAATTTTTGAAACAACATTATGATGATTTTGCAAATTGTCTTTCGGAAATAGTGTTAAAAATATTATCAAAAATTGCCACTGAAACTTTTTTCCAAAATCAGATTATGAATATTTTGAAAACCAATGCTCTGGTACCAAATGAGAGTCAGTGGAATAAGGATCTTAAGGCTAAATTAACACTAGAGGAGGGTAATTATTGTTTAGTGGATTATATGAATATTATACAATTTCTTAAAATTTTACTTGGAATGATGGAATTAACAATCATAGAATCAAACTACAGATAAAAGTAAAATGCAGTAAAAGTAAAAAGGAACATACCAGGATTTTATACTGGTTCAGCGTTACCCTATATCCAGTCTCGCATAATTCCTTATATAGATGTCTTCTTAACTAGTAAATGCAAATACAATCTCAATGTCAAAGCTATGAGACACCCTTTAGAATCCTAGCCTTTGGGTAGAGACACTTGATTTTTGGGCCACAAGCACATCCACTAAATTTAGGGCTATTAAACACACCTAATTGATTTAATGAAGCTACAATCACACCTACTTGGATTTTGGGGAAACCAAGCACACCACAGAGTATAAGAGTATGATTTGATTGAGTTTACAGACTTAGATCTGAAAGTCGCTATGCACAGGATCAAAGATGGCCAACAGCTGTAAATAATGTAAATGCAATGGATATAGTAAAGTAGATCACACAGTCAATTTTGATACTGGTTCGAACTCCCATTCTATATCTAGTCCCAGACTCCTTCTGAAATTTAACTATCAACCCTCTCTTAACTGGGAGGGATAGGTATTACACCGTCTAAGCAACCGAACATGACTTCTGCCTCCTAGACAATCGAATAGGATTTCTACTGCCTCAGCAACCAAACAGGACTTCTAATATAAATAGTAAAGTTGTTTCTGACTGAAGATGCTCTTGAATAGCACTGATAAGTCGATAACATATACCTTTCTTATAATATTCTCCTTTGTGGTAAGGCATGTAATTCGTGAAGATAGAAAGATTATTAAATCAATTAATGAGGTTTACTTGATTGAACAAGTGATTTGACTGAAATATTGATTGCAAATGGAAAGATAGTTTAGACAATAAGATTGAGAATTTAAATCAGGAATTGGTGATTAAAAAAATTGAATTGAAGGCTGTATATAGTGTTAAAGTGTTGTAACTTATCGTGAAAAGCAGCAATCAAAAGGTATGGAAACAACTCTTGAATCAAGGGTTGTTTCTATTCGATGAAGTGAAGTTCTTTTCAGAAATATAGCCGTTATGCAATTTCAGTCAACTGAATAAAAGAATTCAATCAACTAAAATATTAAAAATTTGAATCTGATAGGAATCAGTACAAAAAACATGCAATACAATCGACCAAAAAACATGCAATACAATCCTAAGTATAATATCTCCCTCTATCAATATGCATATGAATTTCTCCCCATCTGTCATTATAAAAAAGAATGAGGGAATATAATAAATTTTATAAAATATCTTGTAAATAGCGGTATAAATCCAATACTAATTATGGAGAAAATAGATTTGACCGTATTTGCTGAAGTCCATATTTCATAATATAGAACATCCTTTAAAATTCCAAAATCTATCCGTTTTCTTTTGTTTTCTCCAAGTACCTACAATAAATAATAATCATTTTTTGTATCCACTTACTACGTTAGGGTCCGGGGGATTAGATCTTGGGAAAACACACCATTTGGGTGTTGTTGAACCTTTATAGATATAATTTTCGTTATTAACTACCATATCAAAATAATCATCAATGTATTTTTCGCTATTTTCCCAATAAATAGGAACCCAAATACTTAGATAATTTTTATTCATATTTCCCGTCAATTATTTTGTACTTCTAGAGAAATTATAAACATGATTGGTCATAGCCTATTTGAATTTCTATAAAAATTGGATTTAGACTTTACTCGAAATTTAGCACTAGCTCTAACATTTTTGCTATACATGAAAGTGCATCTAGTGCTATTTCTACGATCACTTTTATTATGTCCTAAACCACTTTTATCATGTAAAGGTCTAGAAATAGTAAAATCATGTTTAAATGTTTTTTGACCTTTATTAAATTTTGTGACTTCAGTGTTAAGTTTATCCAATTTAGCTTCAAAGTCACAATATTATTTTCAAACGAAATATTACTATTTTTCAAAATAACATTTGCTTGTTTAGTTCAAAATTCTCCCTTTTTAACGTACAATTCTCATTTTTGAGAAGAAAAATTTGAGATTCTGAATTATCTAAAGATGATTGTGGTAAATCATTTTGTCTTTTGAAATCCGTAATTACTTTTAAAAGTTTTCTTTTTCTTGTTCAAACATAGTATTTTGTTCATCTGGAAAATTTATTAAGAGCCTTAAAATTATTTTCAAAAAACCTTGTTGATTATCTAAATCTAATTTCTCATTTTTCAATTTCTCATTTTCAACTTTGATCGATTTCATCTTTTCTAAAATAAGAAAATTATGCTTTGAAATTTTATCGCATATACTAACTAATTCATTATTACCATCTATTGAAATTTGTAAATCAAAAAGTACCTTTTTGTAGTCCTCATTGGTGGCTTTGACAGGGATTTTGTTTGTTGTATTTTGATTGGATCTTTTTCTGGCCATTATTCTATGATGTTGTGACGATCGATAGAATTCGAGGCTCTGATACCAAATGAAAGTCGCTATGCACAGGATTAAAGATGGCCAACATTGTAAACAATGTAAATGCAGCGGAAATAGTAAAGTAGATCACATAGTCGATTTTTATACTGGTTTGAACTCCCATTCTACGACCAGTCCCAGACTCCTTCTGGAATTTAACTATCAACTCTCTCTTAACCTGGAGGAACATGCATTACACCGCCTGAGCAACCGAATAGGACTTCTATCGCCTAGACAACCGAATAGGACTTCTTCCGCCTGAGCAACCTAACAGGACTTCCAATAGAAATAGTAAAGTTGTTTCCGATTGAATATGCTCTTGAACAGCACTGATAAGTCAATAACGTACACCCTTCCTATAATCTTCTCCTTTGTGGTATAGCATGTAATTCGCGAAGATAGAACGTCTATTAAATCACTTAATGAGGTTTGCTTGAATGGACAAGCGATTTAAATGAAATATAGATTGCAAATGGCAAGATAATTTAGACAATAAGAATGAGAATTTGAATCAAAAATTGGTGACTAAAATAATTGAATTGAAGGCTATATATAGTGTTAAAGTGTTGTAACTTATCGTGAAAAGCAGCGATCAAAAGGTACGGAAACAACTCTTGAATCAACGGTTGTTTCTATTGGATGATGTGAAGTATCTTTTCAGAAATATAGCCGCTATACAATTTCAGTCGACTAAGCAAAAGAATTCAGCCAACTAAAGTATTAAAAGAATTTGAATCCGAGAGGAATTGGTGCAAAAAAACATGTAATTTAGTCGACTGAAATAGGTAGTTCAGTCGACCGAACATTCATATCAAATTGTGCAGAACTGTGCATGTGCACATATATGCAGTCAACCGAATGACCTTGTTCAGTAGACTGAATTCTACTGATAAGCAAAAATTACCACGGCTAATTAGATTAGAGCAGTTGCCTTCTAAACTATGACCTGGGTTCGAGCCCTGCTCCATGCTTATTTTTGAAATCTTGATTTTTGATTTAAAAGATGATTTTATTAATGCCCTAAGTTCAAGTATTTCTTCATATATTATTATTGTTATTATTTTATTTTGTTTTTTAAAATAAAACTTTTATTGCTTTTATAGAATGTTTCGAATGTGTATGTGTATGTATATGTGTGTATACCGCTTTGAGAAGATTTTAACATCTGTAAACTCTAGACATGACACTCTATGACTAATAATACTTTGTCACCTTCGACTTGTCTCTATTGTATATCTCTTCTTGTATCTCCATAAACATACTTTCATTCTCTTTTGTGCTATATATCTTCAAGTTGAACTTAATTGTTTGTCTCTTTTTGATGCTCATGTACCTGCAAGTTAGCTTAGAGATTCTTTGGCATAATTGTATAGTTGTTGTCTTTAAAATCCAACAATAGAGGTTCTAACAGGATCTTTGATCTTGATTACAGTTGATTCTATAACTCTTGATTAGCACCTGATCATGAGAGTGATAAGAGAAATCAGAGAGGACGAAAGAGTACCAAACTGTAATGATTGAATTTAATTCTGATCGAATTTCGGCAGAGTTTTAATAGAAATTGCTTTAAAATCAAGAGAGTGAAAAGAGGAGAGAAAAATGAGAAAGTAGTTAATGAAAATTCATTAGGAAGACTGGTATATATAGGGAAACAACAGTCATCTCCGTTCACGAAGAGATACGATGAAAAGACACTTCCATTCAAATTTGAAATTTGAAAAACATGGCCACTATGTCGATACTTATAGAGGATATGTCTATATATCCTTTTGCATTTTGAAAATTTTGTTAATAAAAATTGTTTTGAAAATATTAAGTTTGATAAAATATTTTGAAACTTTGTACAAACATTTAAACATATTTTATACAAATTTTAATCATATTAAAACTTAATAAAACTTTATAAAATAATTTTGAAAGAATTAACAAGAATATTTAATATAATGTAAATAATATATATAAAATCAATATAGTTATAAATTATTTATGTATAAACAATAATTCAATATATAAAAACTTAGAAACACTAAAATAATATCTTTATAAGTAGTGATTTGAAAATCATTTTGGAAATATTTTGAAAAGGTTATTTCATAAAATAGAATATTTGAAAAACAATTTAAAAATAAATAAAGAAGGTAAGAGAGATCAGGAAAGTGCTATCAAGGTTTTAACATAAATTCTATGACTTTATAACTTATATGCAATATCTTGAAATCTTGAACTCTTCAATACATGAGTCTTCATTCTTGAACTCTTAAAATTTTATTTTAGCATTTTGATACAGCATCTTGATACTGTACAGTCTTCTTAATCAATACCTGTCTAATATCCTGTACTATATACTATATGTATCTTAATAAAATATTAGTATCCAAATTTTACATAGTGTCCTATAGTTATTATCATCAAAACCAATACCTAAGATACTAATAAAAACAAACTGGAGTTTCTTTCTAAACAATTTAGGTATTAATATCGTAATTATCTTAACGTGACTATAATTTGATTGAATTCATTAATAGTTCTTCAGGTTTGTATACTTCAAAATTATTTTTGATCATATTTGTGTTTTGTAGTGGATGTTTTTCTACCTGGTGTAGCAAGGTTCCAGATTTTATGAAAAATATATCTAAATGTCGCCAGAAGACTTTGCTTGTTAGATCAACAAGCTCAAATCAAAGGTAGGATTTTCATTTTATTACGTATTTTTCTTTTAGTTCGATTTTGAATTTGTTGCTGTTTTTTTATATTAATGATTTTGGTTTATGATTTAACTGTTCTGACCAAATTCTGTTTTTCTCTTATTTTTGTTTTGATTGGTATGCTTATGAGTACAGATTCTTCATTTATGTTGTAGGAGTTTATTAGATTCATTAATGCATAAACATCTTAGAACATTTAGTTGTTTTGAAAAAATTATTATAAGTAAAGTTTAATTATTTTTTATGCTCACATATCCAAATCCATTTTCATTTGATTTTTTGTTTTCGTTGAATATTATAACACTATCATCTATAATTTATTTTGTGGAGAATTATGGTGTTTATTAACATATAGATTCCAATAAACCTTAAGTTGTCCAATATAACAAAATCAAGTTGTGAGAAAACAATTATACCGAAAATAAAGGGATGTGTAAAAAATAATTTGTCACGCAGTAGTCTAGGGAAAAAATATAAATGAACAAGCAACAGTTTTGTACTATCTTCAGTAAGAAACTTTAAAATTTTATACAAAGTTTAATTTTAACTACATATATTGCAAACTTATTTTTTCTAAATTCCGTTGTAATCTTAGTCAATTGGACTTATTTTATGTAAATTTGGGTATTATCCTTCTTAACCAGTCTAGGTTTTACATATTTTTCTGTGTTGTTTAATATACTATGAAATGTTTACAAAATACTCATATTTTTGGTTTTCACCAAATTCTTAGTGATATTACGAAACAATGATGAAATTATCTATAATTTTTTTATAAAGTTTGTTTTACGTTAAAATGTTTTTAATTTTTATGGAGATGAAATGTTTTCATTCATGATTATACATTAAAGATATAATTGTCTATGATATTCATCACCGAACTATTTTAAAATTGGTAGGATTATATAACTATTTGTACCATGCGGTTGTAAAAACAAATTAATTGCTTATGATTATGACCAGATTGAATTCAAAGTAATTAAAGAACCAATCACAATTAATTCTACTTTATTTGTGATTCAACTTAATGAGAAAATCAGTTACATATTATATCTCTTTAATCTAATAAATTAAGAATTAAAATATTATTAATCAATTCCTTTGTGGTGCCCCACTCCGAGACTCACATTAACAAAGAGTATTACTAAGTAATACTATCTGCTAATGTAGAGAATAGAGCTGGTTAGAGGCGACCATCCATAGCTTTGTCTTAAACATGTATTGAATACGTCGATTGGGTGCTCTAATTTTTTTCTCTTTTATCTTTACCAAGTGGATCGACATGCTCAATAAATGTTAAATACAAAATTACGGTGGCTAACGGATCTATCAGAACAAATATAACAATAATGAATACAACATATCACAAAACAGCGGTCACACACGCACACACATATATAAGTATGTATGTATATATATACATATATATACATATACACGGATACATCACCGTACACTACATAGTGATACAAAAGTGGTACATAAATCACAACGTATGCGTCAAGTCAACGAATAGATACATATCAAAGTTTACAAAACTACACAAAAAGGTAACTAGCAGATAATCCTAGCGGAAGCAACATGGTAGTAGTCTACGGCTGGTGACTAACCTGAATTAACTCGGTCTGACCCAAATATATAAAAATACATGTGTCATTCTAGCTTAAAATAAACTGATTAGCATATGAAAGATGAGATAAAGGGATAAGTGATAACATCTCTTCTCAAAAGAGAAGAAGCACTAACATATGTCAACTACAAAATATGAGGTAATATCACTAAAATACTTCTGATAGAAGTTTCTCGAAAGAGGAAAATTCAACAACAATATAAAATAATCACAAATATTCGCATCATATCATCGGCATGTAAAAAAACTAATATAATGGCTCTCATCGATCATAACTTGAGATTACAAATCTTAAAAAGGCCAAAGAATGGCAACTATAAATCATAATATGTAGAACTTGACTAAGAGTTCAAAACTCCAAAATGTAATGACCATATAGTAAACAACACGATAGCACTCAGGCTATATAAATAATCCAATAGAGTTAACTATGATGAAAACGTTTATAAATCATCAAAATTCTAGAAATCAACATAGAGAAATCTAGAAAAACAACAATGAAAAGAATAGGACCCAACAGTCTAGAAACTTGCCCAACAGCTATAAGTGTAGAAAGGACCCAATAGTCCAATAAGTGGCCCAACAACCTGCCAAGTACTATATATAGGAGACCCAACATTCTCTAATAGGACCCAACAGTCTGTGATTATCCCAACAGTTTTATATACGACCCAACAGTCCAAGTACTGGCAATAACTCATGAATGTGTCACAAACTCTCAGAGAGTAACCCGAATAGCCGTAACTATGCGTCCCATACCACATGTTCTCACTTATTGGTTTACTAACTGCAAGTCAATGCCACACTAGAAAATAAAATCATTTAAATCACAAATTGCCCTCTCAAAGGGTGCAATATTAGCTTTAAACGAACATGTTCGGAATTAACCGAAAAAGTAAATGCAAGTGTCCCATACCGCATGTTTTACTAAACCGTTTACTTCTCTTCCTCGTACGCTCGTAGAGTGCAAAAATGTATATTTTATGTAGAAAATAATTTGTTTTAAGAAAACTAGTTTTTGAAACAATTTTCTGAAATCGTTTGGAGAACATTCCTTTGAAATTCCATTTATTATAGAGAATCTATAGTTTTAATAGCTTTAAAATAATTTATAAATATTGTAAAATATTTATGTCAGAAGCTATTTTATTATATCCGAAATTGTATTAGAAAAACCGTGTTCGAAAACATCAAAAATCACCGAAAATGCTAAAAATCAGGATAAGAAATCATCTCCAACAACATGTCAATCTGGGATACAAATCAACCAAAATGTTGACTCACCTATTGATAGGTTTTAAGCCCTTCGGAAACACCCCAAAATATCACTAAACGGGTCACAATAGTTGCTGGAATATGAAGAAGAAAACAAAAGAACAAAAGAAAGAAGTCAGGAAAACAAAACAAACTCAGGTCAACCTATAGGTCGACCATTGTGAAGCATAGGTCGACCCTAGGATCGACTATGTATTGCCTGGATCGACCTATAGGTCGACCCCTATGGCTTCTTGGTTGACCTCTGGGTCGTGATTTCTTCGGGCAGTTCTGCCTTCTCCGATTCAATTTTTGAGCACAAGTTTCAAGCAATTTCAAGATGAATTAGACTATGAAGTTTGACGAGCACAAACAACAAAATATAGACAATGATCCAGAAAAAACTTCATTCAATTCTGGTATGAAATCAAAGAGATATAGGTTCTCAAAGTTGAACCTAGACATCAATTTTCACTGTAAATTACAAACTGAAATATACAGTTTACTGTATATCAAAATAAGAATGTAAATTACATCCAGATTTTTATCAGCGGCTTATTTTTGCTAGAGATGTGAGTTTTTACTCACCTTATATGCTTTTGAGAAAAATTGAGTTGCAAGCTAAGATCTTTCCGACTTTGAGAAGCTTTACTCACCTATAGAAGCTTGAAAAAGAACAACTAGTAGGAAAGAAAAGAGTTACAGACAACTCCCATTCTCATAATCATAAATTGGTGAAATAACTTCTGATTTTGGTTTCGATTACCTGCTATTCACTTCGATTTGCAAATTTTCCTTTTGATTTTCCTTTGATTTAGCCTAGTTTTGATGTTGGTTTTGAAAACTAAGAGAGAGCGCCCATTTTATAGTTTACTGGCTTGTTTTTAGACAGAAGAAGCAAGAATGAGAGAAGAGAAGAGCACTTGCAGCTTCTCTTGATTATTCTAGAAATAGACTTTGGACTTAAACCCAATATCCATCAGGCTATATGTTAATACTTAGACTAAATTAACTAAGTAAATTCATATTTCCACCGTATTCTCATTATTTACATGTATTTCCACCAAATAAATTTTATTTAACAAATTTTTATATTACAAAATTGTTTTATCAACACACAAAAATTAGTTTATCCATTTAAAACTTATTTTCATCATTAAATTCTTATTTTTACTTAAATATTCCAATTTACATTATTAATTACATAAAACACTATTTTTAACACTAAAACTTACACAAAAATCATTTCCTTGTACAACTAAATGTAACGAACCTTATTAACAACATCTTTACATCCAAATATTATTTTTACCCAAAATTCTACCTTTTTATTTGCATTATTTAACATATAAAATTTTAATACTTCAATAAAATTAGTAAAAGTTAACATTTGGCAATAATTTGCAAAATTATTGCATTTTACCAAATTAAAACCTTGTGGTGCTCATTTTTATCCCAATTTAACACAATAAAGTTTTAAATTTTTTTTTCAACATTTTACATTTATTTTCAACATTATTTATTTATTCCAACAAATTATTATTGTATTAAATTATTTTACCTCACTAAATTAATTCAATTAATCCTCAAATTAGCAAACTTCTACTATTCAACTTTTATTTCCAACCAAACTATCTTAATTCTCATTTATTCATCAAAATCCATTGTTTATTCAAAATAGATAATTTAACAAATTTTCCAACTCTAATTTATTTAATTTCTCTTTCAAATATAAAATTTGAAACTCGATTTATTCCCAACATTTTATTTTACTTAAAATTCAAACCAACTCATAGTTTAAATCTATTTTCCTTAAGTTTTCTCCAAAATAAAGGTACTTTGTCCAAAATTCCATATGTAAATCATTTTCATTAATTTAACATCCTTTATCGCAAATTTTCTCCAAGTAAATTCCAAAACTAAAATTTTAGATTTTACTTAAATAATTAATTGAAATTATCTATTCCAAATTATATTATCTCTTGATTAATAAATTATAATCTCATCATAATTTATTATTATTGTTATTAACCGGTAATCGCTAAAACCAAGGTTGTTACAGACTCCTCGCGAATAAAAATTGCATCCTTGCTATTTCTAGAGGAGAACTGTATTCAACCCAATTTATGTCATCTAGCAAAAGAGAATTGATAAGCTTGAGTTTAAAATTCTCACCCTCAACACAAGAAGATAGAAAACCAAGTTAAGATTGCTCAATAAATTCTATGGTTTCCCGAGTGTAGTCATCTGAATTAGCAGACCATTGAATCTTTACGAGCATCACATCCCTGTTTCAAAGGCGTTTCACCTTCGAAGCAAGAACATGAATATGTTATACAATAGATAAATCAGGTGAGATCGATTCTTCAAAAGCTTCACGAATAGAGTCGGGACTTAGCATAACTTCATCCTGGACTCCAACCAACAAGATGGTGTCGACATGACTTTCCTTATAAAGCTACGAAAGTAGCCATACCGATATTAGACTGATAACCATTATGGTAAGTAAACTCAATAAGAGGTAGGTGGTCTCTCCAAATACCTCCTAGATCATACGACTACATAATGCAAGTCACTATATAATTGCTTAAAGGCAAGTTACACATAAGGAATAGATTTTATACTTTCGGTTCCTAATCAAATCTTCATAGTGTTTCCAAATCCATTATCTTTATAAACAAATTCTCAATTTCCAACACTTGAAAATTCTCAAAGCTTCTTATATAAAATTTAATTTATCTCATTACTCTTTATTTAGGGTAGATAAAATTTGAGCTGTTTCATACTCTAATTCTTCCACAAACATATATTAGTTTGTAACATATTTTCAGACCAATAATCAATTAGGTTACACTCACAAAATAAGAAGTATTACATTGGAATGTTAAGGGAAATAAATCATTTTTCAATTTCAGACTTGCTATAAAGAACTTAAGTTTTGATATAGAAAACATTAAAATCTAAGAACATTTATACAATGAAAGTTGTTCTTCTATGTCTAAGATTTCTAGAATTATAAAGATCATCTAAATCTGACTAACGGATTGAAAGTTATGCTAAATTTACTTTCAGATCAAATCTTAGAAATTTTATAATAGGACAAAAATGTCCATCCACTTTCAAACCCATTTTAAATCGATTAAAATGCATAATCTTCCAAAGTGGTAATAAGAAGATTTATAGCTAACTGAAAGTACTTTTATTTACAAAATGATTGAACTCATTTGATGTTATAAATCTCAAGTTATCGTTGTTTCAGTAGAGCACTTTTCCAAATAAAATTTCATCTTTTAAAATCAGTTTAAAATTCGAAATTTTAACTAATTTCAAACTTAATTTTCCAAACAAGATTTTAGCGATAAATCATTATTATTACATGATCTCCATTTTCGAAAAGCTAAAACATTCAAAATTGTAATTAACCTTATGTAATCATCTTAAAAGAACAATTCATTAACTGGAACCATTTTTATCACTTTACATAATCAATTTTTTTATCATTTCCAAACAGTTAATTTTGAAGACTCATTTTGAAAGAGATTGCTAATCTCTTTTATTAGCAAGAGATAATTATTTATCCAAAATATATTTTGGATTTACATATTAATTTTGAAATTGTTCTCACAATTTAAAACGATTGTATCTCATCCCTTCTTCATTTATTATACCTTGTACTTCTTAATAGAATTTTATAATAAATGGACCATTCAAATTCATATCAATAAATCTTAATATTACCAAAATTTAAAATAAGGGCCGGCTCAAAATTTCATGTTATAAGTCTAAAATTAGCATTTCTTTATTTTCCTTTATGATAGAGTTTTAAATCTTATTATTATTCAAACAACTAATTGTCAAAACAAAATTTTACAATCATCATTTATAACTTTGAACTAAAACATTCAATTGATATTTTATTTTTTCAATATAATGTATTTTCTTATCTTGAATACATCATTTTATTAATCAAAGCATCACATGATATTCTCTTCCAATTAAAATATCTCTTTAATTAGAATCATTTAATTTACTTGCTCAAATTTCCATATGATATCATTATTTAGATTTCTATTGGTTATACTTACATAACCAATTAAAAACTTAACCATATACAGTTTCATAAATTTCCATTAATATACTAGCATTGCCTCGCCATTGATTTTTAGTGTATAACCCTATCAATTGGCTACAAAGTTGACCAAATGATCAAAGCTACCTTGCCACTTATCCATTAATCACTAGGGTTCAATGACTACATTTGTCATCTAAAATAAATTAATACCCAATCCCATATTAATTTATTTTCAAACTTTTACTTATTACAACTCAATTTACTATGTCTGACTATCTCATTATAGTGTTTAGGAAATTCCTATTGATAACGTTGGTCGAACGTAACGACCAGATTTCTTAGAGCGCTCAATGGACAATCCAACACGAATCATTTTTCTATATGATAAACATGCCTCTTATAAAATTTTACAAAATATTCTTCGCTTATCTCAATAAACAGAATCCAAATATACTTATAAGTACATCTTCTATTAGAAAGAATTGCAATTTAAATTATTTCTCTTGCTCATCATTAATGGATACAAGGTTGAACTCATCGAGATATTCCCAGAATACTCGATTCATAAGATCGAAGAAATAAGCTGGAGCGTTCGTTAAACCGAACGGCATAACGAGCTACTCCTAAGAACCAAAACGAGTGCGGAATGCGGTAAGAGGAACGCTCACCCCCGCAACTCATAGCTGATGAAAACTAGTGGCAAGGTTAAGTAGAGAAAAGACTCTAGCACCCCTCAATTGATCAAACATGTCATCGATCTTAAGTAATGGATAATTATTCTAATGGTTAACTCGTTAAGCTTGCAGTAATTGATGCGAAGCATAAGAGTACCATCAAATTTCCTAAAAAAGACAACCACGACACCCCACGGTGAAGACCAAACTGAATGAATTTCTTAGCTTCAAGCTCCGATAATTGCTTCTTAAGTTTCTCATTTTTCTTAGGCACATCCTTGTGGGAGGATGACTAATAGGCTAAGAACCAGAAATGAGATCAATACAGAACCCAATTGCCCGATTGGGTGATAAACCCAAAATGGACTCGAATACATTAGCAAAATCACAAACAACTGGAAATCGTGATACATCATCATCATCTCGAGACTCAAGAGCAAACAAAGATACTTCAGAATAACCATCAGCATTTCGAAGAAATAGTGATAACTGATTAGCTAAATTAGGATGCCTAAGATATATGATCCTTTTAGAACATAGGAATTGGGCTTGATAATAAGCAAGCCAATCTATCCCCAAAATCATATCAAATCCGGGATAGTGAGTAACATGTAGATTCACACGAAAAGAAAAACCACAAAGAATGATCTCCA
The DNA here is from genome assembly GCA_030765085.1 of Allium cepa. Taxonomy (NCBI): domain Eukaryota; kingdom Viridiplantae; phylum Streptophyta; class Magnoliopsida; order Asparagales; family Amaryllidaceae; genus Allium; species Allium cepa. The sequence continues at coordinate 226,128,261 of CM060938.1, forward strand.
CATTCTCACATAACATGCCAAGGGTTGCAGATCCTCCAATAGGATTCGCAATCATCAAAGAAGTAACAAGGAAAGAAACATCCAACAGTATAGCATCAACAAGTTCCTTTGATACGAATGAATACGACGCACCCATATCAAAGAGAACTCGAATAGAACGATCACGATAAAGATTATTCATAGGGTAATATATCATTAATTTGATTATGGAACACTACGGAGTTAAAAATGCATTCCTAGATGTATTCCCAACTTATATCTGCCCCAAAGGACATGAAAAGGTACGGTGATTAAGGAATATTAAACATTTATACTGTACTCTAATGTACCGTAATATATGTTCTGTTCTGTGTTTATCATATTTTGTTCTGAACTCAACTTTGATACTAAGCTGTGATGCCCCACCACGAGACCACATTAACAAAAAGTATTATAGGGGAACATTTTTAGGGATGTTATGGTAACGGTAAATTTACCATCACCATACCATTACCAGTCAATCGGTCACTATTTTAAAGTAAAGTCGGTATACCAGCATAATCGGTATGGCAATGGTAAATTTACCCTTTTTTGGTAAAACATCGACAATATGTTTTTAAAACCAACGGTAACAGTAATTTACCAGTCCATTCATAGTACATTGATATTCATGTATGATGTTTTATTATAGGCATTTAGTAGCAAGAAAACAGTTCATTTTATTTCAGTAATTCAACTCAAATGATGAAAAATACACTTCTTTTCTATATCCTTTATTAAGTGACCCAATGAGATATATAATGAATCATTACTCAGTGCAAAAATTTATCAACTTATTATTTTTCTAGACAAATAATAGTTTACCATTACCAATGCAATGGTTACCAGTTTATCGATATATCAGTCATTAGTATACCAGTCAATTGGTAACGGTAAACAATTTTAGTTTACCAGTAAAAATGGCGCAGTAACGATATTTACAAAATGGTAATAGTAACCATTACCATAACAGCCCTAGGAATACTACCTTCTAATGCCGAGAATACGACTGGTTAGGAGCGACCATCCATAGCTTTGTATTAAACATGTATTGAAAACATCGATTGGGTGCTATAAATTAGTTATCTTTTATCCATCTCAAGTGGATTGACATACTCAATAAATGTTTAATACAAAACTACGGTGGCTAACATATCTATTAGAACAAAATATAACAACAATGGATACACCATATCACAAAGCAGCAGTCACACACATACACATATATATACACATGTACACGTATACATCACCGTATACTACATAGTGATAAAAAGTGGTACATAAACCACAATATATACATCAAGTCAACGAATAGATAAATATCAAAGTTTGCAAAGCTACACAAAAGGTTAACAAGCAGATAATCCAAGCAGAAGCAACATGGTGGTAGTCTACGGTGGGTGGCTTACCTGAAATAACTCGGTCTGACCCGAGTATATAAAAATACACGGGTCAGTCTAGCTTAAAATAATCTGATTAGCATATGAAGGTGAAATAAAGGGAAAAGTGATAACATCTCTTCTCAAAAAAGAAGAAGCACTAACATATGTCAACTACAAAATATGAGGTAACATCACTAAAATATTTCTTGTAGAAGTTTCTTGAAAGAGGCAAATTCAACAATAATATCAAATAATCACAAATATTCGCCTCATATCATCAGCAGGTACAAAAGCAAATATAATGTCTTTCATCAATCATAACTCCTAAATAAGAGATTACAAATCTCAAAAAAGCCAAAGAATGGCAACTATAAATCACAATATGTAGAACTCGACTAAGAGTTCAAAACTCCAAAATGTAATCACCATATAGTAAATAATACGATAAGCTATATAAATAATCCAATAGAGGTAACTATGGTTAAAACATTTATAAATCATCAAAATTCTAGAAATCAACATAGAGAAATCTAAAAAAATAAAAATTAAAAGAATATGACCCAACAGTTCAGAAACTAGCCCAATAGCTATTGATGTAGAAAGGACCCAACAGTCCAATAAGTGGCCCAACAGCCTACCAAGTTCTATATATATAGGAAACCCAAAAGTCTCAAATAGGACCCAACAGTCCGTGATTAGCCCAACAACTTTATATAGGACCCAACGATCCAAGTACTGGCAATAACTCGTGAATGTGTTACAAACTCTCAGAGAGTAACCCGAGTAATGGTAACCGTGCATCCCTTACCGCACGTTCTCACTTATCGGTTTACTAAGTATAAGTCAATGCTACACTAGAAAACAAAATCATTTAAATCACAAATCGCCCTCTCAAAGGGTGCAAAATTAGCTTCAAATGAAAAAATCCGGAATTGACCTAAAAGGTAAACGCATGTGTCCCATACCACATGTTTTACTAAATCGTTTAGCTCTCTTCCTCATATGCATGAAGAGTGCAAAAATGTGTATTTTATATAGAAAATAATTTGTTTTGAGAAAACTAGTTTTTAAAACAATTTTCTGAAATTTTTTGGAAAACATTCCTTTGAAGTTCTCATTATTATAGAGAATATATAGTTTTAATAGCTTTAAAATATTTATTTCAAAAGCTATTTTATTATAAAAATCCTTTCTACATTGTATTAGAAAACCCATGTTCGAAAACATCAAAAATCACCGAAAACGTTGAAAATCAACATAAGAGATCATCTCCAAAAACATGTCAATCTGGAGTACGGATCAACCAAAATGTTGGCTCGCCTATTGATAGGTTCTAAGCCCTTCGAAAACACCTTAAAATATCACAAAACATATCACAATAGTTGCTGGAATAATTAGAAGAAAATAACAGAACAAAAGAAAAAAGTCTGGAAAACAAAACACACTCAAGTTGACCTACAGGTCGACCTATAGGTCGACCCTTGTGAAACATAGGTCGACCTTAGGATCGACCTATGTATTGCCTCAGTCGACCTGTAAGTCGACCCCTATGGCTTCCTGGTAGACCTTTGGGTCGTGATCTCTTCAAGCAGTTCTGCCTTCTCCGATTCAATTTTTGATCACTAGTTTCAGGCAGTTTCAAGATGAATTAGACTATGAAATTGGACGTGCACATACAACAAAACACAGACAATGATCCAAAAAATATTTCACTCAGTTCCGGTATGAAATCAAAGAGATATGGGTTCTCAAAGTTGAACTCAGACATAATTTTTCACCATAAACTACAGACTGGATATATAGTTTACTGTATATCAAAACAAGAACGTAAATTGCATCCAGATTTTTAATAGTAGCTTATTTTTGCCAGATATGTGAGTTTTTACTCACCTTTTATGCTTTTGAGCGAAAGTGAGTTGCAAGCTAAGATCTTTTCGACTTTGAGAAGCTTTACTGACCTGTAGTAGCTTGAAAAAGAACAGACAACAAGAAAGAAAAGAGTTACAGACTACTCCCATTCTCACAATTAGAAATTGATGAAATAACTTGTGATTTTGGTTTTGATTGCCTGTTATTCAGTTTGATTTGCAAATTTTCCTTTTGATTTTTCTTAGTTTGATGTTGGTTTTGAAAATTTAGAGAGAGCGGCTATTTTTTAGTTTACTGGTTTATTTTTAGACAGAAGAAGCAAGAATGAGAGAAGAGAACGTACAGCTTCTCTTAATTATTCCAGAAATAGACTTTGTGCTTAAACCCAATATCCATTAGGCTATATGTTAATACTTAGACAAATTAACTAAGTAAATTCATATTTCCACCATATTCTCATTATTTACATATATTTCCACCAAATAAATTATATTTAACAAATTTTTATGTTACAAAAATGTTTTATCAACACATAAAAATTAATTTAGCCATTTAAAACTTATTTTCATCACTAAATTTTTATTTTTGCTTAAATACTCCAATTTAAATTAATAATTACATAAAACACTATTTTTAACACGAAAACTTACACAAAAATCATTTCCTTGTATAATTAATGTAACAAACCTTATTAACATTATTTTTACATCTAAATATTATTTTAACCTAAAATTCTACATTTTTATTTACATTATTTAACATATAAAATTTTAATACTTCATTAAAATTAGTAAAAATTAACATTCGGCAATAATTTGCAAAATTATTGCATTTTACCAAATTAAAACCTTGTGATGCTTAATTTTTATCCCATTTAGCACAATAAAGTTTTAAAACTTTATTTTCAACATTTTTCATTTATTTCCAACATTATTTATCTATTCAAACAAATTATTATTGTGTTAAATTATTTTATCTCACTTAATTAATTCAATTAATCCCCAATTAACAAACTTCTACTATTCGCAATTTTATTGCCAACCAAACTATCTTAATTCTCCTTTATTCACCAAACTCCATTGTTTATTCAAAATAGACAATTTAACAAATTTTCCAACTCCAATTTATTTTATTTCTCTTTCAAATACAAAATTTGAAACTCAATTTATTCCCACCATTTTATTTTACTTCAAATTCAACCCAACTCATAGTTTAAATCTATTTTCCTGAAGTTTTCTCCAAAATAAAGGTATTTTCTACAAAACTCCATATTTAAATCAATTTCATTAATTTAACATCCCTTACCTCAAATTTTCCCTAGGTAAATTCCAAAACCGAAATTTTAGATTTTACTTAGATAATTCATTTAAATTATCTATCCTAAATTATATTTATCTCTTGATTAATAAATTATAACCTCATCATAATTTATTATTATTATTATTAACAGGTAAACGCTAAAACCAGGGTTGTTACATCGTTATAATTATTTACATGGGTAATTCCTTAAAATTAGTATTTTTTATGTGTATCTACAAGTAAATTTTTGTGGTGATACACTACTTCGCTTTGAATTATGTTAGTTTATGTATTATTTCAAATATTGCATCTACATGTATGTTTGAAGAAAAGGAGAAATTATTAGGTTGTTCTAAAAATTAGCCAATACGGTATATGTTCTACTAACATTTATCATGCTATGTTTATGCTATATATATTAGAAGATATTACATTTTAAGCTATAATAATATTTTCTGATTCAGCCGACATTAAATAATGTTAAAATTATGATTAGCTCTTTACTTTACTTGTTTCTCCTTGGAATATTCTTATTTCTATCTACAATATCCATTCATAATCATAATTTTTCTATCATATTAGCTTTTTTACTTCTACTTAATTACACATTCTCAAAATTTATCTTTATTACAATATATTGTGTTATTCCTATTTATATTATTTGCATATTTTCTAACAAATCAGGATTATGTTCAAGTGGTTAGAATCACCGTAGTTGGAAGATACATAATTCATAAATCAGTTTTCTTTCCAACGCTAATATACTAAATTGATTTATTAACTTGGATGATACGTTAGCTATAAAAGTTAGTAAGCTATGTAGTGAAACTATTAATTCTCATTTATGCTCTTAATGTCAAATAACAATGTGGTGAGAAAGCAGGTTGCGTTTCGAACTGGGTATGTGTGGGACATGGCAACGGGGTGCGGCGAAGAGATGGGGAGGAGAGTGACATGGTGGCAGGGTTCGAATGCGGTTTCGGGTGGTATTTGGCATGTGCAGGTGCTCCCGTGCACAACCATGGAGTTCTTTCGTGTGCAGGTCATGAATGAATAGTTTGGGGAAGAAGGTTTTAGAGCGGGCCAGGTTTCTTAGCATTTGGGTATGGGTTTTAACATAAAAATAAATTAGTGTTTTAATTTATGTATATTTAATTGATGAATGTAAAAATTAAATAACTCTTCCATACTAGCTCGAAATTGGACGAAACAAGTGGCAATGGAATTGTGGCAAGGAGCACTACGTTCTAGAACTGATTTGAAGCCGTTTGGAGCTAGTTAAAATTTTAGGTTAAATTGAACGTCGTTCGATTTGATTTAAAATTGAATACTCAAGGTGAGTTTTTATAACGCTCACAACATACTAAAATATTTTTATGCTAGTTGAATTCAAAATTATGAAGTGATATAAATTTATTGATCATTGTTTGATAAATTTAATTGTCGCTCGAATTAACTCAAAATTGATGGTTAAATTTGAAATTGGAATTTAATTTTCAGTAAAATACCTGATATTGGTCACTATGAAATTATTGTGATTTATTGGCTGATTTGGATGTTGGCAGTGATGGATGCTATTGATTGACTATTCGGATGATTTGGATGTTTATTTGTTTAGATATATCCTGTTATCATCCTGTATATTATTTACAGTATATAAAGTCATAAATTGAATTATTTTGAAAAAATTAAGAAATGATTTGAAATGATATATACCTATGACACTGTGATTTGGATTGAAATGATATATATCCATCTCGAGATGAAATTGAAATAATTGATCACTTGGGCGTAGGGTAGAAAATTATATACGAACACCGGAATGGTAAAATAAAATGATTTAAAATTTATGGATTTGAAATTTATTTAAATGATTTGATTTTAAGAAATGAAAAACGAATTATGGTAATCGAACTATTTCGAAATTGAGCTCGGAATTGAATTATATTTGAGGATTTGGATTTCAAATTGGGTATTGAAAGTAAATTTGATCTAAGTGTTTTGAATCGATGTTTCTAAAATCGAACTTGGATATGATAAAAATTGAAATGGAAATTTAAAAGTGATTTGAATTGGAAAATTTGGAAATTGAATCAGTTTGACTTTGAAACTATTTTCAAACATATTATTTCGATAAAACTTGTTAAAACTTTCTTTTTAAATATCCAAATTATTTTGAATTATCCAAATGATTTTGCTATATAAACCATTTCAATACTTAAACTATTTTACATTAAACTATTTTAACCAATTAAACTATTTAAACCGTTTAAACTATTTTAACCATTTAAACTATTCTTAACTATTTTAATTCTTCAAACTGTTTTAAAACTATTCAAACTATTTTTCAAAAAAATTCAAACTGGTCAAGGGTAGAATGTTCATTTTTAAATCATGAATTTAAATATGAATTAGGTTAGAATGAAGTTATAACCTAAATTGAAATTCGAAACGGTTTTGGAAGCGAAATCTAAATATTGAGGGGAAATGATTTTTCAAGTGAAATGGTATATTTTGAGAAAATATAATGATTTCAAAATGGATTTGATTTTCAAGCGAATATGATATTGTAACGATCCCAATTTTTGAGTTAAATTTAATTTGATAATTAAAATAAATTTTTTGGATTTAATTGTGGGTTAATTTGAAATTTCACAACTGAATAAACCATTTGTTTGTTTATTCATATATATATATATAAATTGAATATAAAAAGAATTTTGGTTTGAAATTCAAAATAAATCTCTTATAAATAATATTTGATTCTGAAAAGCTCTATTTCAAAATTACTAGAAATTTGTTTTCTAATTTATAATATACATATGTAATATATATTTTGAAAGTTGTATTGGAATTCAATATAGTAAATTTTTAAAAGATATTTGAAAGTTAAATTTTAATTTGATATAAATAATTTTAAAAATAATTATTTAAAATTAAATTTATAATCTATATATGTGTTACTTATTTAGTATAATTAGATTTCAAACTCATTTTCTTATAAAACTTTAAATATATAAAATGTACAAATATAAAAACAAGAATAAATAGGAAAGATATAAAACATAATTTATAATAACATAAGGTTTAAAATGAAAATATAAATTGAGTAAAGTTGAGGATTTAAACACAATTTTAATTACATATGATATTTGTAAAATAAGTAACAATATATAATACAAGTGTAAAGAAATAGATACAAATATTTACAAGTGTTAGATGAATTTTACAAGTGGCAAAATAAATTTTTCTTTTAATTTAAATTATAGTAACATGTTTAAGAATAAGAAACGAGGTTTCTAAAATCTCTTGCATTTATTTTCAAAAATCTGAAAAAACAAAACAGACCTGAAACTAAAGAAAACACAAATGTAAAACCTGAAAACTAAGCTTCTGATCAATATCAAAATTGAAGCAATTAAAACAAATGTAAAAGTGGAAGCCTGGTAGCAAGATTTAAATTCAAGAACAAATGCAAGATCAACAAAACAAGTGCAGAGCAATTTACAAATCACAATCAAAGTCTAACTCAAGATAAATCGAGCAAAAAATTTCAACATCAAAGCATCTTTAACCTGGGAACTTTCTGAAAACAGATCAACCTCAGATTACAAGTTTCAAGCTCAAAGTTTTTTTCCAGGTTTCAAACTCAAAAGTTCCTCTCTGTTCTCTACAGTCAGGTGAGCAAACTCACTTATCCTTGCCTATAACCTTTGATATTGTGATTGATGCTTGAAGTGTGATATGAAAATGTTGTTTATTTTTGCCTGCATGTTGAATATATAGATATATATCGATATGCATGTCTGTGTGAATATGTTAAGCCTGTTCTTAAGTTACAGGTTCACTTTCATCAAAAACAAATCAATATTTCCTTGTCTCAACATTTTCTGGCTAAGATTTCTAAATGAAAAATGATCATAAGAATATGATATCAATTTTAAAAATAATTCCAAAGTATTTAAATTTAGCAAATACTTTAAATTTGTGGAAATCACAGTGAAGACCTTTATAATCAGGAAAATCAATGATCATAATTTTATAATTCGATTTCATAAGTTGATTCGTGCTAACAAATGACGAATTTTGACACAGATATCTTGAATTTTAAGATTGGGATTATTGTGATATTAAGGGTTGAACGGGAAATGCATATTTATCGAATTCCGATAGTCGACGAGGTTCGGTGACTTGTGCTTTGGGCTGAAGGAACCTTGGTGATTGTAGAGGCAGGGAAAAATGATCAGTGATTTTTTTTATCACTAGAAAGGCAACGCAGTGAGATTCTAGGGTTTAAGGGTTAGCTTGGACAATGGAAAAGATGAGATTGCTGCGTTGTTGTCGAGGGTTTAGGGTCGATCGCACCTGGGGGAAAGAAAGTGTGGTGTCGGTGCGAAGCTCAGGTTAGGATCCCGTGGCTTCAGGTGATCTTGAGTGGTTGGACGAGATGATTTTTCGATGTTTGATGGGTTCCTATATTCGAGCAAGTCACTCAAATTTAAACAACGGCGAATTGATGGATTTTGAGGGGTTGTAGTGATCGGTAGAGGTATCAATAAGGTGTCGAAGGAAGCATGGTCGGTCGGAGATGGCCGGGGTGGCGTGCACCGTGCACGTGTACGTTTGTTTTTTTTCTGGTTATTTGAGCTCGAAGGAGAAAGGAGATAGCTCGGGTTCGTATCGAAGAATGTCATGTGAAGCTCGAAGTAAAGGGAAATGAAGGAGGACTCGAAGTGAAGCTCGAGATTGGGCTTAGGTATTCAAGCATTTGGCTCGGGTTTTGTTAAATAGGTACCAGGTTTCAAAATTTAAAAAAGGGAAAATGTTTTCAGGCTTTTAAATTTTCAAATAAATCAAGTTTTTCAATTTTAAGTCAACCAAGTTTGAAACTATGCTTTTAAAAATAAATTTATTTGAGTTTGAAGTATTTCAAAATATATATATATATATATATATATAATCTATGTTAAAAGTTTATTTTAAATAAACTTAACATTGTAATTCATTAAACAATTTAAAAGATGAAGTGTTTTAATCCTTAATAAAATTTAAAGGATGAAGTAGTTAATGAAAATTGATTACAAGGAATATCAAATAAAGATTTTTTATGATAAATAAGTAATTAGTTAAGATAAAAGGATTATCTTTTAATATGATTAAAGTCTCAAGTGATTAAAGATTAATTACTTGATTTAAGTTATTAAAAATAATTACTTAATGTAAGTAATTTAAAAGAATAACTACTTAATTAATGATTGATTAAAAATTAATTAAAGTTTGATTTATGATAAATTAAAGGTTGATTGATTTATGATTAAAGGTTAGTTAATTTATAAAGGTGATTAAGTGATGATTTATAAATTAAGGGTTAATTAATTTATGTGATTAACTAAAGGATAATTAATCAAAGTGATTAATTTATTTATATGATAGATTAAAGGTTAATTAATTAGGATAATTAATTAAAAGATAATTAATTAAAGAGTTAATTAATTAATGTGATAAATTAAGATTAATTTATTAATTAAAGATAATTACTTAATGAAAGTAATTAAAGGTTGATTACTTAATAACTAAAGGCTATTAATTAAAGTAATTAATAAGGGGATAACTAATTATTAATATAAGTAATTAAAGGTTAATTACTTAATAATTAAAGGTTATTAATTAAAGTAATTAATAAGAGGATAATTAATTATTAATCTAAGTAATTAAAGGTTAATTACTTAATAATTAAAGGTTATTAATTAAAGTAATTAATAAGACGATAATTAATCTAATGTGATTAATTAAGGAACAATTAATTAAGTAAAGGTAATTAATTAAGTAAAGGTAATTAATTAAGATAAATAATTAAGGTTGATTAATTTCATTAATTAATATCAAATGATTTGTAATTAATTAAGATTTGATAATTAATTCATAAGTAATTAATTGAATTGGAAATTAAATTGAATTAATTAGGATTTGAACAATTAATTAATCATGCTTATAAATGATTATTGAATGCGTGGATTGCTTATGAATGTTTGTATTGTATGAGATGCCTTGAGTTGATTGTCCAATCTGATCTGTGATATTCTGTTCTGTGAATTGAGCTGTGTATAATTTATTCATTTATCTGTGATACATTTGTATATTATCTGTGAATCTGTGAATGAACGATAAGCGTTATAGATTATACCGCTTATTGATTTTGCTATACTTGAATCCGTGATGGTTGTTGATATTGCACTATTGTGCAAAACCCTTGGACTACACCATACACACACAAATATGGATTGCACAAGGAAATTGGTTAAGTCACAGATATTTGAATTTAATAAAATGGTTTCAAAGTTCTATTTTGAATCTAAATTGGTTTTGGAAATGGAATTGGGTTAAATATGAAAAGCTTTTGAAAAGGAGTTTTGAAGACAAAAGTTATTTTGAATAACTTGATAAAGTTTTGAAATTTGAAAAAATAATAATTTGAATTTGAATTCAAGATTTGAAATTGAATTCTATATTTGGGAATTATGGTTTAAAAAGGTTATACAAGTTATAAATGTGTTTACATAGGTTTTAAACCATTTCAAAAGTATTGTTTTAGGAATTTGAATTTAACCCAAGTTTTATACTTAAAGGGCTTTAACTTGTGCAAATGTAATAGAATTTTTCCAAAACGAAAAGGATTGTTTTTCAAATAATAATAGCTTTCATATAAAGAAAGGATTTCCAATTTATGTTGAAAATGTTTCAAGTTTGAAATAGAATTATTTTGGAAGCTATGAATGAATCTTTGTTAAAGATTGTTGAACTTTGTTTTGAAATTGAAGAGGATTTAAAAGGTGTATCTTTTGTATAAAAATTTGAAATGGAAATGGTTTTGAAAGCTATGAATTTAATTTTTGATTTAATGATTGGATGAGTTAATCCAATTTGAAAGGAAAATTGCTTAGAAGGGCTATGAATTAATCTTTGTGGAAGATTGGTGAACTTTGTGAAGTAAAATCCTTTTGTTTAAAGATTTGAAAATGGTAATTTGTTCAAATTATTTAAAAGAAAGGTTTTGGGTAATAAGTTGTGACTTAACTAAGATCCCGATATCCATATGTTTTTATAATATTGCGCTCATTATTCGGTTTTGCTGGGAGAGGACTTTGTGTCATATAACCCATTTCGAATAATGATACGACGTTATGGATTGCATTTGAAGACAGGTGGTGAAAACCGGATATTTTCGAAAGCGAAAGGATAACTCGTCGAATGTCTCCACACCAGCTGATCCCCGGTATAGAGATTTAGTCACCCTTTGTGATGGGGAGTCCGGACGTGATTAAGGATTATCCAGATTTGCAAGGCCTTCTTTTGAAGTGCCTTCTGTTCTGTTCGAACCCGGAACATATGGATGTGTGTCTAACATTACACTTTGAGATGTAAAGCTGGTTTTTATCAAATACATTTCTGTTTGGTAGCAGAGAATTTATTCTCCTTAACACCCTTCTCTGAGACGTACGAGCTCAGAGGTTATGTAGTTGAGGGTTACTAGTGATACATTCCCAATTTGGTAATGTGGCATACGAAGTGTTGCCGATCATTTGTTGATCGAAGCATGGCTTTTTTATAAAGCGTAGCTTTGTGGATGAGACTGCATCAGGACCTCACAACCCAGAAATGGTCGAAACAGGAAAGATGCAGCAAGGTTATTAGGGATCGCGCTCCTGGGGTATGTCCATTTCTTATTGAAAAGGGTGGTATCATGGTATGGAGCCCAGATACTTAACTCATGTGGTCACTGCAAATTTATTACTTTTTGTTTGCTTTATGGTTGAGAGCTCTCGGATAAAGGTCGCAAACGATTAGGGTTGGCATACTTGTAGGTGTTACTTCCGGGCAGGGGTAACCCGACCTTGTGTTGGCAGAGATCTGAGTAGGTTCTCAGGGCATCCCTCCAGAGGCATACCTATGTGGAAATAGGAAGTTCCTTAGCCTGACCATTTGTTGAAAATCCAATCTCCAATATGCGCCTTTTAAGGTCTTAGTTGTATAACCTGCCATTTACTTATGGTGACACCCCACTGTTTAGATAGTAGCTATAGTAGGCATAGAATGTCTATGCTGGCTAAGATTAATATTATGCTTGCAAATGTTTTCCACTATGCACTAATAATAATATCAAAAGATTTTTTGCGTGTCGCCTTATGGTAGTTTCATTTTCCAAAAAGCATTGCGGATTTCTTTAAAAATCTTTTGTTTTGCTTTTGATAAAGATAAACTGTTTTGTTTGCTCATACCAGTCCCATGACTAACCTAGACTTTATTGTTCCCTTTTCTAAACTCTAGGTGCCCATAATTTTCCACACGGGCAGTCTAGAGTTGGATTTTTTAGATAATCAGATAGTAGATGTAGATTCGATATCTTTGGAGTCGTTGGATTTTGACAATCACATTGGGAATCAAATTTTGCTTAGTTCTATTTGATGGTGGTTCGAGCTTATTGGATTGGAGTCTTCGAAGCTTTTGGGATGAGCTGTTTGATTTTAGAGCATTAGAGATGGAGTTGCAGTTTGGGCGTTGGATCTCTTTGAAGCCTTTGATTTTCGGTGCAATCTTTCCGTTGTTGTATTCTGCTCTGATATTTATGGATCTGTTGTATCTTATTGTATCAGATATTTTATTCATTGTTGTATCAATGATATTATTCATTTCCTTCCACTGTGTTGTAGTACTTAATGTGTTATAAGCTCCAGTGAATTGGATTTTTACGGTTGAATCAGTGGCATTCGAATATGAGTGAAGTATGGATGTCGATTTTCGAATGCGAAAATTCTGGTCGTCACAGATATTTTGATATCAAATATGAACTGTTTTTGAAATGTAAAAGTGCTAACCGGAGTGTAATACGATGTTTGGTTGTTGAAGCGACCGAGGCAGGATATGGGCATACTCTCTGTCAATACCAGAACCACTTTAAACTGTGTACATGGAGCCATGATCCAAAATGAAGTGGTTGGATTTGGCACACGTTTGCTGGATTTGAAAAAGAGAACAATGATGGATTAGCCTGGCACTTATGCTAATTTGAAATGATTAAAATAGGAGCCGTATGGGTCAATGAGGCTAGCTACCTCTAGTGGACGCATTTTTTTATATTACCATCATTTACATTATGATTGATTAGTGCACAACCTTGGATTTTGGGAGTGTTGGATGCGGGGGGTGATCATGGCTATGATGCATTACCACCAGCCGAAAAGGGTAAACCGGTAGTATCCTACCTTGGGCATTGCCTCATGCGCCTTGTTATACTTTTATTCCTATATGAGATCCATATGATTTGGTTTAGTGTTATCGTATCATGGTGCATCACTAACTACCGACGTCTTACTAGCAGTGTCAAATGCAAACCGTATGCTAATGCTTAAAAATGCATTAAGGGGGATTAATGTAAAGCCTTAATGCTAAGAAAAACATTTATTTTATTGATTAGACATTATATATATAGCGTATTCTACTACATATAAATATTTGGATGGATCCTTAAGAGATGGAAAATTTCGTAACATCTCTTGAGTTATTACATGCACGTTATACACTGGATAGAAGATATGAAATCCCGTAAAAATCTCTGACGCTATTACACTCATGTTATACATGTTATCGATTTGACATACATAAGGATATTTTAGTAATGACCTGGGTGTTTTATCTTTTCATTACGCTCAGGTCAGCTCTGAGTTTTCATCTTATTGAAGATTATTCTCTGGAGGACGAAGATAAAGATTTGGTATATTATTATTACTAATATTATTCACAACATCATGTTATTCTACTGCATTATATTTTGTTCTATTGTATATGTATAACTCTGATAAATGTTGTTTAAATTATAATCAAATATATAGTAAACAACTTCATGAACCGTTTATTTGATTATTATAGTTTATCGTTTCGCTTTGAGCTTCTGTGTTTTTTTTCTTTTCTTTTTTTTCTTAATTAACCCCAATGATTATCTATGTTCTGGATTGTTTAAGTTGTATATGTGTGGATTACTGTCGATTTAAACCTTCCAAAATATGGGTCGTCACACCACCACTTATCAATTTAATTCATGTTTAACCAAATGTTCAACCTATGTCTATTGGTGTCCACAATTAGGTTGTGCGCCCCTTAAACTTATAACATCTCAAAATGATATGCGCTGGTACCCCCAATGATCTACGTCAAAATTATGAAATAAAATACATTGGTATCCCTATGGTTAGTGTCAAAATTATAAAATAAAATATTTTGGCATCCCTAATGAACAAATACGAAGTCGTCATACATATGGCTCCCCACTATTTATTTAGTAATATAAAGAACATACGACATTCATGCAGCAATAACAATATCAAACTTCTACCAGGATAGAAAACAAAAGTTTGATTTTTAAACATTATATGGCTAGTTGTCGAAGTCATGAAGTTATCGATCTCCTTAAAAACATTGGTTATCTCGCTCTTAAAACTTACTTTTAGTTTGCATAAAACGGGGCCTTACCAACATCAAAATAAAAAGTAGTGGCTTCAATGCTGCATGGAATTATTGTCGAAATCAATTACTTGCGGCATTAATACTATAATGTCAAAACTGTAGCACTTTGGCTCTATGCCGTAAAACATAAGGTGTCAACATTAGAAACCCACAATGTAAATTTCCTTTACATCAAAATCAAGTAAAAGTAGCATCATCGCCACAAATAGTTAACATCGAAAATAATTCTTGCAGAAACACCATCTTAAGCTATGACGTTAATATAGAAAACATGCGGCATTATTTAAAAAATGGTGAAAACTTTGTACATCGGATATTATACCGAAAGACATATAATGTCGACATTGATAACTTGCGCCATCAATGATTCCCACTATGACAAGATTCGTTATTCCCATAATGACGATGCCGCAGGCATAATCCAACGCATTTCATGCTTACGGTGTAAGTATCTCATGCATTGTTCATAATGATGACGCCCTTTATTGTAATGCCGCTTATTATCGATGGAGGATGGTATGGGGATGCTGCATAACGAAGGTATAATGCTAATTATCATAAAAACTATTTTCTTCATTTTTAAAGTAAATTCTTTTTACTTACTACCATTTGTTTGTCAAACAATATGATTGGTTGGAACTAAATCTTTACAATTTCTTTTCAGAATTTACTAAAATCATGTTTACCTTCCCAAAATCATTTAATCATTTAAGTAATTAATATCCTTAATTAATTATTTACTTAAATGCTTTTCTAGCATAATAAATTTACAATAATTCATAAGCACTTGGGAAAAATCCCCAAAAATCATAGAAATTTAGAATTATCATATTTTTTACCATATAAAAATTTCAGGGAAAAAACCTTATTTCATTATATTTACAATTAAAACCTAAAATATATCTATTTCCACCTTAGGAAATACATAAAATATTCATTTTAACTTGGAAAATTATGATATTAGAAAATCATCTCCAAAATAACATTCTACTCAACATATAAGAAAATTAAAGCGATTGAAGATTAAAAACTTTGGTTTTACCCTTAAAACCCGTTCAAATAATTTCATAAAAATTTACATGAATCATTATTCTATCCAAACAATGATCATACATCCATAACAAGGCAAAATAATCAAGATAATTTTAGATATTACCCATAACCAAATTCAACATAAAAATAAAAGAGATGGTTCACTTATTATACACTTAATTTTGATGTTGATGTTGAGTTTTTATGGTGTTTAGCTTCCCTAAGCTTTATCTTTTGAATCCCATTTGATTTCTTCTTCCTTCTACATTGATTAATGGTCAGCCCTATTTCTTCTTTGTGATCATTTTTGGACGCAAAATGAGAATGAATGAGAGTGTAACAACCATGATTTTAATTAACGTCGAAATAAAAAGTTAAAATAGAAATTTAAAATAGAAATTTTTTTTTAGCAAATCTTTTTCAAAGTCGGTAAATTCTATAGAGTGGTAGCAGCTGAAATAAATTTCAAATGGCTTTGTTGCATTGAATATAAGGTTATGTTATACTTCAATTGCCTTCACGTGTATGTTATGTGAAAGTAAAAAGGGTCTAGTTCAAAAGACAAGTTGGAACTTTTTTTTGGCTGCAACAAAGTTTACAAAACAAAAAGGTGAACAACTTTGCTGCCACTTATTTCAAAAGCAAAGTTTGAACTCCCTTTTATCACCATCATCAAAAACTATGCAGGCTTGTCCTTCTTTTATCTATTGCACGTCTCTAATTAAATGCATTTGTACCTAAGTTGCCAGCACTCTTCATTTGCATTGACTTGTTCAAAAAAAAGAGAAAAGTAAACACCTCCTCATTCTTGTTATTTTCAAATTCTAGTAGCCTTTATCCTTTTTTTCGTTGGTTTCATTTTGTTCAAATTTCCAGTTGCTCTACAAACACATTAATGGAGGTTCATAAATTTCTTACTCTCTTTTGGATCCGGGTTGCTAACTGGTTTTGAAGAAAAGTTTAGGTGAGTGTAAAACTCACATCTCTAATTTATTTCACTACATTATTTTTGGCATGCAAACTATGTTGCCATGCACTTTTGTTTATTACATTTTTTTCGTGCATGCGTGTAAGGTGTAGGCTATTTTTTAATGTATAAGTTGCATTTCAAAAATAAAAGGAGTTCCAGGCCATTTAACTATCTCCACATTGCATACAAATTGTCATTTTGTTCATGATAGACTTTGTTTATAGATAATGGGAACAGAAACTTACTTTCTCACGATATTAATATTTATTGCAAACGGTTTTATAATTTAGTGGAGTGGAAAATATAGATTTCAACCAGTCTAACACCATATACGCTGATGTAGCTCTGGCCAAAACTTAGCACTGTTTAATGTTTTTTATGAAATTTGCATTTTTATTCATTTGAACGTGTACGTGTAAAAGATTCATTTACATTTTGTATGGGTACAATGTATTTTGAAAAAAAAACGAGCCCAGAACAATTTACATTAGCGTGCATGCATATTGAAATCTTGCATGCATCTAAACTATGTCCAGGCTACATTTTTTTACTACTTGCGAATCTAGGTCATTTATTTAGTGTCCACTTTGTACGTGAGCGCAAATTCAAGTCCAGGCATTATAATTTATAGTTGCATGCCTAGGGTGGTTTATATCTTGTATACTCCATTTCACTTGCGTGCATACATATTTTGGTAGTGCTAGGCTATTTTCTATCACATACTGATGCATGTCCAGGTCAGTAAATTGGTTTGTCTATTCCTTACATGAGTACTTATCACGTGTTGCTTGAAATTGTGTCCAGGCTAGTGTGCAAAAATAGTGTGTCTTGACCATTGTTTTAATTCGTGGTCATGTATATTATATGCGTGAAAATTTTATTTTTGGTTAACACGTTAATAGTCCTGGTTATATTGCTAGGTTAGTATCTTTGTATACCCAGACCATTGTCTTATCCTTGCGTGCAAAGTGGTATAGTACAAAACTATGCCAGGTCATTCATTTATTTTTGTTTATATTATTTCATTTGTGCATGTCATAGTATACAAAAGTATTGCCTAGACCACCAATTTCAATATGTACGTGCAAGTTGAATTGCACGAAAGTGTTTTAAATACCAATGTTTAATTTGCTTTAAACCAGTGTTTGGTTTTAAAACGTATTTTGTTGCCGTTATTTTTATAACGGATTTTTACCCTGGTGTTTATAATTGAAGCGTGTTGTTTTGATGAGATTTTTGACGAATAAAAATTACCGTTATTTTGACTTCAGTACCCGTCAATTTAAAGTGAATTTTCAAGCGGCTATCCCATAATGCTGATTTTACATCTGTTTTTACGATGTTTTGTGAAGCGCAATTTCCTTGTCGAAATTGCTATAGATGTTGTTGTTTTAATCACGTGTTTTTAAAATCGTTTTAAAATAAAAAAATTCCAAATTTTTTACAGGTTATGCTTTCAAAAGAATGAGGAATCGATTTAAACGTTTCAGCAAAATTAAGGACTATGAACCCTTACTTTTACTGATCCGATTAATTCCGTACTTGTCCATTTGAGGACGTAAATTTTATTTATATAAAATACACAATTTTGCACTTTCAAGGAAACGATGATGAGATTTGAACGATTTAGCAAAAGTGCGGAATATGCAACCATGCCTTTACTAACTCGGTTAAATCCGGACTCGTTAATTGAAATATTTTTCGTGATGTTGTTGTTTGAAAATTTTGATGATTTTGTTGGGCTTTCGAGCCACTATGACAGACCTTCGGATCAATTACCAGTACTAGACCTTCGGGTCATTTGTTGGACCTTCGGGTCATTTGTTGGGTGCCAAATATTATGATGATAGTACTTGGTAGGCTTCGTCCATATGAGATGCACGTGCGGCATAGCTTAGGCTCGCCATATGCTGGGATCGATCCACTTTTATGCTGATTTTTCTAGTTATCTTATTTTGATTTTTTTGAATTCAATTATGAATTAGAAAGTTGATTTTGATGGAGTTTAATGAGATTTCTTCTTTAAACTATGTTGATTATTTATGTTGAATAGTCTCATTTGAGACTATAATTATTTTTCTTTGATGTTGCTTAAGATGCATTCATTTCTAAGTTTAAATTAGATTGATCCATTTATTATTTTCTTTTAAATAATACCCGGGTCAGACCGAGTTATTTCAGGATAATCGCTATCTCTGATTCTGTTGCTGCTTCAACTTTTGGGATTTCACTTCATCTTTTGTTTAGGCTTCGAGATCTTACTTTTGGTGTATTGACTCTCATCTCATGTATGTTATGATGTATTTGTATATGTACATTTGGTTCATGTGAACCATCGATTGTTGTAGCATGTATCCAAACTTACCTTCCGCTATATCTGATAATTCTGTTTTGATGTGGTTACACTTATCTGTGTTGCTGTTATTATGAGTTGTTTTGAATTTTTCCTTAAGACACCATAGTTTCGTTTTAGATTTGGATTGAATATATATCTTTGGGAGTAATTTACACAACTCCTATCGATGTAATCAATACGCCTCTAAGGCATAACTTACGGATGGTCACTTCTAACAAGCCTTATTCTTTGCAATAGCAGACGTTATTCCTTATAATAACCTTCGTTATTGTGAGTATAGAGGTGGGGTGTCACAGCTTGGTATCAGAGCTGAGATTCAGAACAAATTATAATAAACACATAACAGAAGCAGAATGGAACAAGCGTTACAACTATTCGAAGGTTTTATTCGTGCCTTTCTAATCTATTCCTTCGTTATTCTTAAACTTTTATCCTCTTTAACAAGATAGAATATGTCTAGGAATAAATTTCATATTTCCATAGTATTCCATTTGTTAAATTCCTTATCAATCTTGTATTGTTTAACTAATCCTTATTTTCACTTGTTCTCTCAGCCTATGGCTGGAAGAGGTAGAGCGAAGCATTCTACTGCAGGTCCGTCTAGTGGTTCTCATCCGGACGGAGTATATATGTTAGCTGATAAGTTTATGGAGCTATTTTGGGGTACTCAGCCTTCCGTTGCTACTCCCGCAGCTCCTACTCACAAGTCTTACTTCGCCCGCATGTGTAGTGACTATTCCCACCTTGGAGGAAAGCCTTTAAAGGGATCAAAAAGTGTATTGGTGATTCAGACTTGGTTGCGCGCTTGTGAGCGCATATTTTCTCGGATAGATCTTTTTGATCATCATCGCGTTCTCATGGCATCTAGCATGTTGCAAGAGTGTGCGCTTGATTGATATGAGCTTTTTATTGCGGAAGTTGATGAGTCCTCTCTCTCTTGGATTCAGTTTAAGGAACGATTCGAACTTAAGTTCGTTCCTGAATTAGCAAAGGCCAATCTTGCTCGTAGTTTCCTTGAGTTAAAGCAAGGACAGTCCTCTCTTTCTGATTATATTGCATCTTTCGAGGCCTTGTCCAAATACGGAGTTGAGTTCATTAACACTCAGTGTAAGAAGAATCTTAGATTTGTTGATGGTTTGAAGAAGTATTTGAAGAAAGTCCTTTTGCGTCAGCTTAAGCTTCCTTTTGAGAAACTTGTTGATTCGGCACTTTGCCTTGAAGCTGTCGAAAAGGAACGTGATAGTGGTGAAGAGGTTGAGGTATCTAAGAACCCCAACAAGAAGTGGTTTCCATTTCATACGCCTAACTCTTCCAACAAGAAGAAGAAGAAACAAGCTACCTCTAGTTCTCAGCCTAGTAGTGCACCTTCTATTCAGAGGGCGTGCTATAATTCTAGTTCTTTGGATCATCTTCTTCGTAGTTGTCCTAAGCCTCTCATTTGCCGTTATTGCAAGAAAGAAGGTCACCGGGTTTCTGATTGTCTATTGCTCTTAAGGGTTTCAAATCTAGGAAGCTTAATGTTGCTAAAGCTTATGGTGATTCTTCTCAGCCCAAAGGTGTTACTTCTTCTGTTTTGGAAGGTTTTATTTTATTTCATGGCCGTTCTATTAGAGTTCTTTTCGATACGGGTGCATCACATTCATTCGTGTCAAAGGAGCTGGTTGATGTTATTCCTTTGGATGTTGTAAGTCTTTGCGACCCTTTGAGGATTGTGAATCCTATTGGCAGATCCGCTACTCTTGGTTTGTTATGTGTTGATGTTGAGATTATTCTATGTGGTTTTTCCTTTCGTGCGAATCTGCATGTTATAGATCATCTTGGTTTTGATATGATTTTAGGGATGGATTGGCTCGTCCGTTATGAAGTTCAAATCCTATGTCCCGAAAGAACTTTATATCTCAAGGATCCTGATGCTATTGAGCTGTTATCTATTATATTTTGTAGCATGGACCATACTTCAAATGCTCTCATTTCTTCCTTCGAATCGGAAGATGTCATAGCTAATATTCCATTTGTTTGTGATTTTTCTGATGTCTTCGAGCCTATTTCGAGTTTGCCGCCGAAAAGGGCAATTGAGTTCCATATTGATCTTATCTCTGGTGCTCATCCTGTCAGTCGTCCTCCCATGAGGATGTCTGCTAAGGAAAATAAGGAACTCAAGCAACAATTATCTGAATTGGAAGCCAAGAGATTTATTCGTTCTAGCTAATCTTCTTGGGGCGTCGTCGTTGTCTTTATTAAGAAGCCAGATGGTACTCGTAGGCTTTCCATTGATTATCGCAAGCTTAACGAGCTCACTATCAAAAATATGTGCTCATTACCTAGGATCGACGACATGTCCGATCAGTTAAGTGGTGCTAAGCTTTTCTCCTAACTCGATCTTGCCACTGGTTTTCATCAGTTACGAGTTGCAGAAGATAACATCCCTTTTACCTCATTCCGTACTCGTTATGGTTCTTACGAATGGCTTGTTTTGACGTTCGGTTTGACGAACGCTCCAGCGTATTTTGTTGATCTTATGAATCGGATATTCTAGGAATATCTCGATAAGTTCGTCTTGGTTTTCATTGATGATATTCTTATTTATTCCAAATCTGAAGCCGATCATATTCAACATTTGGAGATTGTTTTGAGCACTCTTCGTCAGCATCAGCTTTTTGCCAAATTCTCCAAGTGTCACTTCTAGGATAATAAGGTGAAGTTTCTCGGTCGTATTGTTTCTTTCGATGGTATCTCTATCGATCCTTCCAAGATCGAATCTATTCAGAATAGGAAGAGGCCCGAGACCGTTACTGGGATCCGTAGTTTCCTTAGATTGGTGGGATATTATCGCCGGTTCATTAAGGACTTTTTTTATATTGCTTTACCGCTTACCACTCTTACGAGAAAAGCTGTTCCTTTTATTTGGTCTGATAAGTGTGAGATTTCTTTCATGAAGTTAGAAGATCTCCTTACTCTTGCTCCTATCTTAGTGGTTCTCGAAGGGAATCATGATCTTGTTGTTTATACCGATGCAAGTGGTTATGGACTCGGTGCTGTTCTCGTGCAAAAAGATAGAGTAGCTGCATATGCTTCTAGACAACTAAAGCTTAACGAGATTCGTTATGCTACCCATGATTTGGAGTTAGCCACTATAGCCTTTGCTCTAAAGATTAGGCGACATTATTTATTGGGCAGTTTTGTTCTCTTCACTGATCACAAGTCTCTGAAATATCTATTCACTCAAAAGGAACTTAATATGAGGCAACAACGTTGGCTCGAATTTTTTGCTTCATATGATTTCGATATTCAGTATACCCCTAGTAAGGGTAATCGAGAGGTTGATGCGCTTAGTCGCAAGCAGCAAGTTGTTGTTTCCATGATGCTAGTAGAGTGGAATATGTTGGAAGCTTTATCTCATTGTGATATTAGAGACTGCCCTTCAGTTTCTGATTCTTCCGTGCTTTTATTTAGCATGTAGCTCGTCCTAGTTTGTTGGATCGTATTGCCACCCAGAAACAAGATCCAGATCTCTCTTATCTTATTCAGAGTTGTAAATCAGAATCCCGAAGTGATAATCTAAAGGATTTCGATATTGATATTCATGGTTGTATTCGGAAGAAGGGAAGGTTGATCGTGCCTAATGTTTCTAATCCTAAAAATGACATTCTTGAGGACTGTCATCATTCTAAGTATACTATCCATCCGGGTAGTAGTAAGATGTATGCTGACATGAAACGCTTATACTTTTGGGAAGGTATGAAGCGTGATGTTGCAAGTTATGTGAGTCGTTGCATGACTTGTCAACTTATTAAAGCAGAACACCAGTGTCCTAGTGTTCTTTTGTAGCCCCTTGAGATTCCATTATGGAAGTGGGATCAAATTTCCATGGACTTCATTAATGGTCTACCTTGTTCGAGGTCGGGCCGTACTAGTGTTTGGGTGATTATTGACAGATTGACCAAATCAGCCCATTTTATTCCTATCAAGTCCAATCGGACTGCTCCTCTATTGGTTAAGATTTTTATGAAAGAAGTCGTTCGACTTCATGGAGTTCCTAGTTCCATTGTTAGTAATAGATCCGCTATTGCCTAGTGGTTTCTAGCAAAGCCTTCAGAAAGCTTTGCGCACTAAGCTCAATCTCAGTACAGCTTATCATCCACAGTCTGATGGTCAGACTGAAAGGGTGAATCAAGTCTTAGAAGATCTCCTTCATGCTTGTATTCTTGATTTTGGTGGTAGCTGGGAAGACCACTTATCTCTTGTTTAATTTCTTATAACAACAGTTTCCATTCTAGTATCGGTATGGCTCCTTTCGAAGCTCTTTACGGAAGGCCGTGTAGGTGACCATCTTGTTTGTTGGAATCCAGGGAAAATTTAGTTCTCGGCCCCGATTATATTTGTGAATCTTATGAGAAGATTGATATCATTAGAAAGAGAATGAAAGAGGATTAGAATAGGAAGAAATCTTATGCCGATCAACGTAGGAGGCCTTTGGAATTTTCTGTTGGCGATCACGTGTTCATTCGTGTTTCTCCAACGAAGGGTGTTGTAACATCCTCGGATTTTAGCTCAGTCTAATTTGATGATTGGCCTGATTTTTGGAAGTAAATTGTAGATAAAAAGATTTAAATTTTGTTTGAATTTCCAAATTCAATTAGATGTATATTTATCTATTTATATAAATGGATTTTTATAAGATAATTTGAATTTGATTTGAATATAGGAAGATGGATATATGTTATATATGAAAGTTATATTTTGAAATATATATATATATATATATATATATATATATATATAATAGTGTGAAAATGAATAAAAGGATGTAAAGACACTTTCTTTCATATTTGAAAATAAATATATTTAAAAGTAGATTTTAAAATCAAGTTTATTTGGAAATTTAATAGTAAATATTTTTCTAAAATTAATTGGATTTAATTTTAAAGGTTTAAAACATGTTTCATAAATTTAAATAAATAAGAACTTGTTTCATCAATTTAAATAAAGTAATATTTAAAAACATGCATTCCAAATAAACCTAAGTTAAGGGTTAAAACATGATTTGCAAATAAAAATAATATATAAATGTATGAATGGGAAATAAATATGAATATATTTATGTACTAAACTAAATTGAAGTTTAAATATAAAATGTATTACATAAACATTTGTAAATATAAAGATTAAATAATTTTAAGGGTATAAACTATAAATTTTAAATTAATTTGAATAAAGGACTTAAACAAAAAAAATTATGGGTATTGGACCAATGTTTAACAAGTAATAATGTAGGTTAACAAGTGTAAAATGAATAAAACATGTAGCAAATGCATGTTTATTTTAAAATAAAAAAATAATAATTAAAATATGTTAATAGAGAGGACAATTTCAGTTCTTCTCATTTCAATACTTGTAAACCAAAAACCTGATCAAAGAAAACCGAAAAAAATGAATGGAAATTAAAACCAAAGAAATCAAAACTAAATCAAAGTGCATCCCAATCAACAAATTGATGAAGTTTAAAATCTGAAGCAATGAAAACCTGATTCACAAGCAACTCAGAGATCAACCATGGCAGCTGATTCAACCAAAAAAAACTGTAAACTCAAAGTAGAAATAGCAATCAAACCGGAATAAAACAAGTTTCAGGACGTCAAACTGCATTTGATCTAAGAAATTTGGAAAACAAATCTTTAGTCAGGATTTAAAAGAAAATCAACATCTGTTTCAAGTCTTCAAAACCTAAGCAACTACTTCTAGATCAGATTCAAACTCAAGTGAATCGGAGTCAAGTTCTGTTTCAACTCATGTACAAATCAACAACAGTTCAAATTCAAGTTTCAGTTTTCTCTGTTCCTATGTCTTCTTCAATATCAGGTGAGCAAATCTCAAACCCTGAATCTGTTCATTTTTGTTGTGAGCAAACCCTTTGACCCGGTCTTAGAATTGATATGCTGATTATGTTTGCATGTTGATAAATATAGAGATGATAAGTCTGTTTGGCTGTGTGTGTATATATATTCACATATATATACTCTCTGTTAAATTTACAGACTTAAAGCCATTATAAAAATCTACTACTCCCTGTATAATCACTTTTAGGTTTCGATTTATAAACAGAAAAGGATTAGAACAATGTAAATTCCTTTTCAAAAATAGTTTTAGGAAAGTTATTTTGTGTATACTTTGGGAAATATGTTTTTACAATAGAAAATCATTTTTATTAGAAATCAAATTTTTTAAATTCTTGAATTGAATTCATAATCTGATTTATTATAGCAAATAATGAATTTAGAAATAAAAATCTTGATTTTTAGATTGGAAATTGTAGAGATAATTGGGAATGAACTAATTTGGGTTTATCGTTGTTCCTCGTCGATCAACACGATGATAGTCGTCGAGTTCATTGATTGACGAAGATAGTTTAAAGACCATTAATCACTAGAAAAATGAGTGCATAATTTAACAATGATGGTGGTGGCTCGTCTGAGTTAAAATAGGGTTTTGGCGTCGAAAGGGCAGGCTGGCTTCTCGTGGTCGCTGCGTCGTTATGGTTGATCTACAAGCAATCGCACAGGGGGGAAACAGCTCGTGGTTTATCGGAGTAGCTTGGGTAGTGATTGCACGGCGTCCGGTGGCTCGACGTGATGTGGCGAGGCGATTTACTAATCGAGGTTAGTTCCAGTTAGCACGTGAATGCTCGATTTCGACTTGTGGGCAATTTCAAATTTCTGGGCGTTTGGGAAGCTCAGGGGGGCCAATGTCGACTTGGTGGTGGATGGCAACTTGATCGGTGATGGCTAGGTTGGTGTGCACCATGCACGCGCGGGTTTGGTGTATCATGAAATTAGGGAGGAAGGAGGAGTGTAGAGCAAGGGACGGTCTCGATATTTCAATCGCGTAACTTGAAGTTGAGCTCGAGAGAAAATGAATGATGGCTCGAGTCGATTACGGCTGTTTTTTTCTTAGGCATATGTTTTCCAGGTTCTAAACGTTTAAATCAAAACAAGTTTAAAAATAAAAAAGGGGGGAAGAACTCGGGTTGTTCCGGGGAAAAAAACTCGAAGTCGAGTACGTGGATTTGTGGGTTTGGCTCGGGTAAAGGGGAGTGTGGCTCGGGAAATAATAATACAACAAGTTTTTTTTAGTTAAATATTTTAACAAAGTTTAAAAAATTATTTAAGTATTTAAAGCAAGTTTTGACAAATATAGGAGGGTGAACTAATGATGAATTTAATAAAGTTTTCAAATTTATTAATCATATTTTAGAAGTTAAAATGAAAATTAAATGAGTTTTTAACAAAGTTACAAGATTTAATTTTTAAGTTAAACATTAAAAATTGATTGTTTTTAAAATAATATATACATATGTATTATGTATTTTACTCTTAATGCTTTCAAATAGAATCTAATAATTAATTATTAGGATAGGAGATTAATTATCAATATAATTAAATTAAAGGGTAATTTGTTTTAATCAAAGTGATTTGTTAAATTTTATTAATCCATTAAGAATTAAGGTAAAATAATTACACGAATCAGGTTAATTAGATAATGACTTAAAGATTAATTAACAAAAGTATATAAGGGATGATTTATTAATAAAGATAATTAATAAATTAATTAGGTAATTAAGGGTAACTAATTGCTTATAGATAACTACCTGATTAAAAGTAACTAATTTGTGATTAAAGGTTGATTAACCAAGAGATCAAACAATAATTAATTTAAGGGTAACTAATTAATATGTTTAATTTGTTAATGTGATTAATTAAGGATAATCAATTAAAGGTTAATTAATTAATAAAGGTGATTAAGAAATGAAAATTAATTAAGGAGTAATTAATTAATGGAGTTAATTAAGAATAATTAATTGAAGAATAATAAATTAATTAAAGGATAATCATTTAATGAATTAGAGGTTGTTTAATTAATAATTACAGTTTAATTAATTTGTTATTAATTGTGAATTAATAAATGATTAAAGAATAATTAATCAAATAATTTGTAATTGACTAATATTAATTGACCATAATTAGTAAATTATTCATAAGTAATTAATCTGATTCAAATTGATTTAAAAGATTAACTAATTTTACTTATGGATGTTTGGATTCTATTGGATGATTGAAGTGTTTTATATCCTTGATTGTGATGCTCTGTTCTGATTTGAGCTATGTTACTGTGATTTATTATCTGTGATATATATATATCTGTGATCTGTGAATAAAAGACAAGCGTTATAGCTTATACCGCTTGTTGAATATTAGCGTTATGGTTTATGCCACTTGTCAAATATATTGCTGTATTCGAACCTGTGCTGATTGATGATGTGGCACTTTTATTGTGTAAAACCCCTGGACCACACTTATACACACACGAATATGGATTGCACGTGGAAACGGGTTAAGTCACAGATTTTGAAATAGTTTTAAAGATTGAATTTTTGAATCTAAAATAGTTTTGGAATTAGAATTGAAAGCTTTTGGAAAATGAGTTTCAAAAAAAAACATAAAAGTTATTTTGAATAACTTGATTGAGTTTTGAAATTTAAATAATTTGATTTAAATTTGTATTCGATATTTGAAATTGAATTCTATGATTTGGGAACTAGGGTTTATAAAGGTTATTCAACTATAAATGGGTTTATATGGATTTTAAAACATTTTAAAAGTATGGTTTGGAGAATTTGAATTTAACCCAACTTTATATTTGAAAGGCCTTAACTCGTGCAATTATAATCGGGTTTTCTGAAACGGAAAACAAGTGGTTTCAAATAATAATAGCTTTTATATAAGGAAAGAATTTCCAAATTATGATGAAAAGATTTCAAGTCTGAAATGGAATGGCTTTGAAAGCTATAATTGAATTTTTGTGAAAGATAGTTAACCTTAATTTGAAATTGAAGAGGATTTTAAATGGTGTATCTTTTATATATAAAAGATTGCAATGGGAATTGTTTTGAAAGCTATGAAATGAGTCTTTGATTTAAAGACCGGATGAGTTAATAAAATTTGAAATGGAATTGTTTTGAAAAGCTATGAATGAATTTTTGTTTAAAAGATTGGTGAACCTTCTTTTAAATTGAAAGGGGTCTTAAAGTGAATCTTTTGTTTAAAAGATTTAAATGTGGAAATTGATTAAACCATTGTAGGTTTTTGAAATGAATCTTTTTGTTTAAAAAGATTTGTAAATGGTAATTTGTTTAACCATTTGAAAGAAAGGTTTTGGTTAATAAGTTGTGATTTAACTGAAATCCCATAACCATATGTTTTATTTAAATGTTGCGCTCACTATTCGGTTTAGCCGGCAGAGGACCTTGTGTCATATAACCCGTTCTGAATAATGATACGACGTTATGGATAGCATTTGAAGACCGGTGGTGAAGACCGGGTATTTGCGAGAATGATAGGATAACCTATCGATTATCTCTTCACTGAGTAGCTACGGTATAGAGATTTCCTAAGTGATGGGAAGTCCAATCGGGATTGTGGATGCCCGGATTTGCAAGGGCATCTTTGGAAGCACCTTCGGTTCCGTTCGGACACGAAACAGACTTGTATGGATGTGTGTATGACATTACACTTTGAGATGTAAAACCGGTTTCTATCAAATACATTTCTTTTTGGTGGCGGAGATTTACTCTCTTAGCTTAACACCCTTCTCTGAGACGTATGAGCTCAGAGGTTATGTAGTTGATGGTTACTGGTAATACATTCCCAATTTGGTAATGTGGCATACGAAGTGCTACTGATCATTTGTTGATCAAAGCATGGCTTTGTAAAAAGTGTAGCTTTGTGAACGAGACTTCGTCGAATTTCACAACCCGGAATGGTCGAAATAGGAAGAATGCAACAAGGTTATTTGGGGGTAGCGCCCCTTGAGGGTATGTTCATTTCCTTCTGGATAGAGGTGGTATCATGGTATGGAGCCCAGATACTTAACCTATGTGGTTGCTGCAAATTTATTACTTTGTGGTTGTTGGTGAATCCAGGGATAAAGGTCGGTTACGACCGGGGGATAGCATACTCGTGTCAGTAGTTACCTAGTTACAGAGGTAACCTAGCCTTGTGTTGGCAGAGATTCGGTTAGGTTCTCGGGGCGTCCCTCCAGAGGCGTACCCATGTGGCAAGGGAAGTTCCTTGGCCTGACCATTTGTTGGAAATCCATTCATCCAATACGCGCTTGTACGGTTTTAGTTGTATAACCTGCCATCTACTTATGGTGGCGCCCCACTATTTGGATGGTAGCTACAGTAGGTATAGTTCGAAATGTCTATGCTGGCTAAGATTAATACTATACTTTCGAAAAAATTTCTGCACAATGCACTAATAACAATATCAAAATGGTTTTCGGTATCAAGGATTTTTGACTATCATAAGGAAAAATCTGCTCCAATTCTGCGTTTGCATGGTGTGTGTGGCGGGAGGCCTTATGGTAGTTTCATTTTTCAAAAAGCATTGCTTATTTCAAATTTAAATTCTTTTGTTTGTTTTAAAAGATAAAATGTTTTTGTTTGCTCATACCAGTCCCATAACTGACCCGAAGTTTATTGTTCCCTTTCTAAACTCTGGGTGCCCACTATTTTCCACACGGGCAGTCTAGAGTTGGGTTTTTCAGATAGTAGATATTGATTTAGTAGCTTTCGGCTTTCTCTTAGTATTCTTTGGAGATTTTGGATATTGAAGTCTTTGTTAGAACTACTGACATTGCGTAGCTTGGTGCAACTTAATGGTGGTTCGAGCTTGTGGTTTGGAGTTTTAGCTTTGGAGCATTGGATTGGAGTTATCTCTTGGCTATTTGTTTTCCGCTGCCATTTGTTTCCGCTATTGTACATGTCACTCTGATATTGTTGAGCATTATTGATATCACTATTGTATATCATTCAGGATATTGTATTCATTGCAGTTGTATATGATATTCATTTTTCTTCCGCTGTGTTGTTATACTTAATGTGTTATAAGCTTCGGCGAACCAGATTCGACGTTTGGATCTGCGGCATTTGAATACGAGTGTTGTATTCGGTGCCGATTTTCGAAGGTCGAGTCAGGGTCGTTTAGAATTGGTATCAGAGCTGAAGGTTAAAACTTTAGCTCAGGAGTATAACACATTAAGTAACTCACTGGAGATAGGGTGAAGTATACCCTAGAATGAGTAATCCCTAAGATAATCATTCGAATGCCTCAGTAAATTCTCTTACCATTCATCGATAGTAAGTATGAGTGCAAGAAGAGGACGAGATAGGGGACATGAGAGTACCACTACAAATGGTCGATACCCTGCAATAACGGAAATAATTTTTTATCAATTTCTTTGATCATCGTCTCTTTTCAATTCTTTGATGATTACTGGCAGCTCCAGGAAGACGCTTTGATATATTTGCATGGGACATAAACACCAGATGGTGCAGAATTGTTTGTTTGGATGAATTGTTTGCTTTGGTTGCTATGGTTGATAGATATATTTTGATTGTTTGAACTAAAAGTTTAGGGATTATATCCATATATCTGCCTATTCCTTGGGGTATTCTGACTTGAGCTTGGAATCCGTGCCCAATGTTTTAGAATTGTGGAAGATTAAATTCATTTATTTGTTCTTTTGGGTCTCGATATATTTTACAAGGGGTTAGTTATCATTTGAACTAATCAATACCGCTGTATATTCGTAGATCTGGTGACCCGAGTATCTTGATTCGTTCTTGTATCCATTATTGATATTCTGATTTAGGAAGCCAAATGCATGATAGATATTCAGTTTGATTTGGTGATTCATCTCTCTATCTCCCTATGTTCTTTTGTTATCTCCCCACTTTCAAATTTTGGGGATGAAATTTTCTAGGGGGAATCTGTAACATCCCCGGATTTTAGCTCAGTCTAATTTGATGATTGGATAAATTTTTGGAAGTAAATTATAGATAAAAAGATTTAAATTTTGTTTGAATTTCCAAATTCAATTAGATGTATATTTAACTATTTATATAAATGGATTTTTATAAGACAATTTGAATTTGATCTGAATATAAGAAGATGGACATATGTTATATTCGAAAGTTATATTTTGAAATTAATTTATATATATATATATATATATATATATTTAAAAATATAATAGTGTGAAAATGAATAAAAGGATTTAAAGACACTTTCTTTCATATTTGAAAATAAATATATTTAAAAGTAGATTTTAAAATCAAGTTTATTTGGAAATTTAATAGTAAATATTTTTGTAAAATTAATTGGATTTAATTTTAAAGGTCCAAAACATGTTTCATAAATTAAAATATATAAAAACTTGTTTCATCAATTTAAATAAAGTAAGATTTAAAAACATGCATTCCAAATAAACCTAAGTTAAGGGTTAAAACATGATTTGAAAATAAAAATAATATATAAATGTATGAATGGAAAATAAATATGAATATATTTACGTAATAAACTAAATTTAAGTTTAAATATAAAATGTATTACATAAACATTTGTAAATATAAAGATTAAATAATTTTAAGGGTTTAAACTATAAATTTTAAATTAATTTGAATAAAGGACTTAAACAAAAAATTTATGGGTATTGGACTAATGTTTAACAAGTAAAAATAT
The DNA here is from genome assembly GCA_030765085.1 of Allium cepa. Lineage (NCBI taxonomy): Eukaryota > Viridiplantae > Streptophyta > Magnoliopsida > Asparagales > Amaryllidaceae > Allium > Allium cepa. The sequence goes on from CM060938.1 coordinate 226,160,286, forward strand.
AGGTTAAGAAGTGCAAAATGAACAAAACATGTGGCAAATGCATGTTTACTTTAAACTAAAAAATAATAATTAAAATATGTTAAAAGAGAAGATAATTTCAGTTCTTCTCATTTCAATACTTGTAAACCAGAAACTTGATCAAAGAAAATCGAAAAAAAATGAATGGAAATTAAAACCAAAGTAATCAAAACTGAATCAAAGTGCATCCCAATCAACAAATTGATGAAGTTTAAAATCTGAAGCAATGAAAACCTGATTCACAAGCAACTCAGAGATCAAGCAAGGCAGCTGATTCAACCAAAAAAAAAACCTGTAAACTCAAAGTAGAAACAGCAATCAAACCAGAATAAAACAAGTTTCAGGAAGTCAAACTTCATTTGATCTAAGAAACTTGGAAATCAAATCTATAGTCTGGGTTCAAAAGAAAATCAACATTTGTTTCAAGTCTTCAAAACCTAAGAAACTACTTCTAGATCAGATTCAAACTCAAGTGAATCAGAGTCAAGTTCAGTTTCAACTCAAGTACAAATCAACAACCGTTCAAATTCAAGTTTCAGTTTTCTCTGTTTCTATGTCTTCTTCAATATCAGGTGAGCAAATCTCAAACCTTGAATATGTTCATTTTTGTTGTGAGCAAACTCCTTTGACCTGGTCTTTGAATTGATTTGATGATTATGTTTTCATGTTGATAAATATAGAGATGATAAGTCTGTTTGGCTGTGTGTGTATGTATATTCACATATATATATACTCTCTGTTAAATTTACAAACTTAAAGCCATTATAAAAATCTACCGCTCCCTATATAATCACTTTTAGGTTTCGATTTATAAACAGAAAAGGATTAGAACAATGTAAATTCCTTTTCAAAATAGTTTTAGGAAAGTTATTTTGTGAATACTTTGGGAAATATGTTTTTAAGTAGAAAATCATTTTTATCAAAAAATCAAATATTTTAAATTCTTGAATTGAATTCATAATCTGATTTATTATAGCAAATAATGAATTTAGAAATAAAAATCTTGATTTTTAGATTGGAAATTGTTGAGATAATTGGAAATGAACTGATTTGGGTTTACGTTGTTCCTCGTCGATCAACACGATGATAGTCGCCGAATTCATTGACGAAGATAGTTTAAAGACCATTAATCACTTGAAAAACGAGTGCATAATTTACCAATGATTGTGGTTGCTCGTCTGAGTTAAAATAGGGTTTTGACGTCGAAAGGGTAGGCTGGGTTCTCGTGGCCGCTGTGCCGTTAAGGTTGATCTACAAGCAATTGCACATGGGGGAAACAGCTCGTGGGTTATCGGAGTAGCTTGGGTAGTGATTGCACGGCGTCCGGTGGCTCGATGTGATGTGGGTAGGCGATTTACCGATGGAGGTTAGTTCAAGTTAGCACGTGAATGCTCGATTTTGACTTGTGGGCAATTTCGAATTTCTGGGTGTTTGGGAAGCTCAGGGGGGCCAACGTCGACTTGGTAGTGGATGGCGACTTGATCGGTGATGGCTAGATTGGTGTGCATAGTGCATGTGTGGGTTTGGTGTATCAGGAAATTGGGGAGGAATGAGGAGTGTAGAGCTGGGGACGGTCTCGAGATTTCAATCGCGTAACTTGAAGTTGAGCTCGAGAGAAAATCAATGATGGCTCGAGTCCATTTCGGTTGTGTTTTGCTTAGGCATATGTTTTCCAGGTTCTAAACCTTTAAATCAAAACAAGTTTAAAAATAAAAAAGGGGGAAGAACTCGGGTTGTTCTGGAGAAAAACTCGAAGTCGAGTACGTGGATTTGTGGGTTTGGCTTGGGTAAAGGGATGTGTGGCTCGAGAGGTAATAATACAACAAGTTTTTTTTGTAACATCCCACCTTTTCGTATGGTTTAAATCGACACATGTGCCAATTCAAACCATACGAAAGGGCGAATTGTTATGGGGTAAATAAGAAAAACAGAGAAGAAAAAAAACTAAACAGAATCTCACATCGGAAGGATAAAATATAATAATCAATATACAGTTCATAAAACTGTTTACAAAACATTTGATTCTTCTTTATACAATAAATATCAGAGTTCACATACCAATAAATATCAATGCAGCGGAATACAGTGTGTAGTGGAACCATATAATATATAATAATAATAATAATAATAATAATAATAATAATAATAATAATAATAATAATAATAATAATAATGAAAACTTCGTCTTCGTCCTCTAGAAATAAAGTCTTCGATCCTGAAATGCTCGGACCGACCCGAGCGAATTGAAAAACAAAACACTCGAATAAGAACTAAAAGATCTTATGTAAGTTAAATTAACAGGAATAAATATGAGTGCAGTAACTTAAGAGATGCTCGGGATTCACAACTCCTAAGGATCCGTTAAACTATTTACTATGTAGTAATATTTCGCTATTATAATAATGTCTATTAGTAAAATAAACTTACTTTTAAATAGCGTTAAGGCTTTACATTTTCCACCTTAACACATTTATATATTCCCATAGTCTATACAGTACCGTAATCTCCCCCGTACTGGACGTCGTCAGAGGGCACTCCATAGGTATGGTACAAAACCAAAATCGTATAAGGCGCGCTACGGTAGGTGACACGGCACAACTAGGCAATGCCAGGGTAGATATACCAATTACGCTTCCGGGTCGGTGGTAACGCATAGCCTCAGCTACCGCCCACTTCGAGCCATACCCCCAAATAGAAAAATCATAAGTGGCTACCGAATCAATCCAAGAGTCAAAGTATAATATCGAAGGGATGTGTCCAATCAAAGGTGCTACCTCAATTAACCCGTCAATCACTCATGTTTTAGCCACCTTATGTCAACTCACGGGAGTTGGGTCCACGTATTTACCTCAAAGGAAAAGCCGCCACCATCCTACTTCATTCTGGAATCTCCACCGTGTACATGGTTGTTAAAGTGGTTTTCGGGGTTGGCAGAGAGTATGACAACTTCCGATCCCGGTCTCTTCAACAACCAAACGATATTATAACACCGCGGTTATTTCAAAATAATTTATATTTTAAAACCAGAATAAAATATCCGTTTCAAAACCATATAAATACGATATCATTTCTATTTTAAAAACCAAATCAATATGATATCATTTTAAAGAAATCCCAAATCGATATAATATCATTTTTATTTCAAATATATCCTTTTCCCAAAATCATAGCACTTTCAAATCATAATACCTTGAAATTCATAGCTTTGAAACATAACTTCCAATACTTAATTGTTTACTATTAAATTACTTTATATTATAAATTAGCTTCTTTAATTTCAAAATCAATCCCAATACAGATTTAAATCCTCAAATAAACCATTTCAAATTTCATATATTTCAAAGCTTTAATATTCAAAATTCCTAAACTAAATTTGATAATCTAGATTCAAAAGTCAAATCTTCTATTATTTAGTTTTTAAATAATTTACATAATAAATCCATTTTATTTTAAAAAACTCAAATTTAGAATACTAAATATTTTCTTCAATTAATTTATACTTGAAATAATCATTTTATTCACCTAGACCCCAAAATCTAGTTATAATAATTATACCTTTTAAAATTTTCAATTTAATAAATTCCACATCAACCTTTTAGAGTTTAATTCTTAAATAAATTCAATTCCAAATAAATCTCTAATTTATCTCCCAACCTTAATTTATTTAAATCATCATACTCTCTATTAAATAAAATTTAAATACTTACTCCCATTTATTTTAATAAAAAATAAACTCTATTATTAAACTAAATTTTTATTTAACAAATTTATACATAGCTTAAATTCAAGCATTTTAATAATATTTATATAATATCAAAAATCAATATTCATTAAACCTTATTATATAAAATAATCAAACTTTATTATTAGGATTATTTTATATTTCAAGCCAATTTATATATAGCTAAAATCAATAATAAATTTGACGTTTATATAACATCTAAAATCAATATTTATATAATCCGTATATTTCTTTAAAACCATAGAAATCATTTGAACATATTTTTATATATATAGACCACGGTGTCTGTATATAATTTTCTACCCTATGGTCAAGTGATACGGATGTTTATCATTTCAATCCGTAATTAAAAAATAAAAATTACGGCTATATATCATTTCAAACCGCAATCCCAAATCAATAAAAATGCATAATAAAAATACATCCATCACAATCATCATCCAAAACAATCAATCAATATCAACAGACAACTGATAATATATATAATAGGTATTTAACTAGAAGTTATGTTCAAAAATAAATTAAATAACGATTTAATTTAATAAATGAAATTAACTGAGATGATGATTAAAAATATACAAAAAAATCATAAATAAATGCATAATCACAGCCAAATTTAATTTAACAAACATAAGAAATTTTAGAAGTTGTGAGTGGGTTAAAACACTCGCCTTTGATTTTAGCCCATAAAAATCCAAACAGAAGCGCAAAACTCAACAATCTCCAAATTCAACTAAATTAATTTCATGTTGTCTGGAACATAGATTTGAATCCAACAGTAGAAATCGCGCGTGAATCAAAGTTTATATGCAAAAGATATTCATGTTACAAGAAATATTATTAAAATAAAAATTAGTACGCGTTAAAAATATATATAAATAAACAAATTTTAATACTTACGTTTTCTCAAGATGAGGCTTTAGGAAAAGATTGAAGGACAACTAAAATGAGAACTGGAAGTGTACGAAAAATGAAAAAAAGCATTTTTATAAAAGAATGCTTTCGGATTTACAAGAATAAGAGCTTTTGAATATGAGGTGTTAGAAGAAACAAAATGTAAAAGAAGAAATAAGATGTAGGTTATTTATAATTAGAAAATGAATGTGGAGGGACAGAAATAAATGTCACGTTTTATTAGTTTGATTCTAAATTAATTAAGTGCTAGATACAAAAAAGTTTGAATACATCATATATATTCATAATTTAGTTGTGTGTCAAAATGCTAAACATATATCAAGTACGACTAATTGGTGACAATATATAGGAATAAACAAGAATAAATGTAGATGAAATCACATAAGGATCTAATAGGGAAGGAGATAAAAGGTGACGACATTGATTAATTCCACTTTCCCACTTTAGCCAATTTTATTAATACGACATTTAATTATCATGCAAGTTGTATTATGACTAGAAAACATAAACAACAAACAATAAATTAATACGTATATAATATTACCTCAGTTTTAAATTGTTTGATAATAATAATAAAAATTAAATCATGCTTTAGCAATTAGAAATTAAAATATTAAATGTTTACATGTATACACATGCACACAAACACACATACGTGTGTGTATAAAGATTAAACCAAAGCTTATTAATTAATTCAAAGCATACTTCCATACCACATTAAATTGTCTAATGCATTTGTAAACTTATGTAAGGACCCGATTCTTCGACTTTCGAAAACCGACATCAATACGTTCACTGTATCAACTGCCGAGCAATCGAATGCCAGAAAACCGAACACCTAGGGTTTTAAGAAAAAGAAAGAGGTAGAAGAAGAAAGAAAAAGATAGAACAGAACATATCAGAATCTCACAATTCGCAGCGGAACAACATATAATAGATAAATGAATAATCATTTAAAACAAAGAACTATATCAGTTATTACATTACATCACATTACATTCATTATCAGTTTACAACAACAAACAGCGGAAAATAAATACTATATACTTAGTAATATGCTACGCCATCCATCTTGCCTCCAGCAACTCCTGAATTCCAGAATATCCTGATAACCTAACTCTAGACTGCCCGTGTGGAAATTGGTGGGCACCCAGAGTTTAGGAAGGGAAACAATAAACTCCGAGTTAGTCATGTGACTGGTGTGAGAACTAAAACAGTTTATTTTTTAAAACAAAGTATAGGATAATATTAAAATAGATTCGCAATGTTTTTTTTTAGAAAATGAGACTACCATAAGGCCTCCCGCACACACACACACAATGCAAACGCAGAATCGGAGGAGATTTCTCCTTATGATAGTCAAAGATGCTTGATACGTATTAAAAAGAAACATTTGATATTATTACTAGTGCATAGTGTAGGAAAAATAATTTCGAAAGTAAAGATATAAATCTTAGCCAACATACGACCATTATCGTATGCCTACTATAGCTACCATGTTCAATAGCAGGTTACCGCCACATTCCATGGCAGGTTATACAACTAAAACCGTACAAGATCGTATTGTTTCTTTGGATTTCCAACAAATGGTCAGGCCAAGGAACTTCCCATTGCCACATGGAAACGCCTCTGGAATGACGTCCCGAGAACCAAACCGGATCTCTGCCAACACAAGGCCGGGTTACCCCTAACTGGGTAACTACTGACATGAATATGTCATTCCCCGATCGTAACCGATCTATATCTGAGGATCCTCGATTTCCAACAACCATAAAGTAATAAATTTGCAGCAACAACATAGGTTAAATATCTAGGCTCCATACCATGATACCACCTCTATCCAGAAGGAATGACATACACTAAAGGGGCGCTACCCCCTAATAACCATGCCGCATCCTTCCTGTTTTGACCATTTGCGGGGTGTGAGGTCCGACGAAGTCTCGTCCACAAAGCCACGCTTTATACAAAAGCTGTGCTTTGATCATCAAATGCTCAACAGCACTTCGTATGCCACATTACCAATTCGGGAATGTATCACTAGTAACCATCAACTACATAACCTCTAAGGGTGTTAAGCTAAGAGAATAAATTCTCCGCCACCAACGGAAATATATTTGATAGAAACCAGCTTTACATCTCAAATTGTAATGTCAGACACACATCCATACAAGTCCATTCCGGGATCGAACGGAACCGAAGGCACTTCCAAAGAAGTCCTTGCAATCCGGATATTCACTAATCACGACCGGACTTCCCAACACAAAGGGTAATAAATTTCTATATCGGGGATCACCCGATGCAGAAACATTCAACGGTAATCCTTTCGTTTTCACAAATATCCGGTCTTCAACACCGGTCATCAGTGTTATCTATTACGACGTAGCACATATTCGGAATGGGTTATACGACCCCAAGGTCCTTTCCCGGCTAACCCGAATAGTGCGCGCTTATTTAAAAAAAATAAGTTAGCATTCAAATTCAAGCGATCACAACAAATACCTATTTAAAGGTAAATATTGATAGTCGGTTATTTAACTATTAATAGGTATGCACAACATCACCAGATTCCAAATTATTTATCTTCCAAAAATATCTTTACAAGATATATATATATATATATATATATATATATATATATATATAATTTCCATACTTCAAAAATAAATCGATATTTATTTTTTTAAACCAATTTTCCCAATTTCATTTATAAATTCCATATTGAATTTACATTTCCAAAATATCTGTGAATATACAATTTTCAAATCGATTTCAAATATTCACTTTCAATTTATCTTTAAAAATATAATTCTCAAAAAGTTCATTTCATATTGGAAAACATTTCCCTACTTATTTAATAATAAGTAATTCACAAATCTATTTATTTTCAACATTTGGAAAATATTCGATATACTTAAATCATAACTAAGTATATATTTCATTCTTTAAAGAAAACATTCTCTTAACACATTTATTTGAGTCAAAAACGAATGTTGCGTAAAACATCGCTACGACGACCCAAATCACTAGTATAGGGATTCGAAATTTAGATAGATATATAAATCCCAATACTGTACAAAACATTTCCTTTCGGAGATCATTTACAATAACAACAGTGTTATAGTCCACCATTTCCTTCAATTCCTTGAAAACGCCTATTTCAACAATGAATGTTGAAATCTATGTTTTCAATACTTAATACATTTGAAACATCTCTAATCGTTTTAATTCTATTTAAAATATCATTTTTCCCCAGAACATTTCCTTAGTATATTATTCATTATCCAAAATCGTGAATATACTTCGTTAATCCAAATTCAACACTTTCACATATTAAATGAAAGGATTTTCCACAGTCCAAAATCATGGATATAATTCCTTTAAAAATTTCTATGTTTACTTATCAAATTTATTTGATTACGGATTTATAAAACAACGTTTATAAATTCCATTTCTATTTCATAACTACTTCGATTTATAAATCTTCTTTAATAACCAATTCTATTTATATTTCGTTTACATGTCGAATCCAACTTATAAGTAAATTACTTATAATCCATTTATTCACAAATCCGTTCTTTTATATCATCATTAATTTATAAATCTAAAATTCTTATTTACTTATAAAACTAGGTACATCTTTATTTTAACACTTATAAAAGCTCGTTTTATAATTCCAATATCTTTAACTTATAAAATATCAATTTTTAAAAAAATTTATATAAACCGTTTATAATAATTCAAAAATCCCAATTTAAACCATTTTATAAATTTATCAAAAATCATGCTTTGGTTATATTTCACAAAAAAATCCTAATTTTTATAACATAAAAATTTATAACGTTTTAATTATTTAAAATGAATCAATTCGAAAATTTAATAAACGTATAATTTCAAAAATCACTTTAAAAATCCCTTAAAAATCAAAATCGTTATTTTTTAAAACTTCAAAAATGGACCTGATGATGTAGCACACCAAATAATCAATCACGGCATCCAAACATCATATATCATCATATGATAATCAACAAATATCACACTATATGTAAATAAATAAATACGGTTAAGGAATCCAGTTGGATCCCTCCAACCTGTTTCCCTACATCCACAGACATTAGCACAATACCAATCCCGTTTCAGGACGGGATATCGCGGTATATAGGATTTATAAAATATTATCCGCTTAGTAGGCGGCGCAATAGGGTCTCGTCCGCAATATAATGCGGGAAATCAACAACTCCAATATATACATATGCCAATATATATATTGCTATATATAGATATATCCTACTATATCTAATATTACAACCAAACATCAATCAATAACTACAATCTAAATTTTCAGTTTGAGTGGGAAGATCTCACCTTTGATTTTATTTGCAATCCATTTCCATCTTGACTCGATTTTCTTGATTTATACCTATTTAAATTATTTACACAATTCATTAATATTCAAATCAACTGAACAATTAATTTCCGTTTAATAGTTTTTGATGAGCTGATAATTATTTTTAAACCAATTTTTTTCCTTTAATAAATTTTTCTAACTAATTATTAAATTTCCTTCCTTTTAATAATTTTAATTAACAAAAAAATTATATTTTAAACTACTAAGTTCCCTTTTTAAATAGATAAATTAACCAGTGATTTACGTTTCAAATTAATGGTTTTAAAACTTAAGCTAGCTTTTTTTTTTACAAATCCTAAAATCGTTAAACAAGTTAATTTACGGTTAAATCTTCAAATCCATTATTTTAATTTCAAACTAATGACTTAATTTATTAGTTTAAAACAAATCTAATTTCCTTAATAAATTATTTTTAGTGGTTACATAGATTAAATAGGTTAATAAACAAATAACTCACCAAATCCATTTTCTTTTAAATAAATTAGCAAATTAAAATCTGTAAATATATATATATATATATATATATATATATATATATATATATATATATATCAGATATACCTCACTTCAGATTAAAAAAACTTATCTATATGTATATGTTATATATTTTGTTTCACATCTTTCTGCAGATTTAATTTCATCTATAAATGTTTATTTGTACTTAATTAAATCAAAATAATGTCAATACCTACTGGAATGCAGATTCCAACCCTAGCATCTATCCCTTTGCTGACCAACTCCGCTACGACATGCTGCATCCAAGACCTACCGCCGTTCTATCACCGGAGAAACCCCTTCTCCTCCTCTCTATCGATCGCGACCTCCTCCTTTGTCATTGCTTCGAACCCAAACGCACGCGCATCGCCTCGCGCCTGCGCACGCGCGCCACCTAAATTCGTGGCTCACATACGTGGTCATCAAGGGTCGACGTCGCGACCATTTCCTTCACGCGAACGCCGTCGCCTTCGAATCGCCATCGACCTTCGCTCCAACCTGCACTTCGTGTTCACGGCATCGCGACCCACAAAGTCACCTCCGAGCTGAGTTGAATCTCAGCTTCGATCGAACGATGATTCGTGGTTCACGATTTGAGGAAATTTGGGGCTACCATTTTTTTTATTTAATGAAGAAAACTCGGCCGTTGCTAGATTTGAACAAACGAAAAGAGTACGCGGCCATTTAAATTTTGAGATTTGTTTCATGAATTTCTGATTTTCAAGCGTGAAGGAGGAGCGGCCATTTTTTTAAGTTTCGTTTGTAAATTTTTCTTCTATGTTGCTCACGTAATAAAAGGAAACGAAGGGGACAAAAGTTTGTGGCTTTGCAGAGAAAAGGCCGTGCTTGCCTGATCTCTTCGTGATTCTCTGCGTGAATTTAGGAAAAAATTTAGGAAGGGTATCGTGCTGATGTTGACTAGTACGTGGGTATATAATAATTATTTAAATTGAAATTTCCGATGTAAATCTTTAACGCGTTTACTTACCGTATGCTCACATAACAACTCCGATCAATACGAAATTTGAAATCCGATAATAATTCAATATTACGGATCCAATGGAACTAGTTTCATCGGATTCCGAGACTATGCCTCAGAAGGCTATTTTCGAATATCGACTCAAACGATATAATTTCAAAACTGAACAATTCACTTCAAATTCAATTTTGAAGCTTTTGTTATCTCCAGTATTATCAATATGAATTTTACAAGCCTTTGAAATATTTTTAATCAGCTTAAAATTGAAGATTTAAATTTTTTTATTCAACTTTCAATAGATTAAATTTTATAATTCAATTGCCAATTTCATTATGTTAATTTGAAATTCAAGTCAAACCAACATTCAAATATTTAAAATTTATTAAATATTTTCAATTTAAATTGTTCAAAATTCTAGGTCGTTACAACCTCCCCCCTTAAAAGAATTTCGTCCCGAAATTACAAGTTAGGAAGAAATGGTCCTTAACTCGTCTACTATTTTTCACGATCCAAATAGTCTTATTCACTTACTACCTAAATCTTTTTATTAGAGATTCATTATCATTTCAACTAGCTTTCCAACTTCACTTATAAATTTCAAACAACATTGTTTACTTCACAATTCGAATTTAGATTCAAATTCAAATTTCAAAACTTTCTCAAAAAATTTCAAACACTCTAAATTTTCAAAAAATTTCGCCAGCGTCTTCTTTGCGCGGCTAGCTCGGTACGACTACAAAATGGCTCTGCGGCCTCCCAAATCTCAAAAAGAAAAGAAAAAGCCAAGCGGCTAGACAAGAAAATCACCAAATTTCATACTGAAATTGAAATACGTACCTTTTTGTCGAGCAATTCAATTTTATCTTTGAAATCAAAATCCCAATTCCATTTATATACCTGTATATCCTGCTAGTAGTAGTATCCAATTTCAACATCCAAACCATTTTACCAATTCCATTACAAAATTTTCAACATATGCTTCTTATACATTTTTACTTCACTATTGAAGTTACATATCCATTTTCATCCAATTTTGCATTTCAATTTCATTTGAATTCAATTCACAATTTCAATTCTATTTGAATTCAATTTATCTTCTATTCTGAATATTGAATTTTATCGATTAACTTCCATTTACAATTAATTCGTATCACTATTTTAAATTAGTTTCATTTACTAATTCATTTCAATTTCAATTTAGAAATCGTTTGTCCTTAACAAAAAAATTTCAACAATTTTCAAAAAAATTCTAACTCCCAAAATTTTCGAATTTTTTTGGCAGAGTCTCCTTTGTATGGAGGAGCTTTTGCAATTTGACAATAGATATAAATATATATATATCGACCCACACGGTCGGAAAAACCAAAAACAGTTCATATTTCCTATTTTTATTGCGTAGGCGTACCTTTTTAGCATTTTTAAGCAAAGCTGTTTATTTTTAACATTTGCGCAACCCAAAATACAGCCAAATGGCTTCCAAAACCTGCACTTACTCAGTTTAAACACATCAGTGACAAATATAAGAAATCTATTAACATTTCATTCATTTTCAATAACCAATATATAGATTTCATTAGCAATACATTCAAGATAAATTCCATTAGCAATTCATACGGTTTCAATTCATCTTTAGTCGCTTAAGACCAATTCACATGCCATTTCCATTAAATCAAGTGGTTTACAACTCATTTCTTCATTCTATTCATTTCTAAGCAAAACGAATTCATACCATTTTAATTGATTCAAAAATCAATTTTATTTGCTTTCATTAACTCATATAATTTTATACAATCTCGTTTGTGTCAAACGACAATTATTTCTATGCAAATTTAATGATATTCACTTAATAGAATATCCATTCTAGTTTATAACTAGTTTAAATTGATACCAACTCAATTTATTTTAATTCCACTTCATTTGCAATTAATTCACAAGATTTTTTTAAGTCGAGTATTTATTCAATATTTACTTATGCTATTTCACTTCAAACTCAAGTTTATCTTTTATTTTTTTCTTCCTCTCTTATTAACAATTTCCAATTTATTTTCTTTGATTGGTTTTCATTTATCAAATCTATTCCATTAATGAATTTTATTTCAAATATTTTAGTGGAATTCTATTTCCAATGATAAATTGCATTTACCATTTATATTCACAATTTTATTCATATATGAGTTCATTTCCTTATACTTTCAATTCATATTTATAAATTTCATTTGTTAAATGAATTTATTTTCAAATCTTTGGTTATACCATTTTATTTCTTATTTAATTCCGTATAACAATGATAATAATTCAATATTATCATTTCCAAACATCCAAACATCCATATACTATAATAATTCATAGAAAATCGCTTCTTTTCTATACAAAAATTGTTTTCGGCAAAATTATCTCATTTACCCGATTCAAAAACAATACTGTGTCGATTTATCTTGTTTAAGAGTTTAGAAACTCCTACCAACACAGTTAGCTAGACTACACCGACCAGAATCTATAAACAATCAACCGATAAGTCAACACAATACAAAACAATTTCATATTTACTAACAAATACGCGCTCATATCTATATTACACTCAAACTCATTCTAGAGTATTGCTGACTCTATCTCTAATGAGTAACACCCAACAGAACCATGGTTGTCGCTTAACCATATGCTCTGATGCCACATTGTAAGGACCCGATTCTTCGACTTCCGAAAACCGACATCAATACGTACACTTTATCAACTGCCGAGCAATCGAATGCCGGAAAACCGAACACTTAGGGTTTTAAGAAAAAGAAAGAGGTAGAAGAAGAAAGAAAAAGATAGAACAGAACATTATCAGAATCTCACAATTCGCAGCGGAACAACATATAATAGATAAATGAATAATCATTTAAAACAAAGAATTATATCAGTTATTACATTACATCACATTACATTCATTATCAGAGTTTACAACAACAAACAGCGGAAAAGAAATACTATATACTTAGTAATATGCTACGCCATCCATCTTGCCTCAAGCAACTCCTGAATTCCAGAATATCCTGATAACCTAACTCTAGACTGCCCGTGTGGAAATTGGTGGGCACCCAGAGTTTAGGAAGGGAAACAATAAACTCCGAGTCAGTCATGTGACTGGTGTGAGAACTAAAACAGTTTATTTTTTAAAACAAAGTACAGGATAATTTTAAAATAGATTCGCAATGTTTTTTTTTAGAAAATGAGACTACCATAAGGCCTCCCGCACACACACACAATGCAAACGCAGAATCGAAGGAGATTTCTCTTTATGATAGTCAAAGATGCTTGATATGTATTAAAAAGAAACATTTGATATTATTACTAGTGCATAGTGTAGGAAAAATCATTTAGAAAGTAAAGATATAAATCTTAGCCAACATACGACCATTATCGTATGCCTACTATAGCTACCATGTTCAATAGCAGGTTACCGCCACATTCCATGGCAGGTTATACAACTAAAACCGTACAAGATCGTATTGTTTCTTTGGATTTCCAACAAATGGTCGGGCCAAGGAACTTCCCATTGCCACATGGAAACGCCTCTGGAATGACGTCCCGAGAACCAAACCGGATCTCTGCCAACACAAGGCCGGGTTACCCCTAACTGGGTAACTACTGACACGAATATGTCATTCCCCGATCGTAACCGATGTATATCTGAGGATCCTCGATTTCCAACAACCACAAAGCAATAAATTTGCAGCAACAACATAGGTTAAATATCTGAGCTCCATACCATGATACCACCTCTATCCATAAGGAATGACATACAATAAAGGGGCGCTACCCCCTAATAACCTTGCCGCATCCTTCCTGTTTTGACCATTTCCGGGGTGTGAGGTCCGACGAAGTCTCGTCCATAAAGCCACGCTTTATACAAAAGCTGTGCTTTGATCATCAATTGCTCAACAGCACTTCGTATGCCACATTACCAATTCGGGAATGTATCACTAGTAACCATCAACTACATAACCTCTAAGGGTGTTAAGCTAAGAGAATAAATTCTCCGCCACCAACGGAAATATAGTTGATAGAAACCAGCTTTACATCTCAAATTGTAATGTCAGACACACATCCATACAAGTCCGTTCCGGGATCGAACGGAGCCGAAGGCACTTCCAAAGAAGTCCTTGCATTCCGGATATTCACTAATCACGACCGGACTTCCCATCACAAAGGGTAATCAATTTCTATATCGGGGATCAGCCGATGCAGAAACATTCAACGGTAATCCTTCCGTTTTCACAAATATCCGGTCTTCAACACCGGTCATCAATGCTATCTATTACGACGTAGCACATATTCGGAATGGGTTATACGACCCCAAGGTCCTTTCCCGGCTAACTTGAATAGTGAGCGCTTATTTTTAAAAAATAAGTGTAGCATTCAAATTCAAGCGATCACAACAAATACCTATTTAAAGGTAAATATTGATAGTCGGTTATTTAACTATCAATAGGTATGCACAACATCACCAGATTCCAAATAATTTTCCAAATTATTTATCTTCTAAAAGTATCTTTACAAGATATATATATTATTTCCATACTTCAAAAATAAATCGATATTTATTTTTTTAAACCAATTTTCCCAATTTCATTTATAAATTCCATATTGAATTTACATTTCCAAAATATCTGTGAATATACGATTTTCAAATCGATTTCAAATATTCACTTTCAATTTATCTTTAAAAAGATAATTCTCAAAACGTTCATTTCATATTGGAAAACATTTCCCTACTTATTTAATAATAAGTAATTCACAAATCTATTTATTTTAAACACTTTGAAAATATTCGATATACTAAAATCATAACTAAGTATATATTTCATTCTTTAAAGAAAACATTCTCTTAACACATTTATTTGAGTCAAAAACGAATGTTGCGTAAAACATCGCTACGACGACCCAAAATCTCTAGTATAGGGATTCGAAATTTAGATAGATATATAAATCCCAATACTGTACAAAACATTTCCTTTCGAAGATCATTTACTATAATAACAGTGTTATAGTCAACCATTTCCTTCAATTCCTTGAAAACGCCTATTTCAACAATGAATGTTGAAATCTATGTTTTCAATACTTAATACATTTGAAACATCTCTAATCATTTTAATTCTATTTAAAATATCATTTTTCCCCAAAACATTTCCTTAGTATATTATTCATTATCCAAAATCGTGAATATACTTCGTTAATCCAAATTCAACACTTTCACATATTAAATGAAAGGATTTTCCACAGTCCAAAAGTGTGGATATAATTCCTTTAAAAATTTCTATGTTTACTTATCAAATTTATTTGATTACGGATTTATAAAACAACGTTTATAAATTCCATTTCTATTTCATAACTACTTCGATTTATAAATCTCCTTTAATAACCAATTCTATCTATATTTCGTTTACATGTCGAATCCAACTTATAAGTAAATTACTTATAATCCATTTATTCACAAATCCGTTCTTTTATATCATCATTAATTTATAAATCTAAAATTCTTATTTACTTATAAAACTAGGTACATCTTTATTTTAACACTTATAAAAGCTCGTTTTATAATTCCAATATCTTTAACTTATAAAATATCAAATTTTAAATTTTTTTATATAAACCGTTTATAATAATTCAAAAATCCCAATTTAAACCATTTTATAAATTTATCAAAAATCATGCTTTGGTTATATTTCACAAAAAAATCCTAATTTTTATAACATAAAAATTTATAACATTTTAATTATTTAAAATGAATCAATTCGAAAATTTAATAAACGTATAATTTCAAAAATTACTTTAAAAATCCCTTAAAAATCAAAATCGTTATTTTTTAAACTTCAAAAATGGATCCGATGATGCAACACACCAAATAATCAATCACGGCATCCAAACATCATATATCATCATATGATAATCAACAAATATCACACTATATGTAAATAAATAAATACGGTTGAGGAATCCAGTTGGATCTTTCTAACCTGTTTCCCTGCATCCACAGACATTAGCACAGTACCAATCCCGTTTCAAGACGGGATATCGTGGTATATGGGATTTATAAAATATTATCCGCTTAATAGGCGGCGCAATAGGGTCTCATCCGCTATATAATGCGGGAAATCAACAACTCCAATATATACATATGCCAATACATACATACATACATACATATATATATATATATATATATATATATATTGCTATACATAGATATATCCTACTATATCTAATATCACAACCAAACAGCAATCAATAACTGCAATCTAAATTTTCAATTTGAGTGAGAGGATCTCACCTTTGATTTTATTTGCAATCCATTTCCATCTTGACTCGATTTTCTTGATTTATACCTATTTAAATTATTTACACAATTCATTAATATTCAAATCAACTGAACAATTAATTTCCGTTTAATAGTTTTTGATTAGCTGATAATTCTTTTTAAACCAATTTTTTTCCTTTAATAAATTTATCTAACTAATTATTAAATTTCCTTCCTTTTAATAATTTTAATTAACAAAAAAAAATTATATTTTAAACTACTAAGTTTCCTTTTTAAATAGATAAATTAACCAGTGAATTACGTTTCAAATTAATGGTTTTAAAACTTAAGCTAGCTTCTTTTTTTTTACAAATCCTAAAATCGTTAAACAAGTTAATTTACGGTTAAATCTTCAAATCCATTATTTTAATTTCAAACTAATGACTTAATTTATTAGTTTAAAACAAATCTAATTTTCCTTAATAAATTATTTTTAGTGGTTACATAGATTAAATAGGTTAATAAACAAATAACTCACCAAATCCATTTTCTTTTAAATAAATTAGCAAATTAAAATCTGTAAATATATATATATACATATAAATTGGAAAAACGTAGATATACCTCACTTCAGATTAAAAAAACTTATCTATATGTATATGTTATATATTTTGTTTCACATCTTTCTGCAGATTTAATTTCATCTATAAATGTTTATTTGTACTAAATTAAATCAAAATAATGTCAATACCTATTGGAATGCAGATTCCAACCCCAGCATCTATCCCTTTGCTGACCAACTCCGCTACGACATGCTGCATCCAAGACCTACCGCCGTTCTATCACCGGAGAAACCCCCTTCTCCTCCTCCCTATCGATCGCGACCTCCTCCATTGTCATTGCTTCGAACACAAACGCACGCGCATCGCCTCGCGCCTGCGCACGCGCGCCCCCAAAACTCGTGGCCCACATACGCGGTCATCAAGGGTCGACGTCGCGACCATTTCCTTCACACGAACGCCGTCGCCCTCGAATCGCCATCGACCTTCGCTCCAACCTGCACTTCGTGTTCACGGCATCGCGACCCACAAAGTCACCTCCGAGCTGAGTTGAATCTCGGCTTCGATCGAACGATGATTCGGGGTTCATGTTTTGAGGAAATTTGGGGCTGCCATTTTTTTTATTTAATGAAGAAAACTCGGCTGTTGCTAGATTTGAACAAACGAAAAGAGTACGCGGCCATTTAAATTTTGAGATTTGTTTCGTGAATTTCTGGTTTTCAAGCGTGAAGGAGGAGCGGCCATTTTTTTAAATTTCGTTTGTGAATTTTGCTTCTATGTTGCTCACATAATAAAAGGAAACGAAGGGGACAAAAGTTCGTGGCTTTGCAGAGAAAAGGCCGTGCTTGCCTGATCTCTTCGTGATTCTCTGCCTGAATTTAGGAAAAAATTTAGGAAGGGTATCGTGCTGATGTTGACTAGTACGTGGGTATATAATAATTATTTAAATTGAAATTTCCGATGTAAATCTTCAACGCGTTTACTTACCGTATGCTCACATAACAACTCCGATCAATACGAAATTTGAAATCCGGTAATAATTCAATATTACGGATCCAATGAAACTAGTTTCGTCGGATTCTGAGACTATGCCTCGGAAGGCTATTTTCAAATATCGACTCAAACGATATAATTTCAAAACTGAACAATTCACTTTCAAATTCAATTCTGAAGCTTCTGTTATCTCCACTATTATCAATATGAATTTTACAAGCCTTTGAAATATTTTTAATCAGCTTAAAATCGAAGATTTAAATTTTTTTATTCAACTTTCAATAGATTAAATTTTATAATTCAATTGCCAATTTCATTCTAATAATTTGAAATTCGAGTCAAACCAACATTCAAATATTTAAAATTTATTAAATATTTTCAATTTAAATTGTTCAAAATTCTGGGTCGTTACAATTAATGTATACTTGAAGTCAAAAATACATATATACATATAAATTAAACCTTTTTACCTTAATGAAATTTATTTAATTTTTTAACAAAACAAAAGTGGAACACGACAAATTAATTAATATAGTAACAAACCTTTAAGATCCTCAAATAAGGACATTTGAGATAATAAATTAGGTAACAAATTTAAAATATGTTGTAATCAAAATCAAAGCTTAGATTTATCATCGAAAAATTGTTAAGCATATGTAAACTTCTATTATAATTTATTAGATTAAGAACAAATAATTTATTCAACAAAGTATTCAAATTTCATGATATTTTCAATTCAAGATAAAGTGACAATATGTGTACACAATACTTTTGTTTCAACATAAATGCAAATTATATGTATATAAACTTTCAGATCTGAAAAAATTGCAATTTGGTTTAAGAGTTTAAAACATGGATCTATAATTAAAACATTCTTTTAATATATATACAAAAAAAAAATGTTTTGATTTATCAAATTAAAAGTCAAATTAATTCATTCAACAAAAAATTCAAATAACATAACAATTTCAAAACAAACGAGGAAATAACATATACATACAAACTATGATAATAACATTGTACTTAATATAACATTTTAAAATAGAAGACACCTCTTAGATCTAGCCAAAATTCATTCCTTGATTTGTACTTTCTCCTCAGATCGTCAAGACCCACACCCAACCCTTGCAAGAGCTGGATGAATCACCTTTAGATTTTTTTTGATTTGATGTTTAACATTAAATTGTTATTGGTTTATTTTGTTTAAATGAAGATGATGTCAGCCCTTTTTTTTGGAAAGGAGGAGGAAGGATTATATAAAAAAGGAAAGAAAAATGAGGAGATTTTTTTTAACAAGGTAAAAGAATCTCTTTCTATTCTTCTTATTTAACTTTCTTATTTAATTCAATCAACATTTTCATTTTCTCCATGTGTTGGCTGATCTTAGCATGCATTCATAGTACATAAGGTTTCCAACAAAATAAAACATCGATGCAGTTATTTATTTAAAACCTTGTTTCAAAGGTGTGCCGATATTGAATATTGATATTTGCATAACTTTTTATACATGCATTCAAATAATTAATAATAGCATTCACATAATTTAATCTTGATTAACATTTATTATAATAATCACTTTTATTAATTACATTCAAACAATGTCATTAAATGCACCTGACTTATGTTATTATTATTTTTATCTTACTGTGATACATGTTATTAGTAGAAGTTCAAATTAAGATCATAAACATATCTCTTAACATATGTTAACAAAAATAAAATCATAAATTTTTATTATTCTATCACTTATATTCTTCAATTATATCCCTTATTACAATTAGCCTTTGTTATTCCTATCCAGTAATTACATAAATAACATAGTTAAAATTTGTTTGTCTTTCACTACATTAATACTATCCAATTTTAGTCTTTTATTTATATTTGAAAAGCAATGGGCTAAGGGAGCCCTGCCCAAATATATTCATATACATCAGAATTGTACAAGAGGAGTTACATGCAGAAGAAAACACTCATCAAGTAAAAAGAAGAAAAATGAAACAACTTACACATCAAACAAATACATCACTCAGCAAAAACCTCACTCAACAAAAACAACTCCTAATTCTCTGCATAAAAATTCACTTCAGCCTACCAACTCTCCTGCAAATCTTCTTATGCATTAAACTAAATAACACATTAGCATTCTCAATTTTCTGATCAAAAATTCTTCTATTACGTTCATTCCAAACTTCATAAACAAAAAATTTTAAAATGATCAACAGAATCTCAGTTTTTGAGCACTTCCATCTTGTAGCTTTGAAGATGTTTTACCACTCTATTCTAGATTTTTTCACTGGTCTGTAAAAATTTCCATTTGCAAGTAATCTGCTCCAAACTTCATAGGTAAAGTTGCATTCAAAAAATAAATGTGTATTTGATTCAGGATAGGAATGACAGAAAACACAATTCTCATTATTAAGTATGCCAAGCTTAGTCAATTTCTGCTTTGCCATGATTTTCCAAAGAAGAAGATTTTCTTTAGCAGGTGAATTACTTGTCCAGATTCTTGATGCCCAAGGGAAGGTTTCCATGTTAACATTATATACAGAGCTTTGTACACAGTTGATATAGCATGTTTTTTCCCCTTTAATGTCCAAAGTACTTTTAAATTTGAAGAATTCAGAGGTAAAGATGTTAGATCTTGCCATAAATCACTGACTTGTTTAGAGCTGCAATATGGTAGGTTAATAGAGCCATCACTGATGTAAGTACTAACTTTAGCATTTAATGGAATTCCAGTAAGAAGTTGCATTAGATAAGGGAGAATATCCTGAATTCTCAAACCAGTTTTGGCCCATGGAGATGTCCAGAAGTTTGAATCTTTATTAACCAGAGGGTTGCATTGTATAATAGGTAGAAATGTTGATCTTAACTTCAGAATATTTCGCCAACTCCAGCTGCATAGGTTTGGAATGCTGATAGTCCAAAAATCCTTTCCTTTTAATAAGTTTTTTAAAATCCATTGAGTCCAGAGATCCTGATTATTACATAAAATTTTGTCATAGTATAAAGACATAGCACCAACATTCCATAATCTGATATTTGTTATACCCAGACCACTCTTGTTCTTAGGTAATTGTATCATCTTAAAAGAGATAGGAATTAACTTTTTTTTAGAAAGGGTCACCATGCCATAAAAATCTATTCAGTGCACTGTTTATCATTGAAACAAGTTTACATGGAAGAATGTAATGTCTCATCCAATTATTGACCATAGCAGTACCAATACTCTGCACAATAACAAGTCTCCCTGCTTGTGAAAGCTTTGTATTAGGCCAAATTGATAGCTTCTCAGTGATTTTTTCATAAAGTGGCAAACAATCCGTAGTAGTGATTCTTGCAGTGATGATAGGAAGACCAAGATATCTATCATTATGTTGCATTTCACCAAGACCAGTGAATGATATAATTTCACTCTTTAAAACATCATTAATACCTGCTATCAGAATGTGAGATTTGCTAAGATTAATCTTCAATCCAGTAATTGTGTAGAATTTATCCAGAACCTCAAATATAGTGGAGATATTTGATTTAGTTGGCTTAGTAAAAATGACAAGATCATCAGCAAATAAGAGATGAGTAATTTGTGGATCTTTACATTTTGGATGCAACTCAATCTTCCTATTATATTAATTACTATATTCAATTTATATTAATTATATTCAATTTATATTAATTACTATATTCAATTTATATTGAATTTTTTTCAGTTTTACATATTAATAAAAATTAAAATCCCAATTAATTATTTCATCTTGGTTTCATTCTTTTTATTACATCAATTATTAACTTATGAAATAAAATTAACATTTCTATTCATTTTGTTACATTCATAAATTTCAGTTATTGTCTAGATCTTATTAGTGTAACATTAAAGTTCATTTAATTGTAATCTTGGAAAAAATTTCGTTATAAATATCATATCTTTTAAAATTTCAAGTTTAATACATTTACATCAACTTATGGGGTTAAATTCTTAAATACCTCTCAATTTTAATTTATTGCCATATAAATATTAATTGTTAACATTTAATTACAGTTGCTTCATCAAATTTCTACATTCGCTCCAATATAAACTTTAAGACTTTTGTTTCTTTCTAAATTAAATTAAAAATCCTATTAAATTAACTCTTTTAAAATCATCAAATTTTACGGGTCGTTACACTCTCCCCCACTCAAAACTTTTCATCCCCGAAAAGGAAAAGAAGAGTAAAGAAGAATTAAGAAATCAATATATCTTATATAAAATATTAAATTTATAAACAATAAATTTACAATTGCTTATTTTAAATAAAATATACCAGTTTATAACCATTAAATATTTTATTACTCAAATTAATAATGTTTGGAAAACATTTTCAAAATATTTCTAAGTCCAAAATTTACGAAAAATTTCGGCGGAGTCTCCTTTGTACGGAGAGGCTCGGAAGAAAATAGTAATATCAAATATTACAATATACAACATATAATTCAAAATAATATATATCCCAACACGGGAAAATAATATAAAATAGCGCAATAAAACCGTAATCCGAAAACGTACCTATTTGTCGGGCAATTTACTCTTAATTATGAAACCAAAAGCAGTAGCAATTGCTTCCATAACCTGTATTTCACTTATATAATCTGATAAGAGTTGGCAAATTTATAGAATGAAATATTTACATTGTTCAACCACAAACAATCAATTCAACAACCAATTGCAACAAACAACATACAACCTTCATACAGAATCAACACAATTCAAACATTCATTCAAACAAAACAAACAGTTGTTTGGGTTTAAAACTTTAAATTGTACCGAATGCAAAATAAACTACGTAGTGTACCTTTCACTCAACAGTCTTAGGTGAAACTAAATAGATTATTCATTCATCTAAACAATTTTAAAGTATCCTTACCCAAACAACCCTAAACCAAGCAAATAACAATTCCAAACAATAAATCAAGTTGATTTTTCAATTTCATTTCATGGCCTTTGTTGTTTGATTTCCTTTTCTTTCATATAATACTTATCTTCATTTAATTTATTCACATCATCTCAGTTCTCTTTTTATTGTATTATATATTCATTCACTACTTGATTTCATTACTTTACATTCGTTTATTAATAATGTTCATGCTTAATTCAGTCACTTGGCATGGCAATTTCATTAACTTAGGTTTATAATCCTTTTAATTCACGTTTTAGTTCTTACAGTTTTCAATTACTTTTATTTATTTCTAACAAAATCTCATTTCTACTTATTCGTATCATGGAATTTTCCTTTTTATTAAATTACATTCATTTATTCACTGCTTAATTTCTCTTGTTTACAGTATTCATTTTTCCTACATATTTTATTTATAAAAAGCTTTAACCATTTACTTAAGTTTAAATTTTCTTACTCACAATACTTGCCTTCTATTATATTTAATTAGTAGTCTTTCCATTATACTTAACTATACAACAACTACAACACCAAATTCTTATTTATTATGTTGTTGCTTACCTCTCTATTATATTAAATTTTAGAAATATTTCAATTACAACTTAAGTTTATAACTCTGTAATATAAATTTTATTTATTAAGGTGATTTCATTAATTATTTTAATTTCCTCGAATTTATTACTTGTATAATATCTATTACATTTTCTTATTAACATTTCAACTTTTAATATTTGGTAAGTTATATATATGTTTTAAGGATGTAATTGAAAGTTATACAAGTTTTTCTTTAATCTTTAATATTACTAAATGTTCCATAATATTAGTCTTTGTTTCATAGGTTACAGTTTCAAATTTCATTTAATATCATTTATAACCTAGCATTAAATCTCTTATTTCCTTTAGAGGTTTCAATTTATTAATTACCTACGTTCCAATTCACCACAATAATTAAAACTATTAATTAATGGAAACCTTAGAATTAAATACCAGGTTTAAATTTCAAATTATTTTAAAATAATGGATAAAGGTATATACTTACAACTTATATTGCTAATTATATTTAAAACAAATTAAAATTTATATTTGGTTATCAAAACAAATCTGCAGTAAACTACTATAGTGGCCTTCCCACTTCGAAACTCGAAAATGAATGTTGATGATGCTTGCACTCATCACCGAAATTATTTTCCAACGACAGAGAGGGGAGTATAAAACTTATTTCTTTTATAAAATTTCTTTTAAACATTTCTTTCAAATTATATTCAAAATTTATATCAGAAAATACTTCTAAAATATTATTATTATATTCAAAAATCATTCAAAGAAAGTTTCAAAAACCCCCGGGACTTAAGTTCTAAATTTCCATTTTTCATTTATCTTATTTTCTTTTCAAATCTTATTTATAAATTTCATTACCCAACAACAAATATAATACAACCAAAGATATATCTTTACAAAAAAATTATTATATATATAGAAAATATAATAGGCAAAATTATTTCATTCACCTATATTAAAATCAAATATTATGTCGGTTTGTCCTATTAAGTGTTTAGAAATCCCTATTGATGTCATAGCGTCCCATGTACCAATCAGAGTTTATAAATACAAAACGGAACAGATTAACACAATATTAAAACCTTTTTATAACACTAACAAGTACGCTCTCTCATATATATACACTTAGCGACTAACCATAGGGTATTACCACCCTATTGATAAGAGTCTGATCCCACAAAGCTAAGGTTTATCGCTAAACCAAAGCTCTGATACCAGATGTAACATCCCGCCTTTTCGTACGGTTTAAATCACACACGTGCCAATTCAAACCATACAGAAGGGCGGATTGTTATGGGGTAAATAAGAAAATCAGAGAAGAGAAAAACTAAACAGAATCTCACATCGGAAGGATAAAATATAATAATCAATATACAGTTCATAAAACTGTTTACAAAACATTTGATTCTTCTTTATACAATAAATATCAGAGTTCACATACCAATAAATATCAATGTAGCGGAATACAGTGTGTAGTGAAACCATATAATATATAATAATAATAATAATAATAATGAATAGTTCATCTACGTCCTCCAGAAATAACGTCTTCGATCCTGAAATGCTCGGACTGACCCGAGCGAATTGAAAAAAAAACATTCGAGTCAGAACTAAAAGATCTCATGTAAGTTAAATTAACAGGAATAAATATGAGTGCAGTAACTTAAGAGATGCTCGGGATTCACATCTCCTAAGGATCCGTTAAACTATTTACTATGTAGTAATATTTCACTATTATAATAATGTCTATTAGTAAAATAAAATTACTTTTAAATAGCGTTAAGGCTTTACATTTTTCACCTTAACACATTTACATATTCTCATAGTCTATACAGTACCGTAATCACCCCCATATTGGGCGTCGTCAAAGGGCACTCCATAGGTATGGTACAGAACCAAAATCGTATAATGCGCGCTAGGGTAGGTGACACGGCATAACTAGGCAATGCCAGGGTAGATATACCAATTACGCTACCGGGTCGGTGGTAACGCGTAGCCGTAGCTACCGCCCACCTCGAGCCACACCCCTAAATAAAAAAATCAAAAGTGGCCACCGAATCAATCCAAGAGTCAAAGTATAATATCTAAGGGATGTGTCTGATCAAAGGTGCTACCTCAATTAACCCGTCAATCGCTTCTGTTTTAGCCACCTTATTCCAACTCACGGGAGTTGGGTCCACGTATTTACCTCAAAGGAAACGCCGCCACCATCCTACTTCATTCTGGAATCTCCACCGCATACATGGTTGTAAAAGTGGTTTTCGAGGTTGGCAGAGAGTATGACAACTTCCGATTTCGGTTTCTTCAACAACCAAACGTTATTATAACACCGCGGTTATTTCAAAATAATTTATATTTTAAAACCAGAATAAAATATCCATTTTAAAACCATATAAATACGATATCATTTCTATTTTGAAAACCAAATCAATATGATATCATTTTAAAGAAATCCCAAATTGATATAATATCATTTTTATTTCAAAAATATCCTTTTTCCAAATCATAGCACTTTCAAATCTTAATACCTTGAAATTCATAGCTTTGAAACATAACTTCCAATACTTAAATGGTTTACTATTAAATTACTTTATATAATAAATTAGCTTCTTTAATTTCAAAATCAATCCCAATACATATTTAAGTCCTCAAATAAACCATTTCAAATGTCATATATTTCAAAGCTTTAATATTCAAAATTCCTAAACTAAATTTGATAATCTAGATTCAAAAATCAAATCTTCTATTATTTAGTTTTGAAATAATTTACATAATAAATCCATTTTATTTTAAAAAAACTCAAATTTCAAATACTAAATATTTTCTTCAACTAATTTATACTTGAAATAATCATTTTATTCACCCAGACCCCAAAATCCAGTTATAATAATTATACCTTTTAAAATTTTCAATTTTATAAATTCCACGTCAACCTTATAGAGTTTAATTCTTAAATAAATTCAATTCCAAATAAATCTCCAATTTATCTCCAAACCTTAATTTATTTAAATCATCATACTCTCTATATTAAAATAAAATTTAAATACTTACTCACATTTATTTTAATAAAAAATCAAACTCTATTATTAAACTAAATTTTATTTAATAACTTATACATAGTTTAAATTAAAGCATTTTAATAATATTTATATAATATCAAAAATCAATATTCATTAAACCTTATTATATAAAATAATTAAACTTTATTATTAGGCTTATTTTATATTTCAAGCCTATTTATATATAGCTAAAACCAATAACAAATTTGACGTTTATATAACATCTAAAATCAATATTTATATAATCCGCATATTTCTTTAAAAACCATAGAATCATTTGAACATAATATTTATATATATAGACCGTGGTGTCTGTATATAATTTTCTACCCTATGGTCGGGTGATACGGATGTTTATCATTTCAATCCGTAATTAAAAAATAAAAATTACGGTTATATATCATTTCAAACCGCAATCACGAATCAATAAAAATGCATAATAACTTGCAGTGTATAAAAATAAAATACAACATCCATTCATCCGTCATAAATCAAACATTCATCACAATCATCATGCAAAAAAATCAATCAATATCAACAGATAACCGATAATATATATAACAGGTATTTAACTGGCAGTTATATTCAAAAATAAATTAAATAACGATTTAATTTAATAAATGAAATTAACTGAGATGATGATTAAAAATATACAAAAAAAAATCATAAATAAATGCATAATCACAACCAAATTTAATTTAACAAACATAAGAAATTTTAGAAGTTGTGATGGGTTAAAACACTCATCTTTGATTTTACCCCATAAAAATCCAAACAGAAGCGCAAAACTCAACAATCTCTAAATTCAACTAAATCAATTTCATGTTGTCTGGAATGTAGATTTGAATCCAACAGAAGAAATCACGCATGAATCAAAGTTTATATGCAAAAGATATTCATGTTACAAGAAATATTATTAAAATAAAAATTAGTACGCGTTAAAAATATATATAAATAAACAAATTTTAATACTTACATTTTCTCAAGATGAGGCTTCAAGGAAAAGATTGAAGAACAACTAAGATGAGAACATGAAGTGTACGAAAAATGAAAAAAAGCATTTTTATAAAAGAATGCTTTTGGATCTGCAAGAATAAGAGCTTTTGAATATGAGGTTTTAGGAGAAACAAAATGTAAAAGAAGAAATAAGATGTAGGTTATTTATAATTAGGAAATGAATGTGGAGGGACAAAAATAAATGTCACGTTTTATTAGTTTGATTCTAAATTAATTAAGTGCTAGATATAGAAAAGTTTGAATACATCATATATATTCATACTTTAACTGTGTGTCAAAATTGCTAAACATATATCAAGTACGATTAATTGGTGACAATATATAGGAATAAACAAGAATAAATGTAGATGAAATCACATAAGGATCTAATAGGAAAGTAGATAAAAGGTGACGACATTGATTAATTCCACTTTCTCACTTTAGCCAATTTTATTAATACGACATTTAATTATCATGCAAGTCGTATTATGACTAGAAAACATAAATAACAAACAATAAATTAAAATGTATATAATATTACCTCACTTTTAAATTGTTTGATAATAATAATAAAAATTAAATCATGCTTTAGCAATTTGAAATTAAAATATTAAATGTTTATATGCATACACATGCACACAAACACACATACATGTGTGTATAATGATTAAACCAAAGCTTATTAATTAATTCAAAGCATCCTTCCATACCACATTAAATTGTCTGATGCATTTGTAAAATTATGTATACTTGAAGTCAAAAATACATATATACATATAAATAAAACCTTTTTACCTTAATGAAATTTATTTAATTTTTTAACAAAACAAAAGTGGAACACGACAAATAAAGCAATATAGTAACAAACCTTTAAGATCCTTAAATAAGGACATTTGAGATAATAAATTAGGTAACAAATTTGAATATTGTTGTAATCAAAATCAAAGCTTAGATTTATCATCAAAAAATTGTTAAACATATGTAAACTTCTATTATAATTTATAAGATTAAGAACAAATAATTTATTCAACAAAGTATTCAAATTTCATGATATTTTCAATTCAAGATAAAGTGACAATGTGTGTATACAATATTTCTGTTTCAACACAAATGCAAATTATATGTATATAAACTTTCAGATCTAAAAAAATGCAATTAGGTTTAAGAGTTTAAAACATGGATCTATAATTAAAACATTCTTTTAATATATATACAAAAAAAATTGTTTGATTTATCAAATTAAAAGTCAAATTAACTCATTCAACAAAAAATTCATATAACATGACAATTTCAAAACAAATGAGGAAATAGCATATACATACAAACTATGATAATAACATTATACTTAATATAACATTTTAAAATAGAAGACACCTCTTAGATCTAGCCACAATTCATTCCTTGATTTGTACTTTCTCCTCAGATCGTCAAGACCCACACCCAACCCTTGCAAGAGCTGGATGAATCACCATTATTTTTATTTAATTTGATGTTTGACATTAAATTGTTATTGGTTTATTTTGTTTAAATGAAGATGATGGCAGCCCTTTTTTTTGGAGAGGAGGAGGAAGGATTTTATAAAAAAGGAAAGAAAAATTAGGATATTTCTTTTAATAGGGAAAAGGAATCTTTTTCTATTCTCCTTATTTAACTTTCTTATTTAATTCAATCAACATTTTCATTTTCTCCATATGTTGGCTGACCTTAGCATGCATTTATAGTACATAAGGTTTCCAACAAAATAAAACATCAATGTAGTTATTTATTTAAAATCTTGTTTCAAAGGTGTGCCGATATTGAATGTTGATATTTGCATAACTTTTTATACATGCATTCAAATAATTAATAATAACATTCACATAATTTATTCATGATTAACATTTATTGTTATAATCACCGTTATTAATTACATTCAAACAATGTCATTAAATACACCTGACGCATGTTATCATTTTTTTTATCTTACTGTAATACATGTTATTAGTAGAAGTTCAAATTAAGATCATAAACATATCTCTTAACATACGTTAACAAAAATAAAATCATAAATTTTTGTTATTCTACCACTTATATTCCTCAATTAGATCCAATATTACAATTAGCCTTTGGTATTCCTATCCATGAATTACACAAATAACATAGTTAATATTTGTTTGTCTTTCACTACATCAATACTATCCAAATTTAGTTTTTTATTTACATTAATTACTATATTTCAATTTATATTGAATTTTTTTCAGTTTTACATAATAATAAAAATTAAAATCCCAATTAATTATTTTACCTTGGTTTCATTCTTTTTATTACATCAATTGTTAACTTATGGAATAAAATTAACATTTCTATTCATTTTGTTACATTCATAAATTTCAGTTATTGTCTAGATCTTATTAGTGAACATTAAAGTTCATTTAATTGTAATCTCGGAAAAAATTCAGTTATAATATCATATCTTTTAAAATTTCAAGTTTAATACATTTACATCAACTTATGGGGTTAAATTCTTAAATACCTCTCAATTTTAATTTATTGCCATATAAATATTAAATTATTAACATTTAATTATAGTTGCTTCATCAAATTTCTACATTTGCACCAATATAAACTTTAAGACTTTTATTTCTTTGTAAATTAAATTAGAAATCCTATTAAATCAACTCTTTTAAAATCGTCGAATTTTACGGGTCATTACATTTTTTGTTAAATATTTTAACAAAGTTTAAAAAATTATTTATATGTTTAAAGCAAGTTTTGACAAATATAGGATGGTGAACTAATGATGAATTTAATAAAGTTTTCAAATTTATTAATCATATTTTAGAAGTTAAAATGAAAATTAAATGAGTTTTTAACAAAGTTACAAGATTTAATTTTTAAGCTAAACATTAAAAATTGATTGTTTTTAAAATAATATATACATATATTATGTAGTTTACTCTTAATGCTTTCAAGTAGAATATAATAACTAATTATTAGGATAAGCGATTAATTATCAATATAATTAAATTAAAAGGTTATTTGTTTTAATCAAAGTGATTTGTTAAATTTTATTAATCCATTAAGAATTAAGGTAAAATAATTACATGAATCGGGTTAATCGGATAATGACTAAAAGATTAATTAATAAAAGTATCTAAGGGATGGTTTATTAATAAAGATAATTAATAAATTAATTAGGTAATTAACGGTAACTAATTGCTTAGAGATAACTACTTGATTAAAAGTAATTAATTTGTGATTAAAGGTTGATTAACCAAGAGATCAAACAATAATTAATTTAAGGATAACTAATTAATATGTTTAATTTGTTAATGTGATTAACTAAGGATAATCAATTAAAGGTTAATTAATTAATAAAGGTGATTAAGAAATGAAAATTAATTGAGGAGTAATTAATTAATGGAGTTAATTAAGAATAATTAATTGAAGAATAATAAATTAATTAAAGGATAATCATTTAATGAATTAGAGGTTGTTTAATTAATAATTACAGTTTAATTAATTTGTATTAGTTGTGAATTAATAAATGATTAAAGAATAATTAATCAAATAATTTGTAATTGATTAATATTAATTAACCATAATTAGTAAATTATTCATAAGTAATTAATCTGATTCAAATTGATTTAAAAGATTAACTAATTTTACTTATGGATGTTTGGATTCTATTGGATGATTGAAGTGTTTTATATCCTTGATTGTGATGCTCTGTTCTGATTTGAGCTATGTTACTGTGATTTATTATCTGTGATATATATATATATATATATATATGTGATTTATGAATAAAAGATAAGCGTTATAGTTTATACCGCTTATTGCATATAAGCGTTATGGTTTATACCACTTACCAAATATATTGCTGTATTTGAATCTGTGATGATTGATGATGTGGCACTTTTATTGTGTAAAACCCCTGGACCACACTTATACACACACGAATATGGATTGCACATGGAAACGGGTTAAGTCACAGATTTTGAAATAGTTTTAAAGATTGAATTTTTGAATCTAAAATAGTTTTGGGTTTAGAATTGAAAGCTTTTGGAAAATGAATTTCAAAAAAAAGTTATTTAGAATAACTTGATTGAGTTTTTAAATTTAAATAATTCGATTTAAATTTTGAATTCAATATTTGAAATTGAATTCTATGATTTGGGAACTAGGGTTTATAAAGGTTATTCAACTATAGATGGGTTTATATGGGTTTTAAACCATTTTAAAAGTATGGTTTTGAGAATTTGAATTCAACCCAACTTTATATTTGAAAGGCCTTAACTCATGCAATTATAATTGGGTTTTCTAAAACGGAAAACAAGTGGTTTCAAACAATAATAGCTTTTATATAAGGAAAGAATTTCCAAATTATGATGAAGAGATTTCAAGTTTGAAATGGAATGACTTTGAAAGCTATAATTGAATCTTTGTGAAAGATAGTTAAACCCTAATTTGAAATTGAAGAGGATTTTAAATGGTGTATCTTTTATATATAAAAGATTGGAACGGGAATTGTTTTGAAAGCTATGAAATGAGTCTTTGATTTCAAGACCGGATGAGTTAATCAAATTTGAAATGGAATTGTTTTGAAAAGCTATGAATGAATTTTTGCTTAAACGATTGGTGAACCTTGTTTTAAATTGAAAGGGGTCTTAATATGAATCTTTTGTTTAAAAGATTTGAATGTGGAAATTGATTAAACCATTGAAGGTTTTTGAAATGAATCTTTTTGTTTAAAAAGATTTGTAAATGGTAATTTGTTTAACCATTTGAAAGAAAGGTTTTGGCTAATAAGTTGCGATTTAACTGAAATCCCATATCCATATGTTTTTTTTAAAATATTGAGCTCACTATTCGGTTTAGCCGAGAGAGGACCTTGTGTCATACAACCCGTTTCGAATAATGATACGACGTTATGGATAGCATTTGAAGACCGGGTATTTGCGAGAACGATAGGATAACCTATCGATTGTTTCTGCACTGAGTAGCCACGGTATAGAGATTCCCTAAGTGATGGGAAGTCCGATCGGGATTGTGGATGCCCGGATTTGCAAGGGCTTCTTTGGAAGTGCCTTCGGTTCTGTTCGGAGCTGGAACAGACTTGTATGGATGTGTGTTTGACATTACATTTTGAGATGTAAAACCGATTTCTATCAAATACATTTCTGTTTGGTGGCGGAGATTTATTCTCTTAGCTTAACACCCTTCCCTGAGACGTATGAGCTCAGAGGTTATGTAGTTAATGGTTACTGGTGATACATTCTCAATTTGGTAATGTGGCATACGAAGTGCTACTGATCATTTGTTGATCAAAGCATGGATTCGTAAAAAGCATAGCTTTGTGAACGAGACTTCGTAGAACTTCACAACCGGGAATGGTCGAAATAGGAAGAATGCAGCAAGGTTATTTGGGGGTAGCGCCCCCTGAGGGTATGTTCATTTCCTTCTAGATAGGGGTGGTATCATGGTATGGAGCCCAGATACTTAACCTATATGGTTGCTGCAAATTTATTACTTTATGGTTGTTGGTGAATCCCGGGATAAAGGTCGATTACGACCGGAGGATGGCATGCTCGTGTCAGTAGTTACCTAGTTACAGAGGTAACCCGGCCTTGTGTTGGCAGAGATCCGGTTAGGTTCTCGGGGCGTCCCTCCAGAGGCGTACCCATGTGGCAATGGGACGTTTCATGGACTGACCATTTGTTGGAAATCCATTCATCCAATACGCGCCTTGTATGGTTTTAGTTGTATAACATGTCATCTACTTATGGTGGCGCCCCATTGTTTGGATGGTAGCTATAGCAGGCATAGTTCAAAATGTCTATGCTGGCTAAGATTAATACTATACTTTCAAAAATGTTTTCTGCACTATGCATTAATAATAATATCAAAATGGTTTTCGCGTCTCAAGCATTTTTGACTATCATAAGGAAAAATCTCCTCCAATTCTGCATTTGCATGGTGTGTGTGGCGGGAGGCCTTATGGTAGTTCCATTTTCCAAAAAGCATTGTGGATTTCAAATTTAGATTCTTTTGTTTGTTTTAAAAGATAAAATGTTTTTGTTCGCTCATACCAGTCCCATGACTGACCCGGAGTTTATTGTTCCCTTCCTAAACTCTAGGTGCCCGCTATTTTACACACGGGCAGTCTAGAGTTAGGTTTTTTAGATAGTAGATATCGATTTAGTAGCTTTCATCTTTCTCTTGGTATTATTTGGAGATTTTGGATATTGAAGTCTTTTGTTAGAATGACTGACCTTACTTAGCTTGGTGCAACATGATGGTGGTTCGAGCTTGTGGTTTGAAGTTTTAGCTTTGGAGCATTGGATTGGAGTTATCTCTTGGCTATTTGTTTTCCGCTGCCATTTGTTTCCGCTATTGTATATGTCACTCTGATATTGTTGAGCATTATTGATATCACTATTGTATATCATTTTGGATATTGTATTCATTGGAGTTGTATATGATATTCATTTTCTTCCGCTATGTTGCTATACATAATGTGTTATAAGCTCCGGCGAACCAGATTCGACGTTCGGATCTTGCATTTGAATACGAGTGTTGTATTCGGTGCCGATTTTCGAAGGTCGAGTCAGGGTCGTTAGAGGTGTGGTGCGTTTTAGTAGCTCCGAGAAATTGGCTCCTCGATATATTGGACCATTTTCTATTATGGAACGCATTGGCCCAGTTGCTTATCTTTATCGCTACTTATCTAGTTTTCGGGAATTCATGACGTATTTCATGTATCCCAGCTTCGTCGATGCCTTCGAGATTTGGATTCTATTATTGATCCTCATATGTTGCAAGATATTGAGATCTCGCCCGACTTGTCTATGGTGCAAAATCCTATTCGCGTGCTAGCTTGGGAGGTTAAACGCCTTCGGAATAAAGAAGTCCCACTTGTGAAAATTCAATGGTCTGCAAACCCCAAAGATTGCACTTGGGAAATCAAAGAATCCATCGAGCGTTCTTATCTCGGTTTTCTCTCCTCTTCGGGTAGGGGGGAGCATTCTTCATCCATCTTTTCTATTTAAATCTTTGTTGTGATGAATAATTTGTGTTATACACAACTTCTTGTATGAAAATTGCGGGGATGCAATTTTTATAAGGGGGGAGTTTGTAACAACCGTGATTTTTAATTACCGTCGAAATAAAAATTTAAAATAGAAATTTAAAATTGAATTTTTTTAGAAAATCCATTTCAAAGTCAGTAAATTCTATAGAGTGGTAGCAGCTGAAATATATTTCAAATGGCCTTGTTGCATTGAATATAACTAGGTTATGTTATACTTCAATTGCCTTCACGTGCATGTTATGTGAAAGTAAAAAGGGTCCAGTTCAAAAGACAAGTTTGAACATTTTTCTTGGCTGCAACAAAGTTTATAAAGCAAAAAGGTGAACACCTTTGCTGTCACTTATTTTAAAAGCAAAGTTTGAACTCTCTTTTATCACCATCATCATAAACTATGCAGCCTTGTCCTTCTTTTATCTGTTGCACGTCTCTAATTAAATGCATTTGTACCTAAGTTTCCAGCACTCTTCATTTGCATTCACTTGTTCAAAAAAAAGAGAAAAGCAAACACCTCCTCATTCTCGTTCTTTTCAAACTCCAGTAACCTTCATCCATTTTTTTCGTTGGTTTCATTTTGTTCAAATTTTCAGTTGCTCTACAAATGCATTAATGGAGGTTCATAAATTTCTTACTCTCTTTTGGATCTGGGTTGCTAACTGGTTTTGAAGAAAAGTTTAGGTGAGTGTAAAAATCACACTTCTAATTTATTCACTACTTTTTTTTGGCGTACAAACTATGTTGCCAGGCACTTTTGTTTTTTTCCATTTTTTTCATGCATGCGTGTAAGGTGTAGGCTATTTTTTTATGTATAAGTTGCATTTCAAAAATAAAAGGAGTTCCAGGCCATTTAACTATCTCCACATTGCGTACAAATTGTCATTTTGTTCGTGATAGACTTTATTTGCAGATAATGGGAACAAAAACTTCCTTTTTCACGATATTACTATTTATTGCAAATGATTTTATAATTTAGTGGAGTGGAAAATATAGATTTCAACCAGTGTAACACCGTGTACACTGATGTAGCTCTGCCCAAAACATAGCACTGTGTAATGTTTTTTATGAAATTTGCATCTTTATTCATTTGAACGTGTACGTGTAAAAGAGTCATTTACATTTTGTAAGGGTACAATGTATTTTGAAAAAAAGGAGCCCAGAACAATTTACATTAGCATGCATGCATATTGAAATCTTGCATGCATATAAACTATGTCCAGGCTATATTTTATTAATACTTGCGAATCCAGGTCATTTTTTTAGTGTGCACTTTGTACGTGAGTGCAAATTCAAGTCCATTCATTATAATTTATAGTTGCATGCCCAGGGTGTTTTATATCTTGTATACTCCATTTCACTTGCATGCATACATATTTTTGTAGTGCTATGCTATTTTCTATCACATATTGATGCATGTCCAGGTCAGTAAATTGGTTTGTCTATTCCTTACATGAGTACTTTATCACGTGTTGCTTGAAATTGTGTCTAGGCTAGTGTGCAAAAATAGTGTGTCCAGACCATTGTTTTAATTCGTGGTCTTGTATATTATATGCGTGAAAATTTTATTTTAGGTTAACACGTTAATAGTTCTGGTTAAATATATATATATATATATATATATATATATATATATATATATTGCGTGCTATATGTTGCCAGGTTAGTATCTTTGTATACCCAGACCATTGTCTTATCCTTGCGTGCAAAGTGGTATAGTACAAAACTATGCCAAGTCATTCATTTATTTTTGTTTATATTATTTCATTTGTGCATGTCATAGTATACAAAAGTATTGCCCGGACCACCAATTTCAATATGTACGTGCAATTTGAATTGCACGAAAGTGTTTTAAATACCAGTGTTTAATTTGCTTTGAACCGGTGTTTGGTTTTAAAACGTATTTTGTTGCCGTTATTTTTATAACGGAATTTTACCCCGGTGTTTATAATTGAAGCGTGTTGTTTTAATGAGATTTTTGACGAATAAAAATTATTGTTGTTTTGAATTTAGTAACCGTCAATTCAAAGTGAATTTTCAAGCAGCTATCCCGCAACGCTGATTTTAAATCCGTTTTTACGATGTTTTGTGAAGCGCAATTTCCTTGTCGAAATTGCTATAGATGTTGTTGTTTTAATCACATGTTTTTGAAACCGTTTTAAAATAAAAAAAAATTCAATTTTTTTACAGTTTATGCTTTCAAAAGAATGAGGAATCGATTTAAAAGCTTCAGCAAAATTAAGGACTATTAATCCTTACTTTTACTGATCCGATTAATTCCGGACTTGTCCATTTGAGAACGTAAATTTTATTTATACAAAATACACAATTTTGCACTTTCAAGGAAACGATGATGAGATTTAAACGATTTGGCCAAAGTGCAGAATATGTAACCATGCTTTTACTAACTTAGTCAAATCCGGACTCGTTAATTGAAATATTCGCCGTGATGTTGTTGTTTGAAAATTTTGATGATTTTGTTGGGCTTTCGAGCCACTATGGTGGACCTTCAGGTCAATTACCAGTACTAGACCTTCGGGTCATTTGTTGGACCTTCGGGTCATTTGTTGGACCTTCGGGTCATTTGTTGGGCGCCAAATATTATGATGACAGTACTTGGTAGGCTTCGGCCATATGAGATGCACGTGCGGCGTAGCATAGGCCCGCCATATCCTGGGATCGATCCACTTTTATGCTGATTTTTCTAGTTATCTTATTTTGATTTCTAGATTTTGTGAATTTCTGTTTTGAATTCAATTATGAATTTGAAAGTTGATTTTGATGGAGTTTAATGAGATTTCTTCATTTAAACTATGTTGATTATTTATGTTGAATAGTTTCATTCGAGACTATGATCATTTTGCTTTGATGTTGTTTAAGATGCATTCATTTCTAAATTTAAATTAGACTGATCCGTTTATTATTTTCTTTTAAATAATACTTGGGTCAGATCGAGTTATTTCAGGATAATCGCTATCTCTGATTCTGTTGCTGCTTCAGCTTTTGGGATTTCACTTCATCTTTTTTTTAGGCTTCGAGGTGTTACTTTTGGTGTATTTACTCTCATCTCATGTATGTTATGATGTATTTGTATATGTACATTTGGTTCATGCGAACCATCGATTGTTGTAGCATGTATCCAAACTTACAATCACGACCGAAATCCAACGTTCGAAAATTGACATCAAATACCTCACTTGTACTCGACTGTCAATGATTCAAACATAGAACTCCCGTCGGATGGAGCTTATAACAACATTAGATGAATAAAAAATAGTGGAAATAAAATGAATATCATGCATTACATCGCAGATACAACATCATAATAATATCCGTTACAACATCAGAGTATCATAATACATGAATCACAACTCCAACTAGAATGACATAATAGAAAAACTAGAGATCATATGCCAAAAGTCTTCAAGAAGATAGAGAATGATAGTGAACTCCAAACTAAGCACCTCGAGATCCAAAAGCTTCCAAAATGTCTCTATGGTATGAGCCTCCAAAAACCGATAATCTCCAAACCAAAATACTCCAAAATATAGCTAGAGCCAAAATATGGAAAACCTGCTACTAGGCTACCAATGTAGAAATGGTGGGCACCCAAAGTTTAGAAAGGAAACAATAAACTCCGGGTCAGTCATGGGACTAGTATGAGTAAACAAAGACAGTTGCTTTTAAATAGAACAGATTTATACAAGAAAAACCTGTATGCTTTTTGGAAAATGAAACTACCATAAGACCTCCCGCCACACACACAATGTAATCGCAGAATTGGAGGAGATTTCTTCTTACGATAGTCAAAAATGCTTGATACGGAAAAAATTCTTTGATATTATTACCAGTGCATAGTGTAGAAAGCTATTTTGAAAGTATAATATCAATCCTAGCTAGCATAGACATTCCGAACTATGCCTACTGTAGCTACCATCTAAACAGTGGTGACCACCATAAGTAAATGGCAGGTAATACAACTAAAACCTTACTGGGTTCGTATTGGGAATTGGATTTCCAACAAATTGTTAGGCTAAGGAACTTCCTGTGCCACATAGGTATGCCTCTGGCAGGACGTTCCAAGAACCTACCTGGCTCTCTGCCAACACAAGGCCGGGTTACCTCAGTAACTAGGTAATTACTACTCGAGTATGCCATTCCCCGGTCCTTTGGGACCTTTAACCGAGGGCCCCCCATCACAAAGCAACAACCACATAGGTGAGTTCTGGGCTCCATACCATGACACCACCTTTTTCCAGAAGGAAATGACATACCATAAAGGGCGCGACCCTCATAACCTTGCCGCATCTTTCCTGTTTCGACCATTTCCGGGGTGTGAGGTCCGACGAGGTTTCGTCCACAAAGCTACGCTTTACACGAAAGCCATGCTTTGATCACAAATGATCAACAAATGATCATTAATATACAACAATACCTAGCATGCCACACTACCAAATTGGGAGTATATTGCTGATAACCTTCAACTACATAACCTCTGAGCTCGTACGTCTCAAAGAAGGGTGTTAAGCTAAGAGAATAAATTCTCCGCCACCAACAGATATGTATTTAAAAGAAATCGGCTTTATATCTCAAAGTGTAGTGTCTGACACACGACTATACAAGTCTGTTCCGGGGCACTTTGTCCAATAAAGGAAGAAGCCCTTGCAAATCCGGACGTCCACAATCCCGATCGGACTTCCCATCACTTAGGAAATCCCTATACCGGGGCACCTCGGTGCAGAGACAATCGATAGGTTATCCTATCATTTTCGAAGACACCCGGTCTTCACCATCGATCTTCAATTGCTATCCATTCATCGAATCACTATTCGGAATGGGTTATATGACACAAAGGTCCTCTCCCGGCTAATCCGAATAGTGGGCGTTCAAATTTAAAACATGATGCCGTATCAATCACAAGGATTCACAATCAAGGTTCGATGTGGGTTTCGGATAACAAACTCCCTTTATTTAAGTCCATGAATTCCTGGTACATACGAGAAATCCCAACTGATGGCATATAGCGCTTCTCAAATACTTCTTTGAATCTCCCCCAAGTAAACTCGTCTTCAGGCTCATCAATAGTGACTGTCTCCCACCATGCTAAGGCTTCATCTTGGAGTTGCCAAGAAGCTATGAGACGCATCTGATCATCTTGCAGCTTAATCCCTTTAAAGATTTTCTCACATGATCTAATCCATGCCTGGGCCTCAACAATCGTCTCCTTTCCGGTGAACGGCTTACCACCATGCCTTGCGAAATTCTTATACAAATCAGCCAGATTCGGCTGATGCTGAATAAGTAAAGCTACTTCTGGTGTAGGGGGGACTTGGCTAGGTGCTGTGGCATTTCCTCGCCCCCCCTGACTCTTCCTCTTCGTCCACTCATCCTTACTATCTGTAATTAGTAAGAAAAATTAGCTTAGATATTTGGACGAGATATCTTAAGGAATATCAGAAGTTAAAGGAAATAGACAAAGAAAATTTGAGGTTTCGATCAATTATACTCATTCTAGGGTATACTTCACCCTATCTTTAATGAGCCATCTAATGTGTTATACTCCGTAGCTAAAGTTCTTACTCAACCTTTAGCTCTGATACCAACTTGTCACGACCGAAATCCAACGTTCGAAAATTGACATCAAATACCTCACTTGTACTCGACTGTCAATGATTCAAACATAGAACTCCAGTCGGATGGAGCTTATAACAACATTAGATGAATAAAAAATAGTGGAAATAAAATGAATATCATGCATTACATCGCAGATACAACATCATAATAATATCCGTTACAACATCAGAGTATCATAATACATGAATCACAACTCCAAAAAGAATGACATAATGGAACAACTAGAGATCATATGCCAAAAATCTTCAAGAAGATAGAGAATGATAGTGAACTCCAAACTAAGCACCCTGAGATCCAAAAGCTTCCAAAATGTCTCTAAGGTATGAGCCTCCAAAAACCGATAATCTCCAAACCAAAATACTCCAAAATATGGCTAGAGCCAAAATACGGAAAACCTGCTACTAGGTTGGCCGTGTAGAAATGGTGGGCACCCAGAGTTTAGAAAGGAAACAATAAACTCCGGGCCAGTAATGGGACTGGTATGAGTAAACAAAGACAGTTGCTTTTAAATAGAACATATTTATACAAGAAAATCCGGTATGCTTTTTGGAAAATGAAACTACCATAAGACCTCCCACCACACACAATGCAATCGCAGAATTGGAGGATATTTCTTCTTACGATAGTCAAAAATGCTTGATACGGGAAAAATTCTTTGATATTATTACTAGTGCATAGTGTAGAAAGCTATTTCGAAAATATAATATCAATCCTAGCCAGCATAGACATTCTGAACTATGCCTACTAAAGCTACCATCTAAACAGTGGTGACCACCATAAGTAAATGGCAGGTAACACAACTAAAACCATACTGGGTTCGTATTGGGAATTGGATTTCCAACAAATGGTCAGGCTAAGGAACTTCCTGTGCCACATGGGTACGCCTCTAGCAGGATGTCCCGAGAACCTACCCGGCTCTCTACCAACACAAGGCCGGCTTACCTCTGTAACTAGGTAACTACTACTCACGTATGCCATTCCCCGGTCCTTTGGGACCTTTAGCCGAGGGACCCCCATCACAAAGCAACAACCACATAGTAAATGAGATTGAAGAGTATCTGGGCTCCATACCATGACACCACCTTTTTCCAGAAGGAAATGACATACCCGAAAAGGCGCTACCCTCATAACCTTGCCACATCATTCCTGTTTCGACCATTTCTGGGGTGTGAGGTCTGATGAGGTTTTGTCCACAAAGCTACGCTTTACACGAAAGCCATGCTTTGATCACAAATGATCAACAAATAATCATCAATATACAGCAGCACTTAGCATGCCATACTACCAAATTGGGAGTATATCGCTGATAACCTTCAACTACACAACCTCTGAGCTCGTACGTCTCAAAGAATGGTGTTAAGCTAAGAGAATAAATTCTCCGCAGCCAACAGATATGTATTTGAAAGAAATCGGCTTTATATCTCAAAGTGTAGTCTCTGACACACGACCATACAAGTCTGTTCCGGGTTCGAACAGAACCGAAGGCACTTCGTCCAATAAAGGAAGAAGCCCTTGCAAATCCGGGAGTCCACAATCCCGATCGGGCTTTCCATCACTTAGGGAATCCCTATATCGGAGCAACTCGGTGCAGAGACAATCGATAGGTTATCCTATCGTTTACGAATACACCCAGTCTTCGCCACCGGTCTTCAATTGCTATCCATTCGTCGAATCACTATTTGGAATGAGTTATATGACACAAAGGTCCTCTCCCGGCTAATCTGGATAGTGAGCGCTCAAATTTAAAACATGTGGGTGTATTAATCATAAGGATTCACATTTAAGGTTCGATGTGGGTTTCGGATAACAAACTGAAATCCGACTCCCTGTCGCATCGAAGTATAAATGCCGTTTTACGGGCATAAGGGGTTTCACATACATACGGGGACAAATCACAAATCACATTTCATCACAAAGCAATCACGGTATCACAACAGGAATATCAATCCAGTATAGAATATTTGATTATAGTCAATCACCTTTGATTAAGGTGATTGTGATTAAAGTGAATTAATCATATAATTATCTTATTAATTATTTTAAATCAATGTTTAATTTTTTACTTAATTATGAATTAATTTAATTGGCTTAATTGATTAATTATTCTTAATTAATTATTCTTTAATCAATTATTTTAATTCGTAAATTCTTAGTTGTTAACTAATTAAGTTTAGTTACTTTTATTCATTGACTATTCTTTAATTGATTAATTACTTAAATTTAAAATCATTACAAAACATCAATTGTTAATTTACTATTTCATCATTATAAACAAATTTGGTTTTTTACATTAACCCTTGAATAATTGATTTACTTTTAAGCGTCTTATTAAGTTAGGTTTTAAAGCAACTTTTTGTTTAAAGGAAAATATACAATTTGAAATAGAAATTTATAAATTTAAAATAATTGACTCAATATCATTTACTTCACATGCTATTAACGACCCTCATTTATTTCTAAAGTGTGGATTTTGAAAAAAAATCATTTAACTTGAGTTTCAGAATTTAGTTAAAACTGGGTTTGTTGTTTTTGTCGACCAACTCGGGGATTGATTCGAGTTGTTCCCGAGGGAACCATCCCTTTACTTCGGGTTTTACCCCAGATTGACCCGTGACATTTTTTCTTTCGAAAATTTGTTTAAGTTAAAAAAACAACCCGATACAATGCTAAAACGCCACGAGTCAGACCTCGAGTCTTTCCTCAATTCCCCCACGTACTGCTTCGAGCCTTACCCCTTTCTTCCCTAAACCATCCTACTGACACATCAACCCCCACGTGCACGTGCACGGCCACCTTCGCCGCCGTTGGTCGGTGCTGCGGCCAGCAACAAGTCGCCTATCACTCCCCAAGACGATACAAACGCCCAGAACATGATTTTACTTTGAAAGCAAGGATCAAGGCAACACAAGCAACCCAACCCATCAGGCACGTCACCAGCAAATCGCCTTGCGCCGCCTCCCCAGTTCGTTGTTGGCCACCAATTTTGGTCTGAAGCTTCATCATCATGTGACGCTTCGATTTTCCCCACTGACACGCATTCCGATCATCCCTAGGTGGCGCAGCACCGTTGTTTCTAACGTGAACAAAATGAGTTCTTAAACCCTAGTTGCTTTCGAATCAAAGATTTAACGATTTACAAATTAATCTAGTATTTTCCTGATGATTTCGAACATTAAATCATGCTGCCACAATGATCTCGAGGCGGAAAGTTTCTTAAATCAACAGAATTTGATAAAGCTTCATTTTACAGATCATCCAAAATGTTCCAGTGAAAAGCTTACGAATTTTTTTTATTCTAGTTTCAAAAATCATCATTTTAAGAGTGGATTAACATGGTATTATTGAGATCAAAATTTATGAAGCTCGAATTTCTTGAAAATTTAAATTGTGGCTATGTTTATAATTTCCAGAAGAAGAACTACTTAAAACCTGTTTTAGTTCATTACTGAAATGTAATATAGGTTTAAAACAATATTTTACTTGTTCACAATCTTTGTCAGAATCAAAGAGGGAGAGAGATTTAGATTTGCTTGATATGGGTTAACTTGTAAACAAAAAAAATCACTGCGTTTACTTAGTTCCCAGTAAACAGAAAATT
The DNA here is from genome assembly GCA_030765085.1 of Allium cepa. Classification (NCBI taxonomy): domain Eukaryota; kingdom Viridiplantae; phylum Streptophyta; class Magnoliopsida; order Asparagales; family Amaryllidaceae; genus Allium; species Allium cepa. Next base: position 226,204,512 of record CM060938.1, read on the forward strand.
TCAAACCTGCTTTGATTTAATTACTGGAAAATGTAGTGCAAGTTTGAAAAATAAACTCCAACATATTTAGACCTTAATTCCAGAGGAAAATAGAGAGGAAGTTGTTTGAGTCTAGCATTTTTTTTTTCATTTTTTGTAAACTAGAGACTAAGGAAAGAACAGAAGAACAGGAAACAAATCCTGATCATAACATTTCAGGAAAAGGAAAAAAAATCAAGCATAACAATCCATCCATAAACAAAACGTTTTAGCATCATTCAGCATCCATAAAATCAAAATTTATAGAAAGAAATCAAGGGTTTACTCACCTATTTTCCAGTTGACAAAAGACTCTTGGCAGTTCTTCAAACAGAGATGGAAGCCTGCACCCTTTCTTCTTCTTTTTCTACTTTAAATTCCTTTAAGTTTTAGATCTGCAAATTTTTAAACACAGATCTGTGATTATCCTTGTTACATTCATTCACTTATTTCATTTATAACAGTGGGTTATAGTTACTTACAGTTAGGATTTATAATAAAGAACTCTTTATTTTTCCTTCTGCAATTAGAAAACCAAAAGTAGAATAAGCTTTGATCTTGATTCTTCCTGCAAATAATTAGATATTGTTGTATTAGATTCCTTGTTGTATCTGTTTACTTAATTGTTAATAACAACAAATCTCAAATTGACTTACAATTTGAATTTCCTTTTACACTAAGAAGGAACAGATCTGCAGTTTTGAAACCAGAAACCAAATTTTGCCTTGCACTTGATTTTTTCTACAATTGATTGAGTGTTATTTTTTAATTCTTGCTTCATCATAGATTATAACTTCAAACTCAAAATAGAAAAAATTACTTGCCTTTAAATTATTTCCAGAAATGACTGCATTAGCAAACCTGAAGCTTCCCCCCTTTCAAGCTAATCTGCGGTTTTTACGTTTTGAATTTATTGTTAAAACTTGATTTAAAAATCATAATTTTTATAAACTATAAAGTTTAAAACAAACTTACCGGAGAGTTGAATATATCACCACAGTTTGAAAATACTTCAAATTTTAGTTTGAATTGAAGAAGGTATTTTTTTCTGTTTTTTTCTAAACTTTTTTTTTCTTGAATGTTGGAGTTTAGATTGCTAAATCCTTTTTAGCTACTGAACTTCAGAGGTTAGGAGATTTAAAAATTTGAATTGGGAAGGTGAAATTTTTTTCTGAATTTTTTTTATTCGATTATTTTATTAATGAAATGATGGTTTGTGCCATTTGTAAAAAGAAAATCATATGATCAAGATTTTGTTGATCCTTCTACTCCATTGTGAATGAAGGTTCAGCCTTTTGATTTTTACAAGGTAAAAGAATGTTTTACATGTTTTATTTTCTATATTATATACATTTTTATAAAATGATGTATCCCTTGTTCATTTCTATATATATACATATGTCCTATGTTAAAAGAATTTAACCAATATTACACTACATATATTATATCATAATAATTTTTTTATGCCACTTACTTTTAAAACATTTATTTTAAACCTAAATTCAAACTTCAATTTTAAAACTTGAAATGTAAACACTTATGTCCATTTGTATATATTCACCCACATCCTAAGTAATTTAAATTAATTTCCAATATATATTCAATTTCTACTCATACTTGTAATATACATATATATAGGATTTTAAATTTGAATGACTTTTTACAACATTCATTATTTCAATAATTCCAACTCAAAATAAAACTGGAATTTTATTCATATAATTTTTCACTTATTTATTTGTTTGAGATTTTTGTTCCAATTTATTTTCAAATTAAACCCCAAAGTTTAAATATATTATTTATTTTAATTGATAATTTTAGGATGTTACACTTACCTTCTACTATATCTGATATTTCTGTTCTGATGTGGTTATACTTATCTGTGTTGTTGTTATTATGAGTTGTTTTGAATTTTTCCTTACGCCACTATAGTTTCGTTTTATATTTGGATTGAATATATATCTTTGGGAGTAATTTGCACAACTCCTATCGATGTAATCAATACGCGTCTAAGTGATAACTTACGGATGGTCGCATCTAACAAGCCTTATTCTTCGCAATAGCAGACATTATTCCTTATAATAACCTTTGTTATTGTGAGTATAGAGGTGGGGCGTCACAGAGAGGGTGAGGGTTTAATGGATAAAAGATAGATCTGCTCCTATTTTTCCCCTTTCATATATTTTCTTATGTATTTTATTTTCATAACAAGCTTATTATTTGATTTATTAAGGCATGACCTAACTAAATTATTAAATTTCATCCCCATGTCCCACTGGATTATTTTATTTAATCTATACATTATATTTTCCAAATAACATCAAACTAAAATTAGAGCTGTTATAGGCTTCCTTCCTTAAAGAATTTCATCCTTGAAATTTAGTAAGGACTACATAAAAAGCATATCAAACATGCAAACAATGCTAGTATATCTGTAACTACCTGGAATTTCACTGCCTTAATTAGTGAATATTTAATTAATTTTAAATATTCAATATATAAGTTTTATAATGGAAATAAACTCATTTTAACTAATTAATAATAATGGTAAAATTGTTTTCAATTTTTTTTACCAAATTAAATAGTTCGTAGAAAAATAGAAAATGTGACCGAAGAACGTTTTTCGAAATTTCGACCTTTTGACGCTAGAAATTTATCATGAATGTTGTTTACCTTTGTGCACTATATGTACATATATATAAGAGTTAATTAACAAGATAATAATACACTTAGAAATAAATTATCTAATGTTAATTTGGATTATAAGTGATGTGACAGATGTAGTTTTAAAAATAATAAACATTATATATATATATATATATATATTAAGTATTGTCACATTGTAGATTTTTCAATTATTAAACATCAACTTATCTTGCCAGATCTTAGCTTTAATTAATAATTAAATTTATATATATATATAATGATGCGACAATTCATAGTTTCTAAGTAATATACATATATAAAGAGAGTGATGTGACAACTAATTGATTTAAATATATATATATATATATATATATATATATATATATATATATATATATATGTATATGTATACAAGTATTCTCACATCTTGAATATTTTTAATGAATTATCATTAGCCATAATTACATAGATGAGGTGACTAGAGAGTAGATGTGATGCATGAGAGGGAGGAAAAGATGTTGATTTGATTTCATATAATGATGACATAGGAAAATTTGCTTATAAATAGCTCCAATCTTGTCTCGATATGATGGACTTAGTAAACGATGATGATCGACCAAGGAGGCACGAGGTGGAAGCCAGCGGCAGATGACCGTGAAAGGGGGTAGGTTTCGGTTCTGTTTAATTTCTAGCGGCATCGTTGATCGAGGGGTGCAAGGGTCTGAAGAGGAATGGTAGAGGAAAGACGTGGCTACTTGGTGGTGGAGGCGCGATGGTCCCAGGTGATCGGAGGTGACTGGATTTTCCAGTTGAATGGAATCCATGTTTGGGTTCATGAGGAGGCTATAGGGCATGATTGTCGATGTGGGTAGCGGCGTTAGTTGTGTTCACCAAGGGCTATCCATGGCGGGTGAGCGACAGTCTAGGAAAGGGCGGAGGTGATGCTGTTGGTCGAAGTGTGTCGTGCTTGGAGTCATATGCGAATGTGAGAAGGAGGAATTAAGGGAAAGGATTAACAAGGTTAATTACTGATGCAATTAATTTAATTTATTTAATTATTAAAATTGAAATCTTGTAAAACCGATATTTAATTCATACTAGGTCGGTTTAAACGTGGGTTTTTGCATTAGAACTGTTTTGGCATGAAGTACGTTATAGAATGGAATTTGGTGGTGATCGAAGATATTGAATTTCACTATAATATCCAAAATTTCATGACTTTAAATTGGTAAATTATTTGAACTTTTGGAATTTAATTTGAAAATAATTTGAAAATTTTCAAATCAAATAAATAAGTGTTAGATGGTATGAATAAAATTTCAATTTCATTTGAGTTTAGAATTTGAAATAACAAATGTTTTTTCAAAATCATTTGAATTTAAATTATATATATAATGTATGTATATATGAATAGATTTGAATTTGGCTTTGAATTTAAATTTAAATTTTAAATAAATGCTTTAGTAAAAATATTTTGAATTTAAAACAATATATGAGTAATCTATTTAAGGTATAATTGGTTTTAAATATTTTCTTTTAAATTTAATATTTTTAAATAAAAGAGAAATGCATTTATAAAAATAAGCAAAACAATTTTTAAATAAATACATATATCAATTTTCTCATGCAAAGGACATATGGAGGATTAATAACATATTAATGAATAAGTGTTAAAAATTAAATGAGTAGATTAACAAGTGTAATTCATGTGGGGAGAAAATGAATAGGTGTCATCATATTATTTCATTTTAAGAAAATTTATAAAGAAGGAAAATGAAAACTATATAACATATCAAACCTCCTCCCTCTCATTTCTTTTGATATTTGTAAATTTGCAAAGGAAACAAAAGCCTGTATAAGTTCCAAACCAGAAAAGATAACAAATTCAAAAGCAAAACTAACCAAATCAAAACAATTCAAGTTCACAACTCAAAAAGAAAACCCTGCATACATGAATCAAAAACTGTAACCCTCAACTAAGCAGTTCGAGCATCTCAATTTTTTTTTCAAATCAAGCCTGTAAGATTCAACTTCAACAACACAATCAAAATTAGGAGCAACCCAAAATTTTCAAAATCTTAGTTTTTCACGTTGCACACCTGAGTTTTTCTGTGTTTTCGTAAAAACAAAAACTGTAAATACTTTCAAAAAGTTTGAGTTAGAATTTGTTGTTGAGAGATTAAGCAAGTAATTCATCAGGGAACTAAGCAAGATTTACATCAATTAGCTACAGGAAAAAATTCAAGATCAAGTTAAAAAAATTCTAGGTTTTCAATTTTTGACAATATCCCAGAAAAAGGCTTTTTGTTCAAAATTGCCAGTTGAGTAAACTTTTAAATTTGGAATTCAAGCCTGTGTTTGAGATCATGCTCGAAGTCAAGATTGGTTGCATGTATATAAAATGTTTGTATATGTGTTTATTCCCTCTGTGCATGTTGATATACAGGTATCTTTCACCCTGTTTTTTGATTCCACGTTTTTACAAAACCTATAAAAATTCCCATAACCTCTGTTTTAATTGTTGTTAGGATGAATTGTTAAAATAAAAAGTGTAAGAATTTATCAAAACTTAAATTTAAAAATACTTTTAGAAACAAACATCTAGTGTCTGTTGTTTAGAACAAGAAATTGCAATAAACCCATCGTATGGTAAAAATTTAATTTCTTTAATTACTTGATTTGATTTTATAACCTAAAACATCTTAGAAAATGTTGATTTTTAAAATTAAAATCTCGATTTCTAATTGAGTAACTTAAGAGAAATTGATGGATGAACAAAATTTGGGATTTATCCTTTTTCTGATGATCGGCGACGTAGTTCATCACGTGATCATGGCAGTAGCTAGTATGATGATTTGGGATCATGGGAAAATTATTGAATAATTTTACAAATCATTGTGGCGATCTGATTTCGACGATCTAGGGTTTAACCCATGTTTTGTTCGGCACTGGAAAATTGATTACCGCGAGTTCATTAGAGAATCAGAATGTATCACAGGTGCGCCAATCGAAGCATTAGTCATCGTTGAAGCTTCAAGCACGATTGCACGTCCTCTGATGGTCGGAGCAGGGAGGACGTGGCGTTTTTGGTGATCAGTGCTTTTGTAATGACCCGGAATTTTGGGCAATAACAATTTAATAATCTGTGTAAGTAATTTAATTGGTTTAATAGTTTTCTTTATAATTTTAATTTAAAATTGGCTAATTTAATCTTTTAAAGGTTAATAAATTTTTAATCTGGAAATATTGATAAGATTGTCTGTCAAAGCTAATAAATATTTATTCTGTTTATAATATATATTTGATATATATTGCGAATAGGAGATCTTTTGTTTCAAATTTAAAGATGAATTTTCAAATTGTAATATATATGTATGTATATGTTATAATTTGACTTTGCTTTGAATTTAATTCAATCTATTAATAATTGTTTGATTTTAATATGATAGTTTATAAAAAGGATTTAAATAAAGTTTTGTTTTATTTCTTTAAAAGTGTATAAATTTGAAATGGTTATTAATGTATATGTATAAATGTAATAGATTTTTAAAATACAAGTACAAAGATTCATTTATATCATAATTAGTTTTCTAAAATTTTCTTTAAAAGGATTAAATTTATATTCACATGTAAGTATTAATTAGTAAAGTAAATTAAATATGTTAGTTTATGTTAACATTTAAATTAAGAGAAAAATTAATCAAAATTATTCAAACATGTGTAAACATGTTAACTATTCCTTAATAAACACATGTAAGTTAATTAAGTAATAAAGTGACAAGTGTCTCCTTTTTAAGAAAATTCACTTTCTTTAATTTTTATTAAATCAAAATTAAGTTTATTAAACATATTTGCATCCATTATTTCTCAGCTGATAAAAGATAATGTTAAGTTGAAACTAAAAAGCAAGATTAAATCTAAAAGCTCAAATCAGTAAATAACTTTCAAAACTGCAATTCAACAAACCTGCAATTCAATTCAAACTACAACTTCAATCTTCAACATTTCAAACCTACAACTGCAATCTAAAATGCTAAGGAATGATCAAGATTAGTTTCAACGGCAAGTTTAAAACAAATAATTGAAGCATGCAAAGGAAAGTTCAAAAGCAAAAGTATTTTCCAGATTTAAATTTCAATGCCTGGAAATTAACCTGTTCTCTGCTCTGCTTATGGAGGTGAGTAATCATTTTAAAAATAGGTCTTGTTAAATTTATAGTTAAATAATATTGCATGCAAATGAATCCTTGCTTTGATAATGAATATTTGAATTTGTGAATGTATGAATATTATAAGTACTTAGTGTCTGTAAATTTGAAATTTTAAGCTCTGTTGTTTAAGCAGAATATGACATTCACCTTTTAAATCCAAAATCCTTCACAAATATAACTTGTTTGAACTTGTGATATGAATGAAAAGTGTATGTTATAGTTTGATAGTAATTTTAAAATTTGTTTCATATTTTTTTTAAAGTTACAGGTGTATATAAATAGGAACATCACAGTTAAATCAAATTATAGTAAAAAAATCAATTATCATAATTTCTGTCTAAAGGGGTATGATTGTGTTTGTTATACAAATTCATGATTTTAGAAGAAGGAATCATAATTTTTAACTAGATATTTGATGAGAATTTCGAGTTTGAACATTTTGGTAAATTCTGTGAACTGCAGATGATTTAGTCAATAATTCGATTTGATTTTCGGGGTGAAGCTTGCTTGAATGATAAGGATTTAGGGAAAAATATAATTAAAATTTTTGAATGATTGAATCATTCGAATTTGCTAAAACTAGGGTTTTTTTTTGTTTCTGCACGGCCGTATGGTCATGGCATTTGCGACTTGAATGTTGGATCGAGTTCGATCGCGACGTGGGAATGACGAAGCTTGTGGTCATGGTTTTCGATGATGGAGGTTGTAGAGTTCATCGCCGATTGATGGTCGTCGACGATGTGAATTTGGGGTTGGGGTCGTTCTTCTGTTTTCATATGAATGGTCGAAATTTGATTCGCAATTCAATTGGTGGTTCTGAGTTCATTTTATTGCTCGCGTATGATCGAGAGATCATCGGCGACGATCGCGTCGAAGGTTGGTGGCCGGAAGTGTTTGGGCACGTGCACCGTGCAAGTTGGTGTGCACTGGAAGATGGAGCTGGGTTTGGGGATTGGGGAAGACGAGTTTCTTCTCGGGTTTGCATTCGCGTTTACGTCATGATCAACTCGAAGTAGTTGGTGCTCGGTTTTACTTCGGGGCTTGCTCGTGAACTTTGGGGTTCAAACTCGAGTTTTAGGTAGTGCTTTTTGTTAGTACTGTAATGATTAGGTTGCTGAATTTAAACCTGTAGTTTGAATAAAGGGAAGATAAGTTTGCAAGTTTAACTTGTTATTTTTAATAAAATTCAAGTTTTTATAAAGAAAAGAAAATTATAAGTTAAAGTTGTTGTTTTTGAAATAAAGCTAAACTCGTTCTTTGATGCAAATGTAAATCAAATTTTTAAAGTATTAATTGGATTTACTTTAAGTTTTAAAATTTGTTTAAAATGATTTCTTTTTGAAGTAATCAACTTCATTAAATCTTGAATGCTAATTTAAAAAGGAGATGTTTGAATGTAATCAAAGTTTAGGTAAATTGTAAGCAATGTTTTCAAATTTATTTTGAAAATTAATAAGTTTAAGTTAGATGTTTGAGGTGTTTTAAATTTGAAATTCGTTTCTTATTTCCAATAAGGTTACTATTATGAATTTGTAATCCAAATAGAATAAATTGTTGTTAGGTTATTAAAATTTAATTTATTCAAATAATTAAATTATGTAAATAAATATGGTTAATTTATTTGATATGAACTCAAGAATACTTGATTTCATGATTTGTTAATAAGTAAAAGATTAATTTAGATTAAAGTTTCTTTAAGTAATTAAGGATTGTCAAATAATAGTAGTTAATTAATTAATTGTTTAATTAATTTTAAATAATTAGTTAATTATTTATTAAATTTTAAATAATCACTTAATTATGATTAATTAACTATAATTACTTAATGAAACAATTAATGGTTAATTATTAATGGTAATTACTTATGAAAGTAATTAATGGTAATTACTCATGGAGTAATTAGTTGAAGTGATTATTGGCTAATCACTTAATGATATCAATTAAAGAATTGATTAATATAATTGTTAAAGTTAATTAATTATGAAGTGATTAATTAATTAAAGAATTAAGAATTATTTAATGATGAAGTTATTGTTTGTTAAGTAATTAATTAAGAAAGTAATTAAGACTTATTAATGGAAGTAATTAGAAATAATTACTTATGTAAGTAATTAAGAATTAATTACTTAATTTATTTTGGTTAATTTATTAATGTAATTAATTAATTATTGAATGTGATTAATTTAAGATTAATTACCAAGAATAATTAATTAAAATGTAATTAATTAATTAAGTAATTAAATAAGGATTGATTGTTAATTTAATTGTTTAGTAATTACTTAATGAAGTAATTAAAGATTAATTAATTGGATTAATTAATCAAGGATTAATACAATTTAATTAGAAGTTAATTAATAAGAAGTTAGTTAATTTAGTTAAGTAATTACAAATTGTTAATTACTAATTATGATTAATTAGTTGATTAATTATAAGTTAATTATTTAATTAATTAAAATTAATTAATGAGGATCATTAATTAATATTAATCAAGGTTGATTAATAAAAGTAATTAATTGAAGTGTGATTAATTAATTGTAATTAATTAAGGTTTAATGTAATTAATTATAGTTAATTAATTAATGTATGATCATTAATTATTGTAATCAATGATAGTAATTAAAGGGTTAATTACTGAATATGGATAGGATAATTACTTGAATGTAATTAAAAGATAATTAATCAAGGAAGATTAATTAAAGAAGATCATTAGAGATGATTAATTTATTTATTTGGAATAAATAAATGAGAAAGATTTAAGTAATCCAAGTGATTAAGAGTTAATCAATTCTGTTTTGATATGGATGATGGATATTAGATAATTGATTGATATTGGATGTGAATGATATTGGGTGATTGGTTGATATTGGTTGTTTGATATTGATTGATATTGGTTGATACGGGATATCTCTATTATGTGATATGCTGCTTTGTGAGATGAATGTTGATATGAATTATCTGTTATGATAATATAATTCATCTATTTGTTTATATCATCCTGAATATGAGATTAAATTGTTTAAACCCTTAAGTATAACTTGGACATTAAAATGGCGTTTGGTTTCGGTGAGACCGGGATCGGATTTCCATATTTGGGATCCGAAAACCACATCGATTCCAATTAAACGTTAGGTCGTGAATCCAAGTGGAGCAAGTGAAGACTCGAGGTGTAAGGGCTATACGTCAGTATAACTCTGTGGGTGATTCCGTAATGAGTATGACGGAATAGTGCTTATAGATTCAAGATGGCGAATCAGAGTGCAAGGGCTATGGTCGTTGACTGTGAGGGTGATTCCAATAATGAGTGCAACGAGATAGTGCCTTCGGTTTCGTTCGAACCCGGAACGAACTTGTATGGATTGAATGCTTTCAGAACATCGTCAGGTGGACGATGAGCATTCTAAGATAGATGTGTCCTTTTAAGGTAATCGTAACCTCAAGCCTCATCAACCGGGAATGGCTAAAACAGGGGAGGTGCAGCAAGGCTTCGTGGGTAGCTCCCACTGGAGAGCAGGATTGATCCCTGTCTAGAGGTCCCTTTCTATTTCGGCTTAGTGTGTGGTTGGTCGCGCCAACTACGGGGTTGTCTTGTTCGGAACTGTCCAGTAAGGGATGGTTCCGGCCTTGTGTTGCAGGGGAGTTAGGGTGGCTCCTGGGTACATTGATCTAGGCCACGTACTATGACAGGCGGTACCCCAGTAGCCCTGCCATTGATGGAAACCCATTTTTTCTATGAGACCCTACGGTTTTGATTGTATTACCCACTTTTGTGGCTAGTAGCTGGAATTTAATCATGTAACAATTTCGGCTATTTCTTATTTACTTGAAAACCCTAGACACTATTATAATATCACTGGATTTCCTATCAAATGTTTTGGTTAGCATAAGGTAAAAACTTTTCCATGTTTATGTGTGGGAAGCCTTACGTGATACCTTTTCTTTTCTAAGGTTTTCTAAAGTTAAGCAATTTTAATCTGTTTACTCACACCAGACCCCTGTCTGACCCGAGTGTTTATTTTCTATTTTATTAAACTCTTGGGTACTCATATTATGTATGAGTAGTCAAGTGGATCAGGTTAGCTTGATGAATTCTGGAGGAGATATGGAGCAGGAGGCTTCGACGAGTAGTTATATATTGGTTCCGCTGTGTTTGTTTGTACCTGTATCTGTTGTTCTTGAGTTGTATAGTTAGACAGAAGTTTATAACTGTCTATTATCAGTTGTTTAAGTTGTGTACTCTGATGTAATGAGATACTATGTAATATTTTATGAAATATATTATATTTTATTCGTTCCGCTGTGGGTTCTCTGATGTTGTTTGTGTTCTTCTTTCTCTTTCTTTTCTTCTTCTATCCCTTTCTTTCTTCAAGATGACGCGATTTTCCGGGAGTAGAAAGTCGGGTCGTCTCAGCTTTGTTCCAGTTGATGGTGAGGACAAAAATTTGAGTTCGTCGATGTTGCTGACTTCTGGGTGCTCAGGTGGCCAGGGGAGGTTGTCAATGACCTGTCGACTGTCTTTGCACCGATCGTAGTCGGCTGGAAGGAGCGTGCATATGCACGGTGTTGATGGGTATCAGGAAATTAGGTTAGGGAAAGAGGCATCATGACTTGAAGTTGCATTCGAGAAACCGCGTACTAGCTCGAGTAAATCCTTGTGTGTGCCGGGAGGGTTCAATACTTAAACAAATTTAAGTAGAAAAAATTTCACACGGGTCGATTTTTGAAAAACTCGAAGCAGTGAGGCAATTTGATCGGGTATAACTCGAAGGGGGTCTCGGGTCCAATTTGTAAACACAGTTTTATTTTAAACCAAAAATTCGAACTTTTGACAATTTTAAAACCATGTTTTAAAAGTTGATTTTGATTTAAGTTTAAACTAATTAAGGTTTTAAGTAAAATACTTTGTAATTAAATTTAATTTAAATTTGGTTACATTATTTTATATAATTATTTTATATTAATTAAATAATGTAATTAAGAGGGGCAATTAAGATAAAAATGTTATTTAAAACTAATATTAATCCTTTAAGTTAAATTGTGTAATAAGGATGATTTATTAAATAAGGGTTATAAGAAAATCAAAGTGATTTATAAAGAAAAAATGTTTATCTTTAATTTATTAAGTAATTAATGATTGTTAATATAATTACTTAAAGAATAACTATTAAATTAATTACTTAATATTAAAGATTAATTAAGTAAATAATTAAGGTTAATTGATTGGTAATTAATAATTAATTAATTAATTAAGGAATAATTAATTAATAAATGTAATTAAGATTAAACTAATTAACAATTAAGAATTAATTAATTAAGATAATTAATTAAGGAATAATTAATTAATGAAGGTAATTAAGATTTAATTAATTTATAATTAAGAATAATTAATCATTGATGAAAGATAATTAATGAATGTAATTATATGGTTAATTAATTTAAATCGCATAATTAACTCATCTTAGTTGAAGATGATTGATTATTATCAAATGTTGTGTATTGAATTGATATTTCCGATATGTGATTGTGATGCTATGTAATGTGAATTGCTTTATGCTGAGCTGTGATATCTGTGATTTGTTCTATGAATGTGAAAACCCATTGGTCCGTAAAACGACATCTGAACTTCGATGCGACAGGGAGTCGGATTCCAATTGCTTATCCGAAACCCACATCGAACCTTGATAGTAAATCTTTGTGAATGATGTATCCACGTGTTTTAAAATTTAGCACTCACTATTCGGATTTGCCGGGAAAGGACTTTGTGTCATATTACCCATTTTGAATAGTGGTACGACGAAATGGATTGCATTTGAAGACGGTGGTGAAGACCGGATGTCTTCGAGAACGAGAGGAAAACCTATCGAATGTCTCTGCACTGAGTTGCTCCGGTATAGACATCTATATTTGTGATGGGGAGTCCAATCGGGATTGTGGATAACCGGATTGCAAGGGTTTCTTCCTTTATTGGATGAAGTGCCTTCGGTTCTGTTCGAACCCGGAACAAACCTGTATGGTTGTATGTCTGACATTACACTTTGAGATATGAAGAAGATTTCTTTCAAATACATTTCTGTTGGTGGCGGAGAATTTATTCTCTTAGCTTAACACCCTTCTCTGAGATGTACGAGCTCATAGGTTATGTAGTTGAAGATTATCAGTGATATACTCCCAATTTGGTAGTGTGACATGCTGAGTGCTGATGTGTGTTGCTGACCATTTTTTGATCAATTGTTGATCACGCAAGGCTTTTGTGTAATGCGTAGCTTTATGGACGAGACCTCATCGGACCACACACCCCGGAACCGGTCGAAACAGAAAAGATGCGGCATGGTTATAAGGGTCGCTCCCTTTAGGGTGTGTCATTTCCTTCTTGAAAAAGGTGGTATCATGGTATGGAGCCTAGATACTTAACCTAGGCTGCAATCTCATTACTATGTGGTTGTTGCTTTGTGGTTGAGGGTCGTCGGATAAAGGTCGCAAATGACAGGGGGATAGCATACTCGAGTAGTAGTTACCTAGTTACAGAGGTGACCCGGCCTTGTGTTGGCAGAGAGCTGGTCAAGCTCTCGAGACATCCCTCAAGAGGCGTACCCATGCGGTAGTAGGAAGTTCCTTAGCCTGACCATTTTTTGAAAATCCAATCCCTAATACGAACCCAATACGGTTTTAGTTGTATAACCTGCCATTTACTTATGGTGGTCAGCACTGTTTAGATGGTAGCTATAGTAGGCGTACAATAATGTTGTATGCTGGCTAAGATTAATATTATACTTTCGAAATATTTTTCTACACTATGCACTAATAATAATATCAAAAGAAGTTTTCTCGTATCAAGCATATTTGACTATCATAAGAAGAAATCTCCTCCAATTCTGTGATTGCATTGTGTGTGTGGCGGGAGGTCTTGTGGTAGTTTCATTTTCCAAAAGCATATCAAATTTATTTTATAAACTGTTTTATACAAACAATAGTTTTTGTTTACGCATACCAGTCTCATGACTGACCCGAAGTTTATTGTTTCTTTTCTAAACTCTGGTTGCCCATAATTTTCACACGGGAAGCCTAGAAACAGGTTATCCGTGTCTGGAGCCAACATGGAATCTTTTGAAGTCTTTTTGTTTGGAAGCTATCAGATTTTGGAAGTTTTGGCTTTGGCAACCTCTTGAAGTGTTGGAATTTTTGAAGACCTTATTGCAGTAGAAGTATGTTGGATCCTTTTAAAGACTCTATTGTCGTTCCATTGTGAAGTTATCATTATGCTGTTATTATATCAATACATAGCACTCTGATATTGATGTTAAATGTTGTAACGAATATTGTGTCTGAAGTTGTATCTGTGGTGTTGATCAATGATATTCATTTTGTTTCCGCTATTTATTTTCATCTAATGTTATTATAAGCTCTATCCGAACTGGAGTTCGATGTTTAATCTTCGGCAATCGAATACACGTGAGGTACTTGGTGTCGATTTTCGAACACTGAATTTTAGGTCGTGACAAGTGGTATCGGAGCTAAAGGTTGAGTAAGAACTTTAGCTATAGAGTATAACACATTAGCTGGCTCGTTAGAGATAGGATGAAGTGTACCTAGAATGAATTTAAACCGAGAATCTGAAACCCTAAATTTTCTTGGTCTGTTTCTTTTAAACTACTGATATTCCTAAGATATCTCGTATGTATATCTAAATCAAATTTTATTACAAAGTACAGATAGTAAGAATGAGCGGGCAAAGAGGAAGAGCCAGGGTTCGAGGAAGTGCTACCATAATCGGTCAAGTCCCTACAATAGAAGAAGCAGCTTTATCTACTCAACAACAGCCGAATCAAGCTAATCTATATAAGAGCTTCTCGAGACTTGGTGGTAAGCCGTTCACCGGCAAGGAGTCGATTGTTGAGGCCCAAGCCTGGATCAGACTGTGCGAAAGAATTTTTAAAGGGCTAAAGTTGGAAGATAAAATGCGACTAATAGCTTCTTGGCAGCTTCAAGAAGAAGCCCTAGCCTAGTGGGAGACGGTTACTGTGGATGAGCCAGAAGATGAATTTGCATAGGAATGATTTAAAGAAGTATTCGAGAAACGCTATATGCCGCCAGTTGGTATTTCCCGAATGTACCAGGAATTTATGGACTTGAAGCAGGGGAGTTTATCATTTGAGGAGTACTTAAACAAGTTCAATGAATTGTCTCGTTTCGGTCCATAGTTGGTAAATACACCTCTAAAGAAAAATGAAAGGTTTATTTGTGGGATGAATAAGAAGTTCCCCGAAAGGATGACTGGCCACGTTAAAGAATCTTTTTCAGATCTAATCGATATGGGGTACAGATTTGCTACCCGGGATATGCAAGAAACCTCGGTGGAGAAAGGAAATACGAGCAATCAAAATTGGAAGAAAATGAAATTTGGAGGCAAAAAGCCATGGCAGGGAAAAGAAAAGAAGAACAATCAAGAGGATAAGGAAAGAGATGTTACTTGTTTTAATTGTTTAGAAAAAGGCCATTACTCGAGCAGATGTATGAAGCCTAAGAAACTAGTAAATCAACCTGTACAAGAAAAACCCAGGAAATGCTATTACTGTCAGAAACCGGGACACGAAGTCAAAGACTTCCCAACAATGAAGCAAGCTTAGACAGCAAAGGTGTACACAGTCAAAGATAAACCTACAACTTCTAAAGCAGAAAAGGGGAAAGGAGTTATAAAAGGTAACCTTACTATTTATGATAGAATTGTTAGAGTTTTGTTTGATATGGGCGCTACGCATTTCTTTATCTCTCAACAAGCTGTAAATGAATTAAATCTTGAACCTGATTTTGTTGATGAGCCCATTTGCGTAAAGAATCCAGTTGGTGGCCCTCCGAACCTTTGTCTTGGATGTAGAGATGTTCCTGTCTCATATTCTTGTTACCAATTCCTTATCAGTCTCTTTGTCCTTGATTTTAATGAGTTTGAAATCTTACTCAGAATGGATTGGTTAACAAAATATGAAGCTAAATTGGATTGTAACAATCGATTGGTTTCGATCAAAACCAAATTTGGAGATTTCATTGAGATTTCTTGTGAGGACCTGAGTCCTAAAAGAGATGAGTTGACGTAGAACTTGGGTTATCCCGAACCTAGTCTGGAGTCCATACCCATTGACCGGGAATTTCCCGACGTGTTCGAAGAAGTAAAATCCTTATCTCCACACAGAGAAATAGAATTCAGAATTGACTTAGTACCCAATGCTCGTCCTGTTGTTCATGCAAGTCGTAGGATGGAACCTAGGGAAATAATTGAATTAGTCAAGCAAACTAGTGATTTGCTAAATAAAGGGTTAATTCGTCCTAGTGTTTTTGAATGGGGTTCAGCAGTGGTGTTTGTTGCCAAGTCTGGCGGATCCTTGAGATTCTGTGTGGATTACCGTGATCTCAACAAACTAACTCTCAAGAACAAATTTCCTCTACCTAGAATTGATGATCTGTTTGATCAACTACACGACGCTCGATTCTTTTCGAAGATGGATCTAGCCCACGGATTCCATCAGCTACGAATTGCCAAAGATTGTGTTCATTTGACTACCTTCAAGGGTCCTAACGTGTTCTACGAATGGTTAGTCATGCCTTTCGGACTAACCAATGCTCCAGCATACTTCGTAGATTTAATGACCCATGTGTTCCGGGAAGTATTAAATAAATTTGTTCTTGTGTTTATTGACGATATTCTGGTCTACTCCAAAACCGAAGAGGAGCATGTTGAGCATCTTAGAATCATTTTGGAGATATTGAGGAAGAATGTTCTATTCGCCAAATTTTTCAAATGCCATTTTTGGGTCAAGGAAGTTAAATTTCTCATGCATATTGTTAATGAAGAAGGAATTTCTGTTGACCCAGGCAAAATTTCAACTATTCTTGATTGGAGTACTCCTCCAAAGGAAGTTCGAAGTTTTCTGGGTCTAGCGGGTTATTACCGGAAGTTTGTTCAGGACTTTTCTAAGATAGCTAGTTCATTGACTAAGCTAACGATGAAGAATGTAAGTTTGTTTGGACTCCGAGATGTGATGAAGCTTTTCAGGAGTTGAAAAGGAGACTAACTACCACTCCCGTTCTCGCTATCATTAAAGGGAACCAGAGTTTATCTGTTTATACTGCCGCTTGTGGCGATGTATGGGTGCAGTACTAATGCAGAATGGGAGGGTAATTGCCTAGGTGAGTAGAAAATTACGTCCGCATGAGAGAAACTACCCAACACATGATTTGGAGCTTCCAGCTGTTATTTTCGCTTTGAAAATCTGGCGACACTATCTTCTGGGTAAGAATCTCCTTCAGCTTTCATAACGTTTTAAGAAATTTAACTTAACTTAATAAATATACTTAATGAACTCTCTTTGTTTTAGGTGAAAATTTTGAATTATTCACCGACCATAAATCTCTGGAATATCTCTTCACCCAGAAAGATTTAAATTTGTGACAACAACGTTGGTTAGAATTTCTGGCGTCCTATGACCTAGATATTCTGTATACACCCGGAAAAGCCAATGTAGTTGCCGATGCTTTGAGTAGAAAGCATGCTATTCTTGCCCATCTTATTATCGCTCATACTCTTCTTAAAAGGATTGCAAGACTGCAGAATGAAGACAAGTTTCTTCAAGAACTGTATAGGAGAATTCATCATGGTGAGGATTCCAGCTTGGAATCGATAATAATGGAGTTATAAGGTTGAAAGGCAGGATCTGCGTCCCGGACATCCCTGACCTTAAGCAGGAAGTTTTGAATGAATGTCACAAGTCTAAACTTAGCATCCATCCAGGAGTTAATAAGATGTATAGATATATCAAAAGAACTTTCTGGTGGAAGACAATTAAAAGGGACATATCTGTATATGTGAATCGCTGTGCTACTTGTCAACAAATTAAAAGTGATCAAAAGAAAATGGCAGGTTTACTTCAGTCTTTGGAGGTACCGAAGTGGAAATGGGATCAAGTATCGAGGGATTTCATCAACGGGTTGCCCCGTACTCGGAAAGGCAAAGAAGCAGTTGGGTTATTGTGGATCATTTGACTAAGACAGCCCACTTTTTGCCAGTGAAATCTACCCACACAGCAGCAAGTTTAGCTGAGTTATATATGAAAGAAATTGTCCGTCTCCACGGTATACCGAGCCATATAGTGAGTGATCGTGACCCGATCTACACTAGTAGATTTTGGGAGGCATTCCAAGCCACATTGGGAACAAAACTGAAATTCAGCACTGCATATCACCCACAGTCTGATGGGGCAGACTGAAAGGATAGACCGGGTCGAATTCTCATACAATAATAGCTATCGGGCCAATATCGAGATGGCTCTTTTTGAAGCTTTATATGGTCGTCCGTGTCGATCACCTGCATGTTGGATCGAGTCAGGTGATGGACTCGTCCATGGACCATATATGATTAAGGAAGCCACGGAGAAAGTTGATTTTATACGAAAGAAATTGAAAACGGCTCAAAGTCGTCAGAAGTGTTATGCTGATCACAGAAGAAGAGATTTAGAATTCCAGATTGGAGACACTGTTTTCCTCAAAGTATCTCCAATGCTTGGTGTGTTATGATTTGGGAAGACTGGTAAGCTGGCACCACGGTGTATTGGTCCTTTTCCTATTCTGGAGAGGATCCGTCCTTTAGCCTATCGAGTGCAGCTACCCAGCTGGTTGTCTGACATGCATGATGTGTTTCACATTTCTAACCTCCGGAAATATGTGCATGATCCAAATAGTATCATTGAAGAGGTGGCTCAACAGGATCTCGTAATCACTCCCAACCTAGCAGTTAAAAGAGAACCAATAAAGATTGTGCATCGTGATGAGAAGAAATTAAGGAACAAAATTGTGAAATTAGTTAAAGTGCAGTGGAGCGGTGATCCAAAGGACTGTACTTGGGAAACTGAAGATAGCATGCAGAAATCATATCGCAATTGCATAGTGGATATTTTGGCTTAAATTTGCAAGCTCTTCTCTTTCTTTTTCTATATTCTTATATCCTTTGTTTTCTTTTCTCTCTCTTTCAAATTTCGAGGACAAAAATTTCTTAAGGGGGGAAATCTGCAACATCCCAAATTTCATCAATTTAAATTGGTAAATTATTTGAACTTTCGGAATTTAATTTGAAAATAATTTGAAAATTTTCAAATCAAATAAATAAGTGCTAGATGGTATGAATAAAATTTCAATTTCATTTGAGTTTAGAATTTGAAATAACAAATGTTTTTTAAAATCATTTGAATTTAAATTATATATATAATGTATGTATATATGAATAGATTTGAATTTCGCTTTGAATTTAAATTTAAATTTTTAAATAAATGCTTTAGTAAAAATATTTTGAATTTAAAACAATATATGAGTAATCTATTTACTGTATAATTGGTTTAAAATATTTTCTTTTAAATTTTATATTTTTAAATAAAAGAAAAATGCATTTATAAAAATAAGAAAAACAATTTTTAAATATATACATATATCAATTTTCTCATGCAAAGGACATATAGAGGATTAATATACTATTAATGAACAAGTGTTAAAATTTAAATGAGTGGATTAACAAGTGTAATCCATGTAGGGAGAAAATGAACAAGTGTCATCCTATTGTTTCATTTTAAGAAAATTTATAAAAAAGGAAAATGAAAACTATATAACATATCAAACCTCCTCTCTCTCATTTCTTTTGATATTTGTAAATATGCAAAGGAAACAAAAGCCTGTGCAAGTTCCCAAACCATAAAATAAAAAATATTCAAAAGCAAAACTAACCAAATCAAACCAATTCAAGTTCACAACTAGAAAAGAAAACCCTGCATACATAAATCAAAATATGTAACCCTCTCAATCAATCAGTTCAAGCATCTCAATTTATGTTCAAAATCAAGCCTGTAAGATTCAACTTCAACAACACAATCAGAATCAGAAGCAACTCAAAATTTTCAAAATATCAGTTTTTCAAGTTGCAAACCTAAGTTTTTCTGTGTTTTCATATAAAAAAAGGGTAAGTAAATCCTTTCAAAAAATTTGAGTTAGAATTTGTTGTTGAGAGATTAAGCAAGTAATTCATCAGGAAACTAAGCAAGATTTACATCAATTAGCTGCGGGAAAAAATTTCAAGATCAAGTTAAAAAAAATTCCATGTTTTCAATTTGACACAACATCCTAGAAAAAGGCTTTCTATTTAAAATTGGAAGGTGAGTAAACTTTGAAATATGGAATTCAGACCTATGTTTGAGATCTTGCTTGAAGTCAAGATTGGTTGCATGTATGTAAAATGTTTGTATATGTGTTTATTCCCTCTGTGCATGTTGATATACAGGGATCTTTCACCCTGTTTTTTGGTTCTAAGTTTTTATAAAACCTGTAAAAATTCCCATAACCTCTATTTTAGTGGTTGTTAGGATGAATTGTTAAAATAAAAAGTGTACAAATTTATTGGAACTTAAATTTAAAAATACTTTTAGAAACAAACATCTAGTGTCTGTTGTCTAGAACAAGAAATTGCAGTAAACCCATCTTATGATAAAAATTTAGTTTCTATAATTACTTGATTTGATTTTATAACCTAAAACATCTTAGAAAATGTTGGTTTTTAAAATTAAAATCTCGATTTTTAATTGAGTAACTTGAGAGAAATTGATGGATGAACAGAATTTGGGTTTTATCCTTTTTCTGATGATCGGTGACGTAGTTCATCACATGATCATCGCAGTAGCTAGTGTGATGATCTGGGATCATGGGAAATTAATGAATAAATTTACAAATCATTGTGGCGATCTGATTCCGACGATCTAGGGTTTAACCCATGTTCTTTTCGTCACTGGAAAATTGATTACCGCGAGTTCATCAGAGAATCGGAATGTATCGCAGGTGCGCTAATTGAAGCATTAGTCATCATTGAAGCTTCAAGCACGATGGCACGACCTCTGATGGTCGGAGGTGGAAGGATGTGGCATTTTTGGTGATCAATGCTTCATTCCAATTGATGGTGAGTGACGAAAATTTGAGTTCGTTGATGTTGTGGACTTCTGGGTGCTCAGGTGGCCAGGGGAGGTTGTCAATGACCTGTCGACAGTCGTAGCACCGATCGTAGTCGGCTGGAAGGAGCATGCAAGTGCATGGTGTTGATGGGTATCAGGATATTGGGTTTGGGAAAGAGGCATTGTGACTCGAAGTTGCATTTGGGAAACTTGCGTACTACTCGAGTCCTAGCTCGAGTAAATCCTCGTGTGTGCTGGGAGGGTTCAATACTTAAACAAATTTAAGTAGAAATTTTTTCACACGGGACGATTTTTGAAAAACTCAAAGCAGTCAGGCAATTTGATCGGGTATAACTCGAAGGGGGTCTCGGTCTAATATGTAAACACAGTTTTGTTTTAAAAACAAAATTCAAACTTTTAACAATTTTAAAACCATGTTTTAAAAGATGATTTTGATTTAAGTTTAAACTTATTAAGGTTTTAAGTAAAATACTTTGTAATTAAATTAAATTTAAATTTTGATACATTATTTTATAAAATTGTTTATATTAATTAAATAATGTAATTAAGAGGGGTGATTAAGGTAAAAATGTTATTTAAAACTAATCTTAATTCTTTAAGTTAAATTGTGTAATAAGGATTATTCATTAAACAAGGGTTTTAAGAAAATCAAAGTGATTTATAAAGATAAAAAGATTTATGTTTGATTTATTAAGTAACTAATGATTGTTAATATAATTACTTAAAGAATAACTATTAAATTAATTACTTAATATTAAAGATTAATTAAGTAAATAAGTAAGGTTAATTGATTGGTAATTAATAATTAATTAATTAAGGAATAATTAATAAATAAAGGCAATTAAGATTATATTAATTAACAATTAAGGATTAATTAATTATGGTAATTAATTAAGGAATAATTAATTAATGAAGGCAATTAAGATTTAATTAATTTATAATTAAGGATAATTAATCATTGATGAAAGATAATTAATGAATGTAATTACATGGTTAATTAATTTAAATCACACAATT
Source organism: Allium cepa (assembly GCA_030765085.1). Classification (NCBI taxonomy): domain Eukaryota; kingdom Viridiplantae; phylum Streptophyta; class Magnoliopsida; order Asparagales; family Amaryllidaceae; genus Allium; species Allium cepa. The sequence continues at coordinate 226,226,391 of CM060938.1, forward strand.
TATTCATCTTAATTGAAGATGATTGATTATTATCGAATGTTGTGTATTGGATTGATATTTCTGATATGTGATTGTGATGCTATGTGATGTGAATTACTTTGTGATGAGCTGTGATATCTGTGATTTGTTTTGTGAATGTGAAAACTTATTGGCCCGTAAAACGGCATTTGAACTTCGATGTGACAGGGAGTCGGATTCCAATTGGTTATCCAAAACCCACATCAAACTTGATAGTAAATCTTTGTGACTGATGTATCCACGTGTTTTAAAATTTAGCGCTCACTATTCGAATTAGCCGAGAGAGGAATTTGTGTCATATAACCCATTTCGAATAGTGATACGACGAAATAGATTGCATTTGAAGATGGTCGTGAAGAACGGGTGTCTTCAAGAACAATAGGATAACCTATCGAATGTCTTTGCACTGAGTTGCTCCGGTATAGAGATCTCCACTTGTGATGGGGAGTCCGATTGGGATTGTGGATACCCGGATTGCAAGGGCTTCTTCCTTTATTAGACGAAGTGCCTTCGGTTCTGTTCGAACTCGGAATAGACTTGTATGGTTGTATGTCTGACATTACATTTTGAGATATAAAGCTGATTTCTTTCAAATACATTTCTGTTAGTGGCGGAGAATTTATTCTCTTAGCTTAACACCCTTCTCTGAGACAAATGAGCTTAGAGGTTATGCAGTTGAAGGTTATCAGTGATATACTCCCAATTTGGTAGTGTGACATGCTGAGTGCTGCTATGTGTTGCTGATCATTTGTTGATCAATTGCTGATCATAGAAAGGCTTTTGTGTAAAGCGTAGCTTTGTGGACGAGACCTCATCGGACCACACACCCCGGAACCGGTTGAAACAGGAAAGATGCGGCAAGGTTATGAGGGTCCCGCCCTTTAGTGTATGTCATTTCCTTCTTGAAAAAGGTGATATCACGGTGTGGAGCCCAGATACTTAACCTATGTGGTTGCTGCAATCTCATTACCGTGTAGTTGTTTCTTTGTGGTTGAGGGCCCTGGGATAAAGGTCGCAAATGACCGGGGGATGGCATACTCGAGTAGTAGTTACCTAGTTACAGAGGTAACCAGGCCTTGTGTTGGCAGAGAGCTGGTTAAGTTCTCGGGACGTCCCTCCAGAGGCGTACCCATGTGGCAGTAGGAAGTTCCTTAGCCTGACCATTTGTTGGAAATCCAATTCCAAATACGAACCCAGTACGGTTTTGGTTGTATAACATGCCATTTACTTATGGTGGTCACCACAGTTTAGATGGTAGCTATAGTAGGCATACAATAATGGTTGTATACTGGCCAAGATTAATATTATACTTTCGAAATGTTTTTCTACACTATGCAATAATAATAATAACATCAAAAGAAATTTTCTCATATCAAGCAAATTTGACTATCATAAGAATAAATCTCCTCCAAATCTGCGATTGCATGGTGTGTGTGGCGGGAGGACTTATGGTTGTTTAATTTTCCAAAAGCATATCGAATTTCTGTTATAAACTGTTTTATACAAACTACTGTTTTTGTTTACTCATACCAGCCCCATACTGACCCAGAGTTTATTGTTCCCTTTCTAAACTCTGGGTGCCCATAATTTTCACACGGGCAGCTTAGAAACAGGTTATCCGTTTCTGGAGCCAGCTTGGATTCTTTTGAAGTCTTTTTGTTTGGAAGCTATCGGATTTTGGAAGTTTTGGCTTTGGCAACCTTTTGAAGTGTTGGAGTTTTGAAGACCTTATCATAGTAGAAGTATGTTGGATCCTTTTGAAGACTCTATTATCGTTCCGTTGTGAAGTTATCATTATGCTTTTATTATATCAATATGTAGCACTCTGATATTGATGTTAAATGTTGTAACGAATATTGTGTTTGATGTTGTATCTGTGGTGTTGATCAATGATATTCATTTTGTTTCCGCTGTTTATTTTCATCTAATGTTGTTATAAGCTCCATCCAAACTGGACTTCGATGTTTGAATCTTCGGCAGTCGAATACAAGTGAGGTATTTAGTGTCGATTTTCGAACACTGAATTTCAGGTCGTGACATTCACGCTGAATTTGAACATTTGTTGAATCCAATCGAAACCAAAACGCGAAAGCGATAACTGAAATGAAGGTGAGTAAATCTCACTCACTTGGACAATTGGTTTTATTTTAAATAGTTAAAATTTATTTATTAGCTGATTGGATGGGTTGATAAATTATTATCAGTTGAATGTTATATTATATATATGTAAGCATATATATTGGTAGTTGGATTGAATATTTTGCCGCCGATTCAAGCGGAAGAGACACTATGCGCCCCGCATAATGGCGGATGACCTTATATTACCATGATATTCCACCTTGAAGCGGGATTGGTATTTTATGTTATATAACATTTGTGGATGCAACAAACAGGTTGGAGGGATCCAACTGGATTTCTTAAATATATTGATTGTTTTTTCATATATAGTGATATATGATGTTATTGGATAATATGTTATGGATTGTTGTGTGTTTATTGGATGCTATAGTAGCACTGGCCCTAATTTTGATATTATAAATACCATAAATAATTTTTTTGAATTTAAAAAGGAAATTCAAAGGCGATTTTGGAAATGTAATGTAATGACCGGTAAAATTTAAAAGGTTTAAATAATTCAATTAATTGAAATTTTAATGAAAATAAATACCTAAAATTTAGCAATGAAAATTTGATATATGGAATGCGTCTATTTAAATGTAGTAAATATCAGATTTTCATCAAAAATATGGAAGTTTATTTTTTTGTGTAATTTTATTTAAATTTAAATCAGTTAAATTAGTTGAAAATAAAATATTTTTGAAATCTAAATATTTTTATGTAAGAAAAATGTAAATGATTTTCAAAGTGAGACGTCATATTTCGTTTGCCACATTTGAACTGTTCTATCCCCGTTTATCTTATTTACTGCAAACTAGCAGAGGTTTACAAGCAAAATTCGACTTTTGATAGGATGATCGTATCGCTGATATCTATGTACCATTCTATTCGTCTTGCCATGCTAATTTCTATAAGATATTCATTTATGCATTTCGACGTCAGGTGTGCGGCGAAATCGGTGAAACGATTAGACGTATCGATATCCGTTTTGAATCTTTTAGGTTTTCAAGTGTCCATTCATTTACCCACCGTGAGAAAATAAATGGTCGCTAGCTATAAATATTCAATGAATTCAACTTTTAACTTTTTATTTCCTACCTGTTCAATTTACATTTACTGGTTCGCTCATCTTTTCCCCTTCTTATCTGAAAACAAGCACCTCTTCCCTCTTGTTTCTTTTTGATTCAGGAAAAATATATAGTATATAAACTTATATTTACTGTTGCTTTTTTTATGGAGAACATGCTCCAATTCTTCACGATCAATCTCGACCTCAACATGCTCGCCCATTACCTCATTTGCCTATGAAACTTGCTTCTTCCCTACAATCAAACTTGCACCTCCTCTGACAGTTGCCGATCCACAATCCCCCAAATCTCTCCACGTTCAACCAACCGGACCGCCGCCTTTCCATTTGCCTTGCTTTCTGATTGCTTCACAATAGCCGAGCTAAACCTACCTCCACCATGCTGGCCACACAACCCATGTCAAAACTTGGCAGCCACCCAAAATGACATAGCCGAAAACTCCAGCCGCCATCTTCCTTCCACCATCTGCTATCCCACTGTCAACCACCGCCACCTTGACCCTTTTCACCATCACCAAGTTGCAAACCCACAGACCCTTGCCGCAACAAGCCTACACGCTCTCTAAGACCTCTAAGACCCATGACAACTCCTCACAGCGAGCACCCACTGCCATGACAACTGTCCTATCTATCACCTCCGCCTTCTTGTCCTTTCACACGCCGAATCTCCTTCTTGCTCCTTCATGTCCAACACCATTTCGCTTGGACTATATTTTCCTTCACCCATCATCTACTTGTTCACAGCAACCGACCTCGCAACCACCAGCCTGTATTGAGTCAAACACCACCACCCTCACTGCCGTGTGCCGCTTGCACCACGTCGTCACCCTACATATCTCCTTTCCCATCCTTGATCTACTCACCATCTTGCTGCACCAAAGCCATACAACACCTCTGGCCGCAACTCAAACTATTATCGCACTGCTGTCCCTACCCATCTCCCTATATCCTACCCATCTCCCTATATCCACTTTCCGTTCGCCATTCACCCTCCCTCTTAGTTCGTTCCTCCAGCCCTCTCTTCCTGTTAGTCCTGAGCCATCCACTTCCTTTCTTTGAATATATATATATATATATATATATATATATATATATATATATATATATATGTATGTATGTATATATGTATGTATGTATATATGTTGCATACGTTTTGTTAGCAATAGGTCCTATTATATATATACATACACACACACACACATATATGGAAAAAAGAGTAAGGGATGTATGTGTTATATATATATATATATATGTTTTGATTCTAAAACCTATGTGTTTAAACATTAGTATTGATTTTTAATTTTATATATAAATATTTTATTATGTATATGTGTTTAAGCTGAATATGATTTTGAGATAATATATAGATTTTATGTTAATTTGTTTTAATATTGATTTTAAAATATATTAATATGCAAATGTGTTGGATATTGGGTTTTTATTTTGTTTCCATTGAATTCAAATTCATGTTATCTAGCTTGTCGAGACCATCTTTTGCTTGCCGCGTGTCCATGTGCACTAGTTCGTGTCCGTGTCCGCGGATCGTCGCTTCTTGTCCTAGTCGATTTCTCTAGCCTCGAAAGGTGAGCGATCACTCAAGATTAACATTCTTATGTTTAGTAAATTTAATTCAAATGAAATGACGATTGAAATACACTTTTAAATTTATTGTTAAGTTATTGAATTGTTAAATATGATATGCCATTATTTGCAATTGTTTACTATGACATACGACATTAAAACCTGTTGTATATATTATGTTTAAATTTGTTATGAATTATATATGCCTGATGTTGGTGTGTTATATTATTATCATGTTTGTTCTCACTCTATAAGTTCCCTGTTATTTTAGAATTGCCTATGGGTTGAAATGATACGTACCCGAACAATATTATAAACTATGGGAAAATCGTTATGGGTTGAAATGATAAACCCAAGCGATTTTCGTTGATTTTGAAATTTTGGGATTGCGGGTTGGAATGATATATATTCGTAAATATTTAATTTTAGAATTGGAATGATAAATATCCATATCACTTGACCATATGATAGAAAATTAAATACAGACACCTTTGGTCTATATTTTCAAAATGATTTCTAAAGTTTGAAAGAAAATATATGGGTTTTAATGAATTTTATTTTAAAATATAATATCTAAAGGCTATTGTTATATGTATAAAATTTAGATTTTTATAATAATATGTTTCGAAAATTTCAAATTATAAGTTAGTTTTGGAAAATATAAATTTTAACCCTTCACTTATAATTTTATCATTTAAAAATATATAAAATAAGATTTAATGTAAAATAAATTTAATAATAAGATTTAATTTAATAAAGTTTAATTTAATTAGTATACAATATTTTTAAGCATTTATTTAAATTTAAATTAATTTTAAAAATAAATTTTTTATAACTTAAATAATAAAGGCCAGGAAAATAAATTAATGTTGACTTGGAATATAAATTGGTTAATAATTGAATTTAAATAAAAATATATTTGAACCTGTTGGTTTTAAGAATTCGAAAGGTATGATTTACAACTTGATTTGATAAAAAGCGATTAAATGAATATTCTCAACTCTAAATAAAACTGAGACTGAATATTTAATATTGATTCAAATTTATAAATTTAGATTTTGTTTAATTTTTATTAAAATAATTAAGTGAATAATTTCCAATTTGAATAAAAATTAAAGTTAAATGTTGAAATATAAATGAAACCTAGATTGTAAATTTATGAATATTTAAACTTGGAATGTTATATAAATTGAAATGGTACATTTAGAATTTGAATTGAATCTTTAACCTTTACATTAAAATTGTTGAACTGGGATAGATTTAAATTGAATTTTTCATTTAAGTTGATTTGAACTGATTTGTGAAATCGGAAGAAACAATGTTATATATATTTATACTATTTTAATATATAAACTATTTTATTAAATAAACTACTTTTAAATCTATAACCTATTTTAAATATAAACTATTTTGATTTATAACAATATATATATATATATATAATATTTCAACATTCAAACTGTTTAAGTTGGAAAGTAGTATGGTTTTGGTAGTAAATACGATTTCAAAAGAGATGTGATTTTGAAACGAATATGATATTTTGATATGAAGTATAAACCATTTGAAATATAAAATGACCACGGTGCGAAATAAGCGTTTGGTCATTGAAGAGACCGGGATCAGATGTTGTCGTTGCCAATACCAAAAACCACTTTAACAACTATGTATGTGTTGGAGATTCCAGGAATGAAGTAGGATGGTTTGGCGAACGATTCTATATGAGGTATTTACGTGATCCTGACTCCCGTGAGTCAGCTTAGAGGTGACTAAAATGGGAGCCCCACCGAGCCAAGTGAGGTCATTCCTCCGATCGACACATTTCTTCGATACCATTATATTACTTTGAGATTTGATTGAGTGCACCTTTTATTTGTGAGTGTGTCTCGAGGTGGGAAGTAGTAGCTACTATGCATTACCACCAGTCCAGATCCGCAAATGGTATATCTATCCTGGCATTGCCTTGCGTGCCATGTTCACATGCCCTATCGCACCTTCTACGAGTTTGTTTTGTACTGTACATATGGGGTGTCCTATGGGTAAACCACTAGTTTGGTGAAGCCTATGGCATTATGTAGACTTCGGGAATATATAAAATGTGTTAATGGGGATATGGGTAACGCCTTAGCGCTATTTTAATAGTTTAATTTAGTGATAGATATACTATAATAGCGTATATTACTACATAGTGGATAGTTCCTTGAATCCTTAGAGGATGGAAATCCCAAACATCCTTTAAGTTACTTGTATTTCAGTTGATATTTCACTTGAGTTGAATTTATTGGTATAAGAATGTTAATTGTGACTTGAGTGTTTTGTGTTTTTCTTTATGCTCGGGTCAGACTGAGTGACACAGCATCGCCTTTGGAGTTTGGAGCTTTGCTTGAAGATCTATCTTATATATACTCGGCTTTCAGTTATTTCCAGTTATTTATGTTCAGCCTTGTCAGTTACTTTTGTATTTGAGACTTCTGTGTATTCAAGATATCTATTGTATTTTACTTTAAACTCTGATGTTGATATAGTAGCTTCATGAACTACTATTTATCTATTTCCGCTGCTTATTGTTGTATTACTCTGTGTCTGTGATACTGTGATTGATTTATTTACTATATATGCTAATGTTTTTCCCAATATAAACTAGTAATATGTTGTTTTTGAGCAATTCAAGTCTGATTTGAGTGGATGATTGTCGATTTGAATGTTCTGAAACATCGGGTCGTCACAAGTGGTATCAGAGCTCTGGTTAAGGCAGACTTAGCATATGGAGTAAAAACTCATTAGAGATAGGGTGGTGATACCCTAGCATGAGTAAAATTAATTGCTAATTCATCTTCATTCGTTCTTGAAATTATTTATTAGATTCTCCATGATTAGGATATCTTTTGAATTTTGAAACCTTCCCTTTTGTTCTTAAATCCATTCCTGGTCCTTTCCTGTTCGTGTTCTTCTTGATTCTGGAGCATCCCATGGCTCTATTTCTAGATCTTTGTGATGAATTTGAGAACATCTTGCCACCTCAATTGGCAACTTCAACTCTATGTGTGACTGATCACATCAGCGGTCCCGCATTTCATGATTTGTAAAGGGGTTAAACTCCTTTATAACAGGCATCGATTTACTAGAGATCTATATGTCCTCAGTTTTGATGTTGTTATCTCTTGTAAAGCCCAAACCATTTCTCTAGTACAGGACGAGGGAAATTCTCTTGTGATCGAATGTCGATTTCTATAGGATTAAACAGGTAGTTTATCTTTCTACTTGAATCTCAGCCTAGTGATCTTGACTCCACCACTGTTGTCCAACTCTTTCCAGATGTATTGGGTGAAGTCACTTCTCTTCCTTCCAAGTAGGAAATTTGAATTCTGCATCGATCTTATTCCTGGAGCTCGATAGGTTGTCCTTCCTCCTAGATGAATGGTTTCTATGAATGGTTAGTCATACTACCCTTTTGGATTAACCAATACTCCTGCCTTCTTCATCGATCTCATGAATCGCATTTTCCGCGATATTCTCAACAAGTTTGTTCCATTTTCGTTAATGGTATTATCGTCTTGTCTGATTCTCGGTTGACCCGGTTAAATTTACCGCTATTAACATAAGTCTATCCATCTTTCCTCTTTGGTAAATTTAATTATTTTATGTTCCTTTCAAGCATATCTTCTTTGTTAGAATTCTCTTGATTAGGGTCCCCCTAAATTGGAACCTCTATCCTTGTTCTAAAATCCATTCTTTAATCATCCTATGAAGGAATGTATTTGTAACTAATATAAAAAATATTTTATATTGTGTTGTTTGAGTTGTTAAGTTTGAATTTTTGGTTTCATTCAATCCGTCTGGCCAACGCTATCGATATGAATTCCAAAACACTTGAACATAGAAAACTGACACAATATTGTTTTCGAAACGGTAAATGAAATAATTTTATGTATGATTATATTTTACATGTAAAGGTATAATTTTCTGAAATTATATAGTTAATGAATTGGTTGTTTGAAATGATAATTCTAGACTATCATTTATTGTTAACATTCCTAAACCATGAACTATTGTTGTATGTTATAAGAAGTTGAAATTCTAAAGCATGTTTTATAAATTGGTTTGCAAATGAAATTGATTGAAATTAAGGATTTGACAATTAAATTTTCGGTGCTTTTCAAAAATTTGTTTTTCAAAGCTTTGGAAAAATATATTATTTGAAAGTATTTTCGAATAGAAATTATTTCCAATGAATTTTAAAAGAAGTAAGTCAGTGCTCTCTTCTTATTATCGCTGTAAAATAATTTCGGTGATGTCTACATCATCATCGACATTCATTTTTGAGTTTCAGATTGGAGAGACCACTTAGTAGCTCTACTTCTTTTTGTTTTGAAAAATAGATTTGATTTAAATTTCTTGATTATGATTTGATGTATTATATATATGTGTATACATTTATTTCAAAATGATTTGAAGTGAAACCGGACGCTTATTGTTAAGTTTTATGTTAAGTGATGGTTTTCAATTATTGAAAATAAGCATTTTTTTGAATAAATGGAGTGTTTAAAAGGAGAAATAGAATTTAAACAATTTAAAACAGTTGAAATGGGATAAAATTTATTTGTATAATAATCAATTGCATTCTAATGTATATAACTTATCTAAAATATTTAAAAGGTTAAAATGTTTGGGTTAATATATAATTGAAGGTTATACAAGAGAAAACTTAAGTAATAAATTGTTCAAACTAAAAGCTTGCTTACTAAAAATGTTGTAAATAAAAGGTAAATTTGTATAGTACTCAATTATATTCAAAGACATTAATAAAACGTACTTGGAAGGGTTTGAATGTAATTGAATAATATACCATAATAGATAAGATTTCCAAAATGAATTTTGTTAGGAAATTTATAAATAAATTTTTTTAGGCGATTCTAATAAATGTTACACACTTAACCTATTTTGCAAGATATGTCAGTGAAATAAATTAAATAATAAAAGGGAAATGCTATCTAAATATATAAATATGAACTTAAGAATAGTTGAAGTTGAATTTTGAGGTGGCCTTAACTACAATTGATCAAATAGATTTTAACAAATGAGTTAAATAAAACAAATTTTGTTGTGAAATTTTTTGTAATAAATGTTAATAAATTGAAAATAAATCAATTGAATGAAAATATATGGAAATGAAATCAATCAAATATGAACACGATAAATTTGATTGATTAAATAAAATGAATTATAATCAATTAGTTGAATATAAACGAATTTAAAAATAAATGAAATTTATATGGTTTTGGAGTTAATTGTGGTATTTGGTATTTTATATTTCAAATCTATCTTTTCTTCTGGTTGTTTCTATTTTCCTATCTTGTTCCTTTTTGAGGCGAAAAGTTTTGAGTGGGGGAGAGTGTAATGGCCCATAAATTTTAATGGTTTAAATAACATAATTAACTGAAATTTTGATAAAAATAAATAACTAAAATTTAGCAACGAAAATTTGATATTTGAAATGTGTCTATTTAAACGTAGCTAATGTCAAATTTTAATCAGAAAATATGGAAGTTTATTTTGTTGTATAATTTTATTTAAATTTAAATCGGTTAACTTCATTGAAAATAAAATATTTTTAAAATTTGAATATTTAAATGTAAGAAAAATGTAAATGATTTAATGAGTGAGACGTCATATTTCATTTTGCCACATTTGGACTGCTCTAGCCCCATTTGTATAATTTACGGCACTAGCAGCGGTTTGGTAGCGAAATTTGACTTTTGATAGGATAATCATATCGCTAATATCCATGCAATATTCTGGTCGTCTCGTTGTACTAATTTCCATAGTATATTCATTTGTGCATTTCGGCGTCCAGTACGCGGCGAAATCAGCGAAACGATTAGCCGTAGCGGTACCCATTATGAATCTTTTGGATTTTCTTGTATCCATTCATTTACCCATCGTCAGAAAATAAATGGTCACTAGTTATAAATATTCACCGAATTCAACTTCTGACTTTTTATTTCCTACCTGTTCAATTTACATTTACTAGTTCGCTCATCCTTTCCCCTTCCTATCTGAAATTAGCACCCTCTTCCCTCTTGCTTCTTTTCGATTCAGAAAAAATATAAAATATATATACTTATATTTGGTGTTGCTTTTTTATGGAGAACCTGCTCCAATTCTTCACTTTCAATCTCGACCTCAACATGCTCACTCATCACCTCATTCTCCTATGAAACTTGCTTCTTCTCTACAATTAAACTCACGCCTCCTCTAACAGTTGCTGATCCACAATCTCCCAATCCCTCCACGTTCAGCCAACTGGACCGCGGCCTTTCCATTTGCCTTCCTCCCTGGCAGCTGCACCATAGTCGAGCTTAGGCCTGTCAATAGACACCTGAAAAATCCAAAATCCGTCTGGATCCATATTTGAAAAAACGGATATCAACTGATATTCAAAAAGCGGATGCAGATATCCGATATCCAAAAAGAAAATTGGATGTGAATATGGATATGGCATATCCGTATCCAAAAAAATCAGTCCGATCCAAAATTAATTATAATAAAAATTATTATTATTGGTTTATTATTTAATGATGAACTTAAAATAAACTTAGAAATGAATTGTTCCACTTTGAAAAACTGATTAGTATTGTAGTGTGTGTATTGTCATTTGAGAAAGTGGTTGTTTTAGTTCAAAAATACTATTATAATAAAAATATTATTCAATTGCAGATGAAGATATTTCAGATATATTGAATATTCGAAAATATCCGCTTTCTATTTTTGGATGCAGATATTTTTAGATATCCGAAAAATATCCACGGATGTGGATACGGGTGTTAATTCTCAAATATCCACGGATATCGGATGTGGATTCGGATGCGAATTTAAATTTTTGGATGCAAATGCGGATACAGCCATATCCACATCCGTTGATAGCCTTAGCCGAGCTAAGCCCACCTCCACCATGCTGGCCACGCATCCCGCATCAAAACATGGCTGCCACCCAAAACGACATAGCTGAGAACTCCAGCTGCCATCTCCCATCCACCATCCGCTATCCCACTATCAACCACCGCCACCTTGCCCCTTTTCGCCATCACCAAGATGCAAACCCCCAGCCCGTTGCCGTTATAAGCCTACACCCTCTCCAAGAACTTCGAAACCCGTTGACAACTCCTCACAGCGAGCACCCACTTCCGTGACAACTGTCCCATCTATCACCTCCGCCTTCCTATCCTTTCACACGCCGAATCTCCTCCTTGCTCCTTCACGTCCAACACCATTTCGCATAGCCTATATTTTCGTTCACCCATTATCTACTTGTCCACAGAAATCAGCCTCACAACCACCAGCCTGAATTGAGTCAAACACTAGCACCCTCACTGCCATGTGATGCCTGCACCACGTCGCCACCCTGCTTATCTCCTTTCCTAGCCTCGATCTACTCATTATCTTACTACACCAAAGTCGTACAACACCTATGGCCGCAACTTAGTCCACTGTCGCACCGCTGTTCCTACCCATCTCCTTCTATCCTATTTCCGTTCGCCACTCACCCTCCCTTCTAGTTCGTTCCTCCAGCCCTCTCTTCCAATCAGCCATAAGCCACCCACTTTCCTTCTTTGAAAATATATATGTATGTTGTATATATCTTGTTAGCAAAAGATCCTATATATATATATATATATATATATATATATATATATATATATATATATAAAGAATAAGGGACGTATATGTAATAGTGTGTGTATATATATATGTTTTGATTTTAAAATCTATGTTTTAAACATTGGTATTGATTTTTAATTTTATATATAAATATTTTATTATATATATGTGTTTAAGCTGAATACGATTTTGAGATAATATATATATTTTATATTAATTAGTTCTGGTATTGATTTTAAAATATATTTATACATAAATGTGTTGGATATTGGGTTTTTATTTTGTTTCCATCGAATTCGAATGCATGTTATCTAGCTTTTCGCGGCCATATTTTGCTTGCCGCATGTCCGTGTGGACTAATTCGTGTCCGCGTCCATGGATCATCACATCTTGTCCTGGTCAATTTCTATAGCCTCAAAAATTGAGCAATCACTCACAGTTAACATTCTTATATTTAGTAAATTTAATTCAAATTAAATGACGATTGAAATATACTGTTAACTTTGAATTGTTAAGTTATTTAATTGTTAAATATGGTATTCCATTATCTGTAATTGTTTACCTATGACATATGACATTATAACTTATTTTATATATTATATTTAAATCTGTTACGGATGATATATGCCTGATGTTGCTATGTTATATTATTATCAAGTTTGTTCTCACTCTGCAATTTCCCTGTTAGTTTAGAATTCCCTATGGGTTGAAATGATACATACCCGAACGATATTATAGATTAGGGGAAAATCGTTATGGGTTGAAATGATAAACCCAAGTGATTTTCATTGATTTTGAAATTTTGAGATTGTGGGTTGAAATGTTATATATTCGTAAATATTTAATTTGCAGATTGAAATGATAAATATCTGTATCACTTGAGCATAGATTAGAAAATTATATACGGACATCGTTGGTCTATATTTTGAAAATGATTTCCAAAGTTTGAAAGGAAATATTTAGGTTTGATGAATATTGATTTTTAAGATATAATATCTAAATGCTATTGTTAGATGTATAAAATTTAGATTTTTAAAATAATATGTTTTGGAAATGTCAATTTATAAGTTAGTTTTGGAAAATATAAATTTTAAAATTTCACTTATAATTTTACTATTTTAAAATATATAAAATAAGATTTAATATAAAATAAATTTAATAAAGCTAATAGTATGTAATATGTTTAAGCATTTATTTAAATTTATATTAATTTTAAAACTAATTTTTTTATAACTTAAGCAATAAAGGCTGGGAAAATAAATTAATATTGATTTGGAATTTAAATTGGTTAATAATTGAATTTAAATAAGAAATTATTTGAACTTATTGGTTTTGAGAATTTGAAAGGTATGATTTATAACTTGATTTGATAAAAAGTGATTAAATGAATATTCTCAACTTTAAATAAAACAGAGACTGAATATTTAATATTGATTCAAATTTATAAATTTAGATTTTATTTAGTTGTTATTAAAATGATTAAGTAAATAATTTCCAATTTGAATAAAAATTAAAGTTAAATGTTGAAATATAAATGAAACTTATATTGTAAATGTTTCAATATTTAAACTTGGAATCTTATTGGTTTTGAATTTGTAATTCGAACCTGAATTTGAAATTGATATAAATTGAAATGTTTCATTTAGAATTTGAATTGAATCTTTAACCTTTAAATTAAAGTTGTTGAACTGGGATAGATTTAAATTGAATTTTAAATTTAAGTTGATTTGAATTGATTTGTGAAATCGGATGAAACAATAATATATATGTATATAATATTTTAATATATAAACTATATTACTAAATAAACTATTTTTAAATCTATTACCTATTTTAATATATATACACACACACTATTTAAACATTCAAACTATTTAAGATGGAAAGTGGTATGATTTTGGAAGTGAATACGATTTTGAAAGAGATAAGATTTTGAAACAAACATGATATTTTGATATGAAGTATAAACCATTTGAAATATAAAATGACCATGGTGTGAAATAAGTGTTTGGTTGTTGAAGAGACCAGGATGGGATATTGTCATACTCTCTGCCAATACTGTAAACCACTTTAACAACTATGTACGTGGTAGAGATTCCAGAAACGAAGTAGGATCGTTTGACGAACGATTCTATATGAGGTATTTACGTGACCTTGACTCCCATGAGTTAGCTTAGATGTGACTAAAACAAGAGCTACGCCAGGCCAACGAGGTCATTCCTCCGATCGGACACATTTCTTCGATACCATTCTATTACTTTGTGATTTGATTGGGTGCACCTTTATTTTGGGAGTGTGTCTCGAGGTGGGCGGTAGTAGCTGATATGCTTTACCATCAGTACGAAACTTCAAACGGTATATCTTCCCTGGCATTGCCTCACATTCCATGTTCACATGCCCTATCGCGCCTTCTACGAGCTTGTTCTATACCGTTCCTATGGGGTGTCTTCTGTGTAAAACACCGGTTTAGTGGAGCTTACGGCATTGTATAGACTACGGGAATATATAAAATGTGTTAAGGGGGATATGGGTAACGCCTTAACACTATTTTAATACTTTATTTTACTGATAGACATACTATAATAGCGTATATTACTACTTAGTATATAGTTCCACGGATCCTTAGAGGATGGAAATCACAAACATCCTTTAAGTTACTTGTATTTCAGTTGATATTTCACTTGATTTGAATTTTCTAGTATAAGAATGTTAATCTTGACTCGAATGTTTTGTGTTTTGCTTTATTCACGGGTCTTTGAGACTCGCCTTTGGAGTTTGGAGCTTTGCTTGAAGATCTATCTTATATCTAGTTGGATTTTAGTTGTTTCCAGTTATTTCTGTTCAATCTTGTTAGTTACTTTTTTATTTGAGACTTCTGTGTATTCGAGATATCTGTTGTAGTTTACTTTAAACTCTAATGTTGATATAGTAGTTCATGAACTACTATTTATCTATCTGCTGCTTATTGTTGTACTACTCTGTGTCTATGATTCTATGATTGATTTATTTACTGTATATGCTAAATTTTGCCAAATATAAATTAATAATCTTTGGTTTTTGAGCAATTCAAGTCTGACATGAGTGGATGATTGTCAATTTGAATGGTTCGAAACAATGGGTCGTTACATGAAAATATTTATATTTAATTTTGGGATTATTCAAAAAGGAATTAAATTGGATAAAATAAATGATTGGATTTTGGATATTTATTTAGCTATTCATAAAATGGTTTCAAATAGAGAATTTTGAATTGAAGATAAATAAATAGATTTTGAATCAGATTCTTAAAAAATGAAATGGAAGTCGAAATCGAGATTTGAATGGCTTTGGAATATAGTTTGGATTATTTAAAAAATAGACTTATTAGTGGAATGTTAATTAGAAATTGATTTATAAATAGATTTTTGTAATATAAACCTATAGAAACTAGGTTGGAGTTTATGAAAATTATAAACAATGTTTATAATAAAGTGAAATGATTATCGTTTGATAAATGCGAAATATAAATTCATAGTGTGAATTTAAAATGAGATATGAAAACCGACTTAGAAAGAAATTGAATATTCTATTTTGGAATTTGGGAATAGTTGTGAAATTGAAGATGAGAATCAAATTGTGATAAATCGAGAGAAGTTTATAAATATAAAAATGGTTAGTTTGAATTTTAAAAATAGTTTCATCAAGAGATTAAGGTTTGTTTTAAAGGGGATTTTATTATTTAAATATTGTAGTTTTAAAAGCTATCATTTATATTTAAATTATTTCGGGAAGTTGGTTATTCAATATTTAATATTTGTTGAAATAAATTCTAATTTTTATAATAAGCTTTGAATGTCGATTATTGTTATTTATGAATGAATTGAAAATTTGTTATCATTATTTATTTAAACGGGGTCAATATTTTAAATAATTACTTAAATGTGTTAAAAAATTATTTTCATTCTTTAAAATACTTATTTTATAAATATAGAGTTTTGAAAATTGATTAAAGTTATTTGTAAATAATCTTGAGATTTATAAATGGGGTTGTATTTAATGGATGTGATTTATAAAAGGAAATCTTAAATTAGAATCCTGAAAACTTAAGGAAATTTCCAAAATGTCACATACGTGAACTTCGAAATATGAATCTGAATTCAAAAAGGAGTATAAATTTTTAGTTGATCATAAATAAGTATAATCGATAAATTTTTTTGAAATTGTAAAAAGAAATTTGAGATGGATTCCAGGTATTTATAAAATGAGCTATAAAGGGGTTAAGGATTTGCAAATGAATTTGTAAATGTTTGTTAAGTGGGTAAAAAGAAAAATCTTCTTTGTATGTAATTATACTCATACAATCGAGATAAGTTATGAAAATTTCCTAAGTGTTGATATTAGAATTGGTTTGGAAAATAAACTTGAAATATTTTCCTAAGCATTGGAGTGGAAGGTTTTGGAAGTATTTTAACTATGAAAGGATTTATATAGAAATAGTTTTTCTAAGTAACAGATTATAAATTGAAATTAGAATTATTTCTAAGTGATGATATGGTTTGGAAATATCATGTTATGGATATAATATTTGAAATTGTTTTCAAATATTGAAACATTGAAAGAAATTGAATATATATCTTTGTAAAGATATTTTGAAAAAAAATGTTGAGAGATTTATAATATGGCCTAATGACTGCTTATATGTGTGATTTGATAGTTAAATAACTGATTATCAATTCCAGCCAATTCCGTTGATTGTTTGAAGAGACCGGGATCAGATATAATTATCTGGAAACCACTTCGATCCGATTTGAGCATTGCAAATTGTGATATCGTGAAGATATTGGAGACTATGATTTTGGAGATTAGGTTTTTTAGACACAAAACAACTTGTATGAATGAACGCTATCAGCAAATTGTTGTAGGAGGGGAATGAGCATTCTAAGTATGTATTTCTTGAAAGATAATCGTAGCCTTAAGCCTCATCAACCGAGAATGACTAAAAATCAAGGGAGATGCAGCAAGGCTAAGTGGATTACATCCGTTAGGGTATGTGTCACAACCCAAAATTCATCGTTCAAAAGTCGAGATCAAATACCTCACTTGTATTCAACTGCCGGAGATTCGAACGTGAAATTTCAGTCGGATGGAGCTTATAACAACATCAGATGGATATAAAACAGCGGAACAGAATAAATATCATGCATATATCACAAATACAACAGTATAATATCCATTTACTATATCAGAGTGTTTAATACATACACCACAACTCCGAATAAACATCGTAATAATACAACACTGATCATATATCCAAAAGTCTTGAAATGAAAGAAGTGATGACGAACTCCCAAAAGCTAAACACCTGAGATCTCCAAAAGCTTCTAGAATATCTCCAAGATAAGAGCTCCAAAATACTGCTAACTCCAGAGTACGGAAACCTGCTACTAGGTTGCCCGAGTAAAATTTATGGGCACCCAGAGTTTAGGAAAGAAACAATAAACTCCAGGTCAGTCTTGGGACTGGTATGAGTAAACAAAAACAATTGCTTTTAAAGAAAACTAGATTTATAAAAGAATTTCGGTATGCTTTTAAGAAATGAAACTACCATAAGACCCCCTACCACACACATAATGCAATCGCAGAATTGGAGGAGATTTCTTCTTATGACAGTCAAATATGCTTAGCACGGGGAAATTTCTTTGATATTATTACTAGTGCATAGTGTAGAAAACATTTCCGAAAGTATAATATAAATCATAGCCAGCATAGACATTTCGTACTATGCTAACTATAGCTACCATCTAAACAGTGGTGACCACCATAAGTAAATGGCAGGTTCTACAACTAAAACCGTACTGTGTTTGTATTGGTAATTGGATTTCAACCAAATGGTCAGGCTAAGGAACTTCCTGGGCCACATGGGTATGCCTCTGGAGGGACGACCCGAGAACCTAACCGGATCTCTGCCAACACAAGGCCGGGTCACCTCTAACTAGGTAACTACTGACATGAGTATGCTATCCCCCGGTTGTAACCAACCTTTATCCGGGGCCCCAGCAACAATCACAAAGTAATATATATATATATATATATATATATATATATATATATATATATATATATATATATATATATATATATATATATATATCTGCGATATCCACATAAGTTAAGTATCTGGGCTCCATACCATGATACCACTTCTATCCAGAAGGAAATGCACATACCCTAAGGGGCGCTACCCCCAATAACCTAGATGCATCTTTCCTATTTCGACCATTACCGGGTTGTGAGGTTCGACGAAGTCTCGTCCGCAAAGCTATGCTTTTCACAAAAGCCACGCTTTGATCAACAAATGATCAGCAGCACGCAACATGCCACATTACCAAGTTGGGAATATATTACTGATAACCTCCAACTACATAACTCTGAGCTCGTACGTCTCAGAGAAGGGTGTTAAGCTAAGAGAATAATTTTTCCTCCACCAACAGAAATGTATTTGAAAGAAATCTGCGTTATATCTCAAATGTAATGTCAAACATACAATCCATACAAGTCTATTCTGGGTTCAAACAGAACAGAAGGCACTTCCGAAGAAGTCCTTGCAATCCGGGCATCCACAATCCCGATCGGGTTCCCCATCACATATGGAGAACTCTATACCGGAGCAACTCGGTGCAGAGTCATTCGATAGGGTATCCTATCGTTCTCGAAGACGTCCGGTCTTCACCACCGTCTTCCAAATGCTCATCCATTTCGTAATATCACTTATTCGGAATGGATTATATGGCACAAAGGTCCTCTCCTGGCTAAACCGAATAGTGAGAGTCAATTTTAAAACATGCAGACATGTCGTTCACAAAAATTCATAGGTTCGATGTGGGTTTCGGATAACTAACTGAAATCCGATTCCATGTCGCATCGAAGTTTAAATGTCATTTTACGGCTAACAGGTTTTCACATCAATACAGAACAAATCACAATTATAGGACAGTACATAGCAATCTACATCACATAGTATCGCAATCGGAACTGAAATATCAATCTAGTGCACGGTAGTAGTTAATTATTTTCCAATGCGGTTTAAATAAATTAACGACACAATTATTTTTGGTGATGTTTAAAATCGATGATCAAATTTGGATAAATAAATTAAATCTTAATTAGCTCGATTTATTGTTTCATAATTAGTTATTTTAATTAACTGCCAATTATAATTAATTGGTCAACTTCAATTTATCTGAATAACAAATTCTCAATTACAAATTAATTTAAATACATAATTGTTTGTTAATAAATTTTAATTACAATTATCAATTATTCTTAATTTCTTTTCAAAACCATTAGTTAATAAAAATCATTATCATTTGAAAATCTTATTTACTCTTTGAAAGTCAATCTATTGTTTCATTGAAAGTTTTAATGTAAATAAATTTAAATTCTTATTTTAAATTTAATCGTTTTAATTAAAGGATTAATTAAATTATTAAGTATCCACTTAGTTTATTTAAAATTGGCAATAAGCCTTTAATGTAATAAAATCAATATTAATTTCTTCATAAATCTAAAATCTGTTAACAGTAAAACTTGGTTTAGATTTGGGCTAAAACCATTTTTAAAAAGTAATCCGAGCAAACTCCCAGGCAGAATCGGGTTGAACCCCATGTACTTCCCAAACTTTCCCCGAGCCATCCCCCCTTTCTTCCCCATGCTCTCTTCTCCTTCCTGTTCTTCTTTCCTTTTTTTTTTTTCTTAATCTAAGTTAAACTTTAAACTAAGTAATAATTCACGCATCAACACTCGAACTCGCGTCCTACCCGAGTCACAAAACCCATTCGCTCGAGAATTCCTCCGAGTTTCATCTCGTGCTGACCATCGACAACACCCTGACACCAAAGTGATGATGTGCACGTGCACATCAACGCGCCGCCGTTCTGGCGAACGTCGCGACCCTCGACAAGTCGAAAAACTCACAAACACTCGAATTCAAACATCAATTCGAAGTCATCGTCCCGAAATCAAAATGCAGCAATTCACTCGACCCTGTAACTTAAACTTACCAACATGAAAACGCCTCGCCGCCTCGCACAGTCCACCAGAAATCCATGCTTCCGGCCTCGCCATGCTAACCCCATGTTCTTCCATTTCCCTCAATCTCATGAAGCTCGATCCACTTGTGGTGACGAAATCACCATGTTTACCAAACACTGCAAAATCCAGGGTTAAACCCTAAATCGAACTCGTCCTCCTAATCCACACAATGGATAATTTTTTTTACATTTTTCTCGAAATCAGGGATGGTTAAACTTGCTTCAATTTAAGTTTCAACAATTAAAATTGATTCAGTCATCCTAAATTTGTAAAAATGTAGTTTTTATTCAAATACAAACTGCTCACAAAATACCCATTTTAAAACTTCGTTTTTGGTTTAAAAATCATGATTTTCAGTGAGGATTCAAACTATGTAGTAGAATTAACCTTTTATGACAATCGTATTTATCAAAGAATTATTTGATTACCTGAAAACAAAGTTCCAGTGGGGATAATTCACTACATATTTAAATAAGCTTTGCAAAAATCTTGTTTGAAGATTTAACATCTTGATTAACTGAAAAATCAAAGCTTGACAATGATTAACAGCAAATGAATTTTAGTTTTGAAACAAATATACACCCTGTATAATTTGTAGAGAAACACAGAACTTCACAACAATATTTTCATACTAAAGCATGTACAACCAGACCTTCACAGAGTCTTGAACTAATTTTTAATCAACTTAAAGCTTTTAAAAATTTTGCTTACTCACCTGGACAAATTTTGAAACAGAGATTATATTGGTTTTGAAACTGCAGTTCTGATCTTCTTCTCTTTTTCTTTCTTCAGTAAATTGTTTCCAAATTTGAATAAAAAGTGATGTTCTTCTTTACTTTTTTATTTCTGTTCTTTGCTAAGATTTGTTGAACAAATGAAATAAAGCAACATGCATGAGTATATATAAAAGAGAGGGTTTGTACAGGCTGAGGTATAGTACTGAAATTTTAATATTGTATTTGGGTATGGGCTGATGTGATCTTGTTCATGCTGGAGAGTAAATGGCATTTAATGAAAGCATGTAATGTAATGCTTCCTTGTAAGAAAGCATTTAATGAAAGAAAATATATAGGCTTTATTTTATATAGATGCTTGTATAAAATGGCTTTGTCCTGACTTAGTAGCTTCTCATATTTCTTTCCTTCTCTATCTATATACTTATCCTATTGTTTGAATCTATGTATGTATTTATTTATTTATTTATTAAAATATATCTTACATATATTAATTTCCATTCCTAACTTATATTTTATTTATATAAATTCCCTAATTTCTAGTGTTGATATATAAAAAAATTTTGTATCAACCCATATCATTGAATGGAGAACATTTCGAATTTATACATATTAAATGAATTACATAGGTATACTTTATAAATTCAAAAATTTAGACTCAAAATAAATGGAAGTTTTATTAATACATATTTTATTTATTTTATAACTTTTCAATTTAAATTTCAAAAAGTTCAAATAATTTACCGAATTTTAAATTCAAAATTTTCGGGATTTTATAGTATGTTGTCACCTTTCTAGATTACCCTACATTTACATATTTATGGATTTGTTGTGCATGGAATCTCAAAAAGGTTGCAAAGCAACCGGGGTGATGACATATTCGGTACTATCCTATAAAGGGTGGGGTGGTCTAGTGTTGGTAATACATTTGCTAAATGTGTACCGAGATTGGTGGTACCCCAGTGCTTAGTCATTGTATGGAATCCATTCTCCCATAAGCGTTGTAGGGTTTTAGTTGTATCCCAATATGCTGAAATGTGAGATGCAAGCATTTTATCTATTTTATAGTTTATTCTCTATAGACACTATTATAATATCAGATGATTTTTCTATAAAAGTGATTTGGTTATCGTAAGGTAAAAACCCATCGTGTTTATGTGTAGCATGGTCTTACGAGATACTTTTGATTTTCAAAGGAATTTTTGAGAATAATTAGATTCAAGTTTTGAGTGTGTTTTCTCACGCTAGTTTTCCAGATAGACTCGGATGTTGTTTTATTAGAATGCTCGGGTCAAACCGAGCATACTACAGTTTAGTTGGATGCTTGGCCCATAGATCTATTCACGTAGATGGTTATATTTTTCCACTGTTTTCATTGGTGTGTTATCAGAAATACGAGGACAGGTTATTATAATTGTCCAAGCTGATAATTAGTGATTGTGTACTTTGATTGATGTTTGTATATTCACATATTACATTTTTGTTTTGTGTAAAGATTTATGGTATATTATAGATTATTCGTTCCGCTGTGAGATTTTGTGTTGTTTAGTTTTCTTCTTCTTATCTTCTTTTTTCTTTACCCCTAATAATCTGTCTTTTTATTCAATTTGAGTTGACTTGTACGGTTTATTGTCATCTTAGACTGTACAAAAAAGTGGATCGTTACAACGTGGTGTTAGAGCTGAAGGTTAAGTGAGAACCTTGGCTTTGATGGGGTAACTCATTAGAGATAGGGTCAGTAGCATCCTAGAATGAGTTTGAGTGCATATATATATATTCGAGCGCATATTTGTTGGTGATATAAAAATTGTTTTATATTATGTTGGTTAGTCTATTGAGTGGCTTATGAATTCTAGTCAATACGAGTAATTAATGTTATTGATAGAAATCTCTAAACACTTGAACAGAGTAATTTGACATGGTATTATTTTGAAATTAGGTAAATGGAATAACTTTACCCTGATTATATTTTTACATATTAAGAAATAATTTTTCAAAAAATTATTATGGTAGATATGGTGTGTTTGCTTGTTAGAGAGTGATAATATTTGATTATTATCATTTGTTAATTGCTGTTTATGATTGAATAAAGGTTGATACTATAAAGTAAACATGGTAAGCAACAAAGGAATGATTTTATATAACCAAAGAGTGAATATATAAATATATGATTTATAAATTGAAAGGAAATAAAATTTTAGAAATATATTACAAATATGATTTATAAAAAGAGTTTAAAAGCTGGAAATTTGCGAAAATCTCATTGGTTTTGGAAATGGTTTCCAAAGGTTTGGAAATTAATAATAGCATTATTTGGACAATGTTTTTGAATGGAAATAATGGAAATATTTTTAAAGGACTTCAAAGGGAATAGAAAGCACTGAACCCACTTCGGTCGTTGGAAAATAATTTCGATGGTGACTGCAGCATCATCGACGTTCATTTTCAAGTTTCCAACAGAGGAGTTGCTACCATTAGAGTTTTGTTTGGTAAAACCAGTTTTGGTTTTGAAATTAAAAACAATGATTTGATATACCAAGGAATTTTTTGTATATATATAGATGATTTCAAAAATAGTTTGAAATACTTTAGAACAAGGTGTCTAAACTCTAGGGTTTTCATGTTTATTGGAAATATGAGAAAATAGGTTTGATCACTTATAAATTTTGGGAATTGATAAGTTAAAGCATATTTTAAATTATTGTATATGAATATTAAGGAAAGTTTATTTGGAATTGAACTAAGGAATTAAAATTAACTTAAGTATAAAATGAATTATGGAAAGAAATTTAGCCTAAGCTAGGTTAAATAAAATAAAGTTTTGGAAATGAATAAAGGGATGAACTAATTGAATAAATTAGTGAGTTGAATTTGATTTGGATTATGGTTGAAATGTAAACAAGTGGATTGAGTCATAGGGAATTGAAATTGGATTTGTGTTTAAATGGATATAGACTTAAGTTGTATAAAATGTTTTACAACGTACTTAAGTTAACAAATTATATGGAATGATGTTTAAGTGATAGTAGTATTATGGAATATACTATGTAAAGAAGTGAATATGCTAAGTAAATAAGGGACGTGAATAACGGATTAAGACTGATTTATTGTAATCAAAAGAGTGTGAATAAGAGAAATTGATAGATAAGAATCAATCGAAATAAATACGTAAGTTGTACATATTGTATTTTATTCGTATAACAGTTTGATCCAAATTCAAACATAGAGTTTGAGATAATTTATATTGATCCGAGTTAGGATTTTTCACTTGATTCTCGATGGCGAACACTGTATATGGATTTTTGATTGATTTTAGGATTCTCTATCATAGTGTATGGCTATATAAGGAGAATGGTAGTTTCTAATCAAGGAACCGAATTGGAGTCCGCATTAGAATGGATGTATGAACGATACTAGTCCGAATGTGAAATTGAGTGATCGAGTGAGCGATGAGATTTGATATTGCGTATGGATGATACATGTACATCGTACGGGCTTAAGTAAAACAAATGTTGAGAATTGGAAAATGTGGGATAATGTGGTTACGAACTATATGATTGGATATCATTGGTAAATAAGGCAGGTATATAAAAGCAAGAGCTTATTTGACGCCTTTGGTTACATAAGTAAAATTGGGTTGCCCAATAAAAAGGTACATGTTTAAATCATTGTTGAATTGATGGTTTTATGATCCAACCCCTTGACTTTTGTTTTCTTTTGCTACTTTAGGCCCATAATGGAAATTTGTAGCTCTTCTAATCTAGTTACGCAAAGGAGACGCTGGCGAAATTTTTCGAAAATTTAAAAAGTTAGAAATTTTAGAGAAAATTTTTAATAACTTAAATTTATTTTTAGGTTAGAATTTGAAATGATTGGATGGATAATATTAGTTGGAATCTATGAATGAATTTGAAAACTTAGTAAAATTTATAACAAGGTTTGAACAAATTTATTTTTGGAAATTTAAAGTGAAACACCCCACACCCCTTAGTATTCCCAAAAAGGCACATTTGGTGCGTTATAGGTATAGCTAAAGCATCACAGAGACCAAGATTCACAAGAAAAATAAGTAAAAACAGCGGAAACATTTAAATAGTAACTTATCATTCAAAACTAAAATTCATCTCAAAATAAGCCATAAGAACATAACATATCTCAAAAACTCAAAATGTCTCATGTCTCATGAAAACACATCTCAGTCTCATAAAATCAAAGTATAAAGATAACAACAATAATAATCCCTCTCACAAGTGTTAATCCATCATAAGCCAAATGAAAAAGATGAAAAGCAGAAGAATACATCTGAAATGTGAAAACTCCAAGAATGAATCCCAAGCAACTTGAATTAACTATCCACAACTCTGCTGGCCTATTGAGGGAAAAGAGGAAAGATAGAAGAGTGGGTCAGACAATAAGTCTGGTGAGTGAAAGTAATTACTAGCATTTCTAAGCAGGATAAAGATAATAGACTAAGCAATGGTTCTAGCTTGAAAGGAAAATACAGAAAAGATAAAACTCGGATAAAGTACGGTTAATGATTCTGTTTGATTGTTTACTTTGATTGTTTGCACTTGTCGTAAACTGTGTGATAAGGCTGAAACCCTCGTCCTATCACAACTGCTAACTTGATTAGGCTGAAATCATAATCATACCCATTGATCGGCCTTTCTAATCTCAATTGTGACATTATGAACCAATCCTGTTGTTTACCGCAAAAAGACACCTCTTTTGCACTTAGGACGCAGTAGTGAATTATCTACCCTAATCGATGCCGCACGCTCGGTCATCGCCAGTACACACTAACTGTCGCCCCCTATTTGACCCTTTATTTACCCTAATCAGCATAAGCGTGCCTAGCCTCACCTACAAGTGAGACCATCAGTCCTCGACCTGAAAGGGAATGCTGGCGGTATTGGTCCTAACAAACAAATCTTCTAGCTTTGCGCCCCTTGCCTAAATCTCCAAATTTGAGCCTCTATTTGTCGGCCACTTATTTTCCCTAATAAGCATAAGCGTGTTCCAGCCTCACTGACGTGTGAAACCTTCAGTCCTAGACTTGAAAGGGAATGCTGCTGGTACGGGCCTACTTCTATCACAACTTCTCCATACTGACTTGAATTTCGAAAAGTTATACATGGAAATTGCTCAGAAAATTACCATGGACCTAATCGTACAACTTTCGTGGCTCGATTCTGATGATTTCACAAACTTACTTTATTGTTTAAATAATTCGTTAATTAATTATTACAGCTCAAACTTTGTGTTGTTACATTATCCCCTCCTTAAAGGATTTCGTCCTTGAAATCTCCAAGGACAAAAGAATGAAATAATCATCCAAATTCCACAACTACATATTCAACCATCTTCTATTACATCCATTGTCCTTAAGTTTTCTAATACAATTTATCATATATGCAATAGTGTAGTGTCATTGTCCCCAACTAATGCTAAAGATTAGGCTAATGATAACTGATAGTTCTACATGCATGTTACAATTGTAATGACCTGCATTTTCGGGCGGTTTAAATCGATAATAAACCACACACGTAGGACTCAAACCATTCAAAAGGGCAGATTGTCATGGGGTAAATAAGAAAAAACAGAGAAAGAAAGAAACATAGAATCTCATAGTGGAATGACCAAATATAATAATCAAATAAACAGTTCATGAAGCTGTTTTACAAATAACAATTGATTACACTTTTACAAAACAGAATTAGAGTGACATATAACAGAAAGAAATAACAATGCAGCGGAATAGCATGATGTAGTGGTATCGATATAATAAATAGTAATAGTACTAAATCTTCGTCCTCAAGAAAAGCAATCTTCGATACACTGAAAAAATCAGACCGACCCGAGCGTAATGAAAAGATAAAACACTCAAGTCAGAACTAAAAGATCTTATGTAAGTTAAGTCAATGCTAAATGAGTGTAAAGGCATCGAAGATGTTTATAGAGTTTGACATCTCTTATCCAGTGTCTAACATGAGTGCAGTAACTTAAGAGATGTTCGAGATTTCCATCTCCTAAGGATCCGTTATACTATTTACATACATAGTACAATACGCTATTATAAAAGTGTCTACAGTAAAGTATTAAAATAGCGTTAAGGCGTTACGCATATCCTCCTTAACACATTTTATATATTCGCATAGTCTATACAATACTGTAAGCTCCTTCGTGAGGTTTACCCAGAGGGCACTCCATAGTTATGGTAAAAAACAAACTCGTAGAAGGCGCGATAATGCATGTAAACACGGCACTCGAGGCAATGTCAGGGTAGGACTCTACCATTTTGCAGAACCGGGCTGGTGGTAACACATACAACTACTACCGCCCAACTCGGAACGCACTTCCATAATCAATCATGGGATGGCCACCAAATCAATCACAAAGTCATAATATGGTATCGAGAAGCATGTCCGATCGAAGGTGGGACCGCACTTAGCCCAGATATAGCTCATGTTTTAGTCATATCTAAGCTGACTCATGGGAGTTAGGGCTACGTAAATACCTCATACAGAATCGAACACCAAACCATTCTACTTCATTCTGGAATCTCCACCACGTACATAGTTGTTAAAGTAGTTTTGGATATTGGCAGGGAGTATGGCAATATTCGATCCCAGTCTCTATAACAATCAAATTCTTATTTCACACTTGATTGTTCTTTTAAATTTTCAAAATCATTTCATATATCAAAATAACATATTCTCAAAACCATACCATTTTTATATTTACTTTGAAATTATATCACATTTGAAATCATATCACTTTGGAATTCATATTTCCAAAATAGATTAAATCCTCATTTAAAATCATCATGTTCTTCAAATATGTCATTTAAATCCCTACTTATGTTATAACATCATTTAATCGTATTCGACTTAAAAATCAAGGATTTAAATATAAAACTTCCACTTTACAAAACCTAAAATTCAGAAAATAGTTTAGATAGTTTAAAACAGTTTAAAAGATAGTTTAAAATAGATTAAAATAGATAAAAACAGATTAACATAGTTTAAAATGGATAAAAATGGATTAATATAGTTTAAATAAATTAAAATAGATTAATATTTTACAATAGATTAAAATAGTTTAATATAGTTTAAAATAGATTAAAATATATTAATATAATTTAAAAAAGATTAAAATAGTTTAGTATAGTTTAACATAGATTAAAATAGATTAAATAGATTTAAAATCGATTATAATGGGTTAAAATACTTTAATTAGATTTAAAATAGATCAAAATACTTTAAAATTTCGATTTAAACTAATTTCTAATTCCAACATTCAAACTTGGATTTCCAAAGTAAGCCAATTTATATATCCTTCAAAATATCATTTAATCCAAATCAAGATTTAAGGATTTTAAAATCGTTAAATTTAACCAATATGGCGTCCGTATATAATTTTCTACCCCATGGTCCAGTGATACAGATATTTATCATTTCAATCTGCAAAGATTTAAATTTACGGGTATATATTATTTTAACCCGCAATCCCAAATTCCAAATCAATGAAAATCGCTTGGGTTTATCATTTCAACCCATAACGATTTTCTCTTATTTTATATGATCGTTCGGGTATGTATCATTTCAACCCATAGGGATTTTTTAACAATAACTAAGGGAATTTGTAGTGTTATAACAATATAAATATAACATTAAATCATCCAATATCAACAATTAAACATACATCACAATCATCACCCAAATCAACCAATAAACATCAATAGATAACTGGTTATCATTAACAGGTATTAAATTGACAATTGAATTCAATTTTAAATTAAACGGTGATTAAATGCAACAAAAGTTAAATTTAACTAGAATGACAATTTAAATAAACCAAACATCAACCAATCAATTGCAAATCACATCTTAAATTCAATTGCATAAGATAATTTAATAATTGTGAGTTGGGTTAAAACACTCACTTTATGGATTTCCCTTTTCTAGTTGGATTTGGATCCGTTACTACTTCCTCCTTTTGATTTGTTTCCTTGCTATCTTAATCTTCTATTTTTTTATAGAAAGTTTTGGAAGACATGGAGAAGTTTGTATAGATCTGGATTTGAAGAAAAGGATTTGTAAAAAGAAGAATATTTGGAAAAGAAGAAGAAAATTTAAAGAAGATGAAGAATTGAAAAAGAAAAGGAAGCTTTGAAAAAGAATAAGAAGATTTGAAGAATAAGAATAAGAAAAGGGAAGCTTTGGAAAAAATGAAGGAGATTTGAGGAAGAATAAAAAATGCAGGAGGAGGAAAATGAAGAGAGACAAAAAAATGAGATGAAGGTTTGTTTGGAGGAATGAAGCTACAGAAGATGAGATTTGAAAAATAAAATGAGGCTATAGGGATGAAGATGGAAACAAATGTGAACATAATAAAGTATATGTGAACAAACTAGTAATTGAAATAAAGTAAGAATATGAATAGCCTTAAAACGAAAGTGTTGAAAGAGGTAAAGCAAAGGAATAAATATATGAATAAAGATAAAAATAAATCTTCCATTCTTTAATATGAAGCTTCATAGGAAAGAGTTGCTAATGAAAGGAAGCTACAAGAACTAATAACCCATGAACAAAATAAACTTCAGAAACGGAGAATAGCAAATGCTAAGTAGATGGCATGAAAAGTAATTTGGATGTTCACATAAAAACAGAAAAAGAAAAAGGAAAAAACTTCAGGTAAAGCACTTGAAAGGAGAAAACAAACAAATGGGAAACAAATGAAAAGAATGCAGCAATTATTAACTAAAAAGAAACGAATGAGTAGTCTAATAATTAAATGGATGCTCAAATGAAACCTACATGGAGAACTTGAAAATGAAAAGAAAGAGAATGTGGATGTGATAATAAATGCAAAGTAAATGAAGGAACCACTTATATACTATAAACAAACCTTTGGGATCCAAATTCCAAAACTTACCCCTGTTAATTCACATCCACAAACCCATATTTTCACATATTTATCATTTAACTCTTTACTAAAACATTCGTTTTATGTTAATATATGTGCACACTCTATCAGCACAATCAATCAATCAACAATCAATCAATCAATTTGTAACGATCCACCTTTTTAGATGGTACAAATCGACAATAAACTACACATGTCGGACTCAAACCATTCAAAAGGGAGGACTGTTAATGGGGTAAATAAGAAAAAAAAGGAAAGAAAAAAAAACACAGAATCTCGCAACGAAACGACAAAATATAATAATCAAACAAACATTCATGAAGCTATTTTACAAATAAAATTTGATTATACTTTTACAATTCAAATCAGAGTTATACATACATCAGAAAATAAATAAAAATAATGCAGTGGAACGCAACAACCAGTGGAACAATAATGATGATGATGATGATGATGATAATAATAATAATAATAATAAATAACAATAATATACTGAATCTTTGTCTTCGTCCTTCAGAAAGTAAAATGGTCTTAAATACACTGAAAAGCTCAGCCTGACGTGAGCATAATGAAAAACAATACATTCGAGTCAGAACTAAAAATTCATATGTAAGTCAAATCAATCTCAAATAAAAATATGAGTGCAATGGCTTCAGAGATGTTATGGGATTTTTCATCTTCTATCAAGTGTACAACATGAGTATAGTAATTTACGAGATTTCAAATAATTTGAAATATCAATTTTAACCACTTTATTTAAAATAAATCTGAAGTTTAAATTAAAAATTTAAACTTTTTAAATAATTAAGTTTCAATAAATAATCCAAATTCAAGAAATTGTATGGGTATATATCATTTCAACCCATAATTTAAATGTCTTAATTATCCAGTTCTATAATGATTCAGAGTGCCGCTTATGTCAATAATATACAAGGTGATAATAGGGACATATTAAAATAAATAAACAACCATACATCCAACATATCAATCAATAAACATCCATTTCAAACAACATCCAAATCAACCAATATATTTCAATATATAATAGTTATCAATATCGGGTTTAACTATCAATTAAATTCAAATATAAAATTAAATGTCAATTTAGATTCAATATCAGTTCAAATGTCAACTTAAATCAACAAACAGCAATAAAAAAAAATTATATATCACATCATATATTTTATTTAACTTGCAATGGAATTTTTAGTATTGCATGGGTGGGTTGAATCACTCACCTTTTGGCCTTCCCTTTTCTAATCAGATTTGGATCTGCAACTACTTTCTCATTTTGTTTTGTTTCCTTACCATCTTAATCTTTTCTAAAGAAAGTTTTGCAGAGAAGATTACATAGATCTAGGTTTGAAAAAAAAGACATGGAAAGAAGAGAAGGCTTGAGAAAAAAAATTAAAGAAGAAGAAGAATTGAAAAAAAATAAAAGGAAGCATTGAAAAAGAAGAAGAAGATTTAAAGAATAAGAATAAGAAAAGAGAAAAAAAGATATGGAAAAAAGAAGAGAAAGGAGATTTGAAGAAGAAACATGAAAAAAAGGATGGAGGAAGGTGAAGAGAATCAAAAAATGAAGCTATAGAAAATGAGATTTAAAAAATAAAATGAAGCTACAAAAATGAAGATTAAAACTAGAAAAAAGCTAATAAAGCTAAACTTAATTCGGTTGTTGAATAAAAATTTAAGCTTTTGGTATTCGCCCTTGAAGAGAAAGGAAATATTTCAATATCTCTAAAAATTCAATTAAAATATTTAACCTTATTCACTTAGTAAAAATATGAGATATATTTAAAACATCCTCATAGCATTATGTAAAGTTTTTCAAAAGTCCAAAATAATTTTATAAATTTATGTCAAAACATTATAATAATCTTTTAAAATAAAGTTTCTCAAATCTGAAGATTTATTAGACTCACTATTTCTATAATAAGTATAACCCAAGGTTATTAAACTGAAACTAATAGTATACTCAAATCTTATATTAAATTACCAAATCGAAGTATAAAATTTCATATCTTCATAATTAATTTTACACACTTGCTTTAGAATGAATATTCAAATCATGGAAAAACATTTATTATGGTTTAATACAAAAATTCAAATAGTAAATAAACCAATAAATTTACTATTAGTACTTTGAAATCAAGCAAATATTCCAAGCTATATTTCCAAAATAGAGATTCAATTTTATTTGTTTAGTATATTACTATAAATAAACTTTGCAAATCATTTTTTTTCTATTTATATAATATCTTTAAATCATACATTCAAAGAAACATATATAAATTTTACTTGAAATATTCATTTGAAAGCTTCATTTGTAATTCAACCATCTTTAATACTTTTCAAAAATTCATTTGTAAAATTTCTTGCTTCGTTTATAAATACCATTTAAATATTTTAAATAACATCTTTATAAATATATGTAAATTATTTGAAAATAATTATTTACATCATTACTTATATTTACAAAGAAGCTATTGAAAACATTAAATCCATTATTTATAAATTTATTAGTTTTATCTCAAGATACTTTTCAAACATTATGAATAAATCAATAATCATTTACTTTAAATATGTTTTATTCAATTAATAACTTCTAAAATATTTACAATACTAATAATTTACTATAAACCATGTTGTATATAAATAAACAATATTTCAAACAATTTAAAGTATTTAGAATTGACAAAAATGATCAAAATATCCTTTATATAATACTTTATCAAAATAGTTTTATTACTCGGTGTCTTAACAGGTTTATCCTCGTTCTTGCAGGCTCTGACCATGCGTTGATCAGGCGCAAGGCTAGAATTCTCCAACTACTTAGTAGACCTGTTTCAACATCTAGTGAAAAATACTTAAAAATAGGTATGAGAAGTTTCGCTCAAAATCCAATGTCAAATGTTGATAATACGATAGTAGTGGCCCGTTGTTGATCCAGTATTTACGCAATGGAGACAAAACTTCCCAGAAGGTCCTTCTACCTTCCGGATTCTAGAAAGATATCGTAGCCAGTTCGTAAACAAGGGATCATCGACCCCTGCTGTAGTGGTACGCTGTTGATTCAATTATTTACGCAATGGATGCACTTCCTTTCTGAAAGATCCATAAACAACAGATTCCATGATCGAAAGCGCCTCCATTGGGTAAACTAAAGAACCATCTACCCTAAAAAAATCAAGGAAATCATGAGCTTAAGTCCAGACAACCATATCAGTTCGAATCCATTTCTGAATTCACCCAAGTCCATTGGGGTTTATTGGTCAAATCCATTCCTGGATTCCCCAAGTCCATGTAGGTCAAAGCATCATACTATACTTCTTCATGGAGGGTACTTCCCCATACCTCTTACTTCAAAATATAACATATCATATATCGTACCCTTTCAAAATCATAGCTTCAATGTCGTAGTTATAAAATTCCATTATATATAAGATTTCATTTTCAGACAAAGTACTTTCCAAAATCAATAATCTCGAATATATCAAATCGTTCTTATATAAATTCCATTATATATACAAGATTTATCTCTTTAAATCGAATAACTTACAAAATTAATAGTTTTGAAAATCACCTTATACTTATATAAAGTCCGTCTTATACAAGAATCAAAATTTTCCTAAATCAATTTCGCGGTATGGAAAGCCATATGGAATTGGAAATCTTTGCTTTATAAAAGGTTTTGAATTTAAAATAGTTTTGTATATAAGTTCATTTTGTGAAATAGTTTTGTATATAAAATGGTTGTGTAAAATAGTTTGAAAATAAAATAGTTTGTAAATAAAATAGTTTGTAAAATAGTTTGTAGATAAAATAGAATAAGATAGTTTGTATAAGAAAAATAAAAGAAAATAGTTTTTGAAAAATGGTTTTAAATTAATAGTAAAAATTCTAATTTAAATTACAAAGATATCCAACCCAACAACTTTCAGTTTCAGCTCCAAAGCATATCAATAATATTAGAACATAAGATGTACATATGTCATCATTTTGCAAAATCACATTCGATCGCTCGCTTGATCACACAAGTTCACTTTCAAACTAGTATTGTCCATTCAACTTTCCTAATGCGGACTTTGATATGGTTTCTTGACTAGAAACCATCATTCTCCTTGCATGGTCATATACAATGATAGAGAATTCTAGAATCATACCAAAATCCACATCAAATATTCGTCACCAAGAATCGAATGAAAAATCCTAATGCGAAATGGTTAATTCACCTCGAACTTATGTACTCAAATCTGGATCAAATTAATTATGCGAATAAAATAATATACGCACAACTTACGTATTTATTCCAATTTGATTCATCCCAATTACATTCAATTAAATTCATTTTTAATCTCATTAGTTAATACAAATATCACTTCACACTTTAATATTTGTTTTATAGAATTTCTCCATTTAACATAAAATATTAGTATATTCATTCTCATAGTATTACTTATATTTTTCTTCAATTTAAATTACATGCATTTCTTATGTAATATTTCTCATTTAATACTACATTTATTTGCAAATCATTTCATAAGGAATTTTCTTAAGTTCATAACCAATTTATAAAAGCTTAAATTATTTTATAAACATTATTCGGGCTTAAAGTTATCACAACTTTAATTATAACTATTTATTGCAACTTCCATTTATTTCATAAACAATTTTACAAGGCAGACTTTATTTATATTCATTTCATTTTTAGTTCACCTTTACCTTTCAATATTATGACACATTTCATAAATGTTAACTAAGTTCACAATTTCAATTTTTATATATTATTACATACACGCCAATAATGTATATAATAATTCTACTCAACTATAAAAAAAATTAACCTTGTTTCTCTTGCTTTCAAATTAAGATTATCAAATTCAACTGCATAATTCAACATAATTATTATGTTTCAACTCATATATTAATTCAAAAGTTTTGACTATCCAAATATTCCATTTTATTTCAATAGTTGGAACTACCAATCAACAAACAATAAGTTTCACAACAAAACATTTCAATTCCATAAACAGATATCCAAATTATTTATTTTATTCTCTTTAATACACCATTATTAGTCTAGTGTTTGTCTATTAATTCAATTAACAATAATTAGCCAATGCTTATAAACTGACAAAAACTCAACTAATTAACAATAAATGATAGTAACTAAATATACCATTTCATAAATCAAACACATTACAAATAACTATATAAGTTATAAAAATCTATTCCTTTATATATCATATAATATTAGGAAAAATACTTTCATTTCAAAACTTATATAAAGCATTTTTTTATAACACTAAAAATTACGCACTCTCGTATATACACTCAGACAACTCATTCTAGGGTATTACTACCCTATCTCTAATGAGTTAACCCTAACAGGCTAAGGTATGTCTAAACCAAAGGTTTGATACCAACTGTAACGACCCACCTTTCTTGACGGTTCAAGTAAACAATAAACCACACATGTCGGACTCAAACCATTCAAAAGGGTGGATTTTTAATAGGGTAAATAAGAAAGGAAAAAAAGAAAAAAGGGACAGAAGAAAAACAAAACACAGAATCTTGTAGCAGAACGACAAAATATAATAATCAAATAAACAGTTCATGAAGCTGTTTTACTAATAACATTTGATTATACTTTTACAATTCAAATCGGAGTTATACATACGTCAAAAAAAAAAAATGAAGCGAAACACAACGAGCAATGGATAATAATATTAAATAGCAATAATATACTGAATCTTCGTCTTCATCCTCTAGAAAATAAAATGGTCTTCAATACACTGAAATGCTCAGACTGACCCCGAGCATAATGAAAAACAATACACTCGAGTTAGAACTAAAAATTCCTATGTAAGTCAAATCAGTATCAAATAAAAATATGAGTGCAATGGTTTCAGAGATGTTATGGGATTTTTCATCTTCTATCAGGTGTACAATGTGAGTGTAGTAATTTACGAGATTTCAAATAATTTGAAATATCAATTTTAACCACTTTATTTAAAACAAACCAAAGTTTAAATTAAAAACTTAAACTTCTTAAATAATTCAGTTTCAATAAATAATCCAAATCCAAGAAATTGTATGGGTATATGTCATTTCAACCCATAATTTAAATATCTTGATATCCAATTCTAAAATGATTCAGAGGACCATTTAAATGATGTCAATAATATACAAGGTGATAACAGGGACATATTAAAATAAATAAACAACCATACATCCAACATATCAATCAATAAGCATCCATTTCAAACAATATCCAAATCAACCAATATATTTCAACATATAATATTATCAATATCAAGGTTTAACTATCAATTAAATTCCAATATAAAAATAATGTCAATTCAGATTCAATTTCGATTCAAATGTCAAATTAAATCAACAAACAACAATAAAAAAATTATATATTACATCATATATTTTATTTAACTTGCAATGGAATTTTTAGTATTGCGTGAGTGGGTTAAATCACTTACCTTTTTGCCTTCCCTTTTCTTGTCAGATTTGGATCTGCAACTACTTTCTCATTTTGTTTTATTTCCTTGCTATCTTTCTTGTCAGATTTGGATCTGGAACTACTTTCTCATTTTGTTTTATTTCCTTGCTATCTTAATCTTTTTTTTTACAGAAAGTTTTAGAGAGAAGATTATATAGATCTGGATTTGAAGAAAAACACTTCGAAAGAAGAGAAGGCTTGGAAATGAAAAAAAATTAAAGAAGAAGAAGAATTGTAAAAAAGAAAAGGAAGCTTTGAAAAAGAAGAAGAAGATTTGAAGAATAAGAAGAAAAAAGAGAAAAATAAAGCTTTGGAAAATAGGAGAGAAAGGAGATTTGAAGAAGAAACATGAAAAAAAGGAAGGAGTAAGGCGAAGACAGACAAAAAATGAAGCTACAGAAGATGAGATTTAAAAAATAAAATGAAGCTACAAGAATGAAGATTGAAACTAGTGAAAAACTAATAAAGCTAAATACTCCCCTTCTGTTCCTGTTCCTGATCCTGCTCAACCTTCTGCCTATGTTCCTCTCACTGTTCCTACTCAGCCTCTCATTCTGATCCCTCCTCCATCTTTCATCCCCAGCCTCCCATCGTCCTCTGTCTTGATCACGCTATTATCCTCCGAGACATCAAACCCACCACAATCGGTGCCCACTCACAAAACCGTTAGTCATTGCCCCACCCAAACCGTCAATGCCCGGACAGCCTTCACTAAATTGTACGCCCAAGTGGCGGCTTCCATCCCTCATCCTTCCCTGCTCCGTAACCCACCAGTCATCAAGCGCCACAGATTCCTTCCTATATTCAGATCGACCCATACAACTACACTTGAATTTCTGAAGTCCAAGCGTCGCTGTCTCCGCTGTGTAGGAAGTGACCACGTGGAAAAAATGTTTAGGGATGCAAAGATTTGTTTCTTTTGTGGATTCTATGGTCATTCACAGTCGTTTTGTCCCAAGAAAAAAAAAATTACAACACTTCATTATCTGTGCACGTTATGCCAGCCCCCTAGAAGGATCACTTCGCTCAGACTAAGAGGATCCCTTTTTCTGATCCTATTGGCAAACAAAATAATTTATCTCAAACCCATACTCACACTCAACCACCCTTCCATATCTCTTCCATAAAATCCTCCTCTTCTCTTCGTTTCCCAATGGAAGATCCTTCTAAATATTTCACTGCTACCATAATTGATGGTTTCTGGACCATCGAGACCCTCTCCATCACCCTAATAGCTCATCTCCAATTCCAAGAATGTCCAATATGGATACAATCCGATAAATGTTTCTTGGTCTACTACCCCTCTGTGATTGCCCGTGATCAAACAATGAGACTCAGATCGATTACCAAAATAAACAGCTCTGGACCGGTTCTAATTGAACCCTGGTCAGACTTTGTGCCGCCGACTGCACCAAACCTAGAGCCCCCAACTTGGGCTAGTGTGCAGGGTTTCCTCGAGCTATTACAAAACAACCTAGAAGCGGTGAGTGCTGCCTTGAATTCCATTGGTAGGTTGGTGAGTCTGGATGAATGTGATTGGGCCCACTTTGATCACCGATACCTTTACATGAAAATACAATTCTTCGAAGGCATAGTTACCCGATGCACCTTTGTAACTCGACTTAACAATGCCGAACATTTTCTTATAGTTGAGCGTTGGAACCATGAGCATTCCAGAAGAAGACCAGAGACTCTTATCCTTGGCATTGATTTTGAGAGAGACTGGAGATGTTTCAACGAACCTCTCAACATCCCATCTGACCAATCTGATTTGGAGGCTTGCTTTGACGCTATGAATTTTGAGGCCGACATGTCCCCGCCCAATCTTCCTTCTGACCTCAGCATATTATTCTGGGTGACTCATTGGCGGAGATGGGCCCATTCATGGAAGCGATTGGTCTAATATTGCCTCGTTGGGACCTACTGGTAGATCTAGACCTCTCTGTCCCAATTCATCAACAGATCCCCAAGCTGCAAGTCGAGACACCTCCCCCACCTGAAACCCATCTTCCAACTTAGGTTTCCACTCCCGCTCCACAATAGTTAGCTTCACTCTCCCCAGCCCATGTTCATTGGAGTAATAGATTAAACCAGGAAGAGGCTTTACCAGGAAGCTCGGTTAGTTTTCTTAAACCCGTTTTTTTTCCCTCAGCTAACTCTAAAATTAGCAGGAAAATGGGTCGTTGCATGGGCATAAACTTATCTGATGAACAATACATGACCATGCAATTACTTGAAACTGACGTATGTCCTTCTCCGAATGAAAATAGTTTCATGGAATGTTCAAGGTTTGGGGGACCCATCTAAATGTCATGCTATCAATTTTATTCTTGCCCCACAAAAAATAGACATCCTTCTTATTCAAGAATCTGAACTTTTTGACCCATCCCCATCCCTCCTTAGACTTATAGGTGGCCCCTATCTGTCTGGTTGGGCCCACATAGATGCCATTGGCTCAAGAGGTGGTATAATCACTGCTTGGAACGAATCGAACTAGTCCCCTTGTCAAAGTATTCCTTATTCTGTTGCACTACATATTATCCTTCGACAACTTTACTCGGGCATATTATACCACTTCTCTAATGTTTATGATCTTCAGAACTCTCATGAGAGAGCGGCTCTTTGGTCGAATTGCTTGGAAATTGCCTCTCATTTTAATGGTCCCTGGGTTATTGGAGGTAACTTCAATACAACCAGATCTCCCTCCGATAGAAACTCGGGTAATAATTTGCAAGATTCTGTTGCTTTTAATGATTTTATTAATTCCTGCGCTCTCATCGACCCACCCATCAGTAACCGCCTCTTCACATGGTCAAACCACAAATTCGTACCAGCTTTAGCAAAATTAGATGGCTTCCTATTCAATTCCTCTTTGGATGACCTTCACCCACTCACGCTAATTAATGGCCTTGCCACGACCCTTTCAGACCACTGTCCTCTCCTCCTCGATTTAGGAACCACCCCGATCCCTCAACATCAATTCAGATTTGAACACCTCTGGCTTCTTGAGCCATCTTTCGATGACTTCATCAAGCTAGCATGGACCCAACCCTCCCGTCTTCAATCAGCCACTGCTCGCGTTGTTTCCAAACTCCGTTCACTTAGAAAGCTCATTAGCCCCTGGGCAAAATCTATTTGGGGTTCGATCCGCTCTCGTATCGTGGAGACCCAAGATAGCATTTTACATCTCAACATACTAGAAGAATCCCCCCTTGTCTGGCCCTGAATCTAGTCGCACGCACGATTTGGAGTTAGAATTAGACATACTTACAAGCAAGAAGAGATTGGTTGGTAGAAATGTTCCAAAGCCAAATGGATTGACGAAGAGCACATAAACACTGCTTGCTTTCATCGCATTGCCAATGGTCGCCGTAGATCCACTTTCATCTCGAAAATCCTTCATAATGATACCATCTTCACCGACCAATCTAACATCCTTCGTCTTTTCATCGATTGTTACTGCAAACCTCCTAGGTAAAACCTCGCCTCAGCTCTCCCCCATTGACTGGAAACTCCTTTACCCCACCCTTTCCTAATCCCCGTTGATCACCCCTGCATTGAAACGGAAATTTATTCGACTCTAACCGATATGGCGGATGAAAAACCCCAGGCCCGAATGGCTTTGGCCCTCTTTTTTTCAAACATTTTTGGGTACTATAAAATCTGACATTATTGATATGTGTGCAGAATTTCAATCTAATCCCTCGTCGATTGCAAGATTAAACTATGTCAACATCATCCTCATCCCCAAATCCCCCGGTTCCACCACCCTTCCTTCCTTTCGCCCAATCAGTCTCCTCAACACAACCTTCAAAATCATCACTAAACTCCTTGCCAATCGACTCCAAAAGGTTATTGGTTCTCTGGTCGGGGTTGAACAATCGACGTTCATCACGGGCCGAAACATCTTAGACTGTGTTGCGGCCACCCAGGAAGTCATCTCTTTCTGTCATCACTCCTCCACCCCAGGTGCCCTCCTCAAACTAGATTTCTCCAAAGCTTTCGACTCTGTTAACTAGTAGTTTTTGCTCAACCTTATGAAGCACAGAGGTTTCTAAGATACTTAGTGTAACTAGATCAAATGTATCCTAGATACAATTTTTTCATCTATCTCTATCAATGGCTCTTTAGGGGGACATATAAAATCAGCCAGAGGTCTTAGACAAGGCGACCCTCAACACCTCGGCCCCTTTTCTGCCTCTCTGCTTAACTGTAAACAAGACCATTTCCCCATCTCCTACCTTGGTGCCCCCTTCACCCCACCAAACTTGCTAGACAAGACTGGCTTCCTCTAATCTCCAAGATTGAATCTCGGTTATCATCGTGGAAAGCCAATTCCATATCTGCTGTAGGCCCCTCGTCCTTGTCAAATCAGTCCTATCAGCCCTCCCCCCATACTGGATGTCGTTTCATATACTGCCGGAATGGGTTATAAAAAAAAAGATACTAGTAGGCGTTCATTTCTCTGGAATGGCAATAAAGGAAAATGTTTAATCAACTGGAAATCAGTCTGCCTGCACAAAGATCATGGTGGTTTAGGATTAGTTAGCCTCCGCTCTTTCAACATTGCTCTCTTATCTAAATGGCTTTGGCGTATCATCACTCCGGGCCACTTCATCTGGAAAGATTGGATCCTTCAGCTTCACTATCAATCCAACCCTCATAACGTCCTCCACTCATCTCCTCGCCTTTCACCCTCCCCTTCTGGGCAGGTGTTTTGAAATCCATACCCCATGTCAAATCCCTATTCAATGTCTCCATAGGGAACGGTTGCAACTGCCTTTTCTGGCTAGACATCTGGCAGGATCAAGCCACTCACGCCCGCTCGGTCGTTAATCTATTTCCCCATATCTCCCACCACAACAAAACTGTTGCCGATCTTTCTTCCCTTGGTACAAGCAGCATATGCCCCCCCAGCTCTCTTTGACCTTAAAACGTTGAATGTCCTCAACTCAGCCTCTAACTTGCTCCTTTCCATCCAGCTCTCTAACACATCAGACCACTATAACTGGGTGCTAGCCCCAGAGAAAGGCTTTTCGATTGCCTCATGCTATTCATTCCTCAACCATCCTGGTAGGTCATTCTCTTTCGCAAGACTTTGGAAATGCAGACTCCCTCCCCGCATCCTTTTTCCAATGGTGCCTCATCCATGCTCTATTAATACTAAAGAAAGACTCGGACGCTGGAACATCCAGCTTGACCCTCTTTGTGTCTTATGCTCTTTGCATGAAGAATCCATTGCTCATCTTTTTTTCGATTGTGACTTCTCCTATTGCATTTTGGCCTCGGCCAGTGCTAACCTCATTGGCTACATCCTGGTCATACACTCGTTCTTCGACTACTGGCAATATAGCAAGCCGGATAAAAATCTCGACTCCTTCATTGCTATTTATAGTTGGTGCATTTGGAAAGAAAGAAATGCTTATGTTTTCAATAACCCCAAAAGCAGTATTGATAGAATTTATAACAAAATCTCCTATTTGTTTTCTCTATGGACAGGCTTAGCGCAAAGGCAACCCTTCACTTGACGTCTTCCTCACAACAAAAATCCTTCTACCCTAACTAGCCGATCCCTTTTGCCGCATACATGGGATCACCAATTCAGTGGATGGATCCGACAACGCTCTCATTTTAGCAGGGTAGATTATTATTTTTATTTTGCTACTATCGTTGTATATGCAGCTGTCTATGTTTGTTCATTTTAGGATTTGCTTGAACTGCGAACACTACTTTTGGCTATCGACCAGGCTTGTTGGTCGCCTCCTACTATTTATAATATATATCATCTAACCGGGTGTGTAGTTATGCGCTACACACCCGTTTCTCTCAAAAATAAACAAAGTAGGAAGTGAAATAAAGTAAAAATATGAACAACCCCAAAAAAATGGTAGGCATTAAAAGAGGCGAAGGAAAGAATTAAAAATATGAAAAGTAGGTAACGTTTATGAAATGAAAAGGCTTTAGACAATGTAAATGGAAATGAGTAATGGAACAAATGAGGAAACAATGGAAAAAGTGTGACAATTATTAATTAGAAAGGGAATGAATGGACCAACTCTACTTTATAAACAAATTTTTGGAATTCAAATTTCAAAACATTTGTTTACTCAATTAATTTTGTTAACCCCATACATACAAAATTTGGCATTCATTAAAGATCTAATTACCACAACATAACTAAATTTGAACACACCAATTTACATAACGGGGACCACCGCTACATAAAATAAAATATAAACCATGATTTAAAAATTCAAATTTAAAAACAACATTTTCTCGACACGTAATTATGAATTCAAATATTTAATTTATTTTAAATTTCAAGGTTATCAATAAAATCACTTCCATGCAATCTATGCCTGCTATTTAACTACCGTAAAATGTTGTTTTGAAAATTCAATTTTCTCTTTTTTACAACGTTATATTTATATTTAGACTGGAAACGTTCACTTTATTTTCCTCAAACATTCTTTTATATTCCTTAAAATGCTTATTCATTACTTACAATTCATAAGTGAAAACATTTTATATTCTAAAATGATCAACTTATAAAATATTAAATCCATTCTTATATTTCCAAATAATTTACATTCCAAATGAAAACATTCTAATATTAAATTTATTAATTGCACTATGTTTCTTTTTCCTTTTTCAATTGAAAGATTTTAATAAATTATTTGCAATTAATTTTAATCTTCCACTTCAAAACAGAACCTAATTGACGAAATCAATTAAATACGTGAACATTGTAATCCTTATTTATAGTCATGAAAACACATTTATAAAAATACAGCATTCAACAGGCATTAAATTACATACTAAATAAATGTTTTTCTCTA
This sequence comes from Allium cepa, assembly GCA_030765085.1. Lineage (NCBI taxonomy): Eukaryota > Viridiplantae > Streptophyta > Magnoliopsida > Asparagales > Amaryllidaceae > Allium > Allium cepa. Next base: position 226,269,939 of record CM060938.1, read on the forward strand.
TCAATAAATATTCATTTAACTCATCATTAAAACTGACATTTATTATTCCAATTTCTATTATTAAATTATATTCTAATACGTGTTAGAACCTTTCACTTCATTGCTTCATTGTTGTTTGTTGTTTTATAATTTTATTTATGGTCCAAACTTATGATCTGATAACATAGCTAGCATTTATTTTACATTTCATTACGTTAATATACTCCAATTTCCATTCTTTATTTGTATTAACTACTATATTCCAATTTTATTCAATTTTGGTCAATTTCACACATTAATTATAATTAAAGTCTCAATTAATTAATTTACCTTGGTTTTATTATCTTATTAAATCAATCATTACCTTACATACATAGTCGACCTTATTATATCTTCCATTACATCAATATTTTACCATTTCATCTTACCTTTCATTTACGTAACCTTTTATTTCATTGATTGTAATAAATTCACTTATTAAAATTTCCAATTCCAATAAATTTTTGTAAACTGATTTCCATCCTTTTATTCAAATCAAAGGTCATACTATGATAAAAATTTACGTTGGTTACATTGTGTAGAATCGACCTTTTTACCACTATCAATTAAAGCTACATTAACTGCACTAATTAAGGGAACTAATTACCATTTATTTCCAATTAAATTTAACAGACCAAACAAATAGGTAATATATATAATAATTGTCACCATTAGCCTTTAATTACATTTATAAGTTTATTACTTACAAACAAATGTTACCATTTCTTTCATAACACTAATTTTATTCAATTTCCATTAACAATATATTATTTCATTAATGAATTCAATATTTACATTCTTTTTTCTATGTTCACTTTATAACCAAGTATAACCTTACACTATTTCAATTAATTTGAATTCCATTCAAATTGTTAATAATTAGCTTTAAATAATATTATTGCATTTCATTTTAGTATTATTCCACTTATAAATCTTAAATTTTAATTTCTTCCAATAATTAATTACAAAAATCTTATTAAATTTATTATTTTTAATTGTCGAAAATTACGGGTCGTTACACAATTAATCTATTCATTTATTTATATTACTCAAACCAATTTTATTAATCAATGTATATATCTATCTATGCATTATAAAATGATTTTACTTTTTTAATTACTGTAACGGTTATATTAATGCAACAAATTTACAAGTTTTAGCCATATATGAAATGGAAAAATAAATAGATGTGAAAATGTGTAATTAATGTACAATTGTTAATTAAAGGTAATTCTAATTGATTCCATAGAATTTACATAACCATGAACCATTTGATATATTTGGAAATTTGGATATTAATGTGTGTGTATTACCCTAAAATTCAATTTTTTTTCCAAAATCATACTTATTCAAAATGAAAGTTTTATATTTATACATATCAAAACATGCAATTATCTTAATTAAAATGTTCATTCCATATTGACACAAATTGCAAGTTTCTATATTAACTCATTCGTTACAATTTCATTTATGTTTCCTTTTAATTAAAACATTTCAATTAATCTAATTCCAATCCATTTCATTACTAATTTCAACAAATTCCAATTATAAACACTGTTTTCTTTTCATTTATATCAATTCAAACATGTTTTATAAAATTTCATTTACAACAAAATTTATACACTATTTACAAAGTAAATGTTTTTATCTTATTGAAAATCAACTTCTCCAAGATGCATTTCGAATAACAAATTATGTTATTCTTTCATTACAACATTCAATCCATCCTTTATTCAAATTCAACATTTGTTACTCCGGTTAGAAGAAAACATACAATTTATTCTTTTCAAGTAAAGCTTAAATTTCATTAAAATCTTTATATTAATTTAATTTAAAATGTAAGTTCTCATGTTGAACTTATTAATAACAATGCACTTGTCTTTTCATTTCAATTAAAGGATTCCAACAACTATTATTGCATTTTATATTCAATATTAGGTTTCAAATGAATTCTCATTATACCATAAATATTTGCTATTCATTTCATATTCCAATATTTCTTAAATTATTCCATTCTTATATTAACATCTATTATCACAACCAATCATTAGCCTATAGGCATAGTTAGCATTGGTTTATATCTTATTGCATTAATATTATCCGATTTCACCTTAATTTACGTTAACGTTATACTTAATTACATTTAATCGCAATTTATTCCAAATTAAATTTAATAGATTGATTAAATACGTAACATATAACGATTGTCACCTTTACTTACTTTAATCACACTTATTAGTTTATTATCTTCAAATAAATGTTATAACTACTTACACCACCTTGATTTTTTCCAATTACGATGAATTACATATTATTTCACCAATTTATTATTGTAACGACCCGTTGAATTTGATAATGTTAAATGAATTAAATTAATATGTTTCTAATCTAATTTAGAATAAAATAAAGGTCTTAAGATTTTATTTGAGAAAATGTAGTAATTTGTTATAGTAATTGGAATTTAATGTAACAATTTAATAGTTACATGGAAATAGATTTGAACTATGTAAATTTGCACACCTTGTTATAAGTTAAATATAAGAAACCAATATAAATGTGAATCAGTGAATAGTAATAAAAATATTTACTAGAATGGAATTATTTAATATAAAATAAATAGTGGAGATTGTACATTTGGTTGTAATAATAAATAGTGACTAAATAAAAGTGTCCGTTGGAATAAATCAATGCAATAAGATATGGAACTGAATGTATGAATATAATTTTGTAGAAATAGTTAATTAACAACTTATTTGTGCATACCCAATTTAATATAAATAACAAAAGGGCTAGCACTTGATGTGCCTAAGTATTAATATATTGGAACTATAATAAAATAGAGAGTTTGGTAGTAAATAGAAATAAAAAGACCGTTATTAACTAGTAAATTAATAAATGGATTCTAACAATAGGTAGTAATTAATGCGTGTATATTGGGCATTTGCGGATTACCAATTTTTCTACCTATTCATATAATTTATTTATGTAAATCTAAACCTATGGCAACATTTTGTTAATAAATGTTGGAAGTGAATTTGAATATATCAAAGGATAACAAGTGTTTAGGTTAACCATTTATTTTATTTAGTTAAGAAGGGAAATAGATTGAAATTAAGCTAATTTAATTTTTTTGGTTGTTAATGGGTATAGTTAAATAAGGAGAAGTTATAGGAAATAAAACGCGCACTAATGAGATGTAATATAATTCCAAAGTTATTTATACCCACAAATAGGTTAATTACTGTATAGAAAGAGTCTAAATCAATAAATGAATTTATTAAGATTACATTTATAATTTTATAACCTTTATGCTGATTTAAGTTCAATTAATTTATTTGATTAAATAGTGCAGTAGCGTAGTTTTGTGCGGTAGTTGAAATAGCTAATTCTTTTAGGTGAAGTTAAGGCTAATTCTATGTATATATTTGACCTATTGTTGATATAGATTCTAGGAAGCAGGATCTATTAATTAAATGGAGTATTAGATTCAATAATTGCATTTATCGCATAAATAAAGAGAATATAACGGTTAAATTTGGTGTTATTGAAATTAAAAAGGAATGGGGGAATAATAATTTGAAATCATTGCAATAGATATTAATTTAAGGTTACCTTAAATAAATTAAGGTAATAAATGGAGGATAGTGTAAATATCTTTATAATACGATGATTTGTGTAGTTAGGGTAGTTTTGATTTGTCACTTGAGATGGAGGATTTTTATAAAAATGTAATAAATGCAGTTTAAATTAAGGCATTGACGTTTGGGTATTTAAGAAGTGATAAACTAAAATTTATTTATTTATTTGAAAATTTGAAATCCAATTTGTGGATTTATTGCAAATAAGTGAAATTTGTGTTTAACCATTACATCGATAGGAATAAATTAAATTTAAGGTTATATTAATAAAATTTGGACTAGAGAAATGATATGAATCGGTTTTAGAAGCCTTAAATATAAAATGGGAAGTAGACGAGATTTCACGTTACAACCATTTTTAAAACTCCTGATGTATGTAGAAATATTTATGAAATATAACGTAAACCAATGTTGAATCAAAAGAATAGAGTCAACACTTATTTATTCATTTAATGTGATATAACTACGAGTATGATTTATTGCAAATTACATGGAAATCTAATATATAGGACATTACCTAAAAAGGAAGAGTAGATAAAATTTATGATAAACATATTTGTATATGAAGGTTATTGATTTAAGGAGAAATTGGGCAAGTTTTATGTATTTGGGTTAAGTGCAACCTTTAATAGATAAATTTAGTGCAATTAAAGAAATTGACATTTAATATTTCGATAACTTAAAATTTGATGGGATAAGAACATTTGGGTAATGAAGGGATGACAAATATTAGCTATGATTCTAGAAGGAATTAAATAGATAATGGGAAGATTAAAATCAGGTTCTAAGCAATAATTATTAAATAACAGAAGTTTAGGAGTAAAGTGAGATAATTGAAAATTTTAATCATTCATATAAGTCATTTGTTTATTAATATGAGTTAGCTAATAAATTTAACTTGGGCAATACCTATATATTGGAAACACATTTGTAAAATGTAATTAATTGAATTTGGTGAATTGGGAATGAATCCAAGGTTATAGGAATTGATGTAATACTACGCAAATAAAAGGTAACTGCATAAAATCAATGTTTCGTAATAAATTGATAATTAAGTAGGAATGGGTTTGAATTTGACAAAAAGGAAAATTTATTATTTGCTTACCCATCTATTCAATCTATTAAATTTGATCAGATCCATTTGCAATTAAACGAATTTATTTACAAGTTAGTATGTATTTAGCTGATAACTATAAACCAATTAGGGCAATTGGGTATATATATTACCAGTTAAGTTATATAAGATAATGGTTGACTTAATTAAGGGAGTTTATGTAATAATTTCATTTATTTTGTAAGTGGAAATAAAACGTTAATGATAACAAGTATTCAAAATTTACCATCTATTTAGTATATTAAGTATAATTGATAATCAACTGCAGCAAGTAATAAATAATAAATACGTAACGTTAAATGAAGTAATATTTGAAATTTAATATTTAGAAACTATGTAAATATAAGTGCAGATGAAATTGGGGATATTTACATATTGAAATATGAATCCAATGATAAATCAATCTAATTGACAATAAATAATGGAAAGTAAATTTAATTAAATTTTGGAAATTTAATATATATATATATATAGTTATAAACCCTAGCTCCATCCTATTGTCATTTGCTGTATATTCATTTCTTCATCTCCTTCTCCTCCTCAAATGGTTGCAAAACCTAGATCTACTTCAATCCAAATTTCAATGAAAATGCAAACACTTCAGAAAAATTCCACAAAAAAATATATGTTAATGTCTCGAGGCACGTAATCTACTGGTGCAAATTCGTTTTCTGTTTTGAACATTCGTTTGACCAGAATTAATTCAAACAGTCCATGACCATTCATCATCGTCGTCGCAAACCTCGTCGGATCATCAAACCTTTTTTGGGTTTTGTAGAGTGGACGATGGGGATCGCATCTATATGGTTTGTGTGTCGTTTTATTTATTTTCAATTTTGAATTCAATCATCATTTTTCGCCATAACTTTCTCATACGAAGTCGGATTCACACGAAATTTCTTTGGTTAGGATCGTAATTTAATTCCGGATTTGATGACACTGGTTTGGACAAATTTGGAGACCGTCAAATTTTTGGGTTTAAATCGAATTTAAATTCGATTTAAATTCAAAAGGTGAGTGTTTTAACCCACTCACAACTACTAGAAGCTTTTATGTTTGTTTAAATTAATTTTAGAAATGAATAGAAATTTATTTATGAGTATTTGGCATGTTTATTTTATTCATATCTGTTGAATTGCATTTATTTAATTTAACTGTTAATTTAATTAATTTATTGCGTATAAATTTATAGTTAAAATTTATTTGTTTGTATGTGAACTGCTAGTTAACAGTTATATAATTTATTTCTAAATATAGACTGTAGATTAATAGCTGTAAAATTTAATTTGAATAAAATTGCCAGTATTACCTGTTATGTAGTACCAAAAATAATATTGTTATTGATTGATATTGATTGATGATTGCGATTTTGATGATGGATGATGTTGATGAATGGATGTTTATTGTATATCATTAAATTGCAAATTATCATGCATATTTCATTTCATTCGGGATTGTGGTTTGAAATGATATATAACCGCAAAATTTTATATCTTTTAAATTGCGGATTGAAATGATAAATATCCGTATCACTTGACCATAGGATAGAAAATTATATACAGGCACCGCGGTCTATATATAACTATTTTAATGTGATTTCTATGGTTTGGATGGAATACGGTTTATAATAATCTTAAATTTCATATTGTATAAATATTTTCTTCCATATATATATATACATATGAAGTTGAAAATTTTGACATTAAACGGTGTATAAAAATCTTTAATAAAAATGGAAGAAAATTAAGGAAATGGAGTTTAATAATTTATATCATATGTTTAAATGTTAAGTTTGGAAATTTTAAAATATGATATTTATAATTGGATTTTTCCCAAAATAAATTAAAATGAATATTCTAGTATAATTTGAATTGGGAAAAATATATATATTTTATTACTAGAAATTGAAGTCTTATTATTTATGGATTTTATATGAATATTCAAGACTAATTAATAGAACAATTGATTTGTTGAAAGAATAAAATCCAACTTTAGTTTGAAATATTGATACTCAAAATGGATATACGTATATATAAATAAACTGAAGTGGTTTTGGAACGTGAGAGAGATAATATAAATTTTGGTTTAGACTTTAATAAAGAATGTATTTGTAAAGCCATGAGAACTATTTTCTTTACAAAGTAACATTTAAGTTAAACCATTTAATTCATATACCGTTGAATGTCCAAACCATTCAAGTTTTAGAAGTTATGGTTTTAAATTATGATTTTCAAAATACTATGCTTTGAAAATATTTGATTTTCAGACGTTATGAAGTTAAAGCATTTTGATTTTGGAAAAGAATTATATTTGGGATAAGTGATAAAATATGGTTTTGGGTTTTGAAATGATATGGTATTCATGGTTATGAAATGGAATGTTTATTCTGATTTTTAAAGTATAACCTATTTTTAAATGACCGCGGTGTTATAATAACGATGGGTTGGCAAAGAGACCGGGATCGGATATCTGACATACTCTCTGTCGATACCGAAAACCACTTTGACTAACCGTGTACGCGGTGGAGATTCCAGAATGAAGTAGGTGGTGGCGACGTTTCCTGTAAGGTAAATACGTGGACCCGACTCCCGTGAGTTGGCATAAGGTGGCTAAAACAGGAGCTATTCCCAGGCCAATGAGGTCATACCTCTGATCGGACACTCCTCTTCGATATTATACTATGACTTTGGATTGATTCAGTGGCCACTTTTATTTTGATTTTGGGGAGTTTGTTCGAGGTGGGCGGTAACTGCGGCTAAGCGTTTCCACCAGCCTGGGTACGCAATTGGTATATCTACCCTGGCATTGCCTAGTTGTGCCGTGTCACCTACCATACCGAACCTTGTACGAGTTTGGATTTCTCCCGTAGCCCGTGTGGTATCCTCTGGTGGCTTCCCGATCAGGAGGGACTATGATATTGGATGGACTACTGGGACTATTACGTGTTAAGGGCTATATGGGTAACCCCTTAACGCTATTAAAAAGTAAGTTTATTTTATAAATAGACACTATTATAATAGCGCAATATACTACATAGTAAATATTCTAACGGATCCTTAGGAGATGTAAATCCCGAGCATCTCTTGAGTTACTATACTCATATTTATTTCTGTTAATTTAACTCACATAAGATCTTTTAGTTCTGACTCGAGTGTTTTTGTCTTTTCAAATTCGCTCGGGTCAGTCCGAGCGTTTCAGGATCGGAGACTTTAGCTTTGAAGGACGAAGACGAAGGAATCGTATTATTATTATCTATAGTATTGCACCACACTCATACTGTTCCGCTGCATTGTTTGTATTGGTATGTGTAACTCTGATATTTATTGTATAAAGAAGAATTAACTGTTTTGTAACCGTTTATGAACTGTATATTTATTATTATATTTTACCCTTCCGCTGTGAGATTCTATTTTGTTTTATTTCTTCTCTGTTTTTCTTATTTACCCCATAACAATCCGCCCTTTGCGTATGCTTTTAATTGGCACGTGTGTCGGTTTAAAGTGTGCGACAAGGCGGGATGTTACAATTATAACATTTAATTTGCTTCCTTATTTACCATTTATAACTAATTAAATTTCAATAGATTATTTAACTATTGCTACAATTTGCCAATTCAGACACATTTCCAAGTTTATTGTTAAGTAACAAAACAAATAACTTCATATTGATTTTATCTTCTTATTTACAATTTCTAACCAATGTTACTTTATAATTTATACAATTATTTAATATTTCATTCAATTAGTCATTTATTATATTAAATTTACATTATTAAACCCTATTTCTTTATTTACAACCTATAACCAATTTTAAATTTATAATCATTTCAATTAATTGGACATACATTAAAGTAGTTATCAATTGTCTTGAATTAACATTTTTAACATTACATTCTGCTTATTTCTTATTAATAGACCACAAATTTTAATTTCTTATAATATTATATTACAAAATCTTATTGAATTCAATTTTTCAATTATCGAAAATTACGGGTCGTTACACTCTCCACCACTCAAAACTTTTCATCCACGAAAAGGAAAAGAAGGAAAAGGAGGAATTAAGTAATCAATATATCTTATTTAAAATATTAAATTTCTAAACAATTAATTTACACAATTAAATGATTTAAATAAAATATATCAATTCATAAATGATTAAATCCATTTATATTCAAGTTCAATAAAAGTTAGAAAACATTCTTACTTTCACAAAAAATTTCTAAGTCCAAAACTCATAGAAAATTTCAGTAGAGTCTGTAACAACCCACCCTTTTGGATGGTTTATATTGACAATAAATCACACATGTCAACTCAAACCATTCAAAAGGAAGGATTGTTATGGGTTAAATAAGAAAAAGAATAGAAAGAAATAAAATGAACACGGAATCTCACAGTGGAATGACAAAATATAATAATAAATAACAGGTCATAAAGCTGTTACAAATAACATTTGATTACACTTTTACAATACAGATCAGAGTACATACAACAGAAATAAATAAAATGCAGCGGAATAAAATGATGCAATGGGATAAATGTAATAAATAATAATAATGCTAAATCTTCATCTTCGTCCTCCAGAAAGCAGTCTTTGATAAACTGAGAAGCTTAGACTGACCCAAGCGAATTAAAAAGACAAAACACTCGAGTTAGAACTAAAAGTTCTTACGTAAGTTAAATCGACAGTAAATAAATATGGATGTGATGGTGTCAGAGATGTTTACGAGGTTTGACATCTCCTATCCAGTGTCAAAGTTAGTGCAATAACTTAAGAGATGTTCGGGATTTACATCTCCAAAGGATCCGTTAAACTATCTATACATAGTACAATAAAATATTATAATAGTGTCGATAGTAAAGTAAAGTATTAAAATAGCGTTAAGGCGTTACTCATACCCCCCTTAACACCTTTTATATATTCCCATAGTGTATATAATACCGTTGTAATGACTCAAAATTTTCGATCTTGAAAATTCCAGATAGTTATGAAAAAGAAGAAAGAGATAGAAGAAGAAGAAGATAAGAAAACATCAACATCTCACATTCGCGGCGGATAAAATATAATAATAAATAACAACAGTTTACAAAAGAATACTATATCTGTCGATTACATTTTAATACATCGCACACTGGATATACACCATGCCTCGGATATACAATAATATAATACAGTGGAAATACTCCATACGTTCCTGTCATCCAGCTCGACTCCTGAGCTCCAGAACGTCCTTACCTGGAAATCTGTAATACTCGGTCTGACCCAAGCATTACATCAAAGTAACACCCGGGTCAGGCTGGAAACCAGCGTAAGTAAACCCATCTAACAAAAAGCACTAGTACAAAAGGCTTACTTAAAACCCGGGGTAACTCGTCTCAATTTTCAAATTCAAAATTTGCTATAAATATTGCTTATTTTACACATCAATTTCTAAGTACCAAAACTTAGATTAAATGGTTCACTTCACTTAACACATTCTATTCCAACCTATTGATTTCACATATCAAGTTTATATAGAATCGAAGTGGTTTCGAGTATTAACTAATACCCGACTCCGGTCTCTTCGAACTCAGTTCATCTTAACACATGTTATTCAAGTGAAATGCAATTCAACTTTAAATAAAATATGTCACCTTTTTACCGAGCAATTCATCATTGATAGGTAACCACATTATCATTGTCCATCCAAACACATCATATCACGAACCATTTCATATCAGAGGTATTAATCAATTCTGGGCATTTAATCGTCATTTAATCATACATAAGCAAGAAAAATCAACCACACCATCTCGAATAAATCTAATCAACCATAATTGAATTAAATCAATAACCTTTAAGTCCTGCTTATTAATTAATTACAATCCAACTGATTTACCATCCCATAATCATTCGTCTTAGTAAATCCTCCTTGATTAATTATTCTTTAATTACATTAAGATTATCATCATTATCTAATTACTTCCATTAAGTAAATATACTTAACCACATTCCGTGAATGATTATCCTTAATTAATTAATTGAACCTAATTAATTGTATAACAAACTTAGGTTAACGTCCTTCATTAACAATTCTTTAGTTACTTCTCTACAGTAATTAAATTTAGATTAACCATTATTAATTACAAATTAATTATCCTCGGTTAATTAATCTTAAACTTTAATTGATTAACTTAAATTCTTAATTATTAAATTAATTAATTATCCCTTTTAATTACCTAAATAATTTAATAAATCTCAAATCCTACTTAATGTTAAGATAAATCTTATTCTTACTTATGATTGAATTATCATTAACAAAGTATTAAAAACAATTATGAATTATTCACAAATCTGTGTCTTCTTATGATACCACAATGCTAGAAATTCCCAGAATCGATAATCTCCTCTTCATTATCTTCAAATAATTAATTAATCTAAATTAATTATAAATTAATGACTTTAATTATTAATCAATAAAACTTAATTACCCATTTATTATTCACTAATTACTTATTTAATCAATTATTAATTCGTAATTAAATCTTAATTAGTAAACTACTAATTATACATTGATTCACTTTAAGTAGTTAATTACAAAATTATTTATCACTTAATCATTAATTAACTAATCTCTAATTACTATTAAAAGTCATCATTCTTAATTTCCTTCCAAAATAATTAATTGATATTAATTATTCATCTTAATTAACATTTAAAAGTCTTCTTTAAATTTTAAAAATCAATTTATTACTAACCACTAACTTTAAATGTTAATTAATTTTATACTTAACTTAAATTAATAATAATTAAGAGTTTAAAACATTGTTAAATATCAACTAAGATAATTAAAACTTGTATTAAAGTTTTAATTTAAATTATTAAACATTTATTAAGTCTATAGTGTTTAAACTTGTTGAAACACTTTTTACTTAACTTTTTTTTAAAGTATACTGCAGTTTTGAAAACACGAGAACTCCCCTTGTTTAACTCGAGTAATACTTCGAGTTTCTAACCCATTTCCCCCGAGTCACTCTCCTGTACGCATTTTCTTCTTCTTCGTTTTTTTCAGCAAGTTTAAGATTTAAACTTAAGTTATAGATTAAAGCATCAGCAAACACTCACGTGCGCTTGATTAAAACTCGAAGCAATCACCTAATTAACTCGAGTAACAACCCGAGCCACAGGACATCAACAACGCTGACACCGAAAACCACGCCGTACACGTGCACAACGACACGCCTTAGCTCCGACGAACTCGAACACCATCGGCAAGTCACAAATCATCCAAAAACTCGAAAACCAAACTCGATTCGCCTTCAAAAATTTCAAAACGAAATATAGAATTTCGTTCGAAACCTGAAGCTTAACCGAACACACAAAACCACCTCGCCACCGCCGCTCAAGCCACCGGAGACGCCCAAACTTCGTCCACACCATGACGACTCACTAAGCAACCTGTCGCGCCCCACCCCGAGACCCACATTAACAAAGAGAATTACTGCATAATTCTGTCTGCTAATGCGGAGAATAGGGCTGGTTAGGAGCGACCATCTATAATCTTGTCTTAAACATCTACTGCATACGTCGATAAATGCTCTATATTTTTTTTCTATTTCAAGTGAATCGACATATCCAATAAATGCTTAATACAAAACTATAGGTGGCTAATGGATCTATCAGAACAAAATACAATAACAGAATGCATATCACATCACAGAACAGTAATCATCATATATATATATATATATATATATACATATACATGGATACATCCCAGTATGATACAAACTAATATACAAAAGTTGTACGAGACCACACTATATACATCTAATCAAACACGCATCAGAGTCAAGCGGAAAGAAATATAAACTACACAAAAGTGCTAGGCTGATATCCAAGTAGATGCATCAAAGCTAAGTCCCGTAACTGATAGCTAACCTGAAACAACTCGGTCTGACCCGAGTATAAAATACGCGGGTCAGTCTAGCTAAAACAATCAGTTAATAAGGATAGACGATAATTGAAGCATAAGATACAATGTGATTATTCTTCTCAAATGAAAAGAGGCAATAGAAAGGAAACATACTCATGACTGAAGTGAAACAATGCCATTTAAGTATACAAAGACCTCAAAGGGGGTGAACTCGACAATAACACTCAAATAATATAAACAATCACCGATGAAAATCTCCAAATCAAAACTCATGAAACTCAATAAGAGTTTATAATCCCCATATCGAAATCACCATAAAACAACATATATATAAACCTTTCTCTAACTCAAGGCTATAAGTAAATTCATCATCTCAAATTGGTGAAATCGAAATAAAAAACTTATAAAAATTCCCCAGATTGGCCAAATCCCATTTGCATGCCGAAGCGATGCTGCACGTGCCATTCTCAAATGGCCGAAGCCTCTGACAAGGTCGCTAACACCTCCCAAAGCAGTTCGTCCTCATGACAAGGTCGCTGACACCTCTTCAAGCCATTTTGTCAGCCCTAACAAGGTTGCTAACACCTCCCTAAGCAGTTTGTCCTCATGACAAGGTCGCTGACACCTCTCCAAGCTATTTTGTCAGCCCTAACAAGGTAGCTAACACCTCCCTAAGCAGTTCGTCCTCATGACAAGGTCGCTGACACCTCTCAAAGCAGTTCTGTTAGGTAAACATCGTGAATGTGTCACAAACTCACGGATAGGAATCCGAAAAGTGTTAACGTGTGTCCCATACCACTCGTTCGCACTTAGCGGTTTACTAGCCGCTAGTCGGTGCCACACTAGGAACATCATAAAACTCAGAAAATCATATCTCGCCTCATCTCATTGGCGAGTGGTAAAGAGATACCATACTCGTCTCATCTCATCGACAAGTATTAAATGGCATCGTAACTTGTCTCATTTCATCGACAAGTGAAAACATCGTGATGGTTCCTCATAAACCATAAATCTCAAAATATGAAATCATATACTCAAGACTTGCCTTATATCATTGGCAAGTAAATAAAACATCGTGATGGTTCTCATCCACCATACTCTTACTTAGGAGATCCCAAACCATAATACTCGCCAAATATTGGCCATCTTAAATAATTCCGGTAAATAGGAATTATAAAACTTAAAATATGCCATAAAATGGCAAACATCTCAAAATCAATAATCTCAAATAGCTTTGATCGTACAAGTCCGGAATTAACCAAAATAGTAAACTCACATGTCCCATACCACGTGTTTTACTAAATCGTTTAATTCTCTTTCTCATACGTTCAAATAGTGCAAAAGTGAGTGTTTTATATTTAAAATAGTTTACTAGAGAAAACAAGCATTTAAAACTATTTCTCGAAGAGATTAGTAAAACAAATATTTGAAATTTCTTTATTATAGAAAATAAATAGATTTTATGTTAGAAAAATAATTTTAAAACTATATGATAATAATTTGAAATGTCCATTTATATCAAAAATCACTTCAAAAGTGGTTTAGTGAAAATTATGCTCGAAAACAATGAAAAACAAGAAAGATAACTCAAGACCGATCACTTGAATTCAATACGAATTCAATTTAAATTTAATCCAAAATCAATTCAAATTCTATTTAAATTTGAATTTCAAATTTTCCAAATACAGCTACCTTATTGATAGAAATTATAGCTCTCAAAACATTTCAAAACAACATCAAAATCGAACAAGAATGAGAGCAAAATAAGCTAGTACAATTCTCAAGTCAATGATTTATTGTTGTCGTTCATTCTCAGGGCAGCAGCAAAGCAATAAGGTTTCGACTATCTTAATATCAAAATTTTGCAAAACTCAAAATAAGAAATATTTATAAAATAACCTAAGTTTTCTAGAACATCAAGAATTATCTAAATCCGACAAGAAACGAGAAAGATATGTCAAATTTAGTAACCGTGTTTAGTTTGGATAACGTAATTACCAAAGTGACAGAGCTAAGAGTTTGCAACAGGATTTCGATCAATATAAGATCATAATATGCAAATGTCTTCAACATAACAGTTGTTACACACAAAATAAGCTTTCCGGAACTTCAAAATTCGTCCAAATCCGACAAGAAACAAGGAAGATATGCACGATTTACTAACTGTATTTAGTTTGGATAACATAATTATTAAAGTGACAGAGCTGAAAGTTTGCAACAGGATTTTGATCCACTTTTGCTCATAATATGCAAATATGTTTAACATAAAAGTTGTCGCACACAAAATAAGCTTTCCTGAACTTCAAAAATCGTCTAAATCTGAAAAGAAACAAGGAAGATATGCACGATTTACTAACTGTATTTAGTTTGGATAACATAATTATCAAAGTGACAGAGCTGAGAGTTTGCAACAGGATTTTGATCCACTTATTCTCATAATAAGCAAATGTGTTCAACATAAAAGTTGTCACACACAAAATAAGCTTTCCGGAACTTTAAAAATCGTCTAAATCTGAAAAGAAACAAGGAAGATATGCACGATTTACTAACTGTATTTAGTTTGGATAACATAATTATCAAAGTGACAGAGCTGAGAGTTTGCAAAAGGATTTTAATCCACTTATTCTCATAATAAGCAAATGTGTTCAACATAAAAGTTGTCACACATAAAATAATCTTTCCGTAACTTCAAAAATTATTGAATTCTGATCTAAAACGAAAAAGTTATGACTAAATCAATTTTGGATTCAAACTCAGGAAATTTAGTTAAAGACAGAATCGTACACTTATTTCCAATTGTATTTCAGGTCAATAAAATTTCGAAATCTCAAAAAGTAATCAAAAAAGAAACCCTTCCCTACTGAATCTAATTTCTAAAAAAAAAAGAATGACCTCAAACGGATAAGAAACGTGATAGTTATGGTTGTTTTACATCAGCGCATTCCTATTATATTTCAGCAATGTACAATAAACGATTTCTTCCTCATCTTAGCAATTACAATTAAGATTTAGCTAGAAATGTGAGTTAATAAACTCACCTTACTGTAATGAAAATAAAAACTCCAATTTGTGTTGAAAGAAGCAAGCTTTGATGGGGAAGGAGCTTCAAATAACCTGAATTGGAAGAAAACATTGCATGCAAAAGAAGTTTTACACTAAATTAGAAAACCCCTTGCAGAAATTAGGAATTTGATGAAATTGTAGGGCTTAGAGTTTTATTACCTTTTAATTCACTCTAATTTGAAGAAATTTCAGCTTGAATTGAAGAAGGGTTGATTTGAAAGCTTGGGTTTGCAACATGGTGGTTTCTCTTGTTTTACAGAAAAGAGGAAGAAGGAGAACTTGTGTTAGAACGTACAGGAATTGGTTTCTTCTTTTTCTTATTATCTGGCTAAGTCTAAATGGGCTTATGGATCCAAAATTAAAAGAAAAAAATAAAACAAATGGCCTAAGTTAATTACTTAACATAAAACCAAGTGCATTCTTATATACACTAATTTACAAAACAAAGTCAATTTTCTTTCAATTTTCAACCAAACAAAATTTGTAAATTTACATACACATGAAATAAATTATTTTGCACTATGAAAAGATTAATTTTTATTTATAAAATATTATTATTATTAAAATCCTTTATTTCACAATAATACATAATTTACTCAAATAAATGAATAAAACTCTATTTTAAACTTCTAAAATTCCACAAAAATACTTTTCTTACTTAGAAAAATATTTTAAACCATTTTAAACTCAAATTTATAATTAAACTCATTTTTAAATCAATTTACATATATTTATTTAAATAAACAACCTTTAAAATCTCATACTTCTTTTAAAAATTATTAAAAGAAGTAATCGGCAATAATTAATACAATTATAGCATTTTCTCCAAATAAAACCCATTTTCCCATCATTATTAACCCAAATAAATAAAATAAAGTTTCAAACTTTATTTTTTTCATTTTATTTCCAAAATTCACTGTTTATTCCAAATAAACAAATAAAATTTTCAATTTTATTTTAATTTACAATATTAGATTATAACTACCGTTATAGCTTAATATTAACAGGTAATTTCCAAAACCAGGGTTGTTACAGACTCCCCCTCTTAATAAAATTGCGTCCTCGCAATTTCTAGAAAAGTATTCATATTCAACATAATTATTTCATCAATCAAAGGAGGATAGACAAGCTCGAGTTAAAAAAAAAATCTCTTACTCTCAAAATAAAATGGTAGAGTACCAAGATAAGACTCTCCCGATTTATTCTATGGTTTTCAAAGTGCTATTATGGAATTATCGAACCATTGAATTTGCCTAGCAACACACAAGATTTCGAAGGCATCTCACCTTTGAACGAGAACACAACAAGATGCTGCACAATTGATCAATCAAATGAGATTGATTTCTCATAAACTTCTCGAGTAGAGTCGGGATTTAGCACCACTCCAACCCGAATTCTAACCAACAAAATGATTACTGATATGATTTTTCATATGACATTACGGAAGGAACCACACCGATACAAGATATGCACAAAAGATACAAGATAGATCAACCAAAAGATGGTTTCTTCAAAGGCCACCGAACTCAAATGACCACGTAAATGCATGTCATTAGAAAATAACACGAGAGTAAGATAAACACTAGGAACTAAAATATATGTATACACTCTCAATCAAAAATTCTTAGAGTTTCAAAAATTCAGTATCTTTATAATTATAACCAAAATTTTCAACACTTGAAATTTTTTTTTTCCAAAACTTCTTACTTAGATTTTAAATTTAAATTCATTACTCTTTAATATAGCACTTACACAATGAATAAATTATTTCAAACTCATATTCCCTCTTATTACAAAAATTAAATTTCCCAAAAGAATTTTATAAATTCATATCCACAGTTCCATAAAATAAATTTAAAATTTACCTCTCACTATTTTCAAGCAACTAAAAAATTCCAAAATAAGTTACATATATTATCCAGAAAAAAATTCTACTTCTCACTCTCATAAATATTAATTTCTAAATTTAATCTCATTAAAACATAATTTATCGTGTCTGATTGTCTCATCACAACGTTTAGGAAATTCCTATCGATAACGTTGATCAGGCGCATCGACCGGAATTCTTAAACACTCGATGGACGACCCAACACAAAGAAAATCATTTTCTAAAAAAAAATTCTTATATAATACTCAAAATATTCCTTTTTTTTTTCAAACAATTTCAGTTCCTCTTAAATCTTATCTACAATTAAAAAATTTCAAAACTCTATTTTAATCAATTCGAAATCATAAACGCGAAAAGAATTCATCGTGTTATTCTTAGAATACTTGATTCAAAAGATTGATGGAACAAACTAGATTGTTCGTCATTCCGCATGGTATAACGAACTGCTCAAAAGAATCACATGAGTACGGAATGTAAGTAGAATGTTACTTTCCGCAACTCGTAGCTTACTAAAATCGATGTAGGGTCAAATTAAAGGATGGCCCTAACACCACTCACTAGGTAGGTTAAAAGAAATCTATGTGATATAAAAGAAATGGCAAGATATCTTCTCAAATGAGAAGAAGGGACACAAATTCTAAATCATTACTTCGAGCGGAGTAATGCCACGAAGTTCATCCACAAATAAGTATCCAACGGGGATATCTCGAAGGATGCATAAATAACAACAGACGAATAAATCCCATCGATCATCTCATTTCCTCAGTGGACATTCTTGTGGAAGAATGACCAAAAGGCTAAGAGTTATACATAAGGTCAATACAACATTCAATTGCCCAATGGGGTGACAACCCCGAATGGACTTCCAGAAATCAACGTAGTCATCATGACTAGAATTTGAGATAATTTGTGATGAGTGGCTTGTATATTATCAAGCCAAATTTTGTGATTTGAAGGATGCTATATTTAGATATCCTAATTCTATTGATTTGTGTTCTTGTTTTTCAGAATGTTAAATATGATTCTGAAGTCTCTGTATTCACTCTTGGGATTCGAGATGTTGATGGTATATCTCAATTTCTAGAATGGGACTTTAGATAGAAATTATTATGCTAATTCACACGAAAGGATAAGCCATACAGGATAAATCCTAAAATCCTCATACATCAAATCAAATATTGCGGATCCCTATAATAGAAATTGCAATTCACAAGGATATCACAAGATAAAACGTCAAAGATCATCTACAAACTCCTTTGACACGGATGAGTATTAAGCACACGCATCGAAGATGACTTAAATAGAATAATTACAAATAATTACTCTTAAGATAGGACACCATTGAACCAATTTGGAATACTATGGAATAAATATATTCCTAGACATATCCAAACTTATCTGCTCCAAAGAATCGATGAAAAGCTTAGGACACAAAATAAAGGGATTTGTAACACTCGTACTATACTTGGATGTATCATTATATATGTTTCTGTTCTGTGTTTATCATATTTTGTTCTAAATCTAGCTCTGATACCAAGCTGTCACGCCCCACCCCGAGACCCACATTAACAAAGAGAATTACTGCGTAATTCTGTCTGCTAATGCGGAGAATAGGGCTGGTTAGGAGCGACCATCTATAATCTTGTCTTAAACATCTACTGCATACGTCGATAAATGCTCTATATTTTTTTTCTATTTCAAGTGAATCGACATATCCAATAAATGCTTAATACAAAACTATAGGTGGCTAATGGATCTATCAGAACAAAATACAATAACAGAATGCATATCACATCACAGAACAGTAATCATCATATATATATATATATACATATACATGGATACATCCCAGTATGATACAAACTAATATACAAAAGTTGTACGAGACCACACTATATACATCTAATCAAACACGCATCAGAGTCAAGCGGAAAGAAATATAAACTACACAAAAGTGCTAGGCTGATATCCAAGTAGATGCATCAAAGCTAAGTCCCGTAACTGATAGCTAACCTGAAACAACTCGGTCTGACCCGAGTATAAAATACGCGGGTCAGTCTAGCTAAAACAATCAGTTAATAAGGATAGACGATAATTGAAGCATAAGATACAATGTGATTATTCTTCTCAAATGAAAAGAGGCAATAGAAAGGAAACATACTCATGACTTAAGTGAAACAATGCCATTTAAGTATACAAAGACCTCAAAGGGGGTGAACTCGACAATAACACTCAAATAATATAAACAATCACCGATGAAAATCTCCAAATCAAAACTCATGAAACTCAATAAGAGTTTATAATCCCCATATCGAAATCACCATAAAACAACATATATATAAACCTTTCTCTAACTCAAGGCTATAAGTAAATTCATCATCTCAAATTGGTGAAATCGAAATAAAAAACTTATAAAAATTCCCCAGATTGGCCAAATCCCATTTGCATGCCGAAGCGATGCTGCACGTGCCATTCTCAAACGGCCGAAGCCTCTGACAAGGTCGCTAACACCTCCCAAAGCAGTTCGTCCTCATGACAAGGTCGCTGACACCTCTTCAAGCCATTTTGTCAGCCCTAACAAGGTTGCTAACACCTCCCTAAGCAGTTTGTCCTCATGACAAGGTCGCTGACACCTCTCCAAGCTATTTTGTCAGCCCTAACAAGGTAGCTAACACCTCCCTAAGCAGTTCGTCCTCATGACAAGGTCGCTGACACCTCTCAAAGCAGTTCTGTTAGGTAAACATCGTGAATGTGTCACAAACTCACGGATAGGAATCCGAAAAGTGTTAACGTGTGTCCCATACCACTCGTTCGCACTTAGCGGTTTACTAGCCGCTAGTCGGTGCCACACTAGGAACATCATAAAACTCAGAAAATCATATCTCGCCTCATCTCATTGGCGAGTGGTAAAGAGATACCATACTCGTCTCATCTCATCGACAAGTATTAAATGGCATCGTAACTTGTCTCATTTCATCGACAAGTGAAAACATCGTGATGGTTCCTCATAAACCATAAATCTCAAAATATGAAATCATATACTCAAGACTTGCCTTATATCATTGGCAAGTAAATAAAACATCGTGATGGTTCTCATCCACCATACTCTTACTTAGGAGATCCCAAACCATAATACTCGCCAAATATTGGCCATCTTAAATAATTCCGGTAAATAGGAATTATAAAACTTAAAATATGCCATAAAATGGCAAACATCTCAAAATCAATAATCTCAAATAGCTTTGATCGTACAAGTCCGGAATTAACCAAAATAGTAAACTCACATGTCCCATACCACGTGTTTTACTAAATCGTTTAATTCTCTTTCTCATACGTTCAAATAGTGCAAAAGTGAGTGTTTTATATTTAAAATAGTTTACTAGAGAAAACAAGCATTTAAAACTATTTCTCGAAGAGATTAGTAAAACAAATATTTGAAATTTCTTTATTATAGAAAATAAATAGATTTTATGTTAGAAAAATAATTTTAAAACTATATGATAATAATTTGAAATGTCCATTTATATCAAAAATCACTTCAAAAGTGGTTTAGTGAAAATTATGCTCGAAAACAATGAAAAACAAGAAAGATAACTCAAGACCGATCACTTGAATTCAATACGAATTCAATTTAAATTTAATCCAAAATCAATTCAAATTCTATTTAAATTTGAATTTCAAATTTTCCAAATACAGCTACCTTATTGATAGAAATTATAGCTCTCAAAACATTTCAAAACAACATCAAAATCGAACAAGAATGAGAGCAAAATAAGCTAGTACAATTCTCAAGTCAATGATTTATTGTTGTCGTTCATTCTCAGGGCAGCAGCAAAGCAATAAGGTTTCGACTATCTTAATATCAAAATTTTGCAAAACTCAAAATAAGAAATATTTATAAAATAACCTAAGTTTTCTAGAACATCAAGAATTATCTAAATCCGACAAGAAACGAGAAAGATATGTCAAATTTAGTAACCGTGTTTAGTTTGGATAACGTAATTACCAAAGTGACAGAGCTAAGAGTTTGCAACAGGATTTCGATCAATATAAGATCATAATATGCAAATGTCTTCAACATAACAGTTGTTACACACAAAATAAGCTTTCCGGAACTTCAAAATTCGTCCAAATCCGACAAGAAACAAGGAAGATATGCACGATTTACTAACTGTATTTAGTTTGGATAACATAATTATTAAAGTGACAGAGCTGAAAGTTTGCAACAGGATTTTGATCCACTTTTGCTCATAATATGCAAATATGTTTAACATAAAAGTTGTCGCACACAAAATAAGCTTTCCTGAACTTCAAAAATCGTCTAAATCTGAAAAGAAACAAGGAAGATATGCACGATTTACTAACTGTATTTAGTTTGGATAACATAATTATCAAAGTGACAGAGCTGAGAGTTTGCAACAGGATTTTGATCCACTTATTCTCATAATAAGCAAATGTGTTCAACATAAAAGTTGTCACACACAAAATAAGCTTTCCGGAACTTTAAAAATCGTCTAAATCTGAAAAGAAACAAGGAAGATATGCACGATTTACTAACTGTATTTAGTTTGGATAACATAATTATCAAAGTGACAGAGCTGAGAGTTTGCAAAAGGATTTTAATCCACTTATTCTCATAATAAGCAAATGTGTTCAACATAAAAGTTGTCACACATAAAATAATCTTTCCGTAACTTCAAAAATTATTGAATTCTGATCTAAAACGAAAAAGTTATGACTAAATCAATTTTGGATTCAAACTCAGGAAATTTAGTTAAAGACAGAATCGTACACTTATTTCCAATTGTATTTCAGGTCAATAAAATTTCGAAATCTCAAAAAGTAATCAAAAAAGAAACCCTTCCCTACTGAATCTAATTTCTAAAAAAAAAAGAATGACCTCAAACGGATAAGAAACGTGATAGTTATGGTTGTTTTACATCAGCGCATTCCTATTATATTTCAGCAATGTACAATAAACGATTTCTTCCTCATCTTAGCAATTACAATTAAGATTTAGCTAGAAATGTGAGTTAATAAACTCACCTTACTGTAATGAAAATAAAAACTCCAATTTGTGTTGAAAGAAGCAAGCTTTGATGGGGAAGGAGCTTCAAATAACCTGAATTGGAAGAAAACATTGCATGCAAAAGAAGTTTTACACTAAATTAGAAAACCCCTTGCAGAAATTAGGAATTTGATGAAATTGTAGGGCTTAGAGTTTTATTACCTTTTAATTCACTCTAATTTGAAGAAATTTCAGCTTGAATTGAAGAAGGGTTGATTTGAAAGCTTGGGTTTGCAACATGGTGGTTTCTCTTGTTTTACAGAAAAGAGGAAGAAGGAGAACTTGTGTTAGAACGTACAGGAATTGGTTTCTTCTTTTTCTTATTATCTGGCTAAGTCTAAATGGGCTTATGGATCCAAAATTAAAAGAAAAAAATAAAACAAATGGCCTAAGTTAATTACTTAACATAAAACCAAGTGCATTCTTATATACACTAATTTACAAAACAAAGTCAATTTTCTTTCAATTTTCAACCAAACAAAATTTGTAAATTTACATACACATGAAATAAATTATTTTGCACTATGAAAAGATTAATTTTTATTTTTAAAATATTATTATTATTAAAATCCTTTATTTCACAATAATACATAATTTACTCAAATAAATGAATAAAACTCTATTTTAAACTTCTAAAATTCCACAAAAATACTTTTCTTACTTAGAAAAATATTTTAAACCATTTTAAACTCAAATTTATAATTAAACTCATTTTTAAATCAATTTACATATATTTATTTAAATAAACAACCTTTAAAATCTCATACTTCTTTTAAAAATTATTAAAAGAAGTAATCGGCAATAATTAATACAATTATAGCATTTTCTCCAAATAAAACCCATTTTCCCATCATTATTAACCCAAATAAATAAAATAAAGTTTCAAACTTTATTTTTTTCATTTTATTTCCAAAATTCACTGTTTATTCCAAATAAACAAATAAAATTTTCAATTTTATTTTAATTTACAATATTAGATTATAACTACCGTTATAGCTTAATATTAACAGGTAATTTCCAAAACCAGGGTTGTTACACAACCATCCTCCAGAATCTCGTGTAACTCGATCACGTATAGGCGACGTACACGCCTTGTTTTTTACATAACCAAAAACTCAAAACAAAACCCTAGAATGATCCCGTTCCTTTAATTTATGCAATGGAAAAATCCTCTGATAATTTTCTCAAAAATAATGACGTTTATACTTGCTTCAAACAAAATTTCAAGATTATTATTGGATCAATCATCAGTAATTGGTAAAAATGCAATTATTGTTCAAATACAAACCGCTCTGAGAAAACTAAACTCAAAATCTTCATTTTTGTTTTGAAATTCATAAATTTTAGTAAGAATTCAAGTTATGAACTTGAATTAATATTTTACAACAATCAATTTTATCAAATTTTTACTTGATTACCTGTAAACAAGATTACAGTGTACGTTTTACAAACATCGTTTAACCACCTTTTAAAATCTAAATTTAAGTTTAAACATCTTGTTTTAGTTGAAAAACTTAAAGCTTTACAATAATCTGATGAGAATAATTTGTTTGAAAAAAATATGCAGCCTGTATCAATTAACAGGGAAGTACAGAGCATCACAGAATTATATTCAAACTGAAGCATATACAAACCATATTATTAATGAATCATGAACTGTTTTTAATTAACTTAAAACTTTAAAAATTATGTTTACTCATCTGAAAGATTCTGTGAACAGAGAACAATTTCTGGTATTATGAAAACTATAGTTGAATTTGCCTGAGTTCCTGTCTGTTTTTTGTTCGAATGATTTTGAGTTTTCTTCCTTTTATTCTTTTTGTTTTTCTCTGGCTAGCTAAGTTTTACTGAACGAACTAAAATAGAAGATGCATGCATATATATAGAAGATAACAAGATGTATAAAGGAAGGTATTAACTGGTTATGCTGTTTTCTTCTTTTGTTTTGTTATGAACAGATTTTTATTTCTGAAAATGGAAAGATTACTAAATATTTTGAATTGACTTATTTTAAGCTGAGATGATGGCATTTAATGCCATGGTTCCAAACTTGTTTACACACTATTATTATTTAATGTTTTATTTTATGTGCATATACACTTGCAGGTAAACATTTGGTTTTGTGTATGAAGATATTTTGTTTAAAGATATTTGTTTCATTAACTTCTAGCTTTCACCATATACATATTTTTGTCTGGTATTATTTTATACCTTGTGCTTACAAATTTAAACTAATGTTGTATGCATACCTCAACTACTTAATCCTTGT
Organism: Allium cepa; assembly: GCA_030765085.1. Taxonomy (NCBI): domain Eukaryota; kingdom Viridiplantae; phylum Streptophyta; class Magnoliopsida; order Asparagales; family Amaryllidaceae; genus Allium; species Allium cepa. The sequence goes on from CM060938.1 coordinate 226,294,909, forward strand.
TTATTTTTATTTCTATTTTATATTTTAACTATCAAGACTTAAATTATATTCATATGTTTGACTTACATTTTATACTTATATTTTATATTGAAAGAATTTGATTTTATTTTAAACATTATCATCTATATTGCATTTACATACATACATACATACATACATACATACATACATACATACATACATACATACATACATACATACATATATATATATTATACCAAATGTTAATAGGATAAAGCATTATGTAGGATATATTTTATTACAAATATTTTGAGAGATTTTATTTAAATTTCCAAATCAAATTTCCTTTTCAAAATAAAAATGTATATAAATAAATGGCAAATATTTCCAAAAGATTTATTTATTTTAAAATGATAAGTTTACATTTTATTTAATTGGATTAAATATTTATTAAAATAATGTTGCCAGAATACCGGGTCGTCACAACCGTAAGCTTCTTCGTGAGGTTTACTCAAAGGGCACTCCATAGGTAAACACATAGAAGGCGCGATAGGGCATGTGAACATGGCACTCGAGGTAATGCCACGGTAGGATTCTACCAATTGCAGATCCGGAATGGTGGTAACGCATAACAGCTACTACCGCCCACCTCTAAACACACTTCCATAAACAAAATCAAGGGATGGCCACCAAATCATCACAAAGTCATAATATGGTATTAAAGAAGCTTGTCCAATATGAGGAATGCCTCACTTGGCCCGGCGCGGCTCCTATTTTAGTCACATCTAAGCTGACTCACAAGAGTCAGGGCCACATAAATACCACATATAGGATCGTACACCAAACCATCCTACTTCATTCTGGATTCTCCACCACGTACACAGTTGCTAAAGTGGTTTCCAGTATTGGCAGAGAGTATGACCATTCTCGGTCTCCTTAACAACCAAATTCTTATTTCACAAAGGATGGTTCTTTTAAAATTTTAAAATTGTTTCATAATTGATACCAAAATATCATATTCAATTCAAACCTTATTACTTTGAAATTATATTCACTTCTGAAATCATATCGATCGAAAAGGTTAAATTCTCATTTCAAAATCATCATCCTTAATTGAATATGTCATTTAGCTCCCAACTTAGGTTATAACATTATTTAACCATATTCGCTTAATATAAATCATCCCACTTGATGCAATCTGAATTCTAAATAGGTTAACATAAATCAAAAATAGTTTAACAGTTTAAAATAGGTTAAAATGGTTGACATAGGTTTAAGACAGTTTTAAATTAGAATTAAAAAAATAAGTAGATTAAGTAGGTTTAAAATAGATTGAATAGACTTAAAATAGATTAAATAGATTAATGTACTTTTAATAAATTTGAAATAGATTAGAACAGTTTAAATGGATTTAAAATAGATTAAATAGATTTAAAATGGATTAAATAGATTGATATACTTTTAAAAAATTTAAAGTAGATTAAAATACATTAAAATAGTTTAAGTGGATTTAAAATAGATCAAAATAGATTTAATAAATTAAAATAGATTAAAATTGGTTATTTAGTTTAAAATAGGATAAAATAGATTAAATTGGTTAAATAGATTAAAATTGATTAAAGTAAATTAAAATAGTTAAATTGATTAAATTATTTAAAATATTTTAAAATAGATTAACTTATTTTAATAGTTTGAAAATCTTACTAATTAGAATTTAAAATAACATTTTTAACAGTTTATATTAAAATAATAAATTTGAAATTTACATCAAATTTAACTATTTCTTCCACTTCACAAATCTGGACCATATCCAGATTTCAAATGAAAACCCAACTTCAAATCTTGGAGTATCAATTTAAGCTATTTGTAACGACCCAAAATTTTCGATCCCGAAAATTTCAGATAGTTAGGGAAAAGAAGAAAAGAGATAAAAGAAAAGAAGGATAAAAAAACACCAACATCCCACAATCGCAGCGGATAAAATATAATAACAAATAATAACAGTTATACAAAGGAAATCTGTACTTATCAATTTACACTTCAATACTCAGAGTTACACAAATACACAAACACCGGAAGATATAATCATGTCCCAAATAACTACAATATATCATAGCGGAAACACTCCATACGTTTCTGCCATCCAGCTCACCTCTTGAGCTCTTGGATGTTCTTGCCTGAAATCCTGTAATACTCGGTCTGACCCGAGCATTACATCAAAGTAATACCCGGGTCAGGCTAGAAACCAGCGTGATTAAATCCATACAATTTGAAATACTAAGTTATAAAACATAACAGAAATCCGAGGTAACTCATATCCCCACTACGAGTTCATAACTTATTATATCCAAAGCTCATTTCACAAACAATCTTTTAATATCCTTACTCAGTTTCAAAGGTCCAGTTTACTCAAAATATTCCATTCCAACCCATTTATTTCACATATCAAATCTTATAAAGAATCATAGTAGATTATAAATCGAAGTGGTTTCAGGTGTTTACCGATACCCGACCTCGGGTCTCTTCGAAATCCAAACGCCATCTTTTAAGTCCAAGTTGTTTTAAAGTTAAAACAATTTGATTTATTATCTATATTCACACAGATATATAATCCACAATCCCACAAATAGATAATCCATATCATCACAACTCAACCAAAGATCCAATTTTCATAGATAAACACATATCTCCTATCAGAGATATCAAACAATCCAAATCATTCAAAAATATTCAGCCATCAAAAGCAAGATTTAAACAATCACACTATCACTAATTAATTTAAACTAAATTAAATTAATTACTTCTATTACTATAAATCCTGCTTACTTAACCATTGATTAATTAGAAACCAATTAATTAACCATTCTCTGATTATCCATCTTAATTAATCACCCTTGATTAATCATTTACTAATTACATTAAGTAATTAGCCTTTAATTAATTACACAAATTAATTATCCTCAAACAATTACAGTAATTAACATTTAATTACTTCATTAATTAACTAACTATAATTAATTACATAAACACTTAATTAATTACAATTAATTAGTTCCTCTATAATCACTTATATTGATTAATTATCCTTAATTAATCAACCCTTAATCACTTCATTAATTATATTAATTAATGATCCTTAATTAGTTCTTTAATTAATTATTGTTCTAATTAATCACATTTAATAATTATTCTTTATTAACCATCCTTGATTAATCATTACCTTTAATTAATTACATTACTTAATTAACTTCAAATAACTTTTTAATTATTTCTTAAATTAATTACACTAAATAATTAATCTTTAATTACCTCCACTAAGTAATTATCCTTCTTATTAATTACACAAAGTAATTAAACTCAAAACTACTTCCATTCATCAATTAATTACATCCCAGTAATTACCCATCAATTACATCTCTAAGTAGTTACACTTTATTAATTACATTCAGTAATTATACTTAACAAATCATTAAGTGAATATCTTAAATTATTTAATTAAACTAATTAATTAACTTAAACTAATCACATTAATTTAGTTAATTACATTGAGTAATTAATCCCTTTAATTACTTAGATTAAGTAATTATACTTAATAATTCCATTAATGATTATCCTTAATTAATTAATCTAATTAATCATCTTAAATTGTATTAATTAATCATTTCTTAATCCCTAGTTAATGATCTTCATTAACTATAAAAAATTCTTTAATTACCTCCCTAAGTAATTATACTTTAATTAATCACCATTAATTATAAATTAATTTTTAATAACCAATTAATTCATCTTTATTTATTTACTTAATTAAGTACATAACTGTAACTTAATTAATCTTTAATTACTAGATTAATTAATTTCTAATCATTAATTAATAATCTTCAATTATCCAATTAATGATCTTTAATTATAAATTAATTTACCCTAATTAATTAACTTATTAATTTAACATGTCCTAAATCATTAAACCTTAATTAATCTTTAATATAAAGTATTAGCCTTTATAATTACTTAATTATCATTACCAAAAGTCTTTGAAACTTCTTACTTTTAATTTACCTTTAGATTCGTTTAAATTAAAGAATTAAAATATTTACAAATCTAACTTCAACAAAATTTAAAACAATTTAAAAACCTTTTAGATCAAATGTTAAAGAAAACTTATCTTATTTTATAAAATAAAAAGTTTTTAAACCAAATTCATTTAAATTCAAACCTTGTTTTATAAAACCTTTAAAACTTATTAAAACATTTTACTTGAAACTTGATAATACTAGAAAACTTATTTTTGTTTGCTTTTAAACTAATGCTTTCATAAAACTATTTCATATTTACTTTACTTCAAACTTGATCTTCCGTTTAAAAAAACATGATTATTACTTCACAAACTTGTTCTTATCTTTGTTTCGAAACCTGGATCTATTTTTCATTTAAATTTAAATTCTGTACCAATTAATCATAAAACACTTCAATCTGGAAATAAAGGAAACTTCCCGAGAAAACTTCGATCACCTTCCCGTGCAACCCCCATGTCCCTTGCGTTCACTACAGCTTCGAGCCTCACACGAAAATACACGAAAATGATCTCGAGCCACCCTACTTCCCAAACAAACTCAACTACCCAAATTCACAAACGTGCATGGTGCACGTACACCGATGAACTACGACACCGACCAACCATGCCAACTTCGCCAAATCACCTACGATCCCCACTCCCCTTCAGACCACCCAGTTCTGAAAAATCACATCACCAAATCAAATCGAGCCATCTGAACAACCCAGACCCAAACTACTTCAACCAAAAGATGCTCACCACGACGATTAAGGTGACCGAAATCCGCGTCACTCTGGCATCAGCCTCCTCATTGACCCTCGCAACCATCCCAATGCTTACGCTTGAATTCGTCGCTTCATTTTAGTCAAGATCACTTCGCCATTCCTCTCGACGGAATCCCTGCCAAAACCCTAGATCACCTCATTCCGGCCACCACGACCAAAAATAAAATAGAACCTCGTTTTTCCCATGGTCATCAGACCTCCAGTCAACTTTGGCCACGACCCCGATGAAATTCACCATGCCGATCGCCAGATATTGATGAAAACCCAAAAATCCATCTACTTCGATTGTCTCAAAGGAAACTAAACTAAAAATTATGATTCTGGTTTCTAAATTCATCATTTGCAATCTAGAATCATGTTATAGAATTGATTCAAAAATTCTAGACATTTGATTTTAGCCTATAATATGATCAAACCTGTAGATTTCAAATTTTTAAATAAATACATCATATATTTATTTAAAACTACATTTAAAATTAAACTTATGTACATACAAACATTTTCTATTCTCAGATCCTAGCCTATAATCAAATATATATGAAGATATGAATTCTTTTATTGATGAAAGGAATACCATAATACAACAGAGATGATCATCAGACATATCACATAAATGTATACACATACATTCAAATCTAAGCATACATGCAAATCATTGCAAACTATTTTACTTCAATATTTCATTCATGCATCAAAGTTCAAGTCTCAGATTTTAAACTGTTTTTAAAGTAAAAATTTACTCACCAGATTAGATGTGCAGAGAAAGTTGAAGCAGCTTTTAATTTGTAATAGAAAAGCTTGCTTGAAAACTAAAGCTGGAGTTGACTCAAGGCTTTGATTTAGTTCTTAAATGATTTGGTTACTGATCTTGCTCTTGCTTGCTTTTAAAATTGAGAGATTGTACTTGAACTTAATTGTGCTTTTAAACTTTGAATTTACAAAGAAGATGGCTTTAGTTTTACTGAAAAATTAGTTTTACAGGTTATCTTTTTATATTCTCTTTTTTGTTTTATAAAGTGAAGATAGGAAAAGAAATGAAGATGAATGACATAAGTTATTATAGGTTTAAATTAGGTTTTATTAAAAATAAAAGAAAATTAAAATAAAAGTTGACACTTGTCCTTTACTTTATTTAGTTTGCTAACACATGTTATTAAGAATAATTATAAGTTAACATATGTAACTTTCATGCATAATTAGACTTTTAAATGTTTTATAAAGCTTTTATAATTAATTTTCTAATATATAAATACATAATCTAATTTATATAAATAAATCCCTTTAAAAAGAAAATAATATAAACAATTTTTGTTCTCAATAAAATCAAATAAAATACATTTTAAAACCAAGGTATAATTTAAGATATATGTATATATATCTATCTATCTTTTGAATTTCAATTTGAATATCCAAATTCAAATTAAATTTCAAATCCAATTAAAAAAATTAATTTGATATGTACATGTATTCGAACAAATACAATTTCAATTTATATGAAATGATTTCATTAAAATCTATATATATATACAACACAATTATTATTATTGTATTAAAATAAGAATTTTATCAATTTTAGTAATTTATTAAATGAGATTATCGCATTTAAATTTGTTTGAAATTCCGGGATATCACACTATTCTAATTTCAGTAGATTTTAAAGTTACAATTTCAAACGTCTTCAATAACTCAATTTCGATAAATTTCGTTTATACTTCAAATTCCCCTTTAGAATTCCAATTTAAACCCTCTAAGCATTATACTTAATACAATTCCAAAATTTCAAATTTAACCTTTTAAATAATTCATTTAAAAAATTCTGTTTATATAAATCAAATTCTATTTTAAAATATCATTTAGCTAAAATCAAAATTTAAAGATTTAAAATCATTTGATTTAACCAATCCGGTGTTTGTATATAATTCTCAACCCTATGGTCAAGTGATACGGATATTTATCATTTCAATCCGCAAATACTTCAATTTACAAGTATATAACATTTTAACTCGTAATCCCAAATTTATTTCAATGAAAATCGCTTGGGTTTATCATTTCAACCCACAACGATTTCCCCCTATTTTATATGATCGTTCGGGTATATATCATTTCAACCCATAGAGAACTTGCAGTGTTATAAAAATATAAAATATAACATCATGTCATCCAATATCGACAATCAAACATCCATCACGATCATCATACAAATCAATCAATAAACATCAATACATAACTGATTATCATAAACAGGAATTAAGTAGACAATTAAATTCAATATTAAATTAAATGATGATTAAATGCAACAAAAGTTAAATTTTACTAGAATGACAATTTAAACATACCAAACATCAACCAATCAATTCTAAATCACATTATAAATTCAATTTAACTAACATAAGATAATTCAGTAGTTGTGAGTGGGTCAAAACACCCACCTTTGATTTCCAGTCAATTTATAATGCAATTGAAGACCTAAAATTCAACAGTCTCAGAATTCATCCAAACTAGTTCTAAAATGTCCAGAATTCTGATACGATCCTAACAAAACAAATCGTGTACAAATCCGAGCATGTATGCAAAAGTTACACATGTTAGAACTATTAAATTAAAATTTTAAATAAACAAAAACAAAAGGATAACCATCTCTCTTAGCAGCCACGTCATCACGCACGTTAACAAGGAAACTCTAGCACTGCTCTCAATAGGAATTTGCGACCACGACATGACCAACGCCACAAGTTCGACCAAAAAGCCGCCGTTCCAAATCACTTCAGCACGATCTGAGATGTATGCCAACCCTACCTCGACCAAGCGCCCACGACTCCCCCTACGTGACCACGAACGGCACCCTAGGCGGCCCACCGCTATGGGCCACATGCCCATGTTTCTCACTCAATCATCATGAATTCATGGCATTCCAGATGCGACTAACCATATGGATGCGTGCGGCTCGACACCACCTTCCCAACGCCACCTCCCGATCGTCGAACGGTCGACAATCCATCGTTGGATCGTCAAAACTCTAATATTAACGGTTGAGGTTTGACCTCAGTTTCTGGCCAAACAATGAACCCAATTGCAAAATGAATTGTAGATCAAGGTTGCACTCACCGAGAGTTTCAAATCGGTATATAATATGATAGGTTTTGGAGGAATTTAAAACTTGAAATTGAAATAGGGTTTTGAGATTGAATTTGTTTCTGCCATTGAGAATGAGAAGATAGTCAGAATTCGACGTACATATCAAATAAGAAAAATGACTGCTAGGTTTTGGGAAACAAGACTACCTATATAAGCAAAGCTCGATAAGCAAAATGAACACATATCGAATTAGCACGGATGACAATAACGACCCGAAAAGCTCGTTTCGCTTCCAAAGCTATACTGGATCATACCATACATCAAAATAGATGTTTTTGAGATTTTTAAATTCAATGGAACAGGTTTTAAGTCCTAATTCCGTTGTATGAAGAAGTTAGCTTTAAAATCAGCTTATTCAAATTGATTTCAATTAAATTGATTTCTATGCGTTTCAAACCCGTACATTCAAACGATAAGTCCGATCGCTACGAAACTTAAAATCTACAATAATTCATTGTTACGGATTCGATGAAGCTGGTTTCGTCGAAATCAGAGTTGGTGGCCAAAATGGCTATTTTCACGGTAATTAAATAAATTATTATTAAATTTATTAAATCACTTTTAAATTCCACTTTTAATAACTAACAATTTTCATCATTTTTGATTACTTGGACATTTACAATAATTTGGAACAAATTTACATATCAATTCAGTGCTAAATATTACACTAATTATAGTGATTAATTTTAATTGCAATAAATTCATTAATGATAAATTAAACTCCAATAAATCAGTTAAGCTTGATTTCAATTCTTTTTGTTCAATCATTCATTACTCTATGTATATATTCAACATTGGTGTATATTTGGTTACATTAATATTCTCCAATTCATCTTAATTTCCATCAACGTAATACCTAATGACATATAATTGCAATTTATTCCCAATTTAAATTAACATATTAATTAAATAGGTAAAATATAACAATTGTTACCCTTTTACTTAATTCAATCACATTTATAAGTTTATTATATGCAAACAAATGTTATAACACTTACATAACATTGATTTTACCAATTACAAGTTATTACATGTTATTTCATTAATTAATACAACATTTAAATTATCAATTACTTATTTAATCCAATTATCAATTAATAACACTGTTTGCGCCAAAATTGGCCACAAACACCCGATATCGTGAAAGCACCCGTTTATGAACACAAATCAGCAATAATCAACACAAAACTCAGATCTAAGTAATATCAAACACAGCAATTCACAAATAACAATCACAAACACAGGATTTATAGTGGTTCGGCGATCGTGCCTATGTCCACTTTGAAGTTGGTGACTTTATTGATATTCTTTCAATCAATTACAGCGGACTACAGTTGATGAAAGCTCTGAAATCTAATTACAACAGCGATAATGAAGAGTAGAATTGAATCCGGCAGAGCCTGGACGTTGAATGGCCCAAAAAATCCCCTTTCCTTAAGGCTTCAGGGTGCTATTTATAGGCGTATGAGGCCCAGATCTCGCTCAAACTTCGAGATACTTTTTCTGGCACGTGAGTGGGCCCACGCGACCGACTCCACCAAGTTTCGGCTCGATCTGAGATCGATACGAAGTCATTTCGTATCCATCAAAAAATGATTCTATCGAGCTGAAACTTGGCAGGAACAACCATTACCTCGTTTGGAAGCTACTACAAAAATTTCATAGCATTTGGATCTATGGTTTGGGAGATATGATCGATACGAGATTGTGACTTTCGTGTGTCGCCGAGTTCGAAACCATCATTTCGTATCCATCCTTTTCGAACCCATCAGAAGCAGGTGTGAAGCAGGTGATGCGGTGTGACGTGGAGCGAGGTTCTCGGATCGCTCCACCTTTTATGCCGAGTTGAAAGAGTATTATTCACATCCATCATCGGAGTTGAGTTCGTGTTGACCCTTTCGTACCGTTTGCATCGATAGTGATGGCGCCATTCACATCGATCGTTATGAAGTATGATCGATACGAGCAGTCAGTGCATGGATTCGAACAAAGCCCTCACCATCGATACGAATTATGCATGGACCGATACGAAGTGGGATACCCCCAGATCGATACGAATAACATGACTCCGAATGGATACGAACTAATTGCCAATTAGATCGGTTCAAAGCATGATGGATATGATCAATCCCACTCTGATCGATACAAAATTCGATGGATTCGAATTAGGTGCGGAGATTCTTGATCGATTCGAACAGAGTTGAGGTGAGGCCTATCTGATCGTTTCGAAACAGATCGATTCGAAGACGATTGGTTCGATGTGACTAGCCCCCGATGGATTCGAACAAGAAAAATAGTGATGGATACGGATCTTATGGATTCGAAATGAACATCTCCTCAACTTTTTGATGGATTCGAACAGCATACTTTGGCTAACTTGCATCTATCATATCTCATTCATACGAACTCCGATTGACCTGAAATTTGAAACACTGGCTTTCATAGCTTTGCTTGTCATGTCCTATCAATTGTAGCCTGATCCGGGCTCGGACAAAATCCATCGATATCCATGGTGAAGCAAAGTACAACCAACCTTTGAGACGAACCGTCTTTGGTTTTCGACTGATCTTTTGGTATCACGGCTTTGCCAAAAAGCGAGATAACACACACATTATCACAATTCATTTACCATCTATAACTAATTATAACGTTTTATCATTGCAATAAAAGAAAGAATTACATTTAAAGTAGTTATCAATTACCTTAAATTGATACCATCACATTTCATTCTAGTTATTTTTTTATTATTAAATCGTAAAAATTTAAATTTTCAGAACATCAAACTCCAAAACCTATTTAATCTAATAAATTTAATTATTGAAAATTACGGGTCGTTACACTCTCCTCCACTAAAAACTTTTCATCCTCGAAAAGGGAAAAAGAGGAATCTTATTCAAAGTATTAAATTTATAAACAATTAATTTACATAATTAGATAATTTAAATAAAATATATAAATTTATAAACAATTAGATCCTTTTTATATTCAAGTTTAACAAAAGTTTGAAAAACATTTTCACTTTCACAAAAAATTCTAAATCCAAAATTCATGGAAAATTTCGATAAAGTCTCCTTTGTATGGAGAGGTCTGGAAGAAATAATAATATTAATAATAAAAATATATACACATTTTTCAAAATAATATATCCCATACCACGAGAAAAACAATATAGTATTACTATAAAACCGTAATCCGAGAACGTACACATTTGTTAGGCAAACAACGTTTATATATGAAACCAAAAGCAGTAACTATTGCTTCCATAAATCTGTATTTCACTTATACAATCCAAAGAGGTTAATAATTAAGTAAAAGAGAAATATTTAAGTTGTTTCAACCAATAACAACAAAACAATCACAACATAACAATAACTATTCGCGAAAAAATAGTACAAAAACCATTTTCAACAAAGAAAACAGTTTTCCATCCATAGCAACCAAAACAAATGGTTTGTTCAGGTTTAGAAACCTTTAGTCGTATAAAATGCTATATAAACTACTAAGTACACCATACATTCAACAGTCATAGATAAAACTTACCAGATTATTTATAAATCTTAAACAGTTTGAAGTATCACCTCCCCAACATCCCATAAACCAAACAACAAAGAGTTTAACACATATTTTTAAGTTTACTCTTATTAATTTCCATTCACATCATTTATTGTTCATTTTTTCTTCATTCATACAATGCTTATTTTTATTAATTTACATTGATTAATTACATAATTCATTTCACATTTATTTGTACGATGTCATTTTATCACGACCCAAATTTCAACGTTCGAAAATCGACACCCGTACTTCCTTGTACTCGAATGCCGCAGATTCATCCGACTCGTGCCAGAGCTTATAACACATTAAGTATAACAACACAGCGGAAGAAAAATGAATAATATCATTGATATACAACAGATACAATAGTTCATTACTGAAATAATACAAATGATATCAATATCTATCAAAGATATACAACAGCGGAAAGATGAATCTCAAGTATGATTTTCCAAAGAATAGAAAGAAAGATAGAATCCAGAACTGCAACACCATAGCCAAAACTCCAAATTTTAAATTTTAGAATCCAATTTATTTTTCAAATATATATTTATTTTGAATTTCAAATCAAAATCCTATTTAAAATCAATTCATACACATATAATTAAATAACAAACAAATATCTTATTTTATTCGGAAATATTAAATAAGTTCACCAATTAAATCCAAAAATATATATAAATTATCAATTTAAATTTGACTCAAGAATCGGGATCGTTACACATTTTCTCTTTTCATTACCTTACATTTATTTCTTACATAAGTTATTTCCATTTCAATTATTAGATTATCCATCATTAGGTAAGTTTCTTTACAATTTAATTCACTATTAATAGATTTTTTCCTTTCACATTCATTTCTTTTATATATAGTATTCACTTTTCTATTACATTTAGTTAGTAGCACTTCAAACTATTAACTTAAGTTTATAACATTTTATAACGTCAAAATTATGATTTATTGAAATAATTCTATTGAACACTCTCATTTCCTAAGTTTTACTTGTATAATATTCTATTACATATTCTTATTAACATTTCAACTTTGAATAGTTTAGTAAGTTATATATATATATATATGTATGTATGTATGTATGTATGTATGTATGTATGTATGTATGTATGTATGTATGTATATATGTATGTTTTAAGAATGCAATTGAAAGGTGCATGAATTATCTCATTCACTTTAGTTAACAAAATGTTTAATAATTGCATCTTCTAAATTCATTATTCTTAAATTTACAAGTTTCTAATTTCTTATATATTTCCACTTACATCAAATTTCTTATTTCTTTTTTTAGAAGTTTCCAATTATTAATATAACCAAGATTTCATTTCATTATAGTAATTGAAATTTCTAATTTACAGAAACCTAAGAACTAAATACCATGTTCCATTTTCAAATTATTTCAATATATATATATATATATATATATATATATATATATATATAATCATATCTCTTATATATCCAAATCCTATTTAGAAATTTGAAATTAATATTTTTTATCAAAACAAGTGTGTAGTAAAACTATTACAGTGGCCTTCCCATTTTGAAACTTGAAAATGAACGTCGATGATGCATGCACTCATCAACGAAATTATTTTCTAGCGACAAAGAGGGGACTACATAACTTATTTCCATTAAAAGTTTTTTTCAAAACTTTCTTTCAAATCACATTGAAATATTTATATCGGAAAATACTTCCAAATGTAACAACCCTGTATGTCATGTTTATTTTAATTGTATATTTTAATTATTTTAATTGAAATTCCTGATTTAAAAACCTTATTTTTATTTATTAGAATGAATAATTTTTTTTATTTTAAATACAAACTTTGATTTTATGTGAATTATAATTCCAAACATGAATAAATAGAATATTTTCCAGAAATGTGAAATTTTTGTCAATATGGTCAAACTTTGAATTTTAAATTTAAAAAACTAAAAGTTTGAATTTTTGAATTTTATCATTTATTATGAAAATAAATTAATTTCAAGTATGCTGCTTTTCGTTTCGTTGGAATCTGATTAATATTGTGAAAGTTATGCTTTTTAGACCATTGTATGTAAATTGATGTATTTAACAAAATTATTTATTTTAATTTATATAAATAATATTTTTGTTTGTCATATCATGTTCTAATTTGTATATATATGCGTGTAATGACATGTTATGTGTATATTTTATTTTTAAAAGTGTAGTGGTTATTTTCCAATGTTTATTGTATTTTGTTTACAAATTTTAATTCTAGTTCCAATATAATAAACTATTTTCTTTATTTTCTTTTTATTTTTCATACGAATAATTTTTTATTTTCTTTTTCACTTTATTTTTTTTGTCTTTTATTTTTATTTACTTATTTTATTTTGTTTATTTTGATTAAAAGAAATTAGAAATTTGAAGGGAAAACCTTTTCATTTCTTGTGACTTTTCATTAACCTTTGGCTTTTCATTTTCTTTTGACCTTTCATTTTGCTTTGGCCGTACATTTTTCTATGCATGGCCATGTATTTTCTTCATCATTCATGTGAGAAACTTCTCACCATTTCAAAACTTTCGGCCATTCTTACTTTTTAAATTATTTTATAAGTTTTTTAATGGCTTTTCTTTCTTACTTTTTTCTTCTTTTATATTGATTTTGCCTTTTCTTCCTCTTGTGCTTTGCTCGGCCTCTACCATCCTCTTCTTCATCGACCACCACCACCACCATACACGGCAGCAACCACCTCCTTCCCCCTTGTCCAGATCTGGCCGTGACCACTAGAAGAAGCCAGCACCTCAAATTTGCCAAGCACTCCACCAAAACATGCCTAGCCGAGCCTATATTCTGCTATCCCCTTCATTTTTGACCTCGACCATCACCCTAGAACCACCATCGCCTGCTAACATCACCTCTGGCCGCAACATGATCTCTGACCCGACCTGTACCTTGCATGGCCTAGCCCACTTGACCTTTGGCCGAGCCTAAATGTTGCACCAAACCACTCTATTTTTCCTTGTCCCTGTATATTCTTCACCTTGTAACTCCTACCCTTCGCATTCCTCTAGCATATGCGATGCATATCTGAGCCTATAACAATCATGGCCGAGCATATGATCCCTTAGGCCAAGTACTTGAGTGGTTAAAGCAAGGTCAAATCATTTTATTCTTTATTGCTTCTTATTTAAATTGTTTCAATATTGTTTTTGTGTTGAATATTTATGTTTATATGGTCTTGTTTTGTTAGTTGAATACAAGATTAATATCTTGGCTCTCTCTCCACTCGAATCAAAAGTCGTGCTGTATCGTGCTTTTTGGATTTATTTGTGTCTTTGATTTGCTAACTCCAGCTTGAAAAGGCGAGTATTCACTCATGACATTTATACTTATACAATTTGTGAAGTGAAAGCAAGTGAATGTGTAGAATTGTTATATCATGTTATACATGCCTGTGATGTGATTTATATGATGTTAAACCCTGTTATAAACTTATCACATCATCTGCTATGTTATATTCTGTCATATTGTTTATTTATTTCTGTTTCTCACACTGAAAGTTCCCTATAGAATAGATCACTAATACATACCCAAACGGACTGTAGAATAGGAAAAAATCATTATGGGCTGAAATGATAGGCCTGAGCGATTTTTGTTTATTTTATTTGACTTGGGATTTCGGGTTTGAAATGATAGAACCGGGATTTTTTTTGTAAGTTACGGATTGAAATGATATATTATTTGTATCACTTGACTTAGGTTAGAAAATTTTATACAGACCCGTGATTATTTTATAAAGTTTTTCTGAAATTTTTTAGTATTTTTAAAATGTAAAAAGATGATAATTTGATTTAAATTTGAATTTAAAATGACTTAATAAAGTGTTATTGATTTTTCTATGAATTAGAATGGTTAAATAAATGAATGGTTAAGTTGAAATTCGAAATATAAATTCAGTTTGAAATTTGAGATTTTGTTTAAAATTGAATGTTAAGTTAAGAAAATAAAATGGAAAACTAAGTGTATATTTTTAAATGGTAATTAAAAATTAAGTGTTAAGTTAAATTTTAACTTGCAAAGAATAGAAAATTGTATGCTTGAATTTGATACGTGAATGAATTATTAAAAATTTGATTTTATGTATAAAATTTACTTTATAAAGATCATAATTTACAGGGTATTTAAATGAACATTTTTAAGTGGAAAAATATGATTTTTACAAGTTAAATGGGTTAAAATCAAAGTTTATTTTTTTCTGATATTCAACTGAAAATCAGGAAATTTAATTAATAGCACTTCAGAAATGCCATCATTTCTGAAGTTAACTTAAAATCTGTAGTAAAGGATATTACAGCACTTTGTAAGTGCTGTAGTTACAGAAGCGAACTAAAAGGCTAAAATTAACTAAGGGCTATTGCAGCACTTGGTAAGTGCTGTAGTTGAAGAATCCAAAACTTGAACCTGAAACTAATAAAAGAGCTATTGTAGCACTTGTTAAGTTCTGCAGTTGGCTGAAATGAGATTTTTGAATATAATTAAACTATATTTTAAATAAAACTAAACTATTTCAGTAGTTTTTAAATGCTATCTTTGCTAAATTAAATTGTTTTCAAATGTAACTTACCGTAGCATTTTCTAAATGCTGCAAAAGCTGAAATTCCACTGTTTTAATGTATTTAACTAAATAAATGAACTTAGAAAAGAGAAAAATTTTGGGAATCGAATATTTGATTAGTAATATAATAACTTCACTTTAAATTGTTTAAATGAAGTATTTTGATTTGAAATATAAACCTTTTTGAAATGTGATTTGGAATGGTATTTAAAATAAAATATAAATTGAATGAGGTTTTGAAAAGGTATGATATTTTTATATTTTGAAATGGATTGGAAGTGATTTAATCTTTATTCCGATAAAGATTTGAATTTGAAATGATATTTGATTTTGAAGTATAAACACCATTTTGAAATGTATAACCACGGGTTATAATAACGGTTGGTTGTTAATGAGACCAGGATCGGATATGGACATACTCTCTGTCGGTAACAACTGTGTACACGGTGGAGATTCCAAAATGAAGTAAGATGGTGGGGACAAATCCTATTGTGGTATGAACGTGGACCCGACTCCCGTGAGTTGGTATAAGGTGGCTAAAACATGGGAGATCTCGGGCCAGAAGAGGTAGCACCTCTGCACGAACACATTTCTTTGATACTATACTCTTACTTGTGATTGATTTGATGGCCATCCTCCAAATTTTATTTGGAGTGTGTTCCGAGGTGGGCATAGTGGCTGCTACGTTACCACCAACCCATGTGCGTAATTGGTATATCTACCCTGGAATTGCCTTGTGTGCCGTGTCACCTACGATAGCGAGCCTTACTACGAGTTTGATTTGTGTCGTACCTATGGAGTATCTTCTCATAGTCTTCCGATCAGGAGATATCAGGTACTGTATAGACTATTGGCACTATTACGTGTTAAGGGAAATATTGGGTCACTTTTTAACGCTATTTTAAAGTAAGTTTATTTTACTGTAGACATTATTATAATAGCGCAATACTACATAGTAAATAGTTTAATGGATCCTTAGAGGATGGGCGGTCTCAAGCATCCTTTAAGTTACTTGTGCACTTACTGCAGTTCACTTGAGTTGGTTTACATTGTATAAGTATGTATGTCCTAACTCGAGTGTTTTGTGTTTTGCTTTACGCTCGGGTCAGCCTGAGTATTCACAGCTTTGGATTTCTCTTTCTAGAGCTAGGAATCGCTGGAGATTCTGCTTATCTAGTTATCTATATCCTTCAGTTTCAGTTGCCCTATTTCAGCTCTTGTATTAGTGGACTTCTATCTATTTGGGATTTCTATTGTGTTTGTTTTCAAACTGATATTATGTATTTGTTTTGAGACTTTGTTATAGTAGCTTCATGAACTACTATGGTATTTTAATTTCTGTTGCGAGTTATTCTGATATTTCTGTATCTGTGATTCTGTGAATGATTTTATTTGCTCTAAATTTTATTACAATCTGTTCTTTTGAATTATTCAAGTCTGACATGTGTTGATTATTGTCGATTTGAATGGTCCAAAATAGTGGGTCATTACAGTTGGTATCAAAGCTTTGGTTTTTAGGCAAACCTTAGCCTACGGAGCAAAAACTCATTAGAGATAGGGTAGAAATACCCTAGAATGAGTGAAACCAACCTCAAAATCATTTTCTTTGTGAGAGAACATATTTTCAAAGTATAAACTGATTTTTAAATGATTTTTCAAAGGATTTTTCAAAGATTATTTTGATATAAAATTTTCTTGTTTTACACTACACCAAATAGCTTATTTCGTAACACTTTTCTGCTTTCAATTTGTAACAGTAATAACCGTTACAAATTAATAACAAATATTTCCGTTACAAACGTTTTTCACGGTTATTTCTGTTACAAAGTCTGGTAATTTTGTAAATAGTTAAAAGTATAATGGATATTATTGTAAATTTAGTTCTATTTTTACCTAATCCATTTTTCACGGACAACATTTCATTGTTAGTTTTGTTTCCTCTTTCGTTCTAATTATCGCGCCTCCAATTTATTTTACTACCACCTCCACCGTTCGGCCGCCGCCTCAACTGTTCTGCCGTCGCCTTCTGCCACTGCCTCAATCATTCTACCGCTGCCTCCATCTGTTTATTTTCCACGGATTTGACGAAGACGGCGAAAGATTAGGGCTTTCTATTTTGCCAATCGATTGCAACCAAAATTTCAATTTCAGATTAGGTAATTACTTCAACTTTAACTTATTTTTTGAAATTAGGTATTTTGTGCTAAAAATCAGTTCAGAATTTTTTTTAATGATACAGTATTTTACTAGATCTGGAATTTCGTGGCTTGATTCGTTTACCTATATCTTATGTGGATTTAACTTGGGACTTGAATTGTTAAAACTGAATTGTTTGAAATAATCGATTCAGGAGCTCTTGAAAATTTGTGTTTTTCGGCAGTTCTTTGAAGTAGGGTTGTCGAGTACTGTAAGGTGAAGGTGGTCTGAAACTTTATAGTAAATGAAAAAAATGGTCCTGTGAACATATAACAAACATAATTGAATGTCGAAAGGCGACTTTCTTGAATGTATCTACTACTCTAAAAAGACATTATACGTATATAATGGCTAAGCTATTTCCATTTAGGCCTTACTTAAATTCAATGTAAAGTTCGTATCATTTATTTTTGCAAGTATATAAAATTAAGTAAATCAATAAATTTTATTATTGTTATATATATATGTTGTTATATTGATTACTGAAACATGTTTTATAGGTAAGAGTGGGATGTTGAAAAAAGGCGCTGTGTGCGAATTGCTGAAGGTCATACTGGAGCTATCGGAGCAGTTGCTTTCTCAAATAAAAAGAAAAACTTTCTAATTAGTGGAAGCTGGTTAGTTCAGTCTTGCTTTGCTAAATTTTTATTTAGTCGATTTTAATTACAATTTTATATCATAATATATTTTATTACAAACAAACAGTTAATTTATAATGCCTTAAATCTTCGCTTTTGCCGCATGACATCTTTAGTTGGTGATTTTTTTTTGCTTCACACATCTATGGTTTAAACTCAACTTGTAACCTGATCTGGAATTATAATCATCTTATACAAATTTTCTTGGCATTGGCAAAAATACGGGTCAAGAATCGAGATTCTAATAATGAGATATCATCAGGCAATATCATATTAGCTAATAAATATTTTTTGTCTATGTAAAAACTAAATACACTATATGCATTAATGTTTCTGAAGTTTTGATCCAAAGCGTATACTTATTTAATGCTAATTGCATAATGGTAAATAGTTTTAAGGTCATAATCTATAAAATATAAAGCCAATTACTGCGTTTTTGTTTATAAACCTAGTACTAAGTAGTAAATCTTGCTACTGATATGTGAGGTATCACCAAGATCATCTTGATATTATCTTACCGTAACTAGTTTCCATTTGTATTATGCCAGTATATAAAGTTTTTATCTTTACTACCAATAGATGCAATATTATGTATGCCCTTGGTTTGTTTGTTTTTGAATAGAGTTATTCTAGCTTTTCTCATCTTCGAAGTTATTATTTCCATGTAATTAACTCAATTTATTACTTTATTATTTGCCAGTGATCGAACAATTAAGGTCTGGAATATAGGGAGCATTTTTGACCACGTGGATCAAGCGATTAAACTTAAATCAAAAGCAACTGTAGCTGCACATGATAAAGATATTAATAATTCTATCGCTGTATCACCAAAAGACCATTTTGTCTGTAGTGGTTCCAGGTTAGCATGTTGCTTAATTTTATTTCGTACGTGAGAATATTGTATAACATATGCAGTCACTTCTATGTAGGATCGAACTGCATCAATTTGGCATCTTCCAGATCTAGTGCTTAAGGTTTCTCTCAAGGGGCATAAAAAAGAGGAATATGGTTTGTAGAATTCTCTCCTGTCGAGCAATGCATGTAAACATCTTCTGGGGACAAAACCATAAAAACGTGGGCCATTTGAGATGGTTCGCGTCTGAGAACGTTCGAAGGACACACTTCCGGTGTCTTACGAGTTACTTTTCTCACACTTGGGACCCAATTTGTTTCATGTGGTACTGCACTTGTCTCTCATTGTCGGTTGTTTTTCCCATATTTGTCGATCATTCAACTTATACACTGGTTATATATATTAGGCGGCGATGGCTTGGTCAAGCTTTGGACAGTTAATTCCAATGAATGCATAGCCACATATGACCGGCATGAAGGAAATGTAACAATTTTATCGTCTTCAACACAAACACATTGTATCATTTTATTTATTTACAAATATGAGTTCTTCAGGCCATGAAATCTGCACACAGTTTACTTTATGTACTAGCATTTCATATAGAGATTGGTTCAAATGAAAAGAATATATATGCACACAGTTCTTCCACACACATTAACTAGTCACACGTTTCAATTTGTTCCTTTTTCCCCTCTAGGTTTGGGCTTTAGCTGTTGGCAAGAAAATAAAAATGCTTGCAACTGGTGGCACTGATGCTGTAATTAATATTTGGCATGATTGCACTGCCACTGAAAAGAAAGAGGCTTTTGAAAAAGTGGCAAGTTTTTATCATAGAAAGCAACATTTTATATTGACACTTCTCCAATATATTTTAAAGTCATCTCCTAGTATCGTTGATAAAGTCATCCAAATCAAGTTTGACAGCGTAAAGTAAACATGAATATTAAAAGTATCACTGTAAAAGTCGATCATTTGAAGGCATGTTAGTTTTTTCTTCATTTTGGAGTGCAAATCGGGTAACTTAGTATCTTTCTTATTATCTCCATAACTAATTAGAAAATTGGCTTATAGTGTGTGTGGCTATTTTATAGGATAATATCTCCATAACTAATTAGAAAATTTGCAAAATGTTTGCTGTTTTGATGTCATCGAATGTTTGTAAAGATTTGTGCACCTGTGTTTCAATATTTTGACCATACTTAAACATCCATTATGAGTGTTGTAGTAAAAGTATATAATAATTAATATTATAGGAAAGATAAGAAAGATTTACCAAAGGTACATAATAACACACATTTTGGTAGCATCATGAAATATTTTTCATTTACAGGCATTGTCAAGTTTTAACCATAACCTCTTTCAGAACATATAATGAATAGTTTTGTACATTTGTTATACCTTTTTATTGGTTTTGAAATTGATATTTTAAATGATTTGGAGTTGTAGTGGGAGCAAGGTGGCAACATGTGGTAGCGTATGTTAATTTGTCATGTTATTACTTAATTGGTATCTCTTTTGGTATATTCCTTGGATACATTGATGGCTATTGGGTCAAGGTAAAGATGAATCTTAAAACTTCTTAATTAACCAATAGAAACTTAAAATTAGGAAGTGTTTGATCTTGTTTTATTTGAAGTTATTATACCCTTTTTAGTTTTGAGGTTGTTTGAGTTTCTACATAGCATGCCTGGTTTACATATTTGAAAATTATTGTTACATGAAAAATTGAAATCATGTTATGCTATATAAAACATTTTCTTATTTTTATAATTATTATTTACGTCCATATTACACTGTGCGTCCTTTTGTATTTTTTAAAACAAATACACTATGAAACATGAATAACTTGTATTGATTTAGTATGAGATACTAAAAATTGCATTTCAGAAAATAATAAATTAAACATTATGTAGACTTATCGAATAATGACTTATCAGGATGGCTTGTGAATATTTTTTGAAATATTCCTTTTTTATGAAGTTAGAAATACAATCGAACCATTTCATTGACTATAGAATCGAATCTTATGTGTGTAGCATGAGATTGGCCTGGTTGTTATTTTATTCATTTAATTTATCATAAATCTAATGGTTCCCACACACATGCCCCCTGTCCTCCTCCTTTTTCTTCCTTTCCTTCTTTTGGATGACCTGATAATTGCAAAGCTACAACTATACATGTTTTATACACCTGATAACAGCAAAGCTAAACTGTACATGTTTTATACAACCGATAATAGCAAAGCCACAACTGTACATGTTTTATACAAGTAAAAATGAAAGAATAAGAAAGGAGTCAAAATCATGTTGCCGCAGCAAGTTTCATAATTTATTTTGGACAAGAAAATGTAAGAACAAATAATTGTTGTTGGGTAACCCAAGAAGAAATTTATTTATGTTCATTTTGTAGCATAACATATGAACACACACTTGAATATTTAGGCAAGAAGTTCAATGGAAAAATAGCTTTGATTATTATGACTGTAGAACAACATATGGTGTAGAATAATATATGCCTTAGTAGAAAAAGAAGCTCAATTCATAAATAACCTAATATTAACTTTAGGTATAGTTTCAAATTCTGAATTTGAATCTTATTTTGAGAACTTTGACTGAATTTGAATGGTTGTGTCATTTTTTGCCGTAATATTTTATTATATGTGCTTTTGCTCCATTCATATAAGAAACGACATTGAATCAATAATCTTTATTTTCATAATGAATTAGGTAATCCACGAGTTTTTGCTAATGTCAGAAACTACCTCGAGAGATTGGATCAGAATTCGACATAGGAACACAAACGAATATATACAAGGTGTTCGATATTTTATGAATTTCGTGAAGCGTCACACCATCTAATTTTGAAATATGTTGTTGTCCTTGTATAAAGTGTAGAAATTCTAAAAAATTGCCTTTTGAAATAGTTGAGAAGCACTTAATTCTAAAAAAATTGTTTCAGCTTTATTCTTGTTATGTGTAAAAGTTTGGAAATGAATATAACTGATAAGTTCGTAAAAAAATGGCATGGTAGATGCGGCCAGATCTGAAAGCAAAAGCGAAGGAAGGAGGACTTGATGTGATAGAAACATATGTGTTTTGGAATGTACACGAACCAATCCAAGGACAAGTGAGCTAATCCATTATCCTTCCAGTATCTTGATTTACAATCAGTTCTTGTGTCTAAGTTATATGGTTATGCATTTTTTTATCAGTTCAATTTTGAAGGAAGAAATGATTTGGTGAGATTGATAAAGGCAGTTCAAGATCAAGGGTTATATGTTTGCCTCAGAATTGGTCCCTTCATTGAAGCAGAATGGAAATATGGGTAATAATTGAGCATATATTTAATAAATTCATACGTATGAATTTTCTGTTAACTAAAGTAGTGTAATACATATAATCATCTCAAGGTTTTGGGTTCGGCTGAGGCATGTGTAAGAGCCATGTTTTGAAAAAGTAGAATCATACAACCTGTGAAATTTCATGCTTATTTAGGACAAAAATATCACTCTTATTTACTTACTAAAGTGGAAATTTTGGTATTTTCTTCTGTGCTGAATTATTTTTATGAATTTTTCGGTGCAGTGGATTTCCATTTTGGTTGCATGATATTCCAGGCATTGTCTATCGATCAGACAACGAACCGTTCAAGGTAATACGAAGAATACAAAATGGTTCTGAAAACCTTAACATTTCAGTTATAATACTAGTGTAATCTACGATATGCCAAACATGTGTGGAGGAAAGTAAAATGTACAATCTGTCATATGTTTACTGCACGTATGAAAAATAAAAAGTACAATGAGTTGATAACTTGATATATTTCCTTCAACTTCAAAATGCAGATTCAAATGCAAAAGTGGGTAACAAAAGTAGTTGACTTATTGAAGTCCGAAAATCTGTATGCTTCTTAAGGTGGTCCAATTATTCTCTCTCAGGTGAAATAACTTCTCCATGCTGAGCAACAAACATATGATTTTGAACTTAAATAAGGATGAATTTATATGGATGCAGATAGAGAATGAATATGATAATGTTCGACCTGCATTCCATGAACGGGGACCTCTATATATAAGTTGGGCAGGTGCAATGGCTGTAAGCCTTAAAACTGGTGTACCTTGGACAATGTGTAAAACTCAAACTGCACCTGAACCTGTGGTTTGTAAATATATTAATTTGCAACTTTATAATAACTAATATGTGCTTTGTTTGAGAATGATAATTACAAGCGATAGGCAATCTGTAGTCTTATTGTCACAAGAGTTGAAAGAGGTTGCTAAGGGCCATCTTGGAACATAGAAAATATGCCACCATAGAGAGGTGATGAATGGGGAAAGAGTTGTATGGGTGGAGAAAGTGTTTGATCCAAAAGCACCTATTTATGAAGCACCACAAAATGGTAATTACAAGCTATTTGATATAATTAATGGAGGTTTTGTTATTTGGCCTGAGTGTCGTGTTCGTTGTTTGTAGGATCTAGAATTTATTTTGAAGTAAAGTTAGAACTTGTAATATTTTGATTTCATACTCTTTAGTTATGTATGATGAACTTGTGAATTTCGAATCTTCCTTTAATTTGTTGTCAAATATTTGTACAATTTAAGTTGTATGTTTGGATGCGTAATTGCTTATTATTATCGAAATTCTATAATTTTTGATATGTATGTACCTATTGTATTATAATAGACAATTCTGTAATGTAAATGCTAGCAAAAATGCAGCTCTACATGGTTTGGTAGCTGTAACGAACATATTCGTTACTAAAGACGAAATTAATAACGAGCATAATCGTTACTATTGATGAAATTTGTAACGAACACGTGTGTTACTAATGATGAAATTTGTAACGGACAAGGTCGTGATAATTTAGAATGACAACCCCTTCTTCTACCATGAAAGGGGAAACTAAGTAACGAAAAATACCCGTTACGAACCAATGCAACTAATAACAAACTTGTTCGTTACAAAAATTTAGATTTCTAACGACAAAGTCTGTTGGTAAGTGATATATCTAATAACGGGTAGAGGCCGTTATAAATATTTGTAACGACATACCTCACGCCTGTACCGCTCACGACTATATATGTTATAAATTTCATTTGTAACGACTATATTCGTTACAAATATACCTTTTTGGTGTAGTGCTAAAGGTAAATTTTTCTAAACTTCATTCCTTTCGTATCTACCTTGTTAGTATTTTATTTCATTAGGATATTCATCCAAGTGTGTTTATCTTGTCTTATCTAAAAATTATCTTTGTCTTCTCTTTACCTTTGTCCCAAAATTCATTTTTTCTTCCTCTGCTAACTCGAAGAAGAGAAAGCCTAATTTCCAGCAGAAGAAGAATTGGCTCAAGCATCCAGGTTAGGGATCTTCATCATCTTCTCCTTCTCAAAGGCAGCCTGTTGACCATTCTACCATCACCTGCTTCAAATGTGATTAGAAGGAACATTATGCCAATAGTTGTCCTACTTTAGCTGGTGCAGCTGTTCTTCCTCCTGCTCAGTTCTGTAAGCCTTTCGGTATATTTGTTATCACCTCTGCATCTTCTCCAGCTCCAACTCCTAGTGATGACCAAGGTACTCTTCAGGGCATCTTTTCTTTATTTCAGCATCTTGTTCGTGTTTTATTTGATACTGGAGCTTCACATAGTTTTACTTCTGTTGATTTGTGTGATAAGTTCGAGCATCTCCTTTCTCCTGAGTATGCTTCTGTACCTTTATGTGTTTCAAATCTAATTGGGGGTCCCGCAAACCTTAATCAGATTTGTAAGCAAGTGAAAATTTTCTATTCTGATCATCGCTTTAGCAGTGATTTCTATGTTCTAGGATTCGATGCTTTTGATTTATTGTTTGGAAGTGATTTTCTAGGTGGGCATGATGCCCATATTTCATGTAAAGCCCGATCTGTTTATCTTGTTGATGATCAAGGAAATCTTTTGATCATTCAGTGTCGCATGCCTCAAGATTTTGTCAGCAATTTTATTTATTCTCTGGATTCTTCTCTTGGTAATCTTCATTCGAGCCATGTGGTCAGATTTTATCCCGATGTATTTGGTGAAGTCACTGCTTTACCTCCTAAGCGGGACATTGATTTCCGTATTGATCTTATTCTTGGAGCTCGACTTGTAGTTCTTCCTCCTAGAAGAATGATAACACGCAAAAAGGTTGAGTTGGGAAAGTAAATTGAGGACTTGTTCTCCAAAGGTCGGATCAGACCTAGCCATTCAGAATGGAAAGCAGCGGTGGTTTTCGTCACTAAGTCTGATGGATCCTTGAGGATGTGTATTGATTATAAGGAGCTGAACAAGCTAACTATGAAAAACATATATCTAATGCCTCGTATCAATGATATGTTTGATCAGCTTTATGGTGCCACTATTTTCTCTCAGCTTGATCTTGCCACAGGTTTCCACCAGCTCAGAGTTGCTGAGGAAAGTATTCCCAAGACTGCTTTCCGTACTGAGAATGGGCTCTATGAATGGTTAGTCATGCCTTTTGGTTTGACTAATGCTCCTACTTTCTTTGTTGATTTGATGAATCGTGTTTTTCGTGATGTGCTTAATAAATTTGTTCTAGTCTTTGTCGATGATATCCTTTTCTTTTCTAAGATCAAGAAAGAGCATGAGTCGCACTTGAAATCTGTTTTGGAGATTCTTAGAAATCATCAATTGAAGGCTAAATTTTCTAAATACCATTTCTGGAAGGATGAAGTCCGATTCCTTGGACATATTGTTTCTAGTAATAGAGTTTCTGTTGATCCAGTCAAGATCGCTGCGATCAATGTAATTCCTTTCTTTCTTTTTTTCCTTCATCATTTAATTATTCTATCTTTTCTTTTGTTCTCATTTCTCCTTATTCTGTTACAGGATTGGGAAACTCCTAAGACTCCTTCTGAGATTCGTAGTTTTCTGGGCCTTGCCGGTTATTACCGGACATTCATTGAGAATTTTCTTGGATTGCTGCTCCTCTCACTGCTTTGACTTGTAAGAACGCTAGGTATCAAGATTATTGTGGATAGAGTGACCAAGTCCGCTCATTTCATTCCGGTCAAGGCTACCTGTTCTGCTTCTAGCTTGTCTGAGATTTACATGAGAGAGACTGTTCATCTCCATGGTGTTCCTCTTAGTATTGTTTGTGATCGTGATCCTACCTTTACTAGTCAGTTTTGGAAAGCGTTTTAGGAATCTTTGGGTACTCATCTGAATCTGAGCACTGCTTACCACCCATAGAAACGGAAAAGAGTGAATTAGATTTCTCGAAGATCTTTTTCGTGCTTGTGTGCTTGATTATGAAGGATCTTGGGTAGATCATCTCCACCATGTTAAACTTATCTATAATAACAGTTATCAGATATAATTTTAATCTTCTTGTCATCTTGTCTTAATCCTATTTCATTCTATCTTTTTCTGTGTTTTCCCGTACCTTATTCCTTTTCGGAGACGAAAATTTTTGAGTGGGGAAGAGTGTAACAACCCTGTATTTTGTGTTTATTTTAATTGTATATTTTAATTGAAATTCCTGATTTAAAAACTTTATTTTTATTTATTAAATGAATAAATTTTGTTATTTTAAATATAAACTTTGATTTTATGTGAATTATAATTCCAAATATGAATAAATAGAATATTTTCCAGAAATGTGAATTTTTTTGCCAATATGGTCGAACTTTGACTTTTACATTTAAAAATTTGAAATTTTGAATTTTATCTTTTATTATGAAAATAAATTAAATTTCAAGTACACTGCTTTTCGTTGCTGCTTTTCGTTTCGTTGGAATCTAATTAATATTGTGAAAGTTATGCTTTTTAAACCATTGTATGTAAATTGATTTATTTAACAAAATTGTTTATTTTAATTTATATAAATAATATTTTTGTTTGTCCTATCATGTTCTAATTTGTGTATATATGTGTAACATGACATGTTATGTATATATTTTATTTGTAAAACATTTTAAAAGTGTAATGGTAATTTTCCAATGTTTATTGTATTTTGTTCACAATTTTTAATTC
Organism: Allium cepa; assembly: GCA_030765085.1. Lineage (NCBI taxonomy): Eukaryota > Viridiplantae > Streptophyta > Magnoliopsida > Asparagales > Amaryllidaceae > Allium > Allium cepa. The sequence continues at coordinate 226,322,695 of CM060938.1, forward strand.
TAGTTTCAGTATAATGAACTATTTTCTTTATTTTCTTTTTATTTTACCCAAGAATAATTGTTTATTTCCTTTTTCTCTTTATTTTTGTTTGCTTTTTATTTTTATTTACTAATTTTATTTTTTTTTATTTTGATTAAAAGAAATTAGAATTTGAAGGGACAAAACCTTTTCATTTCTTGTGACTTTTCGTTAACCTTTGGCTTTTCATTTCTTTTGACCTTTCATTTTACTTTGGCCGTACATTTTTCTATGCATAGCCTATATTTTCATCATCATTCATGTGAGAAACTTCTTAGCATTTCAAAACTTTCGGCCATTCTTACTTCTGAAATTATTTTGCAAGTTTTTTTAATGGCTTTTCTTTCTTACTTTTCTCTTCTCTTCAATTGATTTTGCTTCCTCTTGTGCTCCTCAGCCTCTACCACCCTCTTCTCCAACGACCGCCACAACCACCATACACGGCAGCAGCAACCTCCTTCATCCTTGTCCAGATCTGGCCGTGACCACTAGAAGAAGCAAGCACCTCAAATTTGCAAAGCACTTCACCAAAACATGCCTATCTGAGCCTATATTCCACTATCCCCTTCATTTTTGACCTCGGCCACCATCCTAGAACCACCACAACCTACTAACATCACCTCTGGCCGCAATATAATCTCTGACTTGACATGTACCTTGCATGGCCGAGCCCACTTGACCTTTGGTCGAGCCTAAATGTTGCACCAAACCACTTTATTTTGCCTTGTCTCTATATATTCTTCACCTTGTAACTCCTACCCTTCACATTCCTCTAGTCGTGCATATGTGATGCATATCCAAGCCTATAACAATCATGGCCGAGCATATGATCCCCTAGGCCAAGTAATTGAGTGGTTAAAACAAGGTCAAATCATTTTATTCTTTGTTGCTTCTTATTTAAAATTGTTTCAATATTGTTTTTGTGTTGAATATTTATGTTTATATGGTCTTGTTTTGTTAGTTGAATACAAGATTAATATCTTAGCTCTCTCTCCACTTGAATCAAAAGTCGTGTTGTATCGTACTTTTTTGGATTTATCTGTGTCTTTGATTTGCTAACTCCTGCTTGAAAAGGTGAGTATTCAGTCATGACATTTATACTTATATAATTTGTGAAGTGATGGCAAGTGAATGTGTAGAATTGTTATATCATGTTATACTGCCTATGATGTGAATTATATGATGTTAAACCCTATTATAAACTTGTCACATCATCTGCTATGTTATGTTCTGTCGTATTGTCTATTTATTTCTGTTTCTCACACGGCAAGTTTCCTGTAGAATAGAATCACTATGGGTTGAAATGATACATACTAGAACTTACTCTAGAATAGGGAAAAATTGTTATGGGCTGAAATGTAGGCCTGAGCGATTTTTATTTATTTTATTTGACTTAGGATTGCGGGTTTGAAATGATAGAACCAGGATTTTTCTTTGTAAATTACGGATTGAAATGATACATTATCCATATCACTTGACTTAGGTTAAAAAAAATTATATATACCCGTGGTTATTTTATAGTTTTTATGAAATTTTTAAGTATTTTTAAAATGTAAAAGGATGATAAATTGATTTAAATTTGACTTTAAAATGACTTAATAAAGTGTTATTAATTTTTCTACGAATTAAAATGGTTAAATAAATGAATGTTTAAGTTGAAATTTGAAATATAAATTAATTTTGAAATTTGAGATTTTGTTTAAAATGAATGTTAAGTTAAGAAAATAAAATGGAAAATTAATTTTATATTTTGAAATGGAAATTAAAACTTAAGTGTTAAGTTAAATTTTAAAATGCAAAGAATAGAAAATTGTATGGTTCAATTTAATAAGTGAATGAATTATTAAAAATTTGATTTTATGTATAAAATTTTACTTTATAAAAATCATGATTTAAAGGTTATTTAAATGAACATTTTTGAGTGGAAAAATATGATTTTTATAAGTTTAAAGGGTTAAAATCAAAGTTTATTTTTTTTTGAAATTTCATTGAAAATATGGAAATTTAATTAATAGCACTTCACTAATGTTATCATTTCTGAAGTTAACTTAAAATCTGAAGTAAAGGATATTATAGCACTTTGTAAGTGTTGTAGTTGTAGAAGTGAACTAAAAGGCTAAACTTAACTAAGGGCTATTGTAGCACTTGGTAAGTGCTGTAGTTGTGGAAACTCAAACTTGAATCTGAAACTAATAAAAGAGCTATTGTAGCACTTGTTAAGTGCTGTAGTTGGCTGAAATGAGATTTTTGAATATAATTGAACTATCTTTCACCTAGAATTGAACTATTACAGCAGTTTTTAAATGCTGACTTTGCTGAATTGAATTGTTTTCAAATGTAACTTACCGTAGCATTTTCTAAGTGCTACGAAAGCTGAAATTCCACTGGTTTAATGTATTTAACTGAATAAATGAACTTAGAAAAGAGTAAACTTTTGGAAATTGAATATTTGATTAGTAAGTATAATAACTTCACTTTTAAATAGTTTAAATGAAGTATTTTGATTTGAAATATAAACCCTTTTGAAATGTGATTTGGAATGGTATTTAAAATAAAATATAAATTGAATGAGGTTTTGAAAAGTTATGATATTTTAATATTTTGAAATGGATTGGAAGTGATTTGATCTTTATTCCAATAAATATTTGAATTTGAAATGATATTTGATTTTGAAGTATAAATACCATTTTGAAATGTATAACCACGGGTTATAATAACGATTGGTTGTTAAAGAGATTAGGACAAGATGTGGACATACTCTTTGCCGATACCGAAAACCACTTTAACAATTGTGTATGCGATGGAGATTCCAGAATGAAGTAGAATGATGGAGACGATCCTATTATGGTATAAACGTGGACCCGACTCCCGTGAGTTGGCATAAGGTGGCTAAAATAGGAGCGATCTCGGGCCTGAAGAGGTAGCACCTCTGCTCGGACACATTTCTTCGATATTATACTCTTACTTGTGATTGATTTGATGGCCATCCTCCGACTTTGATTTGGGAGTATGTTCCGAGGTGGGCGTAGTGGCTGCTACGTTACTACCAACCCTTGTGCGTAATTGGTATATCTACCCTGGCATTACCTTGTGTGTCGTGTCACCAACCATAGCGAGCCTTATTGCGAGTTTGATTTGTGTCGTATCTATGGAGTATCTTTTCATAGTCTCCCGATCAGGATATATGCGGGTATTGTATAGACTATTGCACTATTACGTGTTAAGGGGAATATTGGGTCACTCCTTAATGCTACTTTAAAGTAAGTTTATTTTACTGTAGACATTATTATAATAGCGCAATTTCACTACATAGTAAATAGTTTAACGGATCCTTAGAGGATGGGCGGTCCCAAGCATCCTTTAAGTTACGTGTGCACTTACTGCGGTTCACTTGATTTGGTTTACATTGTGTAAGTATATACGTCCTGACTCAAGTGTTTTGTGTTTCTCTTTATGCTCGGGTCTGCCCGAGTATTCACAGCTTTGGATTTCTCTTTCTGGAGCTAGGAATCGCTGGAGATTCTGCTTATCTAGTTATCTATATCTTTCAGTTTCAGTTGTCCTATTTCAGCTCTTGTATTAGCGGACTTCTATGTATTTGGGATTTCTATTGTGTTTGTTTTCAGACTAGGCCTGTCAATGGGTCGAGTTGGGTCGGGTCAACTCGGGGTGCGGGTTGATTTTTAAACGGGTCGGGTCAACCCGTTTATTAAACGGGCGGGTTTCGGGTTGACCCGATTATATATCGGGTGGGTTTCGGGTTGATTCGTGCAACGCGTTAAGTTTAATTTTGTATAAAGAAATGAAAGTGGGCAAGAAAATGTGGAAAGTTGTTAAATGCGTATGTGTAGAAATAAGTGAATGACAACAATACCCTTCTTTTGCAAGCTAAGATGAGAATTTTAGAGCAAAAGAAGGGTATTGTTGTCATTCTTTTATTGCAAGCTAAGATGGGTATGAAAATTTAGGAAGTTGTTACGTGGAAATGGACATGAAAACGTGGGTGTGTGCATGGAAACGTAGGAAGTGGTTAAGCGCAAATGTGTAGGAATAAGTGAATAACAACAATACTATTCTTGTGCAAGCTAAAATGAGAATTGTACAGCAATATCGAGCTTATAAATGGGTTAGTCGGGTCAAATTCGGGTTCACGGGTCAACCCTAAACCCACTCATTTATTAAACGGGTTCTAATGGGTTGACCCAAAAATGACCCGCCTTTTAAACATGTCGGGTTAACCCGCAAATTTCCATGCGGGTTTCGGGTCGTGTAGGAAATTGACAGCCCTATTTCAGACTGATATTATGTATTTGTTTTGAGACTTTGTTATAGTAGCTTCATGAACTACTATGGTATTTTAATTTCCGCTGCGAGTTATTCTGATATTTCTTTGTCTGTGATTTTGTGAATGATTTTATTTGCTCCAAATTTTATTACAATCTGTTATTTTGCATTATTCAAGTCTGATATGTGCGAATTATTGTCGACTTGAATGGTCCAAAATAGTGGGTCATTACACCAAACAATACTAATATTATATTCCAAAACCTTTTGAAAGAAATTTTCAAAATCCCGGAACTTACATTCTAATTTTCCAATTTATATTTACTTTACTTGTAAATCCTATTTTACAATAAATGTTTATAAAATTTCACTACCTAACAAACAAAATATTACATCCAATTATATCATTTATAAAAATTACCTTTTTATATACAAAATTTATACTAGGTAAAATTATTCATTTAACTATATTTCAAAACAAATATTTTGTCGGTCTGCCCTATTTAGTGTTTAGAAATCCCTATCAATGCCATAACATCCTATGTATCGACTGGAATTTATAAATACTAAGCATGACAAATTAACACAATACAAAAACCTTTTAAAACACTAACAAATACACTCTCTTATATATATATACACTCAACAACTCATTCTAGGGTATTACTACCCTATTTCTAATGAGCCAGACCCCACAATGCTAAGGTTATCGCTAAACCAAAGCTCTAATACCAAATTTAACGAACTGCATTTTTGGACGGTTTAAATCGACGATAAACCATACACGTCAGACTCAAACCATTCAAAAAAGCAGATTGCTATGGGTAAATAAGAAAAATCTGAGAAAGAAAGAAACAAACACAAAATCACACAACGGAATGTAAAGATATAATAATCAAATAAACAGTTCATGAAGCTGTTTTACAAATAACATTTGATTACACTTTTACAATACAGAATCAGAGTTACATATAACAGAAATAAATAACAATGCAGCGGAATAACATAATGCGGTGGTATGGATATAATAAATAGTAATAGTACTAAATCTTCATCTTCATCCTCCATAAAAGCAGTCTTTGATACACTGAAAATCTCATACTGAACCGAGCATAATGAAAAGACAAAACACTCGAGTTAGAACTAAAATATATTATGTAAGTTAAATCAACAGTAAACAAATATGAGTGTAATGGCATTAAAGACTTTTATGAGGTTTGACATCTCCTATCCAGTGTCTAACATGAGTGAAGTAACTTAGAGATGTTCGGTATTTCCATCTCCTAAGGATCCGTTAAACTATTCACATACATAGTACAATACGCTATTATAATAGTGTCAACAGTAAACTAAAGTATTAAAATAGCGTTAAGGCGTTACCTATATCCCTCTTACCACATTTTATATATTTGTATAGTCTATACAATACCGTAAGCTCCTCCGTGAGGTTTACCCAGAGAGCACTCCATATGTGTGGTATAAAACAAACTCGTACAAGGCGCGATAAGGCATGTGAACATGGCACTAGAGGCAATGCCAGGGTAGGACTCTACCATTTTGCAGAACCGAGCTGGTGGTAATGCATAGCAGCTACTACCGCCTACCTTGGAACACACTCCCATAATAAAGTCAAGGGGTGGCCACCAAATCAATCACAAAGTCATAATATGGTATTGGAGAAGCATATTCAATCGGAGGTGCGACCTCACTTGGCCCAGATATAGTTTCTGTTTTAGTCACATCTAGTTGACTCACGGGAGTCAGGGCTATGTAAATACCTTATAGAATCGAACATCAAGCCATCCTACTTCATTCTGAAATCTCCACTACGTACACATTTGTTAAAGTGGTTTTCGATATTAGCAGAGAGTATGACAATATCTGATCCCCGTCTCTTTAAAAACCAAACACTTATTTCACACCGAATTGTTCTTTTAAATTTCCAAAATCGTTTCATATATCAAAATATCATATTCTTAAAAGCATATCATTTTCGAAATCATATTTACTTTCCAAAATATATGACATTTGAAATCATGTCACTTTTGAATTTATATTTCCAAAATAGATTAAATCCTCGTTTAAAATCATCATATTCCTCAAATATGTCATTTAAATCCCTACTTATGTTATAACATCATTTAATCATATTCTACTTAAAAATCAAAGATTTAATATAAAACTTCCACTTTACAAAACCTAAAATTCAAAAAATAGTTTAGATAGTTTAAAATAGTTATAAAAGTAGTTTAGTTAGCTTAAAATAGATTACAACATATTAATATAGTTTAAAATAGATTAAAATGGATTAATATAGTTTAAATATATTAAAATAGATTAACATAATTTAAAATAGATTAAAATAGATTAATATAGTTTAAAATCGATTAGAATAGATTAAAATAATATAAAATAGATTAATATAATTTAAAATAGATTAAAATAGTTTAATATAGTTTAACATGGATTAAAGTAGATTAAAATGGGTTAAAATACTTTAAATAGATTTAAAATATATTAAAATACTTTAGAATTTCGGTTTAAACCAATTTCCAATTCCAACCTTCAAACTTGGATTTTCAAAGTAATTCAATTTATATAAATCAATTTCCTTCAAAATATCATTTAATCCAATTCAAGATTTAAGGGTTTTAAGATCGTTAAATTTAACCAATCTGGTGTTCGTATATAATTTTCTACCCTATGGTCAAGTGATACAGATATTTATCATTTCAATCCGCAAAAATTTAAATTTACGGGTACATATTATTTCAACCTGTAATCCCAAATTCCAAATCAATGAAAATCGCTTGAGTTTATCATCTCAACCCATAACGATTTTCTCATATTCTATATATGATCGTTCAGGTATGTATCATTTCAACCCATAGGGATTTTCTAACAATATCTAAGGGAACTTGCAGCGTTATACCAATATAAATACAACATCAAGTCATCCAATATCAACAATTAAACATACATCATAACCATCACCCAAATCAACCGATAAACATTAATAGATAACTGATTACTGTTAATAGGTATTAAATTAACAATTAAATTCAACATTAAATTAAATGATGATTAAATGCAATAAAAGTTAAATTTAACTAAAATGACAATTTAAATATATGATACATCAACCAATAAATTCCAAATCACATCATAAAGTCAATTTAACTAGCATAATATTTTAATAGTTGTGAGTAGGTTAAAACACTCACTTTATGGGTTTCCCTTTTCTTGTCGGATTTGGATCCGCTACTACTTCCTCCTTTTGATTTATTTCCTTGCTATCTTAATCTTCTATTTTTTATAGAAAGTTTTGGAAGAGACAGAGAAGTTTGTATAGATCTAGATTTGAAGAAAAGGATTTGAAAAAAAAAAGAATATTTGGATAAGAAGAAGAAAATTGAAAGAAGATTAAGAATTGAAAAAGAAAAAGAAGCTTTGAAAAAGAAGAAAAATATTTGAAGAATAAGAATAAGAAAACGGAAGCTTTGAAAGATAAAAGGAGATTTGAGGAAGAATAAAAAATGAAGGAGGAGGAAAATGAAGAGAGAGAGAGAGAGAGAGAGATGAGATAGAAGTTTGTTTGGAGGAATGAAGCTATAGAACATGTGATTTGAAAAATGAAATGAGGCTACAGGCATGAAGATGGAAACAAATGAAAAGCTAATAAAGTATATGTAAACAAACTAGTAATTGAAATAAAGTAAGAATATGACAGCCTTAAATGGTAGTATTGAAAGAGGTAAAGTAAAGGAATAAATATATGAATAAAGATAAAAGTAAATCTTCAATTCTTTAATATGAAGCTTTAGAAGAAAGAGTAGCTAATGAAAGGAAACTACATGAACTAATAACTCATGAGCAAAATAAACTTAAAAAATGGAGAATAATAAATGCTAATTAGATGACATGAAAATTAATTTGGAGGTTCACATTAAAAATGGAAAAACCAAAAGGAAAAAACTTCAGGAGTAAATGAACAAATGAGAAACAAATGAAAAGAATGAGACAATTATTAATTAATAAGAAACGAATGCGTAGTCTAATAATTAATGGATGCTCAAATGAAATTTACAAAGAGAACTTGAAAATGAAAAGAAAGAAAATGTGGATGTGATAATAAATGCAAAGTAAATGAAGGGACTACTTATATACTATAAACAAACCTTTGGGATCCAAATTTCAAAACTTACTCTTGTTAATTTACTTCAACAAACCCAAATATACACATATTTATCATTTAATTCTTTATTAAAACATTCGTTTTATGTTAGTATATGTGCATACTCCATTAGCACAATCAATCAATTAACAATCAATCAATCAATTAATCTATTCATTTATTTATGTTATTCAAACCAATTTCATTAATTAATGAATATATATATATATATATATGCAATATAAAATGATTTACTTTACTCTTTTAATGACTGTAACGGTCAAATTAATGCAACAAATTTACAAGTTTTAACCATATATGAAATGGAAAAATAAATATACATGAACATGTGTAATTAATGTACAATTGTTAATTAAAGGCAATTCTAATTGATTCTAGAGCATTTTCATAACCATGAACCCTCTGATATATTTGGAAATTAATGTGTGTGTGAGTATTTTCCTAAAATTCAATTTTTTTTTCAAAATCATATTCATTCAAACTGAAAGTTTTATTTTTATACATCTCAAAATATGCAATTATCTTAACTAAAATGTTCATTCCATATTGACACAAAATGCAAGCTTTTATATTAACCCATTCATTACAATTTCATTTATGTTTCCTTTTAATTGAAACGTTTCAATTAATCTAATTCCAATTCATTTCATTACTAATTTCAACAAATTTTAATTATAAACACTGTTTTCTTTTCATTTATACTAATTCAAACATGTTTTATAAAATTTCATATACAATAAAAATTTTACACTATTTACAAAGTAAATGTTTTTATCTTATTGAAAGTCAACTTCTTCGAGATGCATTTCAAATAACAAATTTTGTTATTATTTCATTAAAACATTCAATCCATCCTTTATTCAAATTGAGCATTTGTTATTCCGGTTAGAAGAAAGCATACAATTTATTCTTTTCAAGTCAAAGTTTAAATTTCATTAAAATCTTTATCTTAATTTAATTTCAAATGTATGTTCTCATGTTGAACTTATTAATTACAATGCACTTGATTTTTCTTTTCAATTAAAGGATTCCAATAACTATTATTGCAGTTTATATTCAATATTAAATTTCAAACTAATTCTCATTATACCACAACTATATACGGTTCATTTCAATTCCAACAATTATTTCTTAAATTATTCCATTCTTATATTAACATATATTATTACAATCAATCATTACCCTATGGGCATAGTTAGCATTAGTTTATATATTATTACATTAATATTCTCCAATTTCATCTTAATTCACATTAACGTAATATTTAATTACATTTAGTCGCAATTTATTCCAAATTAAATTCAATAGATTGATTATATAGGTAACATATAACAATTGTCACCTTTTCTTACTTTAATCATACTTATAAGTTTATTATCTTCAAATAAATGTTATAACTACTTATACCACCCTGATTTTTCCCAATTACAATGAATTACATATTATTTCACCAATTAATTATAAAATTTAATTTATTCCCTTATTTACCATTATATCTAATTAAATTTCAATGGATTAATTAACCATTGTTACAATTTTCCGATTCAAACACATTTCCAATTTTATTGTTAACTAACAAAAAAATAACTTCACATTGATCTTATCTTCTTATTTACATTTCCTAGCCAATGTAACTTTACAATTTATTATAATTATTTGAGATTTCATTCAATTAGTCATTTATAATATTAAATTTACATTATTGAAACCTATTTCTTTATTTACAACCTATAACCAATTTTAATTTTACAATTATTTCAATTAATTGGACATACATTAAAGTAGTTATCAATTGTCTTAAATTAACATTTTTAGCATTACATTATAGTTATTTATTATTAATAAACCATAAATTTTAATTTCTTCCAATATTAAATGAGAAAATCTTATTGAATTCAACGTTGAATTATCGAAAATTACGGCTCGTTGCAACAATCATCATCCAAATGCAACAATCATATGTTAATCACTCATTATAGCAACCGTAGAAATAAAATAAAAATGCAAGTGCACAAACATCCATATGCATATGCTTTAGTGACCTAGTTAGGCTGATCTTTAAGAGATAATAGTGTCTAGTGTGTGTATATACGTCCATTAGCATCCACTAGCATACACATTCAACCACTAGCGTCCATCATACATAAAAAGTTCTCGTAACATGTTTACATTCGGTCCTACCATCCATAGGTTAAATCCTAAGATCTACCCTCCCAAAGGACACTAACGGAAATAATCTATTCAAAACTAAAGAAGGAAATAGAAAATTCAAGACGTACTATCAAAGAGATGCGGATAAGAAGTATGTAATTTCTCCCCAGCCTCCCACGTAGCGTCCTTAATACTATCTCCCCACTGCACCTTAACCAAAGGGACTTCCTTACTCCTAAGCTTCTTTATGTCATGCCCATCAATCTTGGTAGGAATGCGATGAACCGATGCTTCTTTCTCCACTTCAACTTCTTCAAGTGGGCTAGGTTGCACTACCTCTGTTGAATCATGTAAGCACTTTCTCAAGTGTAAAACATAAAAAAACATCATGAAATCCCGTGAACCTCTCTGGTAGCTTTATTCAATACACCATCTTCGCTACCCTTTCTACAATCGGGAACAATCCCACGAATCTGGGAGCAAGTTTCCCAATTGATCCAAACCTCACTACCTTTCTTAGCGGAGACACTTATAAAAACCAAATCTCCTACCTCGAACTCAATATCCCATCTCCGCTTATCTGCATAGGATTTCTATCTATCTTGGGCCGCCTTTATTCTTCTTGTAATCAAATCAATCTTTTACGAAGTCTTTCTACCCATGTCGAGACCAAGTAGCAATCTTTCTGTAGACTCCAACCAACACAAAGGCAACTTGCAAGGTCTTCCACAAAGGGCTTCAAAAGGAGCCATCCTAACGCTAGCCTGAAAATTATTGTTATAAGCGAATTCCACTAAAAGAAGGTGCTTCTCCCAAGTCCCTTCAAAATCAAGAATACACATCCTCAACAAATCCTTAGGAACTCTATTATCTCTCTCCGTTTGTCCATCTGATTGAGGGTGATAGGCCGTGCTCAATCCAATTTGTGTCCCTAAAGCCTCTTACAAGCTCCTCCAAAACTCACAAGCAAAGATAGGGTCTCTGTTGCTCACTATGCTAGAGGGAACTCCATGAAGTCGGACTATCTCACGAACGTATATGGATGCCAAATAAGGTGTTGTCCTCTTACTCTTGACTGAATGAAGTGGGCGCTCTTAGTCAAACGATCTACAATCACCCAAATACTGGTATTCCCCGTCCTAGATCGAGGTAAACCATCTATAAAGTCCATCGAAATGCTATCCCACTTCCATTCAGGTACATCCAATGGTTGAAGCAATCTGCCAGGATTCTGTTACTCCACCTTAACTCTTTGGCACATAAGACACTAAGCCACAAACTCTGCTACATCCTTCTTCATGTCACTCCAATAAAACACTATCTTCATGTCCTTGTACATCTTATCACCACCTGGATGAATAGTCATCCTAGAATGGTGTGCCTCTGCTAGAACTTCTCTCATCAACTCACTAGTGCAAGGGACATAAAGTTTTCCATCTCTCCTTAGCCACCCTTTACTATTGATGGAATAGCGTTGGAGATGTCTAGAGACCTCTCCTCTGCTAATCCTATCCAGAAAATTCACAAGCTCTAAAACATCTTGTTGCCTTGACCCAATCTAATCTATGAGGGTAGGCTTAACCTCAAGTGTTGAAATCTTAGCAAAATCTCTGATAAACTTTCTATAATAACCAGCCAAACCTAGGAAGCTTCTAACTTCGATAGCGTTTTTGGGGGCCTTCCAATCCTGTACTGCAACTATCTTAGTGGGATCCACCGCTAGACCCTCTTTTGAGACTACATGCCCCAAGAAACGCACCTCCTTACGCCAAAAGTGACACTTCGAGAATTTTTCTTTCAACTGTTGAACACGAAGTGTGCGAAGAACCTCCTCAAGATGAATATCATGCTCTTCCATATTCTTAGAAAACACCAGAATGTTGTCCACAAACACTACAACAAACTTATTTAGGACATCTCGAAAGACACAGCTCATCAGATCCACAAAATAGGCTGAGGCATTGGTCAGCCCAAACCGGATAACCAACCACTCAAAGAATCCATGGGATGTCCTAAATGTTTTCTTATCGATGCTATCATCAGCGACCCTAAGCTGAAGAAATCCAGTGGCTAAGTCAAGCTAAGAAAATACTGAAGAGCCAACCAATTGATCGAAAAGATCGTCTATCCTAGGAAGTGGGTAACGGTTCTTCTTCGTGAGCTTATTCAACTCTCTATATTCTATGCAAATTCGAAGGGAACCATCTGCCTTTGTAGCCAAGACGACTGGCTCTCCCTACTTAGATATGCTCCGTCTGATGAAACCTTTCTCTAATAGCTCACAAATCTACTTACTTAACTCCTTCCTCTCCCTAGGAGCCATATGTCTCATGGGCAGTGCCACTGGTATAGCATTATCATCCAGATAGATCCTAAAGTCGATCTCTCTATTAGAAGGTAGCCCCCTAAACTCCTCAAAAACGTTTGGGAAATATTTAACAATCGAAACTGAATCTAACTCTCCAAGTGATGAATCAAGGGAATAAAGGAAGCTCAATATGACTGACCCCTGTGGGTCGTAAGAAACCTCGAGAGTCAATCCCCTACATGTCTCTAGTCCAACGACTCTCCACTCGCAGTCCAATATCGCACCATAAGTGGATAACCAGTCCATCCTCAAAATCATCTTGTATCTCGAAAATTCCAGTACATAGGTGTCACAATCAAACTCTATGGCTAGTATAAAAATTTCAAACCCCTACAAATCATGGATAAATGTGCAGATCCTCCTACGGGGTTGGAAACCTCTATAGGGTCTACAACTAGAGAAATATTTAAGTGCAAACCATCAACCAAGGAACTAGAAATGAAAGAATGCGATGCTCCAGAATCAAAAAGAGTTCGAATAGGAAAATCTGAAATAGAGATCAAACCTTCTACAGAGACTTTCCAACCTTGAGGTTGTCCACTACTAGAAGTTGCTACATCCAAAGCCTGTACTTGCGCCATAGGTGCGCTTGCTCTCTATCCCATCTTCTGAGGGCCAAGCACTACTAAGGTGTCCAGGCTGCCTATAGTTGTAACACCTCTCCTTCATCGTGTCCTTCTTACAGTCCTTTGTGAAATGCCTAACCAATCCACAATTATGATATTTCTCGCCCTTCTTGATATGTCCCTTCTGAGGTCCTCCTCCTTTCTTCTTATCCTTATCCTTCTTATTCTTTCACCACTGTTTCTTAGAGTTTTTCGATTTAGGAACTTCTTAACCTCTTCTTTCTTAGCAACATCTGATATGAGAGCCATTTCCACAAGTGACTCATACGTCACTCACATAGGTACATGTGTCAATGCCAACCCTTGGAGGGGCTGTTTCAAACACTTAGAAAACTTGGTAGCCTTATGCGGTGTATTACAAGCTCTATCCCGAACCATGATAACCTATTAAACTGATTTATATACTCTTCACCGAAAGACTCCCCTGTTTCAAACTAATGAACTTCTCTAACTACATGCTTTCCTCGGCTTGCGACAAGAACTCTCTCTCAAACCTTTCCAAAAATCCAAACTAACCAATGTCTCTACCCTCTATCTCTACAATCTTCCACCAGTAAGAAGCCTCTCCCTTCAACTGCCAAGATGCAAGCTGAACTCTCTGCTCGTCCTCCAATCCTATCAGCCCAAATATCTGCTCTGTATTCCTTAACCAAGTTCATGCCTTTAAGAAATCCTCCATGCCAGAAAATGTCTTGCCTCCTAGACTAGTGAAGTTCTTGCATAGCTTAGAAAAATTAGCTGCTGCAGGTGGATTAATGGGATCTCCATCCACTGGTGTTGCATTAAGTATTTGCCCTTGCTTCTCTGGTGGCATAGCTTAAAGGTATCCACAGAACCAGCCAGGAACTTGGACACCCTCTGGAAGATTTGGGAAGTTCGCCATACTATGCAAAGAAAAGAAAATTTAGGCACGAAAGAATTGAAAAAAAGTTGAACTGGACTTTAAGAGGATTTTTATAAAAACACTTTTATGCTTGAAAACTATTTCTGTAATAAGACTTTCCTTATCAAAAATACTTTTAGTTTGAAAATATGTTATCTTTTGAAAATACTTTACTTTTAAAACAAGTTTTTAGGAATCCTATAAACTTAGGCTCTGATACCAAATGAAACACCCCACACCCCTTAGTATTCCCAAAAAGGGCATACTAAAGGCTGTAGTGCATTATAGGTATAGCTAAAGCATCACAGAGACCAAGATTCATTAGACAAATAAGTAAAAATAGAGAAAAAATTTAAATAATAACTTATCATTCAAAACTAAACTTCATCTCAACATAAGTCATAAAAACATAACATATCTCAAAAACTCAAAATGTCTCATGTCTCATGAAAATACATCCCAGTCTTATAAAATCTGAATATAAAGGTAACAATAATAATACTCCCTCTCACAAGTGCTAATCCATCACAAGCCAAATGAAAAAGATTAAAAGCAAAAGAATACATCTGAAATGAGAAAACTCCGGAAATGAATCTCCAAGCAACTAAATCAACTATCCTTAACTCTGCTGGCCTACTAGGGGAAAATGGGAAAGATAGAGGAGTGGATCAGATAATAAGTCTGATGAGTGAAAGTAATTACTAGTATTTCTAAGCAAGATAAAGATAATAAACTAAGCAATAGGTCTAGCATGAAAGGAAAATACAGAAAAGATAAAGCTCGGATAAATATTGTTTTTGATTCAGGTTGACTGTTTACTTTGATTGTTTGCACTTGTTTTAAACTGATGTGATTAGGCTGAAACCCTAATCCTATCTTAACTGCTAACTTGATTAGGCTGAAATCCTAACCATTAATCAGCCTTTTTTGTCGCTGTTGGGCCACTGCGAACCACTCCTGTTGGTTGCAGCAAAAGACACCTCTTTAGTTCTTAGAATGCAGTAGCGAATTATTTACCCTAATCGATGCTGCATGCTTGGTCTTCGCCAGTACACACTAACTGTCGCCCCTATTTGACCCTTTATTTACCCTAATCAGCATAAGCGTGCCTAGCCTCACCTACGTATGAGACCATCAGTCCTCGACCTAAAAGGGAATGCTGTCGGTACTGGTCCTAACAAACAAATCTTCTAGCTTTGCGCCCCTTTCCCAAATCCCCAGATTTGAGCCTCTACTTATTGGCCACTAATTTACTCTAATCAGCACAAGCGTGTCCCAACCGCACCTACATGTGAAACCATCAGTCATAGATCTGAAAGGGAATGCTACCGGTACATGCCCTACTTCTATATTTGCTTATTAACTTAATCCAAGATTTATTTTTAAAATACGCCTCTTTTGTTATCTCTTCTTTTTAATTATAACATACGTGTTATAATTATTCTTGCAACTTCTACTCTTCTATTTTCTCTTTTTAGTTATAACCACTTATATAAATATGCTTGCAAATATTTTAAATTTGCCTATTTCGGTCCAACTCTATTTTTATTTGAGTTTTCTCATTTTACATCTGATTTCTGTAAGTTTAATGTTATTCTATTTTAATCCACATTTGTGAATTCTTTTCTTTTTAATATTTTATTCGCATCAAAAAGGATTAAATCTCTAAAAAAAGAAACTAACATTTACAGGCTAAATTCCAACTTAAAACAGATGTAAATAACTGTAAATAGTTGAATAAAAATAAACTGAAAAGAGCTTCTAAAATTTATTTAAAAACTAACTATAAATATACTTACATAAAAACCTGTCTTAAAATTGTAGAAAAACTCTAACTATTGAGAACCCTATTATTTTAAATTGCTTACAAATCTAAAATATTACAAAACACTCACATATGGTCCTTAGCTCTAGTCCTACGCCATCATGGATCCACCTCTAGGGCGTAGATTATTCCTATCAAAAAGATTTCCTCCCTAGAAAAATTTTCTATTTAGAGTTTAGCCTCAGGCAATGAACCTTGTTGGGAGAAAATCTAAAGAGAAAAATAGCTAGGCATAGGGTTCTATTTATAGTGTGGCTTAGGGGTCTCAGGCCGTCGGATTTGAAGATTAAATTTGGTGTAACCACGTCATAGGCTCACTAGGAACCGTCAGATGCAGCTACGAATGCATAGGATTTACCAAAAATCAAAATTACTTTCTTCGGCTTGTACTGAGACGTTTTACGTCCATCAAGTTTTGCGGGTCGTCCTATGATCTTTTGCGGTCGACCTATAGGTCGACCCGACCGTAGCATGGGTCAACCCATGCCCTTGTATTTTTTATTATTTTTTTCGTTTTTGTTTATTTAATTCTAATTTCTTGTTTCTCTCATAACTTCTCCATACTGACTCGGATTTCGACAAGTTATATATGAAAATTGCTTGAAAAATTACCATGGACCCGGTAGTGCTGCTTCCGTGGCTCGATTCGAAAGATTTCACAAACTTATTTTATTGTTTAATTAATTCGTTAATTAATTATTATAGCTCAAATTTTGGGTTGTTACATAAAGGCATAAATGGATTTAGGAAGTTATTTCAACTAATTTGGTTTAGAAAAGAAAATTGGTTTGGACATTTTTCCCACCTTGGCAATTTCAGGGACGAAATTCTTTTAAGGGGGAGGATGTAACAACCCAGAATTTTGAAATTAGAATATTTAATTGATTTTAATATTTAAAATTTAATTTTATACATTTAATAACTTGAATTTCAAATATAATGATTTATTGGATAATTTGATTATTGAATTTAAATTGAAAAGCATTTAAATAATTTAAATCTTGGATTTTATTTGGATAAAAAATGATTTAAAGACATATTTAATTTATATTAACGATAATGAAGGTAACTAAACTTTTAAAATTTGATTCAAAAGCGATTAAACAGATTTTGAAAATAACTCGTTTTAATTATGAGTGAAAATAGCCTTTCAAGGCATAATCTCGGATTTCGACGAAACCATATCTTTGGGTTCGTAATAATGAATTATATTATGTCGTATATTTCGTAACAATCAGACATACTATTTGGTCGTACGGGATAGAAACGCGTTGAAATTAATATCAGAAATTTAATATTATAATTGGGTCTAAAAAGCTATCTTCTCCATACCATCGAATTGAGGCTTAAGACTTGTTTCATTGCGTTCGGAATAGGGGTACAACATTAGGGATGCTTGGTGGCACGCCTTTATCAGGTTTCGAAATTAAATATCTAGATATTTTGGAATTTCAAATATATATATATATATATATATATATATATATATTCACATCGTCCGTTTTTCTTTCCTTTTCAGCCACCCTATTCTTCATTTCGGCCAACCTATCCACGTTCACTCATACCTTCCTCTTTATATATTGCACCTGCACCCTTTGTTTAAAAAAAGAAAATATATGTTCATCTTCCTTTAGAAACGTTGCTTCGTCCTACGGCTGTCACCATCTTGGACCACCACAGGCCGTATCAAGGTTCGTCGTCAACTAGGAACTTGCTTATCTCGATGTGATAGACTTAGTGAATGGTTATGATTAGCCAAGAAGGCGCGAGGTGGTAGCTACTGGCAGATGATAGTGAAAGTGGGTAAGTTTCGGATTTATTTATTTTTTGGTGGCGTCGTTGACCGAGGGGCAGAGGGGTCTAAAGAGGAATGGTAGAGGGAAGTCATGGCTACCTAGTTGTGGAGGTGTGATGGTCCCAGGTGATCGGAGGTGGCTGGATTTTCCAATTGAATGAAATTTTTGTTTGGGTTTCTGAGGGGGCTACTGGGCATGATTGTTAATGAGGGTGGCGGCGTTAGTTGTGTTTCAACGAGAGCTATCCATGGTAGGTGAGTGACAGTCCAGGAGAGGGCAAACGTGATGTTAATGGTCGAAGTGTGCCGTGCCTGGAGTCGTATACGAAATGAGAAGGAGGATTAGGGGTAAGGATTAGCAAGGTTAATTACTGATGTAATTAATTTTATTTATTTAATTATTAAAGTTCAAATCTTGTAAAACCTATATTTAATTCATACTAGGTCGGATTTGAATGCAGGTTTTTGCGTTAGAACCATTTTGGCATGAACTACTTTATAGCATGGAATTTGATGGCAATCAGAGATTGTTGAATTTCATGCTGAATTCGAACATTTGTTCAATCCAATCAGAACCAAAACGCAAAAGCGATAATTGAAATAAAGGTGAGTAAATCTCACTCACTTGGGTAATTGGTTTTATTTTAAATAGTTAAAATTTATTTATTGGTTGATTGGATGGATTGATAAACTATTATCAATTAGATGTATATTATATATATTAGTATATAATGGTAGTTGGATTGAATATTTCCTACCGATTGGAGCGAACGAGAACTATGTGCCCTGCATAATATCGGACGACCCTATATTACCATGATATTCCGCCTCGAACCGGGATTGGTATTTTATGTTAACATCTGTGGATGCAGGGAAACAGGTTGGATGGATCCAACTAGATTCCTCAAATATATTGATTGTTTTTTTTTTCATGTATAGTGATATATGATGCGATTGGATAATCTATTATGGATTGTTGTGTGATTTAATATATTGGACAAATAGTAGCACTGGCCCTAATTTTGATATTACAAATACCATAAATAATATTATTTTTTTGAATTTAAAAAGGAAATTCAAAGATGATTTTGGAAATGAAAATATTTATATTGAATTGTGAGATTATTCAAAAATTAATTGAATTGGATAAAATAAATGATTGGGTTTTGGATATTTATTTAGCTATTTCGTAAAGTTGTTTCAAATAGAGAATTTTTAATTGAATATATTTAAACAAACGGATTTTGAATAAGATTCTTAAAATACGAAATAGAAGTCAAAATCAAGATTTAAATGGTTTTTGAATATAATTTTGGTTATTTAAGAAATAGATTTATAAGTGCAATCTTAATTAGAAATTTATTTATAAATAGATTTTTGTAATATAAACCTGTAGAAACTGGAAAGGAGTTTATGAAACTTATAAACAATGTTTATAATAAAGTGGAATGATTATCATTTGATAAATGGGAAATACAATTTATAATGTGAATTTAAAATGATATATGGAAACTGATTTAAAAAGAAATAGAAGATTCTATTTTGGAATTTGGGAATAGTTGTGAATTGGAAATGAGAATCGAATTGTGATAAATCGAGAGAAGTTTACAAATATAAAAATTATGGTTGAATTTTAAAAATAGTTTTATTAAGAGATTAAGGTTTGTTTTTAAAGGGGATTTAATTATTTAAATATTGTTGTTTTAAAACTGTTATTTATATTTAAATTATTCAGAAAGTTGGTTATTCAATATTTAATATTCGTTGAAATGAATTCTAGTTTTTAAAATAAGCTTTGAAAATTGACTATTGTTATTTATGATTGAATTGAAAATTTGTTATCGTTGTTTATTTAAACGGGGTTGATATTTTAAATAATTACTTAAATGTGTTAATTTTTTGTATTCTTTAAAATACTTATTTTATAAATATAGAGTTTTGGAAATTGATTGAAGTTATTTATAAATACTCTCGAGATATGTAATTGGGGTTGTTTTTAGTGGATGTGCTTTATAAGAGGAAATCTTATATTGGAATCCTGAAAACTTAAGGAAATTTAGATACGAGAACTTTAAAATATGAATATGAATTCAAAAAGGAGTTATAAATTGTTAGTTGATCATAAATAAGTATAATCGATAATTTCTTTGAAAATGTAAAAAGAAATTTGAGATAGATTTCGGGAATTTATAAAATGAGCTACAAAGGGGTTGAGGGCTTGCAAATGAATTTGTAAATGTTCATTAAGTAGGTAAAAGGAAAAATCCTATTTTATATGTAATTATACTCATACAATCGATATAAGCCATGAAAGTTCCCTATGTTTTGATATTAGAAATGGTTTTGGAAAATAAACTTGAAACATTTTCCTAAGCATTGGAGTGGAAGGTTTTGGAAGTATATTAACTACGAAAGGATTTATATAGAAATGTTTTTCTAAGTAATGGATTATAAGTTGAAATTGGAATTATTTCTAAGTGATTATATGGTTTGGAAATATCATGTTATGGATATAGTATTTGAAATTGTTTTCAAATATTAAAACATAGAAAGAAATTAAATATATATCTTTCTAAAGATATTTTGAAATAAATGATGAGAAATTTATAACATGGCCTAGTAACTGCTTATTTGATTGTTAAATAACCGACTATCAAATTGTCTAAATTCGTTGATCGTTTCGAAGAGACCGGGATCAGATTTAATTATTCGAAATCCACTTCGATTCGATTTGAGCATTTTAAATTGTGATATCATGAAGATGGTGGAGACGGTGATTTTGGAGATTCGGTTTGTTCAACCCCAGAACAACTTGTATGGATTAATGCTATCAGCACATTCTCATTGAAGGAAAATGAGCATTCTAATTGTAAATTTCTTGAAAGGTAATCGTAGCCTCAAGCCTCGTCAATCGAGAATGACTGAAAATTGGGGTAGATGCATCAAGGCTAAGTGGGTCGCACCCAGTAGGGTATGTTGTCCTCTTTCTAGATTACCCTACATTTACATATTTATGGATTGATTGTGCATGAGATCTCAAAATGGTTGTAAAGCAACCGAGGTGATGGCATATTCGATACTATCCAGTAAGGGGTAGGCCAGTCTTGTGTTGGTAAGGATCGATAGATTCAATCTCGGTACATTTTCTAGATGTGCACCGTGATAGGTGGTACCCCAGTGCCTAGTCATTATATGGAATCTATTCTCCAATAAGAGATGTACGGTTTTAATTGTATACCAATATGCTGAAACGTGAGATGCAAGTATTTTAGCTATTTTATAGTTTATTTTCTATATATACTATTATAATATCAGATGATTTTTTTTATAAAAGTGATTTGGTTATCGTAAGATAACAACCCATCGTGTTTATGTGTGGCGTGGTCTTACGAGATACCTTTGTTTTTCAAAGGAATTTTGAGAATAATTAAACTCAAATTGAGTGTGTTTTACTCACGCAGGTTTTCCAGACTGACTCGGATGTTATTTTATTATAATGCTCGGGTCAGACCGAGCATATTACTGATTCATTGGATGCTTGGAGCTTCAAGATATGAGTTGGAGGCCCAGAGACGTATTCACGTAGATGGTTATATTTTTCCGTTGTTTTCATTAGTGTGTTATCAAAATTTGTGAGACAGGTTATTATAACTCTCCAAGCTGATAATTAGTGATTGTGTGCTCTGATTGATGTTTGTATATTCACATATTACAGTTTTGTTTTATGTAAAGATTTATGGTTTATTATAGATTATTCGTTCTACTATAAGATCCTGTGTTGTTTAGTTTTATTCTTCTTATCTTCTTTTTTCTTAACCCCTAACAATCTGCTTTTTTATTCAATTTGAGTTGACATGTACGGTCTATTATCAGCATAGACTTACAAAAAAGTGGGTCGTTACAAAGTGATTAATAATTATTTATGGCTATTTATTTAGTTATTAGTTATTTAATTAATATTTAGTTAATTAGGGTTAAACTCTTAAACAATTTGGTTTAACCTTAACCAAGTGGCATTAGGAAGTTAATTACTACTTAATCCAGTTCATTAAACCTAATTAGAGTTTAACTATGATTTAATCTTGATTAAAATTGGATTAATTAAGATTTATTTATGATTTAAGCTAATTAAATATACTTTTAACTTTGTAAAGGTGATTTTAAACGTAACAGAACGTGTTTTAATCAATTTTCTTTTTCAAAGTAAATCGATTCCATATCAAATGATCTCTTGTCCACATCGTTAAGTAACCCATATGATTAGGAGAATTAAATGACATCTGTTAGCAAAACAAAACACGATTCTGCTATAGTGCAAGTGATTTGATTATGTGGACATGTGTTAAGCAGAATAAATCCTCATTCTGCTATAAATTGATTGGACATCTATTTAGCAGGATAAATCACCATTCTGTTGTTATATTATTTGGACATGTATATGCTAATTGGTTGTCTTGATATGTTATTCCCTGATTGGATATGAACTGTATTTACATATATGGTAGCTTATGTAAATAATTGTTAAGTGATTTGGGAATCGAATTGAAAATCGAATGGTAACTTAAACTAGTGCTATTGGGATAGCTAAGCCTCTTTTTGAATTTGTAAAGTGTGTTTTGAATTAACTTAAACTCTTTAATCAATTTAGAGTTTAAGGTTTATAAATGATTTCCCAGTTATGCTATTATGTTGTAAATTTATTTTTAAGTAATAACTTATTGACAAAAGGGGTTTTTACTGAATGGTTACTTTAAGTGTTTTACAAAGAATATTTATAAGGGAGTATAGAAAGGTTAATATAAAGAGTTTTAAAAATAGGAAAAAGGTTTATAAACCATTTTAGAGACTTGAAAAGTGGTTTATTAATTAACTTAAAGGTTTATAAAATTGTGTTATAACTTTATTCTGAAAGTTATAAGTTAATTGAAATATGAGATGGGCTTTTAGAAAGGGAATTTTTGATAAAGGATATGCAGAATGTTTTATTTGGAAAAAAATGTTTGGTTATTTAATATGGGATTTGGAAAGAAGATAACTTTGAAAAGTTTATAAATATACTTATACTGATAAGATAAGTATATGATTTGTTTCAAGGCATGAAAAATAAAATGTTTTGGTAATATACTTATAACATTAAGATAAGTATATAAATGTTTCCCAAGTATAAAAGGAAATGTAAAGGGTTTGGGAATAGTGTTTTGAATAGATCTTATGATCAGGTTTATAAAGTGATTTTATTAATTAAAGAGAATTAATAAAGGCTGATTGGATCCCATATGGAAATTAAACCATGATTGGATGTTTGTTTATTTGATAGTTAAATAACAAACTATCAAATCTGGAAAAAACGTAACTTTGGAAATAGCTAGAAAAAACATGAGAATTATACGGTATAGTTACCATCGAAGTTGCTACACTGTGCATATAAACTCGTTTTGTTCTTCTAGGACGAATGATAAGGAAATCCATCCACAAATGGTTAGGGGGTGAACTCTGCTCTTGTCATTTTTTTATTTATTTCCTAAAGAATCGGGGTTGAGTTTACCGAAAATGTTGAAAGTTGTTTCGAATTGACCGGGATCGGATCTGTTTCCATTGGTTGGATTAACGCGATAGGGGGTTCTCGCTTTTTGTTTAGTGGTGAGCAAGAGATTCTTACTCCTACATGTCCCAAAAAGGTAGTATAAGGCCTTGATGGGTTGGTTTGCTAGGTGCTTATAATCACGAGGATGGCCGTAAAAGTAGATTCAAGTACCAGTGTAACGCCACGGTGCTGCTAGGATAGTTGAAAAGCCTACCGGTAGACACTATTGATGGTTGAAAAGCCTAGATCGTTACATTTGGTATCAGAGCTGAAGGTTAAGTGAGAATGTAACGACCCAGAATTTTGAATAATTTAAATTGAAAATATTTAATTAAATTTAAATATTTGAATGATGATTTGATTTGAATTGCAAATTATCAGAATGAGTTTAACGATTAAATTATAGAATTTAATCTATTGAAAGTTGAATAAAAATTTGAATCTTCAATTTTAAGCCGATTAAAAATATTTCAAAGGCTTGTAAAATTTATATTGATAATACTGAAGATAATAGAAGCTTCAGAATTGAATTTGAAAGTGAATTGTTCAGTTTTGAAAATTTAATCGTTCGAATCGATATTTAAAAATAGCCGTCCGAGGCACAGTCTCGGAATTCGACGAAACCAGTTCCATTGGGTCCGGAATATTGAATTATTGCCGGATTTCAAATTTCGTATTTTTTGGAGTTGATATGTGAGCGTACGGTGTGTAAACGCATTTAATTTTTATCGAATTCAATTTAAATTTAAATTTAAATTTAAAAACAAACAGACAGCATCCCTCCTTTCACGCCTAAGATCGCTCCTAACATAACACCTTCGATCGTGGTAACCATCCCTCTGTTATTTTTAAATACCATCTCCTTCTCCCCTCATTTACAAATCAAAGAAAAACAAGAACGAAGAAAAACAAACGATAATGGCCGAACTTTCGTTATTCTTCTCCCCCTCTTCTATTTTTTTTCTTTTCCCTAAATTTGTTCGTTCGAATTAAAATTCATTCATGGCCGCACTTCCTTCAGTTTCAATTTGAAAAAAAAAAAAATCTCAAGAAAGCAATGGCCGCAGAGGAAAAAAAAAGGGGGCAGAAGCCCTAATTCGAAGTCGCAGGCGACATTGAGGCATGAGGTGGGGCGAGGCAATCTCGTGCAGTGGGGCTCGCGACGCCAACGATGGGCGCGCGACTCGAGGAGATGGCGGCGACGTCGTGTAGCTCGCATGCGCGCGCGAGAGGAGGGGGAGCTCGAATTGGTCGCGTGGGTTCGAGGTTGTTCGAGGCAGTGGCCGCGATACTGGGTTGAGCAGCGGCATCTGGGGGATTGATCGCGATCGATGTGGAGGAGCTCGAGTGGTGATGGGTGCGTTCGATCGATTTCAGGTGGCGCCACAAGGAGGTAGTTTTGTTTAAAACATTTTTTTTTAGTTGTTTTTGGAAATTTAAAATTTGCAGTTCAATTGTCTTTGATTCAAGTTATAAAAATATACTATTGTATTTTAAATATAAAAAGTAAAAAAATAATATAAATAGTTAGATATAAACAGAAAAAAAAAATTGGATTGAACAAATTTAATTAAGGGTTCAGTTTGAAATTTCTAGTTAAATTTATTTTAAAGAGGAAAAAAATTAGTTAAAATAATTTATTAAAAAGGAATTTGTTAAAATTTGAAGTATTCGCTTATTTAAAAATCTATTTGTTATAACCAAAAATTATTTGTAAAATAAAATTAGTTAGAGATTTAATTTAATAAAATGATTTATCAAAAGAAATATTATTATTTTTGGAAAAATGGGTTAAGAATAATTTATTAAAAGAAGAGAATTTAGTTTTAAAATTTAATTGTAGTTAAATAAATTTATTTAAGTAAATTTAGTTGAAATTTAAATTTTATTAAATAAATTTGTTAAGAGTAATCTGTGTAAAATTAAAAAGAAAATTTGTTAAGAATTCAAATTCATTTGATAAAATGAATTATTTAAGGAAATTTGATCTTTAAATTAAATAAAGAAATAAATTAATTAAGTTATTAAAGGGTAAGTGATTTTTCACTTAGTTCAAATATTCTATTTAAAAGGAAAATTTATTTATAACAAATTTAATAGTTAAAACCAAAATTTGTTAGTTGATTTAAATTTATAAAAAGGAAATTTAGTTTAATTGAAAATTTCTAGTTAAAATTATTTTAAAAGTAAAATAATTAGTTAAAATAAATTATTAAACAAGAAATTGGTTAATTTAACTATTAAAGGAGAAAAACCGATGAATTAAAAATATCAGATGAAAATTTATTTTTTTCCAATCTGTTTGAACATTAATAAATTGTGTAAATATTTATACAAGGTATAAATGAAGAAAACAAGTTGAATTGGAAGTGGATGGCAAACAGGAATAAAGGTGAGAACTTCTCACTCAAAAGGAATTTTGTTGTTTATTTAAATTTTAAATAGTTAGATTTAAAATTGATTGACTGTGTTGATTGAATGCTTGAATGCTGATTGTTATACATATACATATATATATATATTGGATGTGAATAGACCCTATACGCCGTTAGTAAGCGGAGGTTATT
Source organism: Allium cepa (assembly GCA_030765085.1). Classification (NCBI taxonomy): domain Eukaryota; kingdom Viridiplantae; phylum Streptophyta; class Magnoliopsida; order Asparagales; family Amaryllidaceae; genus Allium; species Allium cepa. Next base: position 226,348,991 of record CM060938.1, read on the forward strand.
TATTACACACATATACTGCGATATTCCACCTCGAAGTGGAATTGGTATTATATTATATATATAGCAATATATATATGTTGGCATATGTATATATTGCAGTTGATTGATTTCCTGCATTTTCTTTTAGTGGATGAGACCCTATTGCGCCGTTAGTAAGCGGATATATTTTATAAAAACCCATATACCGCGATATTCCACCTCGAAGTGGAATGGTATTGTGCTAATGTCTGTGGATGCAGGGAAACAGGTTGGAGGGATCCAACTGGATTCCTCACAAATATTTGTTTGATTCATATATTGTGATATTTGATTGTTATCATGGATGATATATGATGTTTGAAAGTCGTGATTGACTATTGATGTGTTACATCATCGGATCCAAATTTGAAGTTTAAAAATAACGATTTTGATTTCTAAAGTGATTCTTGGAAATATACGTTTATAAAATATTTTTGGAATTGATTCATCTTAAATAAATAAACGTTATAATTTTAATATTATAAAAATTATGATTTATATTAAAAGATTTATAAGTTGATATTTATAAATTTAGAATATCTTGAATTATAAAACGAGCTTTTATAGGTGATAGAATGATTTGTAAATGAATTTCATAAAGGAATGAAATCTATAGAATTTATGAAATTTGTTTATTTTATAAATCAGAATGATGAAATTATAAGGAGCTGAAAGACGTTTTAAAATAGTAATATAAATTGTTTTATACTAAAAGATTTATAAATTGATATTTATAAATTAAAAATATTGGAATTATAAAACGAGCTTTTATAAGTATTAGAAAGAATTGTGAATGAATTTCACTAATGAATGAAACTTATAGAATTATAACGGTGAAGTTCTAAATAGAATTTTATAAATAAAATTTATAAAGTTATTTAGGAAATAGATGTGGATAAATAAATGAATCTTAGAAGTTATAAGATTTATAGATTTGGGAAGTTTGAAGGAATGATTTTGTAAATAAATAAATTATAAGTATTTGACTTATAATATGAATTTTAGTATATCATTGAGATATGAAATTGAATAGATTTATAAAGGAAATTTATAAAAGGAAGTTGTTATAAAATAAATAGAAATAGAATTTATAAACATTGTTTTATAAATCCGCAATGACTTATTTTGATAAGTGAATTGTTGTAATTTATTTATGGAGTTATATTCATGTTTTAGACAGTGAATAATTCTTTAAAATAGAAAGAATAGAAGTGATGAAATTTATTAACAAGTATATTCACGTTTTTGAATAGTGAATATTTTGTTAAAGAAATTTTTTTGGATGTGATGTTTTAAATGGAATTAAAACGACCTAAAGATGTTTTAAAATTACTGAGATTCGAAACCATAGATTTCAACATTTATTGTTGAAATAGACGTTTTCGAGAAATAGAAGGAAATGGTAGATTATAACACTGTTGTTATAATAAATGATTTCCGAAAGGAAATGTTTTGTATAGTATTGGGATTTATATATCTATTTTAATTTCGAATCCCTATACTAGTGATTTTGGGTTGTCGTAACGATGTTTTACGCAACATTCGTTTTGGCCCAAATAAATATGTTTAAGTGAATGATTTCCTTAAGGAATGAAATATATACTTAATTTCGATTAGAGTATATTAAATATTTTCTAAGTATAGAAAATAAAAAGATCTGTGAATTACTTATTTTTAATAAGTATAGAAATGCTTTTCCAATATTAAGTGAATATTTGGAATTTATCTTTTTGAAGATAAATTGAAAATGAATATTAAAAATTGAATGGAAATCGTATATTCATAAATATTTTGGGAATGTAAATTCCTTATGGAATTTATAAATGAAAAGGGGATTTGTTTGAAAATAAATGTTGATTTATTTTTGAAGTGTGAAAACTATATATCTTATAAAGATATTTTTGGGAAATAAATAATTTGGAAAATTATTTGGAATCTGGTGATGTTGGCATATCTATTGATAGTTCAATAACTGACTATCAATATTTACCTTTAAATAGGTATTTGTTGTGAATTGCTTGAATTTGAATGCCACACTTATTTTTTTAAAAATAAGCGCTCACTATTCGGGTTAACCGGGAAAGGACCTTGGGGTCGTATAACCCATTCCGAATATGTGATACGTCTTTATAAATTGCATTCGAAGATCGGTGTTGAAGACCGGATATTTTCGAAAACGAAAGGGTTTCTTGTTGATTGTCTCTGCACTGGCTGATCCCTGGTATTGAGATCTCCATATGTGATGGGAAATCCGAACGTGATTAGAGATTATTCGGATTGCAAGGACTTCTTTGTAAGTGCCTTCGGTTCTGTTCGAGCCCAGAACAGACTTGTATGGATTGTGTGTCTGACATTACAAATTGAGATATAAAGCCGATTTATTTCAAATATATTTCTGTTGGTGGCGGAGAATTTATTCTCTTAGCTTAACACCCTTCTCTGAGACGTACGAGCTCAGAGGTTATATTGTTGAAGTTATCAGCGATATATTCCCAATTTGGTAATGTGACATGCTGAGTGTAGCTGTAAATGATCATTGTGTTGATTATTTGTGATAGGATGATTTATTTGATGTCTATCTTGGTGATCATTTCTATGATCATTTGTTGACCCAAAGCACGGCTTTTTGTATAAAGTGTGTTTTTGTGGACGTGACTTCGTCGAGCCTCACACCCCGTGAATGGTCAAAACAGGAAAGAAGCAGCAAGGTTATGAGGGGTAGCTCCCTTTAGGGTATGTACATTTCCTTCTGGATAGAGGTGGTATCATGGTATGGAGCCCAGATATTTAACCTACGTGGTTACCGCGAATTTATTACTTTGTGGTTGTTGGTTATCGGGATCCCGTGAGAAAGGTCGTTTACGATCGGGGAATGGCGTGCTCGTGTCAGTAGTTACCCAGTTAGGGGTAACCCGGCCTTGTGTTGGTAGAGTTCCGGTTTGGTTCTCGGGGATGTCTTTCCAGAGGCATTCTCATGTGGCAATGGAAAGATCCTTGGCCTGATCATTCGTTGGAAATCCAAAGAAATAATACGAGACTTGTACGGTTTTAGTTGTAGAACCTGCCATCTAATATGGTAGCTATAGTAGGCATAATATAATGGTACCTATGCTGGCTAAGATTTATATTCTACTTTCGAAATATTTTCTACACTATGCACTAGAAATAATAACAAATGTTTTCTTTTAATACGTATCAAGCATCTTTGACTATCATAAGGAGAAATCTTCTCCAAGTCTGCGTTTGCATTGTGTGTGTGGCAGGAGGTCTTATGGTAGTCTCATTTTTAAAAGCATTGCGAATTGAATTTAAAAATATTCCTCTATTTTGATTTTTAAAGTTAAATAAACTGTTTTGAGTTCTCACACCAGTCACATGACTGACTCGGAGTTTATTGTTTTCCTTCCTAAACTCTGGGTGCCCACCAATTTTCACACGGGCAGTCAAGAGTTAAGGTTTATCAGGATATTCTGGAGTTGCTGGAGGCAAGATGGATGGCATGGCGTAATACTAGTATAGTATTTCTTTTTCCGCTGTTGTTTTTATTATTGTACACTCTGATGATATGATGTAATGTAATGTAATAACTGATATAGTTCTTTGTTTAAAGATTATTCATTTATCTATTATATGTTGTTCCGCTGCGAATTGTGAGATTCTGATATTGTTCTGTAGTTTCTTTCTGTTCTATTTTCTATTTTTCTTTTCCCTCTATTTTCTCTCTTCTACCTCTTTTTTTTTTCTTTCCTTCTTTCTTCTCTTAAAAACCATAATGGTTCGGTTTTTCGGCAACGAAAAATCGCTTCCGTTACAGAGAACCTTGGCTTTGGTGGGGTTAACTCATTTGAGATAGAGTAAGTTACACTCTGGAATGAGTTTGAGTGTATATATATGAGAGTGTATTTAATAGTGATTATCGAATGCTTTATATTGTGTTCATTTATTGATTTTGTGGCTTATAAAATCTGGTTTATATAGGGTCTACAACTGTACCGATTTGGGTTCTAGACATTTAAACTAGGAAAATCGACGCAGTATTGTTTTGAAATAGGGTAAATGAAATAATTTTACTCAGGGTATATTTTATATATAAAAGAATTATTTTCACATAGTGTAATATAGTTGGTTGAGGTCTTAGGAGATAATAATATGTTATTATCATTATCATTTAGGGTTTGTTTAATCATGCTCGTCTAGTTGAGTATTGACTATTGTTAGTATGTGTCCTTTTTAAGATATGGGTTGGGTAGATAAGGATTAGGAAAAATATGGAAACGAAAATCTTATGAATTAAATTTCACGGTTCGACTAAAAGGCGTTCGATGTTAATGTTGAGGTAGAATTTGATTTCAAAGTTGGAATATTTTGGGATAAATATTTAAAAATTGTTTAATAGAAGTGATTTATAAATTGGGTTTATATAAGTGTATCATTTAAGTTGGAAGAAATTTATGTTGAAAATCTAAGAACCTAAATCTTGGTGCTTTTGAAAAATGATTTTAAGGTTTTGGGAAAATAATAACAATAAAATTTGAAACCAATTTGATATAAGTATAAATTTTTGGGAATAAAAATGTGAGTAAGAAGTGTTATCTTTGGATTGGTATGGAGAAAAAGTCTTGATTGTTTTGTGATGATCAAAATAATCTTCTAAGTGACGATCAGATGTTTTCCTAGGCGAATGTTATAGTGCACTTAGTGAATTATTCTCTTTATCATTGTACAGTCAAAACAAGCTCAACCCGAACGAACCTAAAGTAAGTTGGAAATAGATGTTTTGTTGGAAAATGTAAAGTATTGTTACAAAAATGAGATTTTGAAATAAAGAGAATATTTTTAAGTTAATTAGTTCGAGTGGCTCGAAAATAACTTAAAATTGGGGAAGGGATGTGTTCAGATGGTAAAAACTTCTCTTGACTATTACCCTTCTTGGTAAGAGAATGTAGGATATTGTTGATAGTACCCAGTTCCTTAGTATCATTTTGGAGTTACTCGGACTATAGATATATATATTTCTATGATTGAAATGTAGAGTTTCATTTGAAAAAGTTTTGAATAAAAGCCGAGTATTTAGATCTTGAGTTTTCTTTGAGAGATAAATTTGAAATGGAATAATGGAATCAGATAAGGATATATGATCTTAGGATGTAGTGGAGTAGCATCTAAGTTGAACCAACGTAGTTTATTAAATGCTTTCATAAATAATTTGGTGGAAATATAAATGGTATTAGGGAGGACCAATTAAGTAAGTGCGTAAGTTGGACATAGATCATTTCTCTTTCCATATTGAGTGATCCAAGATTCGAGTACATGGCTTTGAGGTGTTGCACCGTTCCGAATAAGTATCTATTACTTGACTTTTGACGGAGTGCACTTGATGAGGGTTCTTAGTGTGGGACCAAGGTTTATCATAGTTACAACTATGTAAGGAGAATAAAGGTTCTAAATCAAGGAGCCTGATCGGAGTCAAGACTAGAGAATCGGGCGAGCGATACTAGTTCAAAGGGAAACTTATGTATTCGAGTTGAGATCGAATCATATTTTGCATAAGAATGATCTATGTACATCACATGAGCTGATGTATAGTGTTAAGTGTTTGTGGGATAAGTCGAGGTGTAACTTCAAGACGAAGTTCTTTTAACAGGAAAGAATGTAACGATCTGGAATTTCACTGCTTTGATTAGTGAATATTTAGTTAATTTCAAATACTCAATATATGGGTTTTATAATGAAAATAAACTCATTTTAGTTAATCAATAATGATGGTAAAATAATTTTCAAATTTTGTTTACCAAATTAAATAGTTCGTAGAAAAATAGAAAATGTGACCCAAGAATGTTTTTCGAAATTTCGACCTCTCGTCACTGAAAAGTTGTCGGGAACGTTGTTCGTCTTTGTGCGCTATATATACATATATGTTAGAGTTAATTAACTAGATAATAATACACTTAACAATAAATTATCTTATATTAATTTGGATTGGTAAGTGATGTGACAAGACATAGTTTTAAAAATAATAAACATTTTATATAAATATATATATATATATATTAAGTATCGTAGATTTTGCAATCATTAACCATCACCATATCATCACATCTTAGTTTTAATTAATAATTAAACACACACATATATATATAGTGAATAATGTGACAATTCATAGTTTTTAAATAATATATATATATATATATATATATGTATGTATGTATGTATGTATGTATCTACGTATATATATAAAGAGAGTGATAAGAAACCTGTAGATCTAAAAATAATAACTATTTTGTATATATATATATATAAGTATTGTCACATCTTGAATATTTGTAATGAATAATCATCAGCCATAATTACATGGATGAGGTGACTAAAGAGTAGAGATATGATGCATGAGAGGAGGAAAAGATGTTGATTTGATTTCACATAATGATGACATAGGAAAATTTGCTTATAAATAGCTCCAACCTCCTCTCAATTTACCACTTTTTTCTCCTACCATAACTTCATCATTCCAACCTCAAATGGTAATCTTCTTTTTTTCAAATCACCTGAAATTCCAGTGGCTACAACATTCTAATTGACAACTTTTTTCAATTTCGAAAATAGCTATGTCAAAAGACCCAATCTTTATAAAGCAATATTCTGCCCAGAATTTCAAGTCCGAAAATTATCCTTCTTCTTTTGATCATAATTTCTTCAAACCTAACAAAAAATGAGTGATTCATTTTTTGAAATTATAAAGGAAGGAAATTCCTACGACTTTATTTTTGACTACTTTTCCCATTTTCGTGAGTTGTTGGTCCAGAAACCGGTGGGAAAATGACCTAATTTGGGTTCATTTTCGACAAATTGGTTATAACCAAAAGCTCCTCTACCTTCAAGCTACTACCCCACATCCATCCCTACACCTCGGGCCGAGCCTACATACACCAGAGCCAAGCCCATTTTGAGGGTTACTAGCACTTAAAGTCTTCATCCTTCAAAGCTAGGGAGTCGTTGGCAAGTTTAGCTTAAATTCGGGTAGCTTTTGCAGAAGTTTGGTGAGTAAACTACTCGTTTTTTGTGAAAATGGTAGCTTTATTTATGTCACTATATATGGTGATTATATATTGTAGAATTGGATGATAATCATGTGGTCTGATTATGATTTGGTTGGTTGATTTTACTTTGATTTGGTTGTGGAAATCGATGTTGTATTATAAAGTTAGTTAGCATGTATATATGGATGTATACTTGCAATTTATGATGAAGATGGTTGGTGTTAGTAATATGTTGATTGTAAACATAAGTTGGGGCATGAGGTTGGTAAACAAAGTTAACTACTTTGTATAATTGCGACGGTTATGAGATCCGGTTGGAATCGAAGTTTTTTTTTGAAGTTTAAATTTTTTGAAATGGATTAAAGTTTGTTACTTTAGTTTTAACTTTTTTTAAATGACTTTCTAAAGTGTGTTTCAAATCATGAAGAAGTAAGGGTTTGTGAAGTGGTTCGCAAAGAATATGTTAGAGCGAATTGTTCCCATAGCGATAGTCGCTATGGATGTAGTTCGGCAAAGGTTTGAATTTCTATTTCAAATTTGTTTTGTTTCGAAATTAGTTTACTAAGTTCTTTAAACTTAATTAGTAATATTAAAAAGTCATTAAGTTGTAATATAATTAATTACCTAGTTAGTTAGTTAGTTAAAAGGTAATTAGCACCTAATTAGTAATTAAGAAGGTGATTAAATGTCATTTAAGTTAAGTTAATGACTATAATTGATTTATAAAGTTTTAATTAGTGATTAATGGGGTTAAGAAGTAATTAAGTGATTAATAATTATTTAACTAAGATTAATGGTTATTTATTTATTTATTTATTTAATGGGTTATTTAATTAATATTTAATTAATTAGGGTTAAACTCTTAAACAATTTGGTTTAACCTTAACCAAGTTGCATTTGGAAGTTAATTAGTTTTTAATCAAGTTTATTAAGCCTAATTAGAATTTAATCTCGATTTAATCTTGATTTATATTGGATTAATCAAGATTTAATTAGGCTTTAAGCTAATTAAGTATACTTTTAACTTTTCAAATGTGACTTTAAACTAAACAGATGTGTTTTAATCGATTTTTTTTCAAGTTAATGTATTCCCAATCAAATAATCTCTTGTCTAGACCCTTAAGTAACCTATATGATTAAAATAATTGAATGACATCCGTTAGCAAAACAAAACACCATTCTACTATAGGTAAGTGATTTGATTTTGTGGACATGTATTTAGGAGAATAAATCCCCAATCTGCTATAAATTGATTGAATTGTTTGGACATTTATTTAGCAGGATAAGTCACCATCCCATTATGTTATTTGGACTTGTATATGCCAATTGGTTATATTGATGTGTTATTCCCAGATTGGATATGAACCGTATGTACGTATATGGTAGCTTATATAAATAATTATTAAGTGACTTAGGAATTGGATTGAAATTAAATGGTAACTTAAACAAGTACCATTGTGACTGCTAAGCCTCTTTTTGAATTTGTAAAGTGTGTTTTGAATTAACTTAACTTCTTTAATCAATTTAGAGTTTAAGGTTTATAAATGATTTCCAAGTTATGTTATATGTTGTAAAGTTATTTGTAAGTAATAACTTGTTTATAAAAGGGGTTTTACTGAAGGGTTACTGTAAGTGTTTTACAAATGATATTTATAAAGGAGTATAGAAAGGTTTATATAAAGAGTTTTAAAAATAGGAAAATGGTTTATAAATTATTTCATAGATTTGGAAAGAGGTTTATAAATTAACTTAAAAGTTTATAAAAGTGGGTTATAACTTTATTTTGAAAGTTATAAGTTAATTGAAATATGATATGAGCTTTTAAAAGGGAATTTGATAAAGGACGAGCAGAATGTTTTATTTGGAAAAAATGTTTGGTTATTTAATATAGGATTTAGAAAGATGAAAAGTTTGGAAAGTTTGTAAGTATACTTCTACTGTAAGATAAGTATATGATTTGTTTAAAGGCATGAAAAGTAAAATGTTTTGGTAATATACTTATAACACTGAGATAAGTATATAAATGTTTCCTAAGTATAAACCGAAATGTATATGGTTTGGGAATAGTGTTTTGAAAAGATCTTGTGATCAAGTTTTATAAAGTGTTTTTATTGATTAAAGAGAACTAATAAAGGATTAGCGGATCCCATATGGAAATTAAACCATGATTCGATGTTTGTTTATTTGATAGTTAAATAAGTAACTATCAAATCTGGACAAAACATAACTTTGAAAATATCTGGAAGAATACGAGAATTATACGGTACAGTTACCGTCGAAGGTGCTATGCTATGTGTATAAACTCGTTTCGTTCTTCTATGACGAATGATAAGGAAATTAGTCCACAAATCATTAGGAGGTGAACTCAGCTCTTGTCATTTGTCTATCTATTTCCTAAAAACCGAGGTTGAGTTTACTGAAAATATCGAAAGTTGTTTGGAAGAGACCGGGATTGGATATGCTATCTGAAACCCACTTCGATCTAACTCAAGTGTTTCGAAATAAAGACATCTTAAAGCATGGGATCGAAGAAGGAGCCATTGAAGTGCAAGGGATGCTTGCTACTAATCCTAAGGGTTGTTCCAAAATGAATGTAGTAGAAGTAATGCCTTCGGTTTGTCCTTATCCTGGATAACTTGTATGGATGAATGTTAGCATTGCATTAATTCCTGAAGTGCAGTTCCATTCCAATGTGGATTGCTATTCAAGAAGGTAAAGCATACCTTAAGCCTTATAACTAGGAGGAAGGCAAAAACAGGGCATGTATCAGAGCTATATGGTTAGCTACCATTAGGAGCGTTCACCCCATTCTAGATGTCCTTTTCAGAGTTCGTTTGTGCGCAAACACCGTAATAGTATAAGGCCTCGGTGTCAAGGGGGTGAGGTAATCGGGTCTGCCATATTAAAGGGGAAGACGGCTCTGTATTAGCACCAGTGCATTTTCTAGAGGTGTATCATCAGAACGTAGTCCCTTACCTTGCCATTGTTGGAATCCAATCTCCAATACATGCCTTATGTTATTGATTGTAGAGCCTAGTATGTTAGAATGTGAGATGCAACCATTTCAGTTATTTTATCTATCTACTTTAAACCTAGACACTATGATCATACCACTAGATTTTGATATAATGATTTTGGTTATCATAAAGTATAAACCCATCTGTTTTTATGTGCGGTGTGGTCTTACAAGATACCCTTAGTGAAAAAAATTCCAATATAGAAATCAGTTTGGTTGTTACTTGTTATCGAGTTTTACTCACTCTGTTTTACTAGACTAACCCGGATGTTATTCCATGTAATGCTCGGGTCAGACCGTGCATGGTCAAGACGTATTCACGTATATTTTCTTCCACCGTACTATAAAGCTGCATGTTTTTCAATGTAAGGACAGGTTTCTATAACTGTCCAAATTTAGGATAAGTCTAATGTACTCTGATGTTGTATATATGAATAAGGATGCTTTCTTTTTGTAAAGAACATTGTTGTATTATATATTATTCGCTATATTGTGAGATTTTATGTTTTTTAGTTTTCTTCTATATTCTACCTTCTTCTTTCACCCTAACAAATCGGTATTTTTGGCAATTGAATGTTCGGTGTATAATACAGTAGACGTAGTAGTGTCAATTTTGAGGATCGAAAATCCGGTTCGTTACAATTTCCTACTAGCCGCAATGTCTATATACAATAAATATAGAAAAAACCATCATAACAACTCAAGGTAAGTATCCCTAACCCTATCCTCTATCTACCAAGTGCAGTCTTTCTTATTGTCACTCCACTGAACTTTCACCAATCTGACTGTCAGATCCAGTTCTGCTGCTAAATCTTCCAATGCATTCAGAGCAATTGTAGTCTTTGGATCATGCACATACTTTCTAAGATGAGAAATGTGGAAAACATTATTAACTCCTGCTAAACTACTCAGTACCTCCACCCAGTATGCGAGTTTCCCGATCCTCTCTATAATAGGGAATAATCTAATATATATCGGCACCAATTTCCCTATCTTTTCATACCGTATCGTAATAGTAATGACATGGAATTTCATCACTTTTATTTGTGATTATTTAATTTAATTGAAATATTCAAATATAGATTTTACAATTAAAATAAAATTCTTTTGAATAATAAGTAGAGATGGTGAATTAGTTTTCAAAATTTGTTGCAAAAGTAACTAGTTCGAAGAAAAATCAGAATTAGTTTTTCGGATTTTAGTCGTCGGCTAAAAATTTGTTGGAAAAATGATGTGAATACTATTGTACAGCCGTATGCGTAATCTGCAAATAGGTTTGAGTTATGCTATATATATGTTAGTAACAAAATTGGTCACTAAAAACCTTGAATAGAATTTTATAGAGAGATTAACGAAGAAAGTAAATTAAAACAGAGAAATGACTCAATTGAGTGCAAAAAGAACAATAGAAACGAGAACACCAGATTTATGGTGGTTTGATGTAATTGCCTACATCCACTTTGAATAAAATCTTTATTACTTTCCTAATCACTTGAATACGGATACAATCCGTAAACAAACCACTTGAATACAAGTCTGAATCAAAAACAGGAGAGTATAAAAAATGGCAGAGTTTCCTTAGAATTCTCCCCAAAAAGGTCCCTTCAACTGTGCCACTGCCCCTCTACTTATAGACGAAGGTAGACTGCTTTCCCTACATAGGTCCATGATCAAGACATTTCGGCCCACAGCAAAACCCATGTTCTCCGACCCATGATATTAACCCTTGATGGCCGAACCATTTGCCACCGAGCCACTTTGGCTAAACCAGGGGTCCCTAGATGACGCGAAGCATGCCTCCATATGACTCGAAGAAAATGGCGTTGAAACTCGAAAAAAGGAAGCACCAGGTAACTCGTCGACTCACTTCAGGATGCACTGTCCCAGGTATGCCGACCCATACATGCAAAATCATTATGACCAAACCACAAGCGCTGAACCAGGCCCGACTGACCTATCTTGGCTGAGCCATGCATGACCTTTCTCCCTTGACCGAGAGACATCTGTTGATCCACCTAGACCGAGCCATGTGTGACATTCGTCTTTGACTGAATGGCATCTGCTGATCCACCTAGACTGAGCCATGTGTGACCTTCGTCTTTGACCGAGCGGCATCTGCTGATCCACCTAGACCGAGCCATGTGTGACCTTCGTCTTTGACCGAGCGGCATCTGTTGATCCACCTAAATCGAGCCATGCATGACCTTCGTCTTTGACCGATCCATGTATTCTAACCCACCTTATCCTTCATACCATGACCGAACAACATTATCTTCCCTCCTTTGACCAAGCCATATCGATCCATACCTACCAGCTGCACATACATGCCAAACCATATTGATTGCACCAAACCCTTATATCTCCAGTCTCTTCTTGGCTAGAATGTTATCTAGTGCTAACTATAACTTCTGCAACTGTCGCTTTGTACCTGAGCCAAGTAGCCGGGTAACAATATATAAGTATACTTAAGGATGAGACATATCATAAAATAAATATAATAAATATAAAACACTAAGTTCTTAAGCATTTAAGTCTTTAGTACTTAGAAACTCCTTTTATCTCAACATACACTTACATGCATGTACTTAAGCATACATTTAAAAGATGTTAGGATGAAAGGAAAATATTTTCATTTTTTACTTTCTCTTTTAGGTCCTTTATACACGCACACACACACTTATTTATGCACACTAGTTTATGTATGAGATATATATACACATACTCATCATATTTCAAAAAAGAAAATCTTTATAGGAAAGTGAGAAAGGAAAAAATAAAAAATAAAAAATCTTAAGCAAAGATTCAAGGAGAAATGTGAAAGGCGATCTTACTAATCTTAAACTTTTTTACATTTTTAAAAGATAAACATAAGTGGTATGAAAGATTAAATCTTTGTTGAATTTAAGATTTTATATTTGGTATTGTAGTTGGTTTTAAAAATATTATGCATGTTTAAGTGGTTGATCTAAGAGTATACTTACCGTGAGGAAGCTAAACATTATGTATTTATGCAAACAATCACTTACACGCTTATATTATCTTCTTTGTTTTTATTTTACAAATTCAAAACATACACCATCTCAAGAGTTTAAAAGTCAATATCTCATAAACTACTTGATATTAGATCGAGCTGTCAACTGAAAAGATGTTCATTTAGGTCCATAGTTAGCAATGTTTTATCAATTGTGATGATATGAATTAATTTATTACAGTAAACAAGCAATAAAAAGTTGAACAATCCTAATTTGACAAATAGATTGCATCATCATGTTCATTACATCGATTCTTTATTTTTAGTAGTATCTAGGTGATTTTTAAACTTGGGATTTGGGTTTGAAAATAAGTTGAATAGAACTAGGTTTAATTTGAAACTCCAGGAAGTTTTTGACGATGGGTTGAGTAGTCGAGGTTGGGGGAACTGTGGGACATAGGAAAGACATCAGCGATGGTTATAAGGTTTCAAGTGGAGTGAGGTGATGGTCAAAGCTTGGTTCAGAATTTACGAGTATGCTGCAAGTTAGTCTCAAACGTGGTAGTTTTGGTGATGCTAGGAGAGGTCCATCTCGGTGTAGGTTGGCCAAGAGGTGCGCTAAGGTCTTGGGGTTTGTGTAGCAGTGGCGATGTAGCTGCACGTGGTCGTTGGTCATTTAGGAGGTTGAATTGGCGAAGTTTGATTGCGTACTGATGTGATGAGTGGCAATTTTGCTTGGTGATTTTGAGGAGAAGAAGGTCGGAGCTTGAAGTGGATCGTTGATCGTGATGGTTAGAGCGTGGCGACAATGGAGGTGTTGTTGCGGTGGGTACTCGAGCAAAGCAGCTCGTGTGCATGGCACATCCATGCACAAATGTGGACCGGTAGGAGGAGGAAGATGAGCATTTTTTAGTGCGCTGCCTTATTTCCTTAAATGTTTTGCATTTGGTTTTTGGGAAGAAGGATTTTTTGGTTGAGTGGTTGTGGCGTTGGGCCTTGGCCGTAGAGTTTTATAAAATTAAATTTGGAAATTTATTGTAAATATTAGTTTAAACTTTAACAAATCATAACGCGTCTATACAAAGCCCATTTAAACCCTGGTCTTCGACACTAGACTCATAATATCCAGCGCTACATTTCCATATAAACTTTTGGGAATTTTAATGAAGTATGATTTTATGGTAAATGTATAGTCCTAGGAATAACTACGTTAATTTGTAATTTATCACTGAATTCTCTTAGTGGAATGAAACATGGTTCCGCTAATTAAATTATTAGACATTTGGTTTAGAAGAATAAATCCCAATTCTACCATTTTATTAATTTGGACAATTATTTGTATGTTAGTTAATTTGAACATATAACACGTTATCCGTCAATGTTAATTATGCCATTTATTTATATAATTGTTGCTTATGTAAATAGCAGCAATATAATCTGAATTATTAAGTTGGATTTAAGGGTAGTTTTCCTAAATACCGTTTGTAGCTGCTAAGCTTCTTCTTTTTAATGTTTTAAAGGTTCATTAAAAAATTCTACTATTTAAAGGATAATATAAATTATGTAAGCGTTCGGTTATCATTTGGAATTTACTAACGTTAAAGTAACTTTTATGTAAGTAACAAATATTACGTAATTATTACTTAATTAATAATTATTTCAAGTTAATTATTATCCTATATTAATAATAATTAAGCTAATTTCCATTTTGATAAATAATTATCTTAAGTAATTAATCATTTAAAGTAATAATTTTTATCAATTAGTTAATTATTTTAAATAAGGGTAATTAAGATTAATTAATTATTATTAAAAGGGTTTATCTTAATTAATTACTTATTTAAAAGATATTTTAAGCGGATTAAGTTATCTAGTTAGGAGGTTAAACTTAATTGATCATTTGTTAATCACATTTAATTACTATGTTAATAATGTTGGAAAATAATTAATTATTATATCAATAAGGTTTTGAAATTAATGGATTATTTTATTAAGTATGAGTTTCAAATTAGTTAATTAACCATTATATTAATAATATTTTAAAGTTAATTTATTAGTACAATAATATTTTTAAGTTAATTTAATATGCTATTAGTGATATTTGAAGGTTGATATTTTGAATAAGGTTTAAAGATAATTAACTAAAAAGAAGGATGTTTCTCAATAATAACTTGTTTATTTTAAAAGTGTTTGTAAAATAATCGTTTGGTTTATTAAAGGAACTTTACTAAATGATATTTATTTAAGAGTTTATTTTAAATAAGGAATATTGATAAGCAAGTTCCATAAACAATTTTGTAGATTTTGTAAAGAGTTTTGTATGGGTTTGGAATTTAAGTAAAGGAGATTTCATAAATGAAACAGATTATTTAAAATAAGGCTTAGCGGTTGCTATGGGTAATTAAATCTCTGAATTTCTGCTTGTTTGTTTATTTGATAGCTAAATAACCTACTATCAAATCAGAACCAAAATGTAACTTCGGAAATATCTCGGAGAAATGCATGAGTTATATGACGTGGTCATATTTGATGATCTTGTAATGTACTTATAAATCTCGTTTTGTTCTCCTACGAAAAATGATAGGGAGATCCATCCACTTAAACGGTTAGGGAGTGATCCCTGCTCCTATGTTTGTCTGACTATTTCCAAAAGAATTGGGGTTGAGTTCACTGGAACTATAAAAAGTTGTTTTGAAGTGACCGGGATAGGATAAGTATAATTTTTCTGAAAACCACTTTGATCCAACTCAAATGTTTCGAACTAAAGATATCTTGAAGTTGATTGAAGATTAAGCATTTAAAGTGCATGGGCTACTTGCTACTAGTCCTAAAGGTGATTCCAAAATGGATGTAGTGGAGGTAGTGCTTTTGGTTTTGTTCAGACCCAGAACGAACTTGTATGAATGAATGCGGCACTACATTGCTGCTTGGAGGGCAGTATTAAAATTTCAAGATGGTTGCTATATAAATGGTAACCATAGCCTCAAGCCTCGTCAACCTAGGAATGACTAAAATTAGGGAATATGCTTCAATGCTATGTGGTTCGCTACCATTAGGGTATGGTCATCATCCAGTCTAGATCGATATTTTAGATTATATATGCTTGTGGCCCATTCAAGTTGTTGATCTCAACAAGGTGATGACATATTCGACCCTATCCATTAAGATGCAGGGTCGGTCTTGACTTGTAGGGAGCCCATGTGAGGCTCTCGATTTTTTTTATTTAGAGATGCACTGTGATAGGTGTTATCCCAGTGCCTTGTCATAGTATGGAATCCAATCTCCAATACGATCCATTACGATTTTGATTGTGCTCAACTATGTTGTAATGTGAGATGCAAGCATTTCATCTATTTTATATATTTACTTTGAACACTTAGACATTATTATAATATCACTGGATTTTATATAAAAGTGTTTTGGTTATTATAAGTAAAAACACGTCCGTGTTTATATGAGGCATGGTCTTACGAGATACCTTTGATTTTTAAAGATTTTACAAGTTATAATAAAATAATTCCTTGTGATTTGATTTTCTCACATTGGTTTTACCAGTTTGATTCGAGCATTATTTTTCTTATAATGCTTAGGTCAGCCTGAGCATATTTTCCAGATTTAGCTAGATCCTTTGTAGCTTTCAGGTGATGAGCTAGATTCTCCTAGACTATTCACGCATCTTATATTCTTCCATTATTTCATTTGTTTTGTTTTTGTTTTTATTCGTATCTATCAGGAATTGTAAGGACGGGCTGCTATAAATGTCCAGGCTGATAATAGGTTAATGTACTATGATGATGTGTATAATAAAGATATTTTTTTGTAAAGACTTGTTCATATTATATATATTACTCGTCATGTTTTCTGAGATTCTGTTCTTTCTTTTGCCCCTAATGACCTATCTTTCAGACCATAAATGATCGGCACACCAATACCTAGGATGTATTAAGTGTTATCTTTAGGTGTAAGAAAGGCAAATCGTTACACTTAGTATCAGAGCTTAGGTTGAGTGAACACCTTAGCTTTGGTCAGGTGAACTCATTTGAGATAGGGTAAATGAGACCCTAGGGTGAGTTTGAGTGTATATATTGAGTGTGTATTTGTTAGTGCTATAAAAAATATTTTCTAAAACGTTGATTTATCGATTGAGTGGTTTATGAATTATGGTCGAGAAGTGGGGCACCACAGTGTCGACAGGGTTTCTAAACACTTAAACTAGGCAAATCAATATAGCATCGTTTTAAATTGGTAAATGAAATAATTTTATCTAAGAATATATTTTATATATAAAAGAATAATTTTCAAAAATATAGTTAGTTATATATTATGTGTTGTTGTTAGGAGTTGATAGTATTTAGTTATTATCATATAAGGTTTGACTAGACATGCTTCCCCGGTTCTGAGCATGGCTATTATCTATTAATATATATAGAATCTTCCGAATCCTAGGTTGGGTTGATAGAACTTATGAGAACACTGAAACGAACACCTTATGAATTAAGTTCCACAGTTTGAATGTAAGATGTTCGACGATAATATTGAGTTTAATTTTAATTATAATGAAAGTTATTTATTATAATCAATACAAAGAGACAATTATGAAATGACCTTATGTAAGAAGTGAAATTATATAAATAAGATCTATAAATATAGTTTTTAGATAATGATTTAAAAATGAAAATTTCAGTACCTAAGTTGCAAAGAATTGAAATTATTTTCTTCAAAGTGTGCTAAGGAATAATAGTAGTAATATTTGGTAGTATATTTGGAAAAGAAATTTTCTAATCATATGGTTTATAAATAAAAATGGGTTTAAACTAAGAAATTTAAATTCAAAGCCCGGTGTTTGGAAATAGTTTTTCAAATTCTTGGAAAAAGTAATTCTAACAACCCACTACTTCGAACCATTCAAATCGACAATAATCCACACATGTCGGACATAATTGCTCCAATAACATATTGTTAATTTATAATTGGCAAAACTTATCATATACGGTAAATAAATCAATCATAGAATCATAGGCACAGAGTTTTACAACAATAAGCAGCGGAAAAGATAAATAGCAGTTCATGAAGCTACTACAGAAATAACATAGTCCAAAGCAGAATACATCAGAAATCCCAATACACAGAAGTCTCTAATACAAAAGCAAATGACAAGTCTGTAACATACAATTGAAAATAATAGAAATAAACTAAAAGCTGGAATAGATAAGATAGGTCTTCCAAGCGAACTCCATGATCCAAAAGATAAGTTTCAACAGGTGTGACACTCAGGTTGACCCGAGAGTAAAGCAAAACACAAAACACTCGAGTCAGGATTAACATTCTTGTACAAGTAAATAAAACTCAAGTGAAATGTCAAGTGAAATGCAATATAACTTAAAGGATGTTAGGATTCCATCCTTTAAGGATCCGGTAAACTATCTGCACACATAGTACAATACGCTACATATGTAATGTCTACAGTAAAGTAAAATATCAAAATAGCGTTAAAGCGTTACCTATGTCCCCCTTAACACATTGTATATTCCCGTAGTCTATACAGATACTATATGCTCCACCAAACCAGTGGTTTACTTAGGGTGCGCTCCATAGGTATGGTTCAAACCAAACTTATAGAAGGCGCGATAAGGCGTGTGACAAGGCACACGGAAATGTCCATGGTAGGATTCTACCGTATTGCGGATCAAGACTGGTAGTAACGCATATCAGCTACTATTGCGCATCTCGAGACACACTTCCAATCAAAGATGTGCACACCAAAATCAAATCATAAAAGCAATAGATATGGTTTCGAAGAATTGTGTCCGATAGGAGGTGCAACCTCACTTAGCCCGGTGTGGCTCCTGTTTTGGCCACATTAAGCTGACTCTCGGGAGTCAAGGCTATGTAAAAACCTAATACAGAATCGTTCACTAAACCATCCTACTTCATACTGGAATCTCCACCACATACACAGTTGTTAAAGTGGTTTTCAGTATTTGCAGAGAGTATGACAATATCCGATCCCGGTCTCTTTTGACAGCCAAACACTTATTTCACACCATGGTCATTTTATAAATCACTTTATAAATATTTAAATAAATCTCAAACTACAAGTTTAAATCAAAATTAAATAGTCAATATTTATTTTATTAGATCCTAAAATATTCATTTAATCAACTTTAATTAAATCAAGCTATAAATCATACTTTAAATTTCTAAAATCATTAAGTTCCAAATAAATCCTTATTTAGATTCAATTATTAACCAATTTAAGTTACAAATAAATTCCAACTTACCTTTCCACCATCTTAATTTATTAAAGTTATAAAATTCTATTATATATATATTTCAAATAATTTTTAAAAAAATATTATATATATTAATTAAAAATAAATTTTATAAATATATATTAAATTAAACCTTTTATTTAAATCTATTTTAAATCTTATCCTATATTTTTAAAAATAATAAAATTATAAGTAAAATTTTATAATTTACATTTTTAAACTAAAATTATAATTTTAAAATTTCCAAAGATATAATTTTAATTCTAAATGTACACACACACATATACATACATACATACATACATATATATATATATATATTATATTTCAAAATCAAAACTTATATATTTCCTTTCAAATCCTTGGAAGTCAATTTTCAAAAATAGACCAACAATGTCCGTATATAATTTTCTATCTTATGGTCAAGTGATACAGATATTTATCATTTTAATCCGCAATAATTTAAATTTACGGGTTTATATCATTTAAACCCGCAATCCCAAAACTTCAAAAAATCAATGAAAATCGCTTTGGTTTATCATTTCAACCCATAACGATTTTACTTAATCTATAGTCCATTCAGGTATGCTCATTTCAACCCATAGTGATTCCTAAACCAAGGGAACTTGCAAAGTGAGAGCAATAAAATGAAACAACACAACATATCGATTACTAACTTACATGAGCAATAACAATTCATATAATATAGTTAGTTAACATGTAATGGTGTCTATTTCATAAGTGATCAATTTAAAATATCATATATCATATTTAATAGTTAATAGCTAACAATACTAATTTAACAGCATATTTAAATTGTCATTTCATACGAAATCAATTTATTAAGCCAAAAAACATTAATCTTGAGTGTCACTCACTTTCTATGGCTAGAGAACAATGGAATTGACAAGCAAATGACGCTAATATGGATACGAACACGGCACGTTACTTCAAATAGCTATGACAAGGAAAAATAAATTTAGCATGATGGTTCGATGGAGACAAATATGTATACATATATGATATATATATAAGTTTGTTTTATAATATTAGAAGGGACAAAGATATATGCGTCATATATATATATATATATTATATATAATTATTTGTATATATATAAGTTTCATATGGCTAGCATACATAGTCATGTATGTGCAACATACATACAAACAATATATGGGAATGACAGTAAGGCAAACCGTGCAACATACATATATATAAGCTCATGCTAGCAAAATTACAGAGCATATGCGTACGACCATTGTACGACCATTATACGTATGAATATTCCAGAAATCAACAAGCTCAAAGTAAAGCGTGCACGTGCACACACGCACACACATATATGCAGCACCACTACATATATCTAGTTTTATATATAAATAAGAGAGGAGGAAATCTAGGTCACGGCAAAAGAAAGAGATAAGGGAAACTGGGCATATATAAGCATATATATATATATATATATATGACGGCATATATAGCGTGTATGTGTGTATATATATGTAAAAAAAGAAGGGAAGGTTGTGAATGGTTCATGAAAGCAAGGCCAAAGCGAGGCGGACCTAGTGTAGCACTTGGCCAAGGAGGTGTGGTTTCACGGCAGAGGAGCTTTGGGTGCGGCTGTTGTTTGGGTATGGATCGGGTCGAGGCGAGGAGGACTCGGGTCTAGGTGGTAAGTCAGGGTGGTGGCGATGGTTTCAGGGTGGAGATCAGTTAGGGCAGGAGTGGCGGAGCATGGCTTTTGGATGGATAGGTGGTGGTGGTGGTGGTGTTGAGGTCGTGGTAGGGTTGACTTAGGTGAGTATGTGGCAGATCTAGTGCTCATGTTCAAATTCGGGTCAAAAGAGGAATGTCGTGGGTAAGGCTTCGGGTCACAGGGTATACGCGCGAGTTCCTCTGGCCTAAGAACGAGCCGAGTTTTCACAAACAATTATATGTGTGTGCTTGGCCAAATGTTTTTTGAAGGAGAAGAAGAATGTGCTTTCAGGAACGAAAGTGGAAAGGCTTACCTTTTTATTTTTCCAGAATGAGCAAATGAGGTCAAATGAAAAGGCACACAAATATATATAATAATCAATGATATATGAAGCGCCAAACATTGCTTTTCATACTTTCTTATAGCAATGACTGATTTTATACTCGATTGGAAATTTGGAAAGGCATAGGAAAAACAAAACGACACAAATATGGCACCGATATGACAAACTATTTTTGTTGTTTCCGTTGCGTACTAGACACCGAATTACAGGACTGGATATACAATGGAGATAAGCATGAAGGCGAAAGAATGGTAAACAGATATGAGAGATACGACCGAGTTATAAAAACTCCACTTTTCATTGTCGAAAATGCTGCTAAAATGCTGAAAATTAGATAAACAGAGCTATAGCAGTCCAAATTTGATGAAACGAATTACGACGTCTCACTCAGAAAATGATTTAAAATTTTATTAAAAAAATATTTAGTTTTCAAAAATATTTCATTTTCAACAAATAAACAGATTAAATTGTTGAAAATTAGAATTTCACAAATAACTAGCTTTCATATTTTCATATAAAAATTTACCATTTGCTATATTTAAATAGACGTATTTCAAATATCAAACTTTTATTTCAAAATTTTATTCTTTAAATTTCAAGATAAATTTAGTTAATTACGTTATAAAATCATTATAATTCACAGGTCGTTACACTCTCCCTCACTCAAAACTTTTCGTCCTTGAAAGGAAAAGAGGTAGGAGAACAAAAACAAACTGAAAGATAAGATAAATAAAAAAGAATAGGAGCCAAATAATTCAGAATTCGAAGCATGCATGGATGCCTCGGTTTCCTAGGTGCAATCCCGATCATCCATACTCCACTGTACCTTGACTAGACTGATAGATTTCTTCTGAAGCTGCTTCGTACCTATATCGACAATACGAAGTGGCTTCCTTTTGATAGTGAGATTTGGAATGATGTCCAAATTCTCCAACAAAGTAGGCTGAACAATCAAGGATGGATCATGGAGATACTTGCGAAGGTAAGATATGTAAAACACGTTGTGCACACCCGTCAGCTTCTTCGGCAAATCAACTTTGTAAGCCAAAGGACCAACTCTTTCCAGAATGTGGAAAAGACCAATGAATCTAAGAGCAGGCTTTCCTCTCTAACCAAATCAAACCACATTCTTCAACGATGAGATCTTAAGAAAGACCTAATCACCCATTGAAAACTCCAAATCTCTTCTACGCGTTCCTGCATAGTTCTTCTGCATATCCTAAGAAATCCTCATCTTCCTCCTTATCTCCTCGACCTTGGTAAATTCTTCCAAAATCATATCAGGTCCAAGAACTAAGCAATCACTGGATTCAATCCAATAAGATGGAGATATGCAAGATAGTCTGTAAAGAGCAGCAAATGGAGACATCTCGATACTTGCATGATTTGAAAAGAATGGGATTAATAGATTGACTAAGCTTAAGATGATTCAAATTCAAAGATAGAGTTATACATGATAACTATTATTATAGGTGAACTGTATAAGATCGAGATGATATTCCCAAGATCCTCCATAATCAAGAACACATGCACAAAGAAGATCTTCCATAATCTGATTCACCCTTTCCGTCTGACCATTAGTCTGAGGATGATAAGCCGTATTAAGGTTCAAACGAGTTCCAAGAGCTTCCTGGAAAGCTTTCCAGGACTGGCTGGTAAAGATAGGATCACGATCATAGACAATGTTAGAAGGAACACCATAGAGATGGACAATCTCCCTCATATAAATCTCAGCTAAGCTCGAAGCAGTTCAATTCGACTTGACGAAAAAATGAGTCGATTTGGTCAACTGATCGACAACTACGTAAATACTTTCATTACCCCTTCTTGTCATCGGTAAACCATCAATGAAATCCATAGAAACCTGATCCCACTTCCAAATGGGAATCTTAAGGGGCCGCAACAATACGGTGGTCTTCTGGTGATTGGCCTTAAATTGCTGATAAGTGGCACATCTACTAACAGAGATAGAGATATCTTGCTTCATACCACTCCACCAATACAACTTCTTCATGTCCCGAAACATATTTGTGAAACCTTGATGGATGGAGAGTCTGAACTGATGATTCTCTGTAAGAACCTCTTGTCTTAAACCATCAATATTCGGAACACAAATCTAGCCATTAATCCTCAAAACTCCATTCTGATCAATCTGTGCTTCTAACTCATTCTGATTATCACCTTCTGTACTCCAAATTTTCTCCTTCATAGGCCTAAGCATCGCATCCTCATTCTACTTAGCTACGATTCGATCCAAAAGAGACGAAGAAGCTACAATTTGACACAACAATGCTTTCTTATGACTCAAAGCATCGACCACAACATTGGATTTCCCAGGAGTATAGTTGATGTCGAGATCATAAGGTGCTAAGAACTCAAGCCATCGAACCTGCCTCTGGTTCAAATCCTTTTGGTTGAAGATATACTTGAGGGACTGACGATCGGTGAGAAGCTCAAACTTGGTTCCCAAAAGGTGATGCATCCAAAACTTCAAAGCAAACACTACAGCAAGAAATTCAAGATCATGGGTGGCACAATTAGCTTCATGGGGTTTCAACTGATGACTAGCATAAGCAATGACCTTCCCACTCTGCATCAACACAGCAACCAAACTTTCTCGACTAGCATCGGTGTAAACCGATAATTTTTCACTCCCATTCGAAACGTTGAGAACAAAAGCAGAAGTAAGCTTTTGCTTCAACTCATTAAATGTAGCTTCACGCTTATCACTCCAAACAAACTTGGCATTCTTATGAGTAAAAGCACAGAGAGTGGAGCTATGTGGGAAAAAGTCTCAATAAATCTCCGATAATAACCGGCAAGGCCCAGAAAGCTACAAATATCGGATGGAGTCTTAGGTGTCTCCAAATCCTTGAAATGGATAAGGTGGATACATTCAAAGATAGATAAGATGAGTGAATTCAAAAGACAAAAGGTGGACAGACTTACATTAATCGTGGCAACTTTAACCGGGTCAACCGAGACTCCATTTTCTGAAATAATATGCCCAAGAAATCAGACTTCATCTCTCCAAAAATGGCATTTAGAGAATTTGGATTTCAACTGATGACTCCTAAGAGTTTGGAGAACATGATTCAAATGTGCCATGTGATCCTTCTCTGACTTTGAAAAGACAAGAATATCATCAACGAAAACCAGAATGAACTTGTTAAGAACATTGTGGAAATGTGATTCATAAGATCAACAAAGAAGGAAGGAGCATTGGTTAATACAAAAGGCATGACTAACCATTTATAGAAACCATTCTCTATTCGAAAAGCAGTCTTGGGAATGCTATTCTCAGCAACATGAAGCTAGTGGAAACTGGTGGCAAGATCTAGTTGAGAGAATACTTTAGCTCCGTAGAGCTGAATGAACATATCATTGATACGAGGCATATGATATCGGTTCTTCAAGGTAAGTTTAATCAGTTCTCTATAGTCAACACACATTCTTAAAGAACCATTAGATTTAGTGAAAAAGACCACAGAAGCTCCCCCATTTAGAAAAACTCTGCCTAATCAAACCCTTAGAGAACAAATCCTCAGTATGCTTCTTCAACTCAACTTTCTCTTTGGATGTCATTTGTTCGGAAGGGAGAAAAACTAGTCGGGCTCCAGGAATAAGTTCAATGCAGAATTCAATTTCCCGCTTGAAAGAAAGAGAAGCGACTTCACCAAAAACATCAAGATAATCCCTGACTATAAGGGTGGAGTCAGATCACTAGGCTTAGCATCAAGAGAAAAGATAAAGTTGCCTGTAAAATCCTGAGGCATTCGACATTCAATAACCAAAGGCTCACCCCACTCACTGACTAAGGTAACAGTTCGGGCCTTACAAGAAATGATAGCATAATAACGCTTTAACCAATCACCTCCAAGTGAAATATCAAATGCATCGAAACCTAAAATATAGAAATCTATGGTGAATCGACGTTCCTGTAAAGGAGTGTCACCCCTTTACAAATCATACTAAGATTGGTGGGACCATCGATGGGATTAGTCACACATAATGATGAGTACGCCAATTGAGGTTGCAAAATATGCTCGAATTTATTACAAAGATCAACATATATAAAGCTATGGATGCACCAGTGTCAAATAGAATGCGAACATTATAGTCATGCAAAGAAAATGAGCTCTGAAGGATACCTTGGTTATCACTGGAAAGAGTAGAAGGAGGAGGAGTGGAAGAAGTCATGGAAAAGACTCAAGATGTCATGCCTCTTTGATGCAAGGGAAAATCATTCTGGAAATGGCCAGGCTGAAGGCAAATGTGGCAAAGGATGCTCCTGGTTGCCTGAGGTAGAGGAATAGCAGCTTCAACGGAAGATGTATAGCTGTTGGCATAGTGACTCTGCTGGTCACATTTGAAACAAGTGATTGAAAATAGGTCGAGAGATCGCTTCTGAGGAGCATATCCAATACCATGAATATCCTGCCACTTCTTCTGCTGTTGGAAGTGGGGTTTCCTCTTTTTAGAACCACTGGAAGTACCCTGAGATGTTGAAACTGCCTGCTTTCCCTTGGCAGTAGGGTTCTCGAATCTAGTAGCCATATCTATCAGAGAAGTGAAGGTGCCATGAATATGACTAATTAAGCGGTCATAATACTCTGGGCGAGCACCATGAATAAACTTCTCATTCTTCTTGAGCTAGGTATCAATCAAACTAGGACCAAACTTGGAAAGCACATTGAACTTACTCCCATACTCAGCAAATGTCATATCTCTTTGCTCAAGATCCATGAATTCCCTATACAACTGAGATTTCCTGACTTTGGGCATCCATTTGGTTACAAAAGCATCCTTGAAGAGATGGATCCATGATAAGATAAGATAAGATAAGATAAGATAAAGGAGATAAATTTCAAAGAGATAGATTCAACAGAGATAAGCTGGAAAAGGATAACTAGGGATCTCACCTAAACTGCTGCTAAGTGATATTAGCCTCAATGGCCTGAGTGGTAACACATTCCCACCAATACTATGCGGACTCCTGTAACTGCCAAGTAGCTAGATGATGCATCTGAGCATCAATGATCTCAAGTCCAGTGAAAATACTCTCAAGACTCTTCATCCATTGTTGAGCTTCGATAATACTCTCTGCTTCAATGAACTTGGTACCTCCAAGCCAGGAGTACTCTTTACAAAGTTAGGTGAACCTAACAGGCTGGATAGGTGAAACAAAAGCAATGGGTGGTACATGGACAACTCGTGGTGCAGGAGCATTCCCACGACCTCTACTATGGACATTTCCTCGGTTACTCATCTGGAAAAGACAAGAATTGATTTTAGAACAAGAGTAAAGGTCCAAAAGTTCAAAAGAAATCCTTATAAAAGAAAACTCTTACTCAGAATTTCAAGCACGTACGAATATGACTAAGTAATCAATTCTACTCATTCTAGGATATCGCTACCCTATTTCTAATGAGTTTGTACTCCATATGCTAAGTTTTTCCAAAACCGAGCTCTGATACCAACTATAATGACCCGCTATTTCGAACCATTCAAATCGACAATAATCCACACATGTCAGACATAATTGCTCCAATAATAGATCGTTAATTTATAATTGGCAAAACTTATCATATACAGTAAATCAATCAATCATAGAATCATAGACATAGATTTTGACAAAAATAAGCAATGGAAAACATAAATAGTAGTTCATGAAGCTACTACAGAAATAACATAGTCCAAAACAGAATATATCAGAAACCCCAATACACAGAAGTATCTAACACAAAAGCGAATGACAAGTCTGAAACATACAATTGAAAATAATCGAAATAAACTGAAAGCTGAAATAGATAAGATAGGTTTTCCAAGTGAACTTCAAGCTCCAAAAGATGAGTTTCAACAGCTGTGACACTCAGACTAACCCAAGCGTAAAGCAAAACAAATAACACTGGAGTCAGGATTAACATTCTTATGCAAGTAAATCAAACTCAAGTGAAATGCAATATAACTTAAAGGATGTTGGGATTCCATCCTTTAAGGATCGGTAAACTATCTACGCACATAGGACAATACGCTGCATATATAATGTCTACAGTAAAGTAAAATATCAAAATAGCATTAAAGCGTTACATATATCCCTCTTAACACATTTTATATTCCCGTAGTCCATACAGATACTATAAGCTGCACCAAACCGATGGTTTACACAAGGAGCGCTCCACAGCTACGGTACAAACCAAACTTGTAGAAGGCGCGATAAGGCAAGTGACAAGGCATGTGAGGTAATGCCCAGGGTATGATTCTACCGTTTGTGGATCCAGACTGGTGGTAATGCATAGTAGCTACTTCCGCCCACCTCGAGACACACTCCCAATCAAAATGTGCACACCAAAATCAAATCACAAAAGCAATAGATATGGTTTCGAAGAAATGTGTCCGATAGGAGGTGCGACCTCACTTGGTCCGGCGTGGCTCCTATTTTGGCCACATCAGGCCGACTCTCGGGAGTCAGGGCTACGTAAATACCTCATACATAATCATTCACCAAACCATCCTACTTCATTCTTGAATCTCCACCACGTACATAGTTATTAAAGTGGTTTTCGGTATTGGCAGAGAGTATGATAATATCTGATCCCGGTCTCTTTAACAACCAAACGCTTGTTTCACACCGTGGCCATTTTATAAATCACTTTATAAATATTTAAATAAATCTCAAACTAGAACTTTAAATCAAAATTAAATATTCAACTTTTATTTTATTTAAATCCGAAAGTATTCATTTAATCGTCTTTAATTAAATAGAGCCATAAAACATACTTTAAAATTTTAAAATAATTAAGTTCCAAATAAATCCCTATTTAGATTCAATTATTAACCAATTTAAGTTACAAATAAATTCCAATTTACCTTTCCAACCTTCTTAATTTATTAAAGTTATAAAAATCTATTATATATGTAAATTTTAAATAAACATTATATATTAATTAAAAATAAATTTTATAGAATTATATTAAATTAAACCTTTTATTTAAATCTATTTTAAATCTTATCCTATATATTTAAAAATAATAAAATTATATTTTAAATCTTATCCTATGCATCATTTCAACCCATAGTAATTCCTAAACTAGGGGAACTTGCAGAGTAAGAACAATAAAATGAAATAGCATAGCATATCGATTACTAACATATATGATAAATAACAATTCACATAAAATAGTTAGTCAATATGTAATGGTTTCTATTATATAAGTGATCGATTTAAAATATCACACATCATATTTAACAGTTAATAACTAACAATTCTAATCTAACAACATATTTAAATTTTCATTTCATACGAAATAAATTTACTAAGCATTAGAACATTAATGTGAGTGATTTCTCACCTTTCATGGTTGGAGAACGATCAAATTGACAAGCAACTGACATGGATACGGATATGGACACGACACAATACTTAAAATAGTTGCGACAAGCAAAAATAGATTTAGCATGATAATTCGATGAGGCAAATATATATATATATATATATGTATGTATGATATATATATACATTTGAGTTATAATATAGAAGTGACAAAGATATATACATTATATATATATATATATATAATTCTTTGTATATATATATAAGTTTCGTATCGCTTACGTACGTAGTCATATATATGCAACATGCATACTAACAATATATGGGCACGGCAATAAGGAAAACTGTGCAACATACATACATACATATACATATATACATATATATATATAAGCTCCTGCCAGCAAAATTACAGAGCATATGCATACGACCATTGTATGACCATTATACGTATGAATATGCCTAAAGTCAACATGCTCAAAGTAAAGCGCACACGCACACACATATATCTATTTTTATATATAAACAAGATAGGATGAAATCCAAGTAACGACAAAATAAAGAGAAAATGGAATCTAGGCATATATATAAGCAAAGAAATATATATATCTGTGTGTGTGTGTGTATGTGCATGACAGCATGTATAGCGTGTGTGTGTATATGTGTGTGTGTGTGTGTGTGTGTGTGTGTAAATAAGAAGAGAAGGCTGTGAGTGGTTCACGAAAGCAAGGCTAAGGCGAGGCGGCCCTGGTGTAGTGCTTGGCCAGGGAGGTGTGGGTTCATGGTAGAGGAGCTTCGGGTGCGGCAGTTGTTTGGGTCTAGATCAGGTCGAGGCAAGAAGGACTCGGGTCTGTTTGGTAAGCCAGGATGAGGCGTAGTGTTTATTTGTTAATTAAATTATTGAATTAAATAAGTTGAAGTTGGGTAAAATGTTGAATTTGGGATTCTAAGCATGTTAAAAACAGTTTGAAGGCTTCTGAAATTTATATTAATAACACTGAAGATAATAGAAGTTGTAAAATTGAATTTAAAAGTGGTTTGTTCAGTTTTAAAATTTTATCGTTTAAATTGAATTTAAAAACAGCCTTCCGAGGCACAGTATCAGAATTCGACGAAACCAGTCCCATTGGGTTCGTAATATTGAATTATTATCGGATTTCAAATTTCGTATTGATCGGAGTTAGTGTGTGAGTGTACAGTATATAAACGCGCTGAAAATCTAATTGATATTAATCCAATGAAATTTAATTTAATTAAAATAGAAGTCTTCTCTTATACGCCACTCCTTTCCATTTTTAATTCGTTCCATCCTTATCTTCTATCGTACGCTTCTCGTTCCTTCTAAAATTTGCCTGTTCCTTCTTCGTTCATTTAATTCAACTTCCGGTCAAAATCAAACGAAAAAAATATATAATCATCTCGTTCAAAAACAAATAATGGCCGAAGCCCATATTTTCCTTTCACGTCTTCTTTATTTCACCTCCTTTCAAATTGAAGCTATCCCTTAGTTTTTTAACAGCCGATACTACTAATAAATGGGGACTGCACCCTAATTATATTTTTCTTCAACAAATCGCGGCCCTTTTGTGTCTCGAAGTCAATCGAATCGTTGTAGCTGTGAATCGAACTCGAGCTCGAGAAGCTTGGCCGCGTTCGCGATTTGGGCGGAGATCGTGCGTGATGGAGTGGCGACGCAGAGGTGATGGCGCAGGTGAAGCGAGTCGCTGATTATGGAGTGGTGATTCTCAAGACCTCGAGCTTGTTACAGGGTGCTACTTGATTCGTGGTATCAGAAAGGAGCGACGCTCGATGGAAGGAGCTCGCGTGGCTGTTGGGTTGTTTCTCGATGGATGACGTCGAGACAGTGGAAGGGGGGACGCGGTGGCAGTCGCGATTCGAGTGGTGTGGGTTCGATTCTCTAGGTAATTATCTATTTAATTTTTTTTATCGAATCTATTTAACTGCATATGCGTATATATAAAAAAATGTGTTAACTGTTTTAAATGGAAGTTTAAAATAATTTAACTGTTTTAAAAGGAGGTTTAAAAAAAATGTTAACTGTTTAGTTATAAAATTTCAGAGTTTAAAAATATTTGGTGATGTAGAATAATGTTAACACTATTTTACACATTTATAGAAGATTTTGGAAGGAAATTATATAAGGAATTGGGTGATGAAATTGTACGATAGACTTATTTAATTTATTTTAGTTACTAAAGGAATTTTTTTTAAAGGGAAAAATGTATTGATTTAAATTAAATCAAGTTATTAATAAATTAAAATTTTCTAATGGTAATAAAGTATGTGGTTAATTAAATTATCAAATGGAAGTTGGATGGTTCAATTTGACTCGAATATTAATAAACATCTAATGTTTATACAAGGCAAAAATTTGAAGGAAGCAAGACGAATTGGGTCGGATTGCAAACGTTAAAGGTGAGTTAATCTCACTCGGTTTAAATTTTAAATTTAAAATGATTAAATTTAAATAACTGATTGTATGGTTGAATTGATTGATGTGTTATAGTATAGAATAATTTGAAATTGGTATATTATGTGATGCTAATGTCTGTGGATGCAGGGAAAACAGGTTGGAGGGATCCAACTGGATCCCTCAACATTTATTTGAATTTATTTAATATTCTCTGCTGTGAATATTGATATTCTATGATGAGTTGCATTGGAATATTGAATGTTATGGTTGATTGGATATATTTGAGTAAATGAATTATCAAATTTATATAGATTGGATTTTGAAAAGAGAATAAAGAATTTGAAAGTAAAATAAGTATAGAAAATGTGAATAATTTAAGAATCAATTGGAAAGAAATAAAGTGCCCTTAAATTTTTTAATAAATAAATCTTAAGTTTAGTAAGGGATATTCGAATAATCAAAAGATTTATGAATTTTAAATTTTAGTGTTATTAGTTTAAAAGAATAAACCTTTATTTAAAATTTAAGATTCAATTTATTAAAAAGAATAAAGGAGAAATTTGGAAGAAACCGAAATTGGTATATTTCAGTTAAATGGTATAAAATCAAACGGAAAATAATAATAATAAATATAAAGTCCATAATAAATGAATTTTGAGATAAACTGATAAGTAGAGAAATTTATTTCAAATGGAATAAATTGGGAATCAATTTGGAAAATTGATTTAAGTGATTGAAGTTGGAATTCTCCCTGGATAACCAAGTACGTTTTCAAAGTAAGTTTTTAAATATAAATTAATATTTTTAAAATTTGTTTTAAAAGGTATGTTTTGAAAAATTTATTATTTCTAATATTTATAGTCTAAAGTAAGTATTTTCTCAAATCTGTTATAATAGTAATTACTTTAAAAGTGACTTAGTATTTTGTTTTAAAAGTATAAATCTAGTTTTATATTTATTAAATAACCTTATTTTCAAATATTCATATAGTATGGTATTTTTAATCAATTTTTGATGTAGTTTTAACTTAAACGTGTCAGGTATATTTCAAAGTAAAGTGTTTTAATTATTTTAAAACTCTAGTTTTGTGCTTGGTGATTTCAGAAGAGATAGAAAAATATTTGGGAAAGTTTATTCTGAAAGGAAAGATGGTTTTGAAACTGTTTTCAAAGAATTGAAAATAGAAATATATCTTTAAGGATATTTTGAGATAAATAAATAATTTGGGAAATTATTTATTGTTTGATGGATGTTTGTGAATGTTAATTGATAGTTAAACAACCGACTATCAATATTGGACAAATGCGTTGATCGTTTCGAAGAGACCGGGATCGAGATTTATTTCTCGAAAACCACTTCGATCCGGTTTGTACGTTTTGAGAAAACGATTTTGGATTCGAAAATGGAGCAGTGAAGTGCAAGGGCTAGTCGCTACTAATCCTGAGGATATTTCCAAAATGGATGTAGTAGGAATAGTGTCTTCGGTTCCGTTCGAACCCGGGACAGACTTGTATGGATGAATGCTTGCGGAAAACATCGTCAGGTGGGCGATGGGCATTCTAAGGAATAAATTCTAAAAAGGTAACGCTTAGCCTCAAGCCTCACCAAATGGGAATGACTGAAAATCAGGGGATATGCAGCAAGGCTAGGTAGCACCCAAGCAGGGTGAGGTCATTCCAGTCTAGATGACCCTTTTTATTTTTCGGCTTAGTGGGCGGTTGCCGATCCCAACCACGAGGTGATCTCACTCGGGATTATCCAGTAAGGGGTAATCCCGGCCTTGTGTTGCAGGGGAGCGGGCGTACTCCTCGGTACGGTGATCTTGGCCTTGTACTGTGACAGGTGGTACCCAGTGCCTAGTCATTGGTTGAAAATCCATTTCCCTACGAGCCTTGTACGAGTTTTGTTTGTATTACCCACTCTGTGGCTAGTAGCTGGAATTTAATAATGTAACAATTTCGGCTATTTTATAAGTATTTGTATATAGACCCTATTATAATATCAGAGGATTTCTATGAAAATTGTTTTAGCTATCGTAAGGTAAAAACCCGACATGTTTATTTGTGGCGTGGTCTTAGGAGATGCTTTTGTTTTTCAATGGATTTTGAAACTTTAATAATCAATTGGATGTGATTTCTCACGCTGGTATTCCAGACTGACTCGAGTATTATTTAACTGTAATGCTCGGGTCAGACCGAGTATTATAGAATACAGGTTTTGATGCCGTGAAGCTCAGGAGACGAGCTGGATGACGATACGTACTCACGTACTTGTATATATATATATATATATATATATATATATATTTATATATTTCCGTCATGTTGAGTTGTTGTGTATCCATTTGTATGTTATTGATGTTGAGCTGTGATTGGTGTACTCTGATGATGTAATATATAAACTGATATATTTGATTTTGAGTAAAGATCATATTTATCTATTATATTTTATCCGCTGCGATGGTTAGATTCTGTTGTTGTTTTCTATTTCCTTCTTCTACCTCTTCTTCTTTAACCCAAATGGTTCGTATTTCTATGCAACTTGAGTTGATTTAGGTAGAATAGTGTTGACTCAAGGGGTACGGATTTGCGGGACGTTACATTTGGTATCAGAGCTTAGGTTGATGATAACCTTGGCTCTGGTGGGAATTACTCATAGATAGAGTCTGTAGTACTCTAAAATGAGTTTGAGAGTATTAATAGATATGAGCGCGTATTTGTTAGTGAATAAAAATTTGTTTTATATTGTGTTGATTCATCGGTTGAGTGTTTATGGATTCTGGTCGATATGTGGGACACCATATTATCGATAGGGATTTCTAAACTCTTAAACAAGATAAACCGACACAGTATGGCTTTAAATAGGGTAAATGAAATAATTTTACCCAAATTATTTTTGTATGTAAAGTAAATAATTTTTCTTAAATCCTTATAGTATATATGGATGCTTGGTTGATAGAAAGAGATAAT
This sequence comes from Allium cepa, assembly GCA_030765085.1. Taxonomy (NCBI): domain Eukaryota; kingdom Viridiplantae; phylum Streptophyta; class Magnoliopsida; order Asparagales; family Amaryllidaceae; genus Allium; species Allium cepa. Next base: position 226,383,083 of record CM060938.1, read on the forward strand.
ATTTAATTATTATCATTATGGTATGAGAATTGAATAAGAAATTGAAATAATAACCAAAGATTAAGGAATAAATGAATAAATAAGTGGGATTTGTAAATGTGATTCATAATTGAATAAAGGATTGAAATCATAATTAAGAACTTAAGAAACAAATTCATAAAACTAATGAGATTTGTAAATATAAACTATAATTGTGAATTATAGTGTGATTAATTATTAAAATAAGATAAAATATTAAAATAAGATAAAATTCCAAAGTAATGTTTAAATATAAATTTAAAGAATTTGGAATTTGGGAAACAAATTGGAAATTTAAATTTCCTTTGAATTTGGAAATGTTTCTGGAAGTTCCAGAGTAATGCTTTGGTTGGATTTCGAATTTGGAGTTTGGGAAATTTTTTGAATTGGATTTGAACTTTTGAGAGTTTGGAATTTTTGAAAGAATTTTAGAAAGAGAATGAAAGCATTGAACTCTTTTGGTCGCTATAAAATAACTTCGGTGATGACTGCAGCATCATCGATGTTCATTTTCGAGTTTCCAGAAGAGAAATTGCGACCAAATTGTAATGAATCGAAATTGTTTGCAAAGGGTAAATTTGGTTTTAGAAATGCAAAGGGTTTTGAATATGGTGGATTTCAAAGGGAATTTTGCAATGTTGAAAGATTGTTTAAAATCTGGAATCCTAACTAAGAAGGTTGGTGGCATATAATAAGTTTGATAACTTGTAAATTTGGAATTTGTTGAAATAAAATTCAACTTTGTAAGTAAGTAAAGTGAACCTGAGTACTGGAATTAAAAATAAATTGTGTGAAGTTATATGGAATGGGAAATTTGTCAGGATGGACTAAAAATAATTAATGTTTGAAAATAAAATTTATTGGTCAAATAATGAATTGGTGAATGAATAAATGGATCAACTATTGTACTTATAAAGTGAAGTTGATATTAATAAGAAGAAATTAGAAAATTGTAATCCGGGAATTAAAATTTAACTTAAGTGAATGAAAGTGAAGAAAATATATTTGAATTTAACTTGAAATAAGTATATAAAGTTGAAATTGAAATTGAATTAAATTGGATTGAAATAAAATTTAGCTGAGCATAGGTAATATTGAATGGAATAAAATTCAACTCAAAAAAATGAATGTAAAAATCTAAACTTGGAATATAAAGTAAGATTGAATTCAAAGAAATCAAATAAAATGATTGTTAAGATAAATGAAAAAGAAAATCAAGTATGGAATTATAAATTAGTTGTGTTGTTGAATGAAATTTGAATTGGATTAAAATGGATATGGTGTGAGTTGTAAACTAATCCAAACCAAGCATGAATTGAATGACCTTAAAATTCTAAAATGAATTGTTAATATGAATCGAGTTGTATGGAATTGGATGCATTATTAAAATGATTTGAGATGAAAATAAATTCAATTCGGTATGAATAAATTAAATATAGATTCTCTTTCTAAAATTCTTTCAAAATGGATTAAGTGAGTGGCTAATTGAATTAAACATGATTTGATTAAACGACAATCAAATTGAAATGAGAATGAACTTGGGTATGAAATGGAAGTAAATTAACTTAAGGTAAGGTTAATAAAAGCACGAACGTATACAAAATTTTGAGATGGTTATTAATATATAAGCATGGGATGATGTCGTGTTTAATAAAATGGTTTGGGATCAAATTTTTGGATATGAAAGAAAATGCAATGGAAAGGTTTGTGAATAAATTAAAATGGGAATGCAACTATAGGGTTTGTAAATAAGCTAGATTGGAATGGAATCTATATACATTGAGTTGGAATCAATGTAAATTGGTTATAAAGCTTATGTTATTATTTATTCACATTAATATCGTCGAATTGCTTTAGAAAATTGGTCGTTCGACGAAAATGGAAGAAACAAATTATATGAATCAATAGAAGTTTAATAAATTGGTGTTGGCATTAATTGGAATGAATATGGGTTTGTTTTGCTTAAAATGAATTAAATATAAGCGAGCAAGTTGTAAACGCTTAAACTGAATTGAATAGTATGTAATTTGGATGCAAACAATTTAAACTTGTGTCGAAAACCTTGCATATGTACTTATGAATGTATATCACATACTTTATATGTGAAATCTATGTGTTTGCTATTGGAAATAATTGAAATGTTAATAAATCGCATATATTTAGTACTTACATTTTCAAATTGAGTAAGTACAGGTTCAGAGAAGCCATATGGATGGATTTGATCGCGCTAAATGCAAATTAAATAGGCCGCTTGCTTAAAAATGCTAAATAAAGGTACGCTTACGGAAAAGAATTCAAAATAGGAGATATGAACTGCATATATTGATATATATTGTGATTTCCGGCCTGAGGCCGATGTATATATATATTTGTGCATCCTGCGATATCGCAGAAGTCCCTCCGTACAAAGGAGACTCTGCCAAAAAATTTCGAAAATTTTGGGAGTTAGAATTATTTTTAAAATTTCCACTAACGACTAAGAATTTAAAATTTGTAAGCAAATAAATATGAAGCTGAATGTTGAGATCTAATTTAAAAGCGAGAAAGTAAAGTGGAATTGAAGAAATAGATTGAAGAAAATTAAAGGGAGAAAAGTTGCAAGTAAACTTTTATTTGAAATTTTAAACAAATTAGTAACCGGAATTAATAAAAGAAATGGCTAAGTGCATATGGGTTGAAATAAGACAAATACAATTTAACATTCAAAGGTTGAAGATAAAATTGAATTCAAGTAGAATTGAGAGATGGAAATTTGAAAAAGTATTTAGATTTGAAAGTAATTAGTAAATTGAAGCCAATTGAATTCAAATTGGGTTGTAAAGGCGTAGTGAATGGAAATGGATATAAACTCCAATAGCGAAGTGAAATAAATAAAGAAGCATATTAAATACTTATACTAAACTTAAGTAAGGATTGGTGTCTTCTCAATTGGAAATGGATACTGCAAATATATTCTAAGTTGATATTCGAATGAATAGATATTGACATTGGGTAAGGAAGTCGATAACATGCTTTGAATGTTGTGATTGGATATTAGTGCTAAGCAGGATATGTAGGTTTTATAAAGGGGAAGGAATTGATATTTTGATTCCGAAAGATAAATCTGAAATGCTCGACAAAAAGGTATGTGTTTAAATTTCTGTATGAAATTGATTGGGTTTTTGGATCTAGCCACTTGGCTTTTTGTTTTCTTTTGAGATTTGGGAGGCCGTAGAGCCATTTTGTAGTTGTACCGAGCTAGCCGCGCAAAGGAGACGCTGACGAAATTTTTCGAAAATTTAGGGAGTTAGAAAAATTTTGAGAAAATTTTGATAATTCAAAGTTGGTTTTAAAATGTGAAATTCGAATCGATAAGTAAGCGATTATGTTTGAGGCTTATGGGTAAGTTTAGGAAATTAGGAAGAGGGATAGTGCCTTTAATAAAAGGTGGTTTTGAAAGGTCATTGAAAACTATTTGGGTCGAGGAAATAGATAATGGGTTATGGATCATTCTTCCTAACTAGTAATTTCGGGGACGAAATTCTTTTAAGGGGGAAGAAATGTGACGACCCGGAATTTTCGAGCATTTGAAATAAGGATATTTAATTAATTTTAAATATTTGAAGGGTTAATTATAACTTGAATTCCAAATATCACAATTTATTTGTTAATTAAATTATTGAATTAAATAAGTTGAAGTTGGGAAAAATGTTGAATCTGGCATTCTAAGCGTGTTAAAAACAGTTTGAAGGATTGTGAAATTTATATTAATAACACTGAAGATAATAGAAGTTGTAAAATTGAATTTAAAAGTGGTTTGTTCAGTTTTAAAATTTTATCGTTTAAATTGAATTTAAAAACAGCCTTCCGAGGCACAGTCTCAGAATTCGACGAAACCAGTCCCATTGGGTCCGTAATATTGAATTATTATCGGATTTCAAATTTCGTATTGATCGGAGTTAGTGTGTGAGTGTACGGTATATAAACGCGCTGAAAATCTAATTGATATTAATCCAATGAAATTTAATTTAATTAAAATAGAAGTCTTCTCTTATACGCCACTCCTTTCCATTTTTAATTCGTTCCATCCTTATCTTCTATCGTACGCTTCTCGTTCCTTCTAAAATTTGCCTGTTCCTTCTTCGTTCATTTAATTCAACTTCCAGTCAAAATCAAACGAAAAAAAAATATAATCATCTCATTCAAAAACAAATAATGGCCGAAGCCCTTATTTTCCTTTCACGTCTTCTTTATTTCACCTCCTTTCAAATTGAAGCTATCCCTTGGTTTTTTAACAACCGATACTGCTAATAAATGGGGACTGCACCCTAATTATATTTTTCTTCAACAAATCGCAGCCCTTGTGTGTCTCGAAGTCAATCGAATCGTTGTAGCTGTGAATCGAACTCGAGCTTGAGAAGCTTGGTCGCGTTCGCGATTTGGGCGGAGATCATGCGTGATGGAGTGGCGACGCAGAGGTGATGGCGCAGGTGAAGCGAGTCGCTGATTATGGAGTGGTGATTCTCATGACCTCGAGCTTGTTACAGGGTGCTACGTGATTCGTGGTATCAGAAAGGAGCGACGCTCGATGAAAGGAGCTCGCGTGACTGTTGGGTTGTTTCTCGATGGATGACGTCGAGGCAGTGGAAGGGGGGACGCGGTGGCAGTCGCGATTCGAGTGGTGTGGGTTCGATCCTCTAGGTAATTATCTTTTTTTTTATCGAATCTATTTAACTGCATATGTGTATATATAAAAAAATGTGTTAACTGTTTTAAATGGAAGTTTAAAATAATTTAACTGTTTTAAAAGGAAGTTTAAAAAAAAGTTAACTTTTAGTTATAAAATTTCAGATTTTAAAAATATTTGGTGATGTAGAATAATGTTAACACTATTTTACACATTTATAGAAGATTTTGGAAGGAAATTATATAAGGAATTGGGTGATGAAATTGTACGATAGACTTATTTAATTTATTTTAGTTACTAAAGGAATTTTTTTTAAAGGGAAAAATGTATTGATTTAAATTAAATCAAGTTATTAATAAATTAAAATTTTCTAATGGTAATAAAGTATGTGGTTAATTTAATTATCAAATGGAAGTTGGATGGTTCAATTTGACTCGAATATTAATAAACATCTAATGTTTATACAAGGTAAAAATTTGAATGAAGCAAGACGAATTGGGTCGGATTGCAAACGTTAAAGGTGAGTTAATCTCACTCGGTTTAAATTTTAAATTTAAAATGATTAAATTTAAATAACTGATTGTATGGTTGAATTGATTGATGTGTTATAGTATAGAATAATTTGAAATTGGTATATTATGTGATGCTAATGTCTATGGATGCAGGGAAAACAGGTTGGAGGGATCCAACTGGATCCCTCAACATTTATTTGAATTTATTTAATATTCTCTGCTGTGAATATTGATATTCTATGATGAGTTGCATTGGAATATTGAATGTTATGGTTGATTGGATATATTTGAGTAAATGAATTATCAAATTTATATAGATTGGATTTTGAAAAGAGAATAAAAGAATTTGTAAGTAAAATAAGTATAGAAAATGTGAATAAATTTAAGAATCAATTGGAAAGAAATAAAGCGCCCTTAAAATTTTTAATAAATAAATCTTAAGTTTAGTAAGGGATATTCGAATAATCAGAAGATTTATGAATTTTAAATTTTAGTGTTACTGGTTTAAAAGAATAAACCTTTATTTAAAATTTAAGATTCAATTTATTAAAAAGAATAAAGAAGAAATTTGGAAGAAACCGAAATTGGTATATTTCAGTTAAATGGTATAAAATCAAACGGAAAATAATAATAATAAATATAAAGTCCATAATAAATGAATTTTGAGATAAACTAATAAGTAGAGAAATTTATTTCAAATGGAATAAATTGGGAATCAATTTGGAAAATTGATTTAAGTGATTGAAGTTGGAATTCTCCCTGGATAACCAAGTACGTTTTCAAAGTAAGTTTTTAAATATAAATTAATAGTTTTAAAATTTGTTTTAAAAGGTATGTTTTGAAAAATTTATTATTTCTAATATTTATAGTCTAAAGTAAGTATTTTCTCAAATCTGTTATAACAGTAATTACTTTAAAAGTGACTTAGTATTTTGTTTTAAAAGTATAAATCTAGTTTTATATTTATTAAATAACCTTATTTTCAAATATTCATATAGTATGGTATTTTTAATCAATTTTTGATGTAGTTTTAACTTAAATGTGTAAGGTATATTTCAAAGTAAAGTGTTTTAATTATTTTAAAACTCTAGTTTTGTGCTTGGTGATTTCAGAAGAGATAGAAAAATATTTGGGAAAGTTTATTCTGAAAGGAAAGATGGTTTTGAAACTGTTTTCAAAGAATTGAAAATAGAAATATATCTTTGAGGATATTTTGAGATAAATAAATAATTTGGAAAATTATTTATTGTTTGATGGATGTTTGTGAATGTTAATTTATAGTTAAACAACCGACTATCAATATTGGACAAATGCGTTGATCGTTTCGAAGAGACCGGGATCGAGATTTATTTCTCGAAAACCACTTCAATCCGGTTTGTACGTTTTGAGAAAACGATTTTGGATTCGAAAATGGAGCAGTGAAGTGCAAGGGCTAGTCGCTACTAATCCTGAGGATATTTCCAAAATGGATGTAGTAGGAATAGTGCCTTCGGTTCCGTTCGAACCCGGGACGAACTTGTATGGATGAATGCTTGCGGAAAACATCGTCAGGTGGGCGATGGGCATTCTAAGGAATATATTCGAAAAAGTTAACGCTTAGCCTCAAGACTCACCAAATGGGAATGACTGAAAATCAGGGGATATGCAGCAAGGCTAGGTGGGTTGCACCCAAACAGGGTGAGGTCATTCCAGTCTAGATGTCCCTTTTTATTTTTCGGCTTAGTGGGCGGTTGCTGATCCCAACCGCGGGGTGATCTCACTCGGGATTATCCAGTAAGGGGCAGTCCCGGCCTTGTGTTGTAGAGGAGCGGGCGTACTCCTCGGTACGGTGATCTAGGCCCCGTACTGTGACAGGTGGTACCCCAGTGCCTAGTCATTGGTTGGAAATCCATTCTCCCTGCGAGCCTTGTACGAGTTTTGTTTGTATTACCCACTCTGTGGCTAGTAGCTAGAATTTAATAATGTAACAATTTCGGCTATTTTATAAGTATTTGTATATAGACCCTATTATAATATCAGAGGATTTCTATGAAAATTGTTTTAGCCATCGTAAGGTAAAAACCCGACATGTTTATTTGTGGCGTGGTCTTACGAGATGCTTTTGTTTTTCAATGGATTTTGAAACTTTAATAATCAATTGGGTGTGATTTTCTCACGCTGGTAGACTGACTCGGGTATTATTTAACTGTAATGCTCGGGTCAGACCGAGTATTATAGAATACAGGTTTTGATGCTGTGAAGCTCAGGAGACGAGCTGGATGACGATACGTACTCACGTACTTGTATATATATATATATATATATATATATATATATATATATATATTTCCGCTGTGTTGAGTTGTTGTGTATCCATTTTTATGTTATTGATGTTGAGCTGTGATTGATGTACTCTGATGATGTAATATATAAACTGATATATTTGATTTCGAGTAAAGATCGTATTTATCTATTATATTTTATCCGCTGCGATGGTTAGATTCTGTTGCTGTTTTCTATTTCCTTCTTCTACCTCTTCTTCTTTAACCCAAATGGTTCGTATTTCTATGCAACTTGAGTTGATTTAGGTAGAATAGTGTTGACTCAAGGGGTACGGATTTGCGGGACGTTGCAATGGATGCATGGTTCGCGTCGGAGATGCTGATATCCAGGGATCCAGACCTAAAGATTATATGGATTCCCGACGACGATGGTGAGTCTATGATATTAGTGGGACCTAAGCTGGATAGCTCCGAAAGAGAGAGCCCACTTTGATGAGTCGACTTAGATTCTTAGGGGCAGTTCTTTTGATGTAGTTGTATGTATCATGTTGCGTTGCACTGATAGTCTTTGGATGTTATGTTGTGACTACAGTTGATGAAGCATCTTAATAGATGCTCTTGGATATATGTGGTGTTTCTAGTAAATTTTGGTATGTTGGGATAGTTAACCATATTTAAAAAGTTATATTACTTAGTAAATAGTAAGAAATTGGTGGGTTGATGGTTTTTTTTATCCTTGTTTTTACCGCGTTTTGTTGTGATAAAATTTCGGGGTCGAAATTATTTTAAGGGGAAGAGAATGTAATTACTCGAAATTTCAGCACTTTGATTTGTGAATATTTAATTTAATTTAAAAATTCAAATATAGATTTTATAATTAAAATAAAACTCTTTTGAATAACAATTAGAGATGGTGAATTAGTTTTCAAAATTTGTTGCAAAAGTAACTAGTTCGAAGAAATATTAGAATTTGTTTTTCGAATTTTAGACTTTTCGTTAGCTAGAAATTTGTCGGGAAAATGCTATGAATACTATCTTATAACCATATGCATAAATTTGCAAATAGGTTAGAGTTATGCTATATATATATATAAGGTTGTGGCTCATTATGAAATAAATATAACAAATTTAAAACACTATGTACTTAGGCATTAGTCATTAGTACTTGGAAACTCCTTTTAACCCAACATGCACTTACATACGTGTACTTAAGCATACATTGATAAGATGTTACGATGAAAGGAAAATATATTCATTTCTTTACTTTCTCTTCTAATCCTTTATACACACACACACACACACACACACATATATATATATATACATATATATGTATATATATATTTGCACTATAATGACCCCACCGTGATGCCTAGTTTAGCAAAGAACATTACAAGTGACATTGCCCACTAATATGGAGAATACGGCTTATTAAGAGTGATCGAATGTGAATAGATCTTTATACTAGCACTGCCACCTCATTTATACATTTTTCACTTAATATCTGAACTGAATTTGACATGTACAGTATTAATACAAACTAATAAGCACACCGACTTCTTAGAATCAGAGCAATATATAGTATATAACAGTCATAAATCATAGTGGAATAAAATCTTAACTTATACATATACAAATTTTAACTTTACACAATGAAGTACTAAATTAAATTAATATACAAGTATGGTTTTCTAATCTTAATTGTACATCTCAATTTCAAACAAAATTCATGATTGATATAAATCAATATCAAAGATCCAACTTCTACTAACCCAACCATCCATAGGTCTACTCGTCCTATAACCTGAATGTCTCGGTCTGACTCTAGCAAAATAACACCTGGGTCAGACTATCTCTAAATATCCAATAGGGTGAGGATAGGATATAGCACAAGAACAAATAATATATATATGGGTAATACAAATTTCCAAGAAATAACAAGTCATAGGATTTAACTTAGAATTCATCACAAGACACATGTTTATATATTTAGGTCACGAACACAAATTAGGCACTAAACATTGAATTCCCATAACAAAGCACAACATCTCCAAGCGCACAAATGTCAATAATTTAATTTACAATCCATCATAAGGCACAAGAATATATGTATTTATTTCAGTAAGGCGGAATAGTTACAGAGTCCTGATTTCCATAATCCAAGAGATCTTAATCCAAACCGATCGTAATGATCATCCAAAACAATCGCAATGATTGCACTCAAAACCCATGATAAAGAAACAAACAAATTGGTACCACCCGAACCAATTCGACACCAAGGATCGTACTCAAACCAGGAACGTAGAATCATAGAATGATCTCAAGGATAGTCCGTACCGATCAAGCTGATTATAGGAAACATGACTTGATAAATCCACATTTATTTAACTTTATTATATTATTATGTTTGAAAAGAAATCTAGGAATAAACTACTTAAGGATTTAGCAACCTCTTGCTGCACACCAAAAGTGAGTAAACTCTAAAGTGCTAAATACTATCACCTTCAGTTTTCACTAGAACTTAACCAATACGTCTCATACCGCATAGTGAAATACAATTTTTTACTAAAACCTATTAAGTATCACTTATTACGAATACAACAAAAAAAAATCTGAACTACATTCTCTTAAGAATCTAGCAACCACTTGTCACATACCAGAAGAGAATACAACTCTAAAGTGTAAAATACTTCCTAATAGCAATCACACAAATTTAACCGAGGCATCCCATACTACCCGGTGAAATTCGAGTATTCGCTAATGGCCTAGCAAGTTCCACTCAAATATTCTATTCAATGAATCGTACAATATTAGATGAACCGTTACTTGAAAGCATTCAAACCAATTGGTAACACTAAATCGAATATTAGCACTTCCCATATTATAAAATTAACGCTCTAAAACATTTTCTCTTTTGAGTTTTTTGTTTAGAAACAAATTTATGATTTTTCAGAAATCCATTTATTATTTAACTTTATAAAAATGTTCACTCTTAGATAAAATCTTCTATGGATCCAAATTGTTCCAAAATTTCACTTATATATACAAAGTTGTCTCAAATTTCCATATAATTATATTATTCCCAAACCAGATTCCAAAACCATATATATTTTATTTGATCTCAATGCACACACACACATATTTAAGCAACCATTTATTTTAAAAACCGTATTTATTACTTTTCAAACTCATATTGAAATATAACCATTTTACTTAGAAATAAACTAATTTTTGTATTTTCAAATCCATCTTCAAAAAATCCATAATCATTTATATTCAAAGCCATATTTCTAAATTCTACAACCATTTATACTAGTAACAATCAATGTATATAATTACTTATTTGAAATTGTTTGGGAAAGGAAAGTAGATTAACATAGAAAATTAGTTAGAAACTGATATATTATAATAATATAACTTTACAAATTCTCCACTTCCAAATCATATACATACTGAATGGATACACATACGCTTACAAAATGAAGGCAACGTATGGTTGCATGACAATTTTTTTAAAGCATAGAGCATAATAAACAAGTCAAGGCAATATAATATGAAATGAGCAGTCATAATTAAACAATGATAGGGACACAAATCAAAGCAAGAATACTTGATTTGGTGTGTGAATTTTCTTGCAAAGTAAAAGGTGAACAAAGTCAAGGCAATCCACCAACCAATTTAACAAAGGAGGGACGAAAATAATATAAAGCAAAAAGTGCTTGAGTGTGGCCATTTTCCAAGGGAAAGTACACATTCACAAATTTATGTACATGCATTTATTAATTAGCAGGGACGTACATACATTTAACAAAGAGGCAAATTCACAAATTTTGTAAAAGATAGGGACCATTCTTCAAGGCCATATGACAATATAACATGGTGCATGACCATATTCTCAAGTGACAGGGGAATTGAAGTACACAATAAATTCAAAGTAACAAACATATTAAATGATGTGCAAAGGAAATCAAAACAACAAAAGCAATATTTATAAAAGAGGAATTTGCATATAAGTCTAAACTAATGTGTACAATTGCACATAAGGAAAGGGGTAATTGCTTCTTTGTTGAATGTATTCAAATTTCCTAAAAAAACAGGCGGACGAACAAATGCAAAGTTACAGGCGAATATACAAGATCATGGGACAAGTGCATAGGTGTGTTACTTATTTTCATAGCAACCAAGCAGCAATAAAACGCACAAAACCAAAACAACACTTTAAAATCTACTAGCATTTTGAAATTTTAGAGCTATATTTTATGAGTAATTAACTCACCATAAGTCCTTAAATAGCAGCGTTAAACGAATTGCATCACCACCCGATGCCTAGCCCAGCCTGCCATCACCTAAACCTAGCAACCATCAACGTCTGCACCTTCACCCATGCAGCTCGACCTCCGCCATGTTGCTGCTCCAATCCACGACGGCTCCCACAGCCTTAGGTTTGAATGAATTTGCAATTTGAGAATTACCAATTTCATGCTCTTGTTTAAATTTTCAGAATTGATTTTAGCCTAAGAACCCTATCTTTTAGTTGTTGTCCTTTGTTTTAATAACGAGAAGAAAAAGGTGTAGGATCGTCTTATGAAAGCAAGGTATATATATTTTAGTTTAAATAAGGTATGGGCTTAGTTTAGGCCCATTTAAAAATTATAAATACTTTCTTTTTGGTTTAAACAACATTTAACAAAGGATTCTACTTATATAAAAAAGTTGTAACAACCCGTAAATTTCGATAATTAAAAATTATTTGTTTAATTAGATTTTTGTGATTTAATGTTGAGAGAAATAAAAATTGATGAATTATTAATGGAATAACAACTAGAATGAAATGTAATAATGTTAATTTAAGTCAATTATTAACAATTTGAATGAAATCCCAATTAATTGAAATAAGTTAAATGTTATACTTGGTTATAAATTTGATATAAGAAAACAAATGTAAATATTGAATTAACTAATGAAATAATATGTAGTTAATGATAACTGGATAAAATCAGTGTATGTAAACAATTGTAACATTTGTTTGTAAATAATAACTTATAAATGTGGTTGAAAGTTAATGGTAACAAAGTATTATATGTTACCTGTTTATTTAGTCAGTCAAGTTAAATTGGAAATCAATTTTAAATAAATGTAAATAAATGTTAAATTAATGTGAATTTCAATAACTTCAAATTGTGAATGCAATAAATGTATAGAAATGTTAATTATATTCATGAGAAAAATAATTGATTTAACAAAAGTATGAAACAAGATGAATGAATAAATTGGGGATTTAAATTTTAATTAATGAGAAAAATTGACAAAACTCAATACAATTGAAATATAGTAGTTAACACAAATAAAAGACGGAAATGGTAGCATATTAGTGAAATAGGACATCAACAAATGTTAACTATGTTATTAGAGTAAAATTGATTGAATATAAATATTTAAATCAAATAAAATCAATTTATTGGAATTAAATTTTAAAATTGGATAAATTGCAGTTGAAATTGAACACTGTAATTATTGAAAAATTAACACTGAAATTGATATGCTAATTTACTTTAAATCATTAGAAATGTCCTTGCAATCAAAAATGATGGAAATTTTTAGGTATTAACTTTGAAATAAAAAGGTGATTTAATTAATTTAAGTATTAATTAATTTAATTAACAAGAAAATAGCCATTTCGGCCACTGTCTCAGATTTCGATGAAACTGGCTTCATCGAATCCCTAACGGTAAATTACTAAAGGATTTTAAGTTTCGTACCGATCGGATCTGCCATTGGATCGTACGAGCCCGAAACGCCTAGAAATCAATTTAATCAAAATCAATTGAAATCAATTTGGAATAAGCTGATTTTAACATATCTTCTTCATAAGATGGAATTAAGACTTGAAACATGTTCCATTGAGTCCAAAATCATCAAAAACATCTATTTTGATAAATGTGATGACCCATTTTCATTTCGGAGGCAGAACGGGCTTTTCGGGTCGTTTATCGTTTAGCTTTCAAATCAAATCTGATCCATTCATTTCTATTTCTGATCTACCTATAAATAGTCCATTATAAACCCAAGCTACTTCTTATTTTCATTTGTCTATACATATATTTCATTCTCAACTCCTCATTCCAATGGCGTACAAACAAATCCCAATTCAAATTTCCAATCAAATCTCAATCGAAAATTAAAACTCCTCTAACCCTATCAAATTTTATATCGATTTGAAGCACTGGATGAGCGCAAGTCAAATCCACGATTTTTTTCAATTTGGGTTTCTGGGCGCCCGGAATTCGAGTGATTGTTCATGGCCGTTCAATCATGCATAGACGAACCCCGACCGATCGACGAATCAAGGGTATGGATGTGCAGAGATTGTCGAGAGGATGGCATCTGGGCGGTTCATGGGTGAGACAAACGGTCAGATCGGTGGCAAAATCTCCATTAGGGTTTCAAAATCCTTGGCGGCGCATCTGTATAGGGGGCGACAAAGTTTGTGGGGTGCTGGCCGTGGATAGCGCCGGAGGAGGTGAGTTCATGGGGGTGTGGCATGGTCGACGACGGCCTATGCGAGGTGAAATTTCTAGTCAACACTGGCTATAATGGGGTTCACGTGCGTTTCTCCTTTGCAGGCTAGGTGACATGGCCTTTAAATTTTATTATTTAATCTCTCTTAAATTTTATAATTCAATCGTTCTAATTTATATAACTTTTGCATACGAGGTCCAATTCACACGTGGTTTCTTTCGTTGGGATCGTATAGAAATTCCAGACATTTTAACGCTGGTTTGGACAAACTCTAAGATCATTTGAATTTGGGCCATAAATTGGATTTAAATTCAATTTAAATTCAAAGGTGAGTTTTTTAACCCACTCCCAACTTCTAAAATTTCTTATTTTAGTTAAATTAAATTTCTAATGTGATTAGGAATTTATTGGTTGCTGTTTGGTTGTTGAATTGTCATTTCTGTTTAAAGTTGATTTTTATCACATTTAATTATTATTTAATTTAACATTGAATTTTAAATTATGAAATTTAATATCTGTATTTACAGTTATCTATTGATGTTTGTTGATTGAATTGGATGATAATTGTGATGGATGTTTAATTTGTTGATATTGAATGACTAGATGTTGTATTTTATATTGTATAACTGTAAGTACCTTATGGGTTGAAATGATACATACCCGAATGATCTGTAGATTAGGAAAAAATCGTTATGACTTGGAATGATAGATTCGAGCAATTTTATGGATTTTTATATTAATTTGGGATTGCGGTTTGAAAATATATAACCATAAAACTTTAAACTATGAACTGAAATGATAAATATCCTTATCACTTGACCCTAGGGTAGAAAATTATGTACGGACACCAGATTGGTTAAATTAAATAATTTTTGAACCCTTAATTTTTGGGATTTAGTTAAATGATATTCTGAAACAAAATTTGATTTTTATAAAATTGAATTATTATCAAAATTCGAGTTTTATATTGAAACTGATATTTTTTTAAAAGGAATTGTTGAAGGAATTTAAATTGAAATTATAAATTTGATTTTTTTCAATATAATCGAAATTTTTCGGAATTGAATTGTAAAAAAATTATTTGAGATAAAATTTTGAAATGTGTTGAAATTGGAGTGAATATAAATTGATATTTCCAACATGGATTAGAATTGATATAAAATTTAATGGTCTATTAAGAATTTAAAATTTAAGATCTGAACTTGGATTTTTATTTGGAAATTGAAATGTACGATTTTGTTGAAATGAAATAAATCGTTTAAATTAATATAAATTCCAAATTCATGTTTTTTCATAAACAGAAATATATTATTTTAAAGATTATGAAGATTTTCTAATTACTAAACTATTTAAACCTATGTTCACTATATTAAATCATCTTAACCTATTTTAAACGATTTAATTTATTTTAAAACTAATTAACCTATTTTAACTTATTTTAAATCTAATTAATCTATTTTAAAGCTATTTAATCTACTTTATGTTTATTTAATATATGTTAAATCTATTTAACTATCTTAAATCAATCTAACAGTATCTTTAATCTATAACTAAACTATATTAGAGTATTTAACTATTTATAACTATTTTCGAAATTTTCAGAGTGAGTAAAGGGGAAGTGTTTTTATCCAAAGTCATCGATTTAAAAGAGAACTTAGGTTAACTGATGTTAAAACCTAAGTTGGGATTTAAATGTTATAATTAATGGAATATGATGATTTTGAAGTAAGGATTTCACCCGTTGAAAATATGTTTTTTTGAAAGAAAATATGATTTCGGAAATGATACGATTTCAAAATATAAATATAATTTCAAAGCGAATATAATTTCAAAAGTGATATGGTTTGAACTGAATAGATATTTTGATATCAAGTATGTAAACTTTGAAAATGTAAAAGAGCCATCCGGTGTGTAATAAGCGATTGGTTGTTAAAGACACCGGGATCAGATATTTTCATACTCTCTCCCAATACCAAAAACCACTTTAACAACTGTGTACGTGGTGGAGCTTACAGAAATGAAGTAGGATGGTTTGGTGAACTATTTCTATATAGGTATGACGTGACCCTGGCTCCCGTGAGTCAGCATAGATATGACTAAAATAGGAGCGATGCAGGGCCAAGTGAGGTCATTCCTCCTATCGGACACATTTCTTCGATACCATTCTATTATATGTGGTTGTTTTGGTGGCCACCCTTGATTTTGTTTTGGGAGTGTGTCTGAGGTGGTCAGTAGTAGCTGCAATGCGCTACCACCATTCTAGATCCGTAATTGGTATATCTATCATGTCATTGTCTTGAGTTTCGTGCTCACATGCCCTAGTTCGCCTTCTACGAGTTTGTTTTGTATCATACCTATGGGGTGCCCTATGTGTAAACCTCTCTGAGGAGCGTACGGTACTGTATAGACTATGGAATATATAAAATGTGTTAAGGGGGATATGGGTAACACTTAACGCTATTTTAATACTTTTACTTTACTGTAGACATATTATAATAGCGTATTGTACTACATAGTAGATAGTTTAACGGATCCTTAGGAGATGTGAATCCCAAATATCTCTTAAGTTACTGCACTCACGTTAGACACTAGGTAGAAGATGTCAAACCCCGTAAACATCTCTGACGCCATTGCAATCATATTTACCTTTGATTTAACTTATATAAGATCTTTTAGTTCTGACTTGAATGTTTTGTCTTTTCAATCTGCTCGGGTCAGCCTGAGCATTTCAGGATTTGAAGCCTTATCTCTGGAGGACGAAGACAAAGTTTTGTATTGCTATCATTTACTATATTTATTCCACTGCACTCATACTGTTCTGATACATTATTTATTTACCTCTGATATGTGTAACTCTGATTCTGTATTGTATAAGTATAATCAAATGTTTTGTAAACAGCTTCATGAACTGTTATTTGATTCTTATATTTTGTCATTCTGCTGCGAGATTCTGTATTTGTTTTATTTCTTTCTCTTTTCTCATTTACCCCAATAACAATCTGCCTCTTTGTATATTTTAAGTTGACATGTGTGTCTTCTTAAAACATCCAAAAAGACAAGTCGTTACAAAAGTAAATTGTCATTCATTAATCAATTTCATAAAAAATCCAATAATTGATTTAAACAATATTTCGACTAAACCGAAATCCATAAATTAAATCAACTATTCATTTAAATCAAATTTAATTTTTAAATCAAACAAGACTTAACTAAATCTAAATCAAAATTCCAATTTTAAATTAATCAACACTAATTAATTGTAATTAATTAGGTAATTAATAGCATGGTTGTTCCAAATAATTTACATATAAGATACATGTACACATGCTCATCACATTTCAAAAAAGAAAATCTTTACAGGAAAGAGAAAAGAAAGAAAAGGAAAAAATCAAAAATCTTAAGCAAAGATTTAAGGAGCAACATGGAAGGTGAGCTTACTAATCTTAATCGTGTTTACATTTAAAAAAAAAACATAAGTGGTATAAAGGTTAAATCTTTGTTGATTTTAAGATAATATACTTGATTTTATAGTTGGTTTTAAAAAGAGTATGCATGTTTAAGTGGTTGATTTAAGGGTATACTTATTATGAGGAAGCTAAACATTATGTACTTGCAAATAATCACTTACATGCTTATGTTATCTTCTCTGTTTTTGTTTTACAACTTAAAACATACACCATCTCAAGAGTTAAAAAAATAAATATCTCATAAACCACTTGATAATAGATCAATCAGTCAACTGCAAAGATGTTAATTTAGGTCCATAATTATTTTAAAAAAATTTCGTTCAATGTTTTGTCCAATTTAATGACAGGAATTAATTTATGACAATAAGCAAGCTATGTAAAGGATTTTTTGACAAATGGATTGTATCATCATGTTCATCACATCGACTCATGATTTTTAGTATTATCCGTGCGACTTTTAAGCGTGAGATTACGGTCTGAAAGTAAGTTAAACGAAATTGGCTTTAATTTGAAATTTCAAGAAGTTTATTAACGATGGGTCAAGTGGTTGTGGCTGGAGAAACCTCGGGACACAGTAAAGACGTTGGCGATGGTTGCAGGGTTTCAGGTGGAGTGAGGTGATGGTTAGAGCTCGGTTTAGGGTTTAGAAATATGTTGTGAGTTATTCTTGAACGCGGTAGTTTTGGCGATGCTAGGGGAGGCTGAGCTCGGTGTTGGTTGGCCAAGAGGTGCGCAAGGGTCTTGGGGTTTGTACAGTTGTGGCGCGTAGCTGCAGGTGGTCGTAGGTCATTGAGGAGGTCTAATAAGCGAATTTTGATTGCGTACTGATGTGTTGTTGCAGTTTCGATTGGTAATTTTGAGGAGAAGAGGGTCGGAGCTCGAAGTGGATGGTCGATCGTGATGGTCAGAGCTAGGTGAATGTGGGAGGTCATTGTGGCAGGGTCTTGAGCAGAGCAGCTCGTGTGCACACGCGTGCATAAATGTGCACATGAGGGAGGAGGAAAATGAGCGTTTTTAGTGGGCTGCCTTGTTTCCTTAGAATGTTTTTACATTTGGGTTTTGGGAACAAGGACTGTTTGGTTGAGTGGTTGTGGGTTTAGGCCTTGGGCCGTAGAGTTTTATAAAATTAAATTTGGAGACTTATTACAAATAATGATTTAAACTTTAAAAATCGTAACGCGTCCATATAAAGCCCGTTTAGACCCCGATCTTCGACATTAGATTCATAATATCAAGCACTACACTTCCATGTGAACTTTTGGGAATTTCAGTGAAGTATAATTTGATGGTAAATGTATAGTCATAGGATTAATTACGTTAATTTGTAATTAATCATGACATTCTATTAGCTGAATAAAATACAGTTTCACTAATTAAATCATGATGGACATTTGTTTAGCATAATAAATCTCCATTTTTCTGTTTTATTAATTTGGACAATTATTTATATGTCAGTTAATTTGAACATACAATGTGTTATCTGTCAATATTAATTATGCCATTTATTTACATAATTGTTGCTTATGTAAATAGTAGTAATATAATCTGAATTATTGAATTTGATTTAAGGGTAGTTTGCCTAAATACCATTTGTAGCTGCCAAGCTTCTTCTTAGTAATGTTTTAAAAGTTAATTAAAAATTTCTTATTTTTAAAGGATAATTTAAATTAAGTATGTGTTCAGTTTTCATTTTGGAATTTACTAATTTTAAGATAATTTTTATTTAAGTAACGAATGCCAACTAATTATTATTTAATTAATAATTGTTCAAAGTTAATTATTATTCTAAATTAATAATAATTAGGCTAATTTTCATTTTAATAAGTAATTTTCTTAAGTAATTAATCTTTAAAATTGATAATGTTTATTAGTTAATTAATTATTTTAAATAAAGGTAATTAAGATTAATTAATTATTACTAACAAGGTTTACCTTAATTTATTACTTATTTAAAAGGTATTTTAAGCAGATTAAATTATTTAATTAGGAGGTTAAACTTAATTGATTGTTTTATTAATCTTATTTATAGTTAATCAACTACTATGTCAATAATGTTGGAAAATAATTAATTATTATATTAATAATGTTTTTAAATTAATGGTTTATTTTATTAAGTATGTTTTAAATAAATAAATTAATCAATGTATTAATAATGTTTTAAAGTTAATTTATTAGTATAACAAGCTAATTTAATATATTATTAATGATATTTTCAAGGTTGATATTTTGAATAAGGTTTAAAGATAATTAAATAAAAAAGAAGGATTTTTTTTATATAATAACATGTTTATTTTAAAAGAGTTTTTAAAATAATCATTTGGTTTATCAAAGGAACTTTATTAAATGAGAGTTATTAAAGAGTTTGTTTTAAATAAGGAATGTTGATAAGTAAGTTCTATAAATGATTTTGGAGATTTTGTAAAGAGTTTTGTATGGGTTTGGAATTTAAGTAAAGAAGATTTCATAAATGAAATAGGTTATTTAAAATAAGGTTAGCGGTTTCTATGGGTAATTGAATCTCTAAATTTCTGCTTGTTTGTTTATTTGATAGTTAAATAACCAAATATCAAATCTGAACAAATATATAACTCCTCAAATATTTAGAAGAAACACGTGAGTTATATGACACGATCATGTTTGATGATGTTGTACTTTGCATATAAATCTCGTATTGTTCTCCTGAGACAAATGATAGGGTGATCCATCCACTTAGACGGTTAGGGGATGATCCTTGCTCCTATGTATTGTCTGATTATTTCTAAAAGAACCAGGGTTGAATTTAAAAATCGGAAGTAGTTTCGAAGAGATTAGGATATGATAAGTATAAATTATCCGAAGATCACTTCGATCCAACTCAAGTGTTTCAAACTGAAGATATCTTAAAGATGATTGAAGATAGAGCTTTCAAAGTGCAAGGGCTGCTTGCTACTAATCATGAGGGTGATTCCAAAATGGATGTAATGGAGGTAATGCTTTCGGTTTTGTTTAGACCTAGAGCGAACTTATATGGATGAATGCAGCACTGCGTTGCTGCTTGGAGGGAAGTGTTAGCATTCAAAGATGGTTGCTACATAAAAGGTAATCGTATCCTCAAGCCTCATCAACCTGGGAATGACTAAAATTAGGGGATATGCTTCAAGGTTATGTGGTTCGCTACCATTAGCGTATGGTCATCATCCAATCTAGATTGATATTTTAGATCATGTAAGCTCAGGGCCCATTTAGGTTATTGATCCCAACCAAGGTGATGAAATGTTCTGCACTATCCACTAAGAGGTAGGGTTGGTCTTGACTCGTAGGGAGTCCATGTGAGGCTGTCAGTGTGTTTAATCTAGAGATGCACTGTGATAGGTGGTACCCCAGTGCCTTGTCATAGCATGGAATCCAATCTCCAATACGAGTCGTATAATTTTGATTGTGCCCAACTATGTTGGAATGTAAGATGTAAGCATTTCAACTATTTTACATGTTTACTTTGAACCCTTCACAGTGCTTTTAGGGCCATATCTGTAGGCTCTTTCTAACCACTTTTCAAGGAGCAGTTGCTAAGTTGTATAGACATTACAGGGAGAAAGCCATTTATTCTTAGAAGTAGTTCTCTTATGAATTCTTAGCATAATTTTGTGTGCGCAAAGACCTTACTATCTATTCTAGTATGCTAACCAATATTAAGAAAAGATTGGGAGAGCTACTCGGTGAATAATTGAAGAGATTCAACATGGAGGCATTAAAAGCAGAAAACATAACTGATAGAGAGAAGTTAATGGTAGTGCCTTCAGGATTGATTGAGCAAACACCTTTCTGGAAGGAACTTTACATCCATGGGTGAACTGTCCTTTAACATTTTCACTTCCAAGCTGAAAATTCATCCGTATAGATGAGATGTATCATGTTGAAAAAGTCTTAGACAAAGAAGGAGGCAGGAAGATCTGGTTTTGATCACCCCAACTGTCAAGATGGGATGAAAGTAAGAAAGGAAGATGGGAGGAGATCATGAAATCTACTATATGGCTTTAAACAAACCAATCTCCTATATTTTTGCTATAGCTAAGATGGAGGCATTTTCCCAACTTCATACAAGGCATGAATTAACCCCTAACTAAGAAGGGAAGAAGATTATTGCACCTATCATTAGGGAAAATGGACAAAAAACTAGCGAATGTCATGTTTTAGCTGGAATCATTCAAAATATGATTCAGTCTAGGCTCTTGAAAGAATTTTCCAAGGAGAATCAGAAACCTGCCCATCTTGAAGAGAGTAATCAGAGTCCACCAAACAATGCTACGAATTTTGTGGAAAACAACTCTCATTAAAATTTTATTCCACCAATTAATCAAATAGACATGATCCATGGAGGTCTACACTTAGTCGAAAGTAACAACAGGGCCATAAGCGGGTACATAAAATAAGCAAGAGATGGATTCTTTTATTTAGGAGGAGCTACCACTCAAATGTCAACTTCAAATGCCCAACATAATAATAACCCCATAGGAATCGGGAGGGGTTCGTCACTTGCATAATGATCCACTGATGATAACTTCGCAAATTAGGGTCTCTATAGTAACAAAGATTTTAGTGGATACAGTAAATGTAATGAACGTCATCTGCAAGTACACTTTCAATCAAATGGGTATTCCAGAGAAGAAGCTAGAGCCAAGCTTTGAACCAATCTTTGGTTCAACAATAAAGTGTCTACTCCGATAGGACAAATCAAGCTCCTGGTGCAAATGGGAATTCCACCATATTCCTGAACTTTTGAAACTCCCTTTGTGACCAACCTTCCTACTACAACGCTTTCTTTTGGAAACTAGTCCTAAACAAAGTAGATGCACTCATTTTACCAAAATATCCGATGGAGAGATTTCTCGCTAAGAATGGATGAGGGATGATAAAAGAAGAGCAATTCAGCTCTTGAGACTTGTATTTTGCTACACTCGATCAGTGCAAAAAAGGCAGTACTTCTAGTTACGATTCAATGAAAGGAAAATCAATCAAAACTGAAATAAAAAAGCCTTTGGATGATGGTCCTTTGAGCTAACCATCCAAAATAGAGGAGGAGGCAAGAGCAACTGAGAAAGCCAAGAATGTGTTAAAAAAATTAACTTTCCCAAGGGGAAAAGAAAAAGGAAAGTGGCAAACCTGATAGACGATGAAATAGATGGCAAAGAAAATATCACTGAACTAGATTGCAGAAATGAGAAGGAAATGGCAAAGCCAACCGAAGACCTAAAAGAGGTAAGCTTGGATTCGCTTGATCCAAAAAAAATAGTAAACATCGAAAAGGAGTTAGGCGACGAGCTCAAAAGGGAAATTATTCAGTTTCTTCAATCTAATAAGGATGCATTTGCTTGGACCCACTCAGACATGGTCGGAATAGATCGATGGCCATGAGTCATGCCTGGACATAGATCCAAACATCATTCATGTTCGACAAAAATAGGCATTTCAATCAGATTCGAGCTAACGCGTTGAAAGAGGAAGTCAAAAGGTTACTTGAAATCAATTCATTGGAGAAGTTTTCTACCAAAATGGTTGGCCAATCCCATGCAAAAAACCTAATGGCAAATGGAGAATATGGGTCGTCTATACTGGTGTGAATAAAGCACGCCCTAAGGATTATTATTCCTTGTCTCGAACAAACCAATTTGTTGACGTAACAAATGGATATAAATTATTGTCTTTTGTGGATGCATACTCAGGGTATAATCAAATCCCCTTATTTAAGCTGGATGAAGAACACATAAGTTTCATGACATATTGGAGAATATGCTGCTACAAAGTTATGTCTTTTGGTTGAAGAAAATAGGAGTTATGTATCAAAGGTTGGTGAACAAAATGTTTAAGGAACAAATTGGTCGAAACATTATAGATGATATGTTAGTCAAATATCAAGAGAAAGCCAATCACTTAAAAGGCCTTAAAGAAATGTTTGGAATATTAAGAAAATACAAGATGAAATTGAATCCGTGAGAATGCTCCTTCAAGATAGAATCTAGAAAGTTTCTGGGATATATTATCAGTGCTAGAGGAACTAAGGCCAAGCCTAACCAAATCAAGATGATTAGGGACATGGCGGAACCAAAGACGAGTGAAGATGTTATAAGCTTGAATGAGAGAGTGGAAGCTTTGAACAGTTTCATCTCTAAAGCCATTGATAAGTGCATATCTTTATTTGATGTGATCAAGAAGATGAAATACTTTGAATAGGGAGAAGATTGCCAAAGGCCTTTAAAGAATTAAAGATCGTTTGGAAAAACTTCCAATCCTGTGTAGCCGGTAGAAGAGGAGAATCTTTACCTTTATATGGCGGTTTTCGAGCATGCATAAGCTCTATTTTAATAAGGAAAGAGAATGAAACCCAAATTCTAGTATACTAAATTAGCAAAAGGCTCAAAAATGCAGAAATCAGATACCCGATCATTGAAAAGTTAGCACTCTATTTAATGCTCACCACTCGAAAGCTAAGGGCCTATTTCCAAGCATACCTGATCAAAGTCCTAACCAACTTTCTACTCAACTAAGTTTACAACAACCAAGGGCATCAAGAAGATTAGAAAAGTAGGGAATAAAGCTTAGCCAATATGATATTGAGTTCCAACCCTAAGTGGCAATTAAAGAGCAAGCTCCAGCAGATTTTGGTAGCGAATGCATAGGATCCATCAAACAATAGTCAAAAAAAGAAAGTGACTTGAATCCCAATGATAATTATGCATTAATGGAGCTTCAAACGAACAAGGATCTGGTGCAGGATATGGGATCATTACCCCTGATGGCGCTGGTTGCATTATGCAATGAAATTAGGTTTTCCGGCTACCAATAATGTGGTAGAATATGATCGATGGTGGCAGGGCTCACCTTAGCCCAACAATTAGAAATTCCAAGTATTAAGACCTTCAATGATTTCCAACTAATAGTAAATTAATTAAGCCAAACATATCAAACAAAAGATGCCAAATTAGTCCTTTACGTAAAAAAGGTGTTAAACATGTTAACCCAATTTGAAGATTTCTCGATATATCAAGTACCAAGAGGGAAGAATTCCGAAGCTGATTCTTTGGCCAAGTTGGCTAGCTCATGAGGAGCACCAGAAACTAGAATTGTGCCATTCAGTTTCCAACCAAGTCCTCATATAAAGAAAGAGATTTCCAAACCAAAAAGTGAGTCCATGGTATTAATAAGATCCCAAGCTCTTAAACAAGCTAATAAAGGAAATAAATCAAGAAATGGCAATGAAGAAAACCAAGAAAGTCATGTATATATTAGTAGTCAATACGAAATAACTAGATGACACCTATTATTAAGTACTCGGTAGAAGGAAAACATTCAAAGGATAAAAGGGAAGCCAGAAAAATAAAGTGCCAAACCCAACTTATATTATGATGGATGGAATACTTTACAAAAAAGGATATTCACTTCCTTACTTGAGATGTGTTAGTGAAGAAACTGGTGCGAGATTACTAAGAGAAGTGTAACACCCCATATTTTTAGTAACATTATTTAGGATATCTAATTAGCTAAATTAAATAAAATAATGTGATGGTTAGGCGATTAAGATTTGTGATTAATAGGAGTAGTCGTGCCATGTTAATGAGTAAACTAAAATGAGCTAACATAAATTAAAATAAATAAGGGAAATAGGTGAGGGAAAAATAGTGAAAAGAGTATTTTAATACCTTAAACCTTTAGGAATTCATTTCAATGTTTCATTCATTTGCAAAAATTAAATATTGATGTCGGCCACTGTTAGCAAGAGAAAGATGAAGATTAACAAGAAAAGCTAGGAAGAAGATTAATCAAATCAAAGCTACTCAAATCTCAAACTCCTTAATCTCAAAGCTAAGGTAGATAATGACTACATCTCACGTTTTACAAGATTTTTGGTTTTAAGGTTAAATCCCATTTTCAGTTGCAACGATATGCCATGTTTTTGAATGATTAATTGTTTACATATGCTTGTTGATGATTTATGCTCATTTTATAGGTTTTATGATATGTTTTAATGTAAAAACCATATTCAGTGACATCCAAATGCCTTACGATTTTAGATTTAGATCAAAAATGATATTGAAGAGATGGTTTTCAACTTTCATAATTTTCTGAATTAATGTGGATTTTACATTAATTTTCTAATGAGGAAAAATGATTATTTGGGTTTAAAATTGGTTAAATAATATATGTTTTGGGTTTGAAACTATTATATGTTAGAAAACATATTAAAAATGATTTTTTAGGATTTTTGTAGAATTTTCCTAAGTGTTTTAATAGGTATATAAATTAATTAAGGTATGAGACTTAAATGTTTTACATATTTACAAAAGGAGAAGGGTATTTTGTAAATTATTTAAATTGTTTAATTCTGAAATTTTGGCAGCACTTTTGGAAAAGAAAATTGGCGACCAACAATATTTTACCAAACAAGGTAGGTTAATTGAAAAGAAATTCTTTTTAAAGTTAAAATCAGTATTTACATGCTTTTAGCATGTTTCGCCACTTTTGGCACCTAGGGTTCCGACTTAGTAGTTCCGCCACTATCACCATCGAAACCAATAGGCCTGGCATCAAAGACTTAGTGCGTAGTGAATTGGATATAGGCGGAAAGTATTGGGTCGAAACCAGGGGTTTCGAAGGAGGTCGAAACCTTACTTAGCTTTCAAATGAGAAACATGTCTGCTTTTCATTCAAAGGGTATGCTTTCGACTTGGTTGGCTTTCGACTGGGTCAAATTGTTTTGAGGAATGGTTTCGAATGGGGTTGCGCCTTTGTTTTAAGTAAATGCTTTCGAATGGGTTTGAAACCCCTATCTGTCGCTTTTCTACCTTTCGAACCCAATGGTTTCGGAAGGTATACTTTATTTTGAAACCCAAACCACTTCTCCAATGCTTTCGGAAAGTTGGTTTCGACACCAACACTTCTTTACTTAGGAATGTTTTTAAAATGAGTGCTTTCGACCTAAATATTTTATGACCATTTTGCTTTATTGAAGGTAAAATCCAAAGGTTTCGAAATGTTTAGTTTTCAATGGTTTTGAAAGATTGTTGCACATGTTTTACTTGAACCCTAAATGCTCTCGAAAGGTTTTAGTGAAGTTTGTGAAGGGGTGATACCCCAATGGTTTTGAAAGGTTTGAAAGGAAAGGTTTTCCAATGCCTTTGAAAGGCAATGTTTAAGTGTTTTAAAGATAGGATATCTAAGGTTTTAAAGCTTTTGAAGGGAAGGTTTTTCAATGGTTTTGAAAGGTTTATATGAATGGTTTCGAAAGGAAAGTTTTGCCCTTTTCGGCTTAGCTGAAAGAAAGGGGTTTACTTGGTTTCAAAAGGGGTACTTTCAATGGTTTCGAAAGGGGTACTTTCAATGGTTTAAATGTTTTCATTAACAAAGATTTGAGTAAAGTATATATAACATGGCAAGGTGATTTTGAGTAAAGCATAGAATATATATTTTCCTTGTTTAAGTTTGATTTAAAGGTTTAAGATCAATGTGAGAAGAAGAGGTTTTCAAGGAAAATTTAAGGGAAGATTACCCTAAGTAAAATTATCCGATATTAAAATAACAGATGAACGGTATAGGGTCGCGTCCTATACATTAGCTATCAGCCCTAGCTAATTTAGTACAAAATTTCAGTGTGTAAAGCTTTGTCACAAGTAAGACTAAAATTATGATTACATATAGAAGGGAATATATATATCTGCAGATGAAGGTTATTGATGAGCCCGTAAAACCATTAGGATTAGGTGGCCATAAGAGAAGGTAAGTTAGGGACAGACCATCCAAAAGAGGATTATCTAATAAATAATTTAAGGACAGACCGTCTAGAAGAGGATCATATAACAAGTGTTAGATTATTTTATTTATATTGTCTTGTAGGCCAAAGTCAGCCAAAGGTCGGTAGTTAGCCAGACAAAAGTATAGTATTCGAACAGATAGTTCATTTGTTACCTGATATGTATGTTTACATGATAATACTTCACAGTTTTAACCAGTTTTGGTTGCAAGATTATGATTTGCAAAGGATATATTTTAAAAGGATATTAGCGAGGGGAAACCCGTTCTGCTAAGCGTTGTGGTCTCACTTAATATCAAATAACCGAGATGTATAGTATTATTCACACCAGGCTTTATGTCGGACTCGAAGTTTATGTTTTTCCCTTAAACTCTCGGGTGCTCAAAATTGATTTGAGTAGACTGAGGGTTGAGGTTTTACTATTTTTAGTAGGTTGAAGAATAAAGCTTCTGGAGATGAGAAGGTGGTTTACGGATAACTATTTAGGAGTTGCTGTTTATTTTGGGTGATCCGCTATGTTGTATTATATCATTTATGACTATATAGTACTCTGGTCATCCATGGGGGCATCTTCATATGTCGCTCTTGGCTTTAATTTGTAACAATTATATTTTATCTGAACCTGGGAAACAATTATAAGATTATGTAATAGAATATGAAACATGTTTTATGAAATGTAATCAGAAAAGTTTTTTTTATGAAATATATGATTTTGTGTCATATTCATGTGCTTCTAATATTATGGATACCATTAACACTACCGTATTTGGTCATCGAAAGTTGATACTACGAATGACTGCAACATCCGTAGCACTTATCTTCGGACCTCGAGATAGGGGATGTTACAACTTGGTATCAGAGCGTAGGTTTATGAAAACTTTAATCAAAAATGATTTTAGAAAACATAATCCTAAGGAATTAGAGATAAGATCGGGGTATGTGATAATGCTACGGTAATGTACTTGTATTTGTTACATATAAGTATACGTTATATCCCTATTCTCCTATTTCTCTTAGGCTATTCTTTTGTATCTCATGAGGCTTGAATACAAATATGGATGCTAGAAGTGGAAGAGTGAATGTTGGAGGAAGCACCACCATAAGTGGAAATGCCAGACCAAATACTAGAAGGAACCAAGGTCAGGTACAAGGTGAAAATGTTGGTGCTGGAGTCCCACAAGTGGATATGGGAGCCATATATCAGTTTTTTGTGAACATGATGTAAGATGGAATTATTGCTGGAGTGGTTGGATGAAATGCTAGAGTAGGAGTTCAGGAAGCTCCGATGGTCAATAATTATGCTATCTTGAGCAGAGATTATGTTAGACTTAGAGGGAAGCCATTTATCGAAACTTAAGATGGTATTGAGGTGGAGAGCTGGTTGTTGCATTGTGAAAGAATCTTTACTACCTGGGGCTCAATGATGAGCAGAAAAAAAGGCTTGCTTTGAGACAACACCAGGGAGCAACTTTATTCTAGTGGAATAACATGATGGCTAGAATGAATGAAAAGACGATGACATGGGCAGAGTTTATGAGAAGTTTCGAGGAGAGGTTCATATCTATAATGGCGTAGTATGCTTTTCTCAGAAAGTTTGCTGAGTTGGAGCAAGGGAGATGTCTGTGTTGGAATATTCTAGAAGGTTCGAGGAGTTGGCATGGTATGCGCATGCTACTATGGATACCGTGATGAAGATGAATGAGAAGTTCATAAGGGGTTGAAGCTTGAGTTGGCAAGGGTTATATTACCTCATATTAGGGATCCTTGTGGCATTGTGGTAGAGATGGCTTTAAGACATGAGGAAATGATTGGTTCTCTGGAGAAGAATAATCCAAAGGAGGTCCAGATGGGGAAGAGTTAGAAAACGAAGTTCTTTCATAAGAAGGGTGCTCAGAAAGTTGGAGCCACAAAGAAAGGAAAGTCGGAGGTTGTTTGCTTTAAGTGCGAGAGGAAGGGGCATTTCGCTAATGAGTGTCGTACTGGAAAGGCGAAGGAAGTGATTGGGAAGAAGAATATCTGATGCTTCAACTGCGATTAGATTGGTCATTATAATAATTAATGAAAAAAGCCTGCTAAGGATGGAAGGGGAAAAGTATTTGCATTGGAGCCAGCTACATCAGGACCAACGGTGCAGAAGAAAGGAAAGGTAGTGTTAGGAGGTACGCTTCAGATTCATGATATGTCTGTTAGCGTTCTGTTTGATACTGGTGCATCGCATTCTTTTGTATCTCATTGTTTGGTAGATAAGCTTAACCTAGAATCCTCATACTCAGTTACTTCCTTAAGAGTTGCAAATCTGATAGAAGGATATGCAACACTTGGGGTGAATTGTGACCACCTAGAGTTTGATTTGTTAGGTCATACCTTTGATTGCAGTTTGTATGCATTTGACTTTGTTGGGTTCAGAATTATTTTGGGTATGGATTGGTTAAGTAGGTATGATGCTAGGATATTTTGCCATAATAGGAAAATATTGCTTAGACACCCTCATTGTAATGATCAGATTGTATATACCGTAGAAATCCCTATTTGTGAGGTGAATGCTTTGTTGGGTGTTGTGGGTGTAGAAGACGAGTAGAGCCGAATTTCATGGTTAGAGTGTTGCGGATGTTTTTGAGCCGGTAATAGGATTGCCACCGAAATGAGCCATTGTGTTTTGGATAGATTTGGTGCCTAGAGTGGAACTAATGAGTAGAC
This sequence comes from Allium cepa, assembly GCA_030765085.1. Taxonomy (NCBI): domain Eukaryota; kingdom Viridiplantae; phylum Streptophyta; class Magnoliopsida; order Asparagales; family Amaryllidaceae; genus Allium; species Allium cepa. The sequence continues at coordinate 226,413,004 of CM060938.1, forward strand.
CGCCAAGTAGGATCAAACCTACCGAGATGAGAGTTGAAGGTGCATTTGGTGGATTTGGAAGGCAAGAATTTTATTAAACCAAGTAGTTCACATTGGGGAGCGGCCGCAGTGTTTGCTAAGAAGCCGGACGGATCGTTGAGGTTTGTATCTATTATCGTAACTTGAATAAGAAGACGATAAAGAATCGATATACATTGCCTAGAAATGATGATTTGTTCAATCAGTTAAGTTAAGTGGAGCCAAAGTATTTTCTCAGTTGGATTTGGCAACAGGTTTTCATCGTCCCAGAGTAGCAGAGGATAGTATTTCTTTGATGGCGTTTAGGACCAGATATGGATCGTACGAATGGTTAGTGATGCCGTTCGGATTGACTAATGCACCAACATTCTTTGTGGATTTGATGAATCGGATTTTTCGAGAGAACTTGGACAGGTTCGTGTTGGTTATCATATATGATATTTTGATATACTCTAAGGATGAGAAGGAGCATGAAATTCATCTTATAAGGAGCATGAAATTCATCTTAGAATTGTGTTTGAGACGCTGAGGCAGCATCAGCTGAAGGCGAAGTTTTCAAAGTGTCATTTCTGGAAGAAGGAAGTGAAGTTTCTTGGATATGTAGTCTTAGAAAGGGTTATCTGTACATCCGACTAAGATTGAAGCGGTGAATAATTGGAAGAGACCTAAGATAGTGACTGAGATAAAGAGTTTCCTTGGATTAGCTAGATAATATAGGAGGTTCATTAAGGATTTTTCGCGGATAGCAGCACCAGTGACCAAGCTAACGTGCAAGGGTGTGAAGTTTGTTTGGACTGATAGGTGTGAGGAAGCATTTTAGAGCTTGAATACTTATTGACCCATGCACCTATATTAGTTGTTTCGGAGGGGAATCAGGATTTGGTAATTTATACAGATGTGTGTGGAACTGGATTAGGAGCTGTGTTAATGCAGAAAGGTAGGTAAAGTGGTTTTATATGCTTCTCGCAAGCTTAGAACGCATGAGGTTAGATACCAAACACTTGATTTGGAGTTAGCTACGTTGATTTTTTCATTGAAGGTGTGGAGATATTACCTTTTGGGACTGAGGTTTGAGCTTTATATGGATCATAAGTTGTTGAAGTACTTGTTCTCTCAGAAGGAGCTGAACATGAGACAACAGAGGTGGTTAGAGTTTTTAGCCACTTATGACTTCGGTACTGATTACACACCAGGGAAAGGTAATAAGGTTGCAAACACACTTAGTAGAAAGCACCAGAATGCATTGTTGGTAATGACAGCAGAATGGAAAGACTTGGAAGATTTGTCGACTTGCAGAGTAAAGTGGAGATCTAAAGTAGGGTCTCATGAAGGAATTGTTGTGTTGCCTTATTTAGAGTTCAGCCGGTTATGATGGAAAGGTTACTTCTAAAGAAACGGAGGATCCATTATTAACTAAGTGGATCAGGAAGTTAAGAGATGGAACAGTGAGCGATGACTTGAAGGATTTCGGTCTTGACCAGATGGGTGGTTGAGAAAGAAAGGAAGATTATGCATTCTGAATGTGGGAGACATAAGGAAGTAAGTTTTGGAGGAATGCCATCGTTCAAAGTTCACTATTCATCTAGGAGTAACTAAGATGTATCGGGACATAAAGAGGAGTTTCTTCTAGTAAGGTATGAAGAGGGACGTTGGCTTATGGGTGAAGCAATGTTTGAACTGTCAACAGGTAAAAGCCGAACATCAGAAGCCAAATAGGTTGATTCAACCATTGGAAATTCCTGTATGGAAGTGGGATTCTAATTCTATGGATTTTATAGACAGGTTCCCAGGATCTTGTGATAACCAGGATTTCATTAGCATCAGATAATTGTATAATTATCTGATTTAAAAATATTGAAAATACTAATTTATAGATTAAACAAATAAATGTGATAACCGCCTTTATAAATTATAATTGGCAAAGTTGTTATTTTCAAACCATAGTAATAATGTAATGATTTTCAAATTAAATTTGTATTGTTTAAATATATACATATATTAGAGTTGATTTCAATTTGGATTTTTAATTGAATTTGGATTTGAGTTTGAATTAAAATTTGAGATTAAAATATATATAGATATTATAAAACATAGTTTACATATATATTTGTGAACATAATGAATAATTATAAATACTTAATTTAGAAGAGGTAAAAGAAAAAAAATGGGCACTTGTAAACTTTGTATGCATTCACATTGACATGTGTAAGCTAAAAGATATCATGCAATTACAAATGGCCTTAATTTTTCTTCAAATTAAATTATAATAAAATATAGAGAACAAAACTATTCCTCAGTTCAAAACTTGGATTCTCAAAAATTAAAGGGAAAGGGAGCCTGAAGCAAAACAAAATGAAAAAAAAAATCTACAATCTTCATTCAAACAGAAAAAAAAATTATGTTCAAAAACAAATCCTGCAAATCCCCTCTCAAACCAAATCTAAAATTTATACTTCCTCTAACCAAATCAAGATACTACCATCTGAAATCATCTTCATAACTTGGAGTATAAACCTGAAACCCTTTTCTTTAAATTTGGAAATAGAACTGATCATCACCCTGTAACAACCAAACCTGCATGCAACTGAAATATCAACTAGGCCTGCATTTTTGTTCTGGAAACCTGCATGCAATTATAAAATCAGGGAGCAATGCAGAAAACAAGATGGAAGTTTTTTAAAAAAAAAACCAAACATGCAACTGAATCTTAAGTTCAAATGCAAACTTCAGCAACTCAACAGTTCAGGTGAGTAAATTTCACCCTTTAATGTTTGATCTGATGCTTGGTCTTTTGAGTAAAGTATGAATATAGGTTTGCATGTATAAACTCATATGTTAGTGAGTATTAAGTATAAGACCTGTTTATATATAAACATATTGTCTCTGCCATACTGTATTTTTTTCAAGCTCTGTTCATTTTTAAATGTGGGTAAACTTGGTATGATCTGAATTTTTCTGTGCATGTTGTTTTAAAATGATTTTTAAGCATATATATGTGTGTGTGATAACAATTATACCTGGACTGAAGCTTGAAATGTTAATCTCTATTTAGATTGAAACAGTAAATAAACTTGGAAAAAAATATGTAGTCTGAATTTGGTGCATGTGATATATTTATATGGGTACTATGAAGTATGTATGCATGAATAATCCTTCTCTCAAATATGATTGAATCTACCCTGTATATATATATAAGATGTATATGAATGGTTTTATATCCTGTCTCTGTTATAATCAGAGCCTTAATATTTCAAACAAAATTTCTATCTTTCATTAGAAATTAATTTAGATTTTTATTCCTGAGGAGTAAACGTTTTAAAAAAAAAAGGGTAACATCAGTTATAAAGTGATTTCTAATTTAAATGTTTGAGCATTTATCTCTAAAACAAGGTTACAGTGGAACTTTGAAAATTTAGAGCAAAATTAAACATCTTGATTTCATGTTTGGAATCCATAATCGGGTTTGTAATTATAAATCATGAATTTAAATATAGATTTCGGGATTTTTGGAATGGTAATTGCCAGAGAATTTGGGATTGTTTGATTTTGGGAATTTCGACATTTGCCATCGATTGGCGACGTGTTGAAGCCCGATCTTGTTGTCAGAGGTAGGGGAAGGGTTGAGGAATCAGGGAAAAATTGTTCGATGAATTTATTAGTCACCGAGGTGACGGCGAGGGATGGAGATAGGGTTTAGAATCCTGTTTTGTTTAGCTACGGGTTTGAGGAGGGTTCGATGTCGATAAAGCATCGGACTTCGTAATGGTGTTTGGAGTGGAAGCCTTAGTCTACGGCAAAGATATGGTCAGGACGATGGGGTTTCTGGCGACCGGTGGTGGGAAGGCAAGCGGGTTTTGGGTGACCAGTTTCGCCACTAAGTCCTCGAACATGTTCGTTTTTGATACTGTGGCATTTTTCTTGATCGAGGTAGCAAGATGGATTGGGGTGGTTAGTGGCGATGCGTGGAAGGTAGCGGTGGTAATCGGAATGCCGCCGATGACTGTGCACGTGCACGCGAGCATTACTGTCTGGATCTTTAACAAGCTTTGGGGAAGAACACCTCGACTCGAGTTTGGTTTCGTGCGAGTGAAGTAATGACTCGAAGCAGATGTGTTTCGATGGTTGTCTTTGGATACGCTCGGGTTTACAGGGGAAAAAGATCATGTTTGGCTCGAGTTTTCAGATGTTGGTTACCTGGTTTTATAAGTATTAAGTGCCCAGGTATATTTAATGAAAAGAATATTTCTAAAGTTTAAAAAAAAATCAAGTTTTCAAGCTTATTATTATTAAAATTCCAAGTAAAGTGGTTGAACAAAATTTTAAGGTTTTAAAGTTATTAAATAACTAGTTTCAATGAAGTTTTAGACAAGTTAAAATGTTGAAGAGTATAAAGTAAATTAGTTTAAATTTTTCCTTATACAAGTTTCTTTTATATGTGATAAATGTTTCTTTACATTTGTTTAAGAGGTTTGTAAATTGATTTTAAATTTTGATAAGTTAAATCATTTTTAATCTTAATTAAAAATGGAATTTAAAAGTAGATTTAAAGGCGTAAATTGTTTTAAATACTTATGTTAAAGATAATTAAGTCATTAATAAAGGAAATGATTTATCTTAAAAATAATTTAAATTTTAATGATTAATTAAGTTAATAGGGTAATTAAGGAGTAATTAATTAATTAATGATTTAGATTAATCTCAAATTAGAGATTTATAAAATTAAGGAAAATCATTTGTGGAATTGGATTAGGTATGATTATTTAATGAAGTAATTAAAGAAATTAATTACTAAATGTAATTAGTTTAGTTAATATAATCAATTTAAGTTAATTAATTGGTTTAATTAATTTAAAATGATCATTGGATGTTGGGTTAAGTATAATTACTTAATGTAATTTATAAAGTGCAATTACTTAGTAAAGTAATTAATGATAATTACTGGATGTAATTAGTGGAAGATGGAATTGTGAAAGTAATTTGGATTAAAATATTTTGTAATTAATCAAGGAATTAATTAGAGATAATTAGGAATAATCAATTTATTTGATGAAGTAATTAAGGGTAGTTAATTACTGACGTTATTAATCAAGGGTGATTAATAATTATGGTAACAATTAATTAATGAAATAATTAAAGGTTAATTACCGTATTGGGTTAAGGATAATTAGTTTGTGAAATTAATTAAGGGTTAATTACTTAAATGTAATTAAAGGATAAATAGAACGATATTGGAAGTCTTCGATTAATTGTTATTCCTAATATGTGGTTTGTGATGCTATGTGATAAGATGTGTTGATTTAAACTGTGATGATGTGGTTATGTGACACCCTGTATTAAAAATTGAGTTGTATTTCACTTGAATAATTTAAGTAAGATGATATTGGTTTCGAAGAGACCGGAGTCGGGTATTAGAAAATACCCGGAACCACTTCGATTCTATATACATTGGATATGTGAAATCAATAGGCTGATGTGGAATGATTTAAGTGAATTGGACCATTTAATAAGTTTGGCACTTAGAAATTAATGTGTGAAATAGATGATGTCTATAATAACTTGTGAAGTTGAAATTGATATAAGTTACCTCGGGTTTTATATAAGTTGTATGCTTTTGAATTCTATGTTAGATGGGTTTACTCACGCTGGTTTCCAGCCTGACCCGGGTGTTACTTTGATGTAATGCTCGGGTCAGTCCGAGTATTACAGATTTTCAGGTAAGGACGTTCTGAAGCTCAGGAGGCGAACTGGATGGCAGGGACGTATGGAGAGTTTCCACTATGATATTGTATATATCTGAGACATATTAAATTGTATCTATCCAATGTTGTATAAAATTGTTTGTAACTCTGATATATCGATGTAAATTGATAGGTACCGTTTTTCTTTGGTATAACTATTATTTATGTGATATTATATTTTATCCGCTGCATATGTGAGACTTTGGATTTGGTTTTCTGTTCTTCTTATTCTATCTCTTTCTTATTTTCTATAACTATCTGGAATTTTCGGGATCGAAAATTACGGGTCGTTACATTTGGTATCAGAGCGAGGTTAAGCGAGAACCTTGGCTCTGGTGGGATACTCATTAAGGAAAGGGTCAATGGTACCCTATAATGAGTTGAGTATATAAATATGAGAGAGCGTACTTGTTATTTTCTTATATAAAGGATTTTAAATGATTTCAAAAGTAAATGAATCTTATATATGAAATAGATTATCTATTATATTAAGGAAATTGATTGTAGTATTAATTAAACTAAAAGTTATAGTAAGAATTAAGTGGTAATAATTACAACCAAATTGGAATTAAATTTAAAGACAAGTTTGAAATGGATTCAAACCGAAATTAAATCTTGAATTTGGGAAAGGTTTCAAGATAAGAATAATCGATTAATTTATGTAATTAATTAAACTTTATTTAATGAGATTAATTAATGGATAATAATTGGAATTAATAAATAAGAGGGAGTTACTTAATGAAGTAACTATAGGTAAGTAATTTAGGGGACAATTACTTAATGAAGGTAATTAAGAAATAAGTTAATTACCGAATGTGATTAATCAATGATGTAATTAATTTAAAGAAATAATAAATAATATTATTTAAGGAATTGAATGAAATGGTCCTATTTCAAACAAGAGTTGTTTGAAAATTTAAAAGAAATTTGTTTTGAATTAAAAACCAAAGGTAGTTTAAAATTTTAAAGTAAAATTTGGTATGTAAAAGAAGTTAATATGTATATATGTGAATATACGTAATATCAAAGATGGTTTGAGATAAATTCTAAATATTGAGTTTTAAATTTGGAATTTGATGGATGTTTTAAAATGGAGTTTTGAAATTTGGACTCAGAATTGAATTGTTTAAAAACTTTAAGGGAAAATTGATTTAAAGGAATTAAATCAACATTTGAAGTATTAACTCGAATTTATATAATTCGAGATGATTTGGATTTGAAATTTGAATTAGTTCAAATTGAAGTTGATTTGAATAATTTGGAATTATAATTAAAATTTGATAATTTTAAATTCAAATGGAATTTGAATTGAATTTGGATGGAAATCAAGAATAATTCAACTTGATTTGGAAATGGAGTTTGAAATTGAGATTAATTCAAACTGGAGTTGAAATGGATTGGAATTGAAGTGGGTTCAACTGAATGGATATTAGTCCAAAGTGATTGGAATAACTTGGGATTGTAATTAAAGTTGAATATGTTTAAAATTTAATAGAATTTGATTTAAATTTGAAAAGGAATAGAGAATTAATTCAACTTGAATTTGGAATAAATCAAGTCCAATGGAAATTGGAATTATTTAAAATTGAATTGGGTCAATTTAAATGGAAGAGGAAATTTAAATGAATTGATTGAGAATGAAGATTGGGAAGTGAACAGTTTTGACTCTGGACTATTTTTTTTAATATAAACCTATTTTTCCAAGCTATTTATTATATATACAACATTTCTTTTAAAAGACAAACTATCTTATACTTGTTTTACAATTATTTTTGAAACTGTTTAACAATTTTCTAACTATTTTATAAACTAATTATTATTTTCAACTATTAATTACTATTTTATAGCTATTTTACAGTTATTAAAAATTTCTATGACTATTTAACTATTTTTCAATTATTTTACAATTACTAAACTATTTTACACCTATTTTACAAACTGGTAATTATTTTCTAACTACTTATCTATTTTTAAATTTTCAAGCAATTTTCTAAATAAATTGGACAGAGTCTAAACAGTTGTTGGTTAAATACCCAATCGAGGTAAGAATAGGGGTGATAATCCAAATGGATTGAAGCAATTGTGAGTAAGTGAAGGATAATCAAAATGAATGTGAATAGAAATGGAATTGATTTGGCTGATAACCAATAAAGATAAATACGTAGGGTGTACGTATGTTATTCTATTCGCATAGTGATTTGATCCAGATTCGAGCACAGAATTTTGAGATATTTATTTCGATCCGAGTTGGAATTTTCCACTCGATTTTTGAAGGCGAACCTAGATATGGATTGTTGATTGGTTCTGGATATTCTCCATCATAGTTATGACTATGCAAGGAGAATGACGGTTTCTGATCAAGAAACCAAATCTGTGTCCGCACTAGGAAGTCGGGTGGACAATACTAGTTCGGAAATGAAATTGTGTGATCGAGTGAGCGATCAGATTGGTATAGCGTACGGATGATATGTGTACATCGTACGGATTTGAATAAAATTGATATTGGGAATTTGTGGATAAGAAATGTGTAATGGTTTTTGAAATGAAAAATATATTTTGTGAAATATATGATGAAGTAAAGTGGAAATTTGATATTTCTATGGTTGAAATTTTGTTTATGGAAGTAAGTGATATGGTAAGTGGTTTTGTAACGAGTAATCAAAATTGAATATTTGATTTTGAATAAACAAAGTTAAATATCTTTGTTTTATAAAATGAAACTCCCCTGTTGAATCCTTTGCCAGAAGAAAAGGATTTTGAAGGTGTTTTGAAGTATAAAAGGAGTTTATACAAGTTTGAAATGATCCAAAGTTTTAAAAGATTTTATACATCTGAATATATATATAAAAGATCATATGAGGATTTTGGAAAAAGGGTTTTGGGAACCTTTGGATTTGGAAAAGGCTTTTCATTTTTGGGTAAAATCAATATGAGAATTTGGAAAGCCTAGTTTGAGAATTAACGATTTTGGAATAATCGATTTTGTGCAAAGGAGCTTTGTATAAGATCATACTAGGTGTATGATTTAAAGATACTATATATATAGTATAAAATATTTTGATGATGGCTCTGGGGAAAAAGGCGCTCCCTTGGAATGGACTTCTCCAGAGTACCATCGGGTGGTGCTGCCTTGAGCCCCAAGGGGGGTTCTAAAGTTGATCCTGTGAGGAGTCCGGACAAACTAGTTCCTGAGGATTTTTGGGTAGCGAAAGTCGAGGGCGCTGATGCCTACAGGGGCATTTGGGTTATGCTGTGACGACAGTGTAACTCGTTGTCACTGCGATCTACTGTGGGGACCATAGCGAAAATCGTGTGGAGGATGAGTGCCAACGGTCTACACTTGATTTTGCAGGGAAGGCAACGCAACAACGGCAGACTGCGAACTATGGTCAAGTGGAGTGGAGAAGCTTCATTCTTTTGGCAGCGAAATTCGATGGCGCTGATGCCTACAGCTATATGGGTTTTTGCTGTGATAGCTATGTAACCCCAGTTGTAGCTGCGATCTGCAGCGGGTTCCATGGTGTAATCGAGGGGCGCGGAGGCCTACAGTTATCTATGGATTTTGTCGGGATGGCAAAGTAACCATCGGGTTAATTGCGACCATGGATGGGGGTGATGATTTCCAGACCATTCTCACCAAAGATATATCCTCTATTTTCAAAAACTGTTTTCTATATTTTCAATAAAATTATTTTTCAAATATTTTCACTGGGTGTTAAGAACGGGTCTTCTAAGTACTTATAGAATTTCAGTTGTACGCCTGATCAACGTATGACCGAATTTCTATGAGAACAAGGATGGACTAGTTGAGACATCGAGTTATAAAATGATGTTTTTATAAAACTATTTTGGCAATACTATATAGATTTTAAAAGTGTTTTGAAAATGATCAAAGTAAAATTTATCTGATTTTAAGTGATTTAAAAATTCTAGTTTCATTTCTTTTCGAGGACGAAAAGATTCAAAGGGGGGAGGAATGTGATAACCAGGATTTCATTAGCATCAAATAATTGTATAATTATCTGATTTAAAAGTATTGAAAATACTAATTTATAGATTAAACAAATAAATGTGATAACCGCCTTTATAAATTATTTATAATTGGCAAAGTTGTTATTTTCAAACCATGGTAATAATGTAATGATTTTCAAATTAAATATGTATTGTTTAAATATATACATATATTAGAGTTGATTTCAATTTGGATTTTTAATTGAATTTGGATTTGAGTTTGAATTAAAATTTGAGATTAAAATATATATAGATATTATAAAACATAGTTTACATATATATTTGTGAACATAATGAATAATTGTAAATACTTAATTTAAAAGAGGTAAAAGAAAAAAAAAGGGCACTTGTAAACTTTGTATGCATTCACATTGACATATGTAAGCTAAAATATATCATGCAATTACAAATGGCCTTAATTTTTCTTGAAATTAAATTATAATAAAATATAGAGAACAAAACTATTCCTCAGTTCAAAACTTGGATTCTCAAAAATTAAAGGGAAAGGGAGCCTGAAGCAAAACAAAATGAAAAAAAAATTTGCAATCTTCATTCAAACAGAAAAAAAAATTACGTTCAAAAACAAATCCTGCAAATCCCCTCTCAAACCAAATCTAAAATTTATACTTCCTCTAACCAAATCAAGCTACTACCATCGGAAATCATCTTCAAAACTTGGAGTATAAACCTGAAACCCTTTTCTTTAAATCTGGAAATAGAACTGATCATCACCCTGTAACAACCAAACCTGCATGCAACTGAAATATCAACTAGGCCTGCATTTTTGTTCTGGAAACCTGCATGCAGTTATAAAATCAGGGAGCAATGCAGAAAACAAGATGGAAGTTTTTTTTAAAAAAAAATCAAACGTGCAACTGAATCTTTAGTTCAAATGCAAACTTCAGCAACTCAATAGTTCAGGTGAGTAAATTTCACCCTTTAATGTTTGATCTGATGCTTGGTTTTTTGAGTAAAGTATGAATATAGGTTTGCATGTATAAACTCCTATGTTAGTGAGTATTAAGTATAAGACCTATTTATATATAAACATATTGTCTCTGCCATACTGTATTTTTTTTAAGCTCTGTTCATTTTTAAATGTGGGTAAACTTGGTATGATCTGAATTTTTCTATGCATGTTGTTTTAAAATGATTTTTAAGCATATATATGTGTGTGTGATAACAATTATACCTGGACTGAAGCTTGAAATGCTAATCTCTGTTTAGATTGAAACAGTAAATAAACTTGGGAAAAAAAATATGTAGTCTAAATTTGGAGCATGTGATATATTTATATGGATACTATGAAGTATGTATGCATGAATAATCCTTCTCTGAAATATGATTGAATCTACCCTGTATATATATAAGATAAGATGTATATGAATGTGTTTATATCCTGTCTCTGTTATAATCAGAGCCTTAATATTTCAAACAAAATTTCTATCTTTCATTAGAAATTAATTTAGATTTTTATTCCTGAGGAGTAAACGTTTTTAAAAAAAAAAGGGTAACATCAGTTATAAAGTGATTTCTAATTTAAATGTTTGAGCATTTATCTCTAAAACAAGGTTACAGTGGAACTTTGAAATTTTAGAGCCAAATTAAACATCTTGATTTCATGTTTGGAATCCATAATCGGGTTTGTAATTATAAATCATGAATTTAAATATAGATTTCATGATTTTTGGAATGGTAATTGCCAGAGAATTTGGGATTGTTTGATTTTTGGAATTTCGACATTTGCCATCGATTAGCGACGTGTTGAAGCCCGATCTTGTTGTCAGAGGTAGAGGAAGGGTTGACGAATCAAGGAAAAATTGTTCGATGATTTTATTAGTCACCGAGGCGACGGTGAGGGATGGAGATAGGGTTTAGAATCCTATTTTGTTTAGCTACGGGTTTGAGGAGGGTTCGATGTCGATAAAGCATCAGACTTAGTAATGGTGGTTGGAGTGGAAGCCTTAGTCTACGGCAAAGATATGGTCAGGACGATGGGGTTTCTGGCGACCGGTGGTGGGAAGGCGAGAGGGTTTTGGGTGACCAGTTTCGCCACTAAGTCCTCGAGCATGTTCGTTTTTGATACTGTGGCATTTTTCTTGATCTGGGTAGCAAGATGGATTGGGGAGGTCTGTGGCGATGTGTGGAAGGTAGCGGTGGTGATCGGAATGCCGCCGATGACTGTGCACATGCACGCGAGCATTAATGTCTGGATCTTTGACAAGCTTTGGGGAAGAACACCTCGACTCGAGTTTGGTTTCGTGCGAGTGAAGTAATGACTCGAAGCAGATGTGTTTCTATGGTTGTCTTTGGATACGCTCGGGTTTACAGGGGAAAAAGATCATGTTTGGCTCGAGTTTTCAGATGTTGGTTACCTGGTTTTATAAGTATTAATTGCCCAGGTATATTTAATGAAAAGAATATTTCCAAAGTTTAAAAAAAATTCAAGTTTTCAAGCTTATTATTATTAAAATTCCAAGTAAAGTGGTTCAACAAAATTTTAAGGTTTTAAAGTTATTAAATAACTAGTTTCAAAGAAGTTTTAAACAAGTTAAAATGTTGAAGAGTATAAAGTAAATTAGTTTAAATTTTTCCTTATACAAGTTTCTTTTATATGTGATAAATGTTTCTTTACATTTGTTTAAGAGGTTTGTAAATTGATTTTAAATTTTGATAAGTTAAATCATTTTTAATCTTAATTAAAAATGGAATTTAAAAGTAGATTTAAAGGCGTAAATTGTTTTAAATACTTATGTTAAAGATAATTAAGTCACTAATAAAGGAAATGATTTATCTTAAAAATAATTTAAATTTTAATGATTAATTAAGTTAATAGGGTAATTAAGGAGTAATTAATTAATGTAATTAACTAATTAATGTAATTAACTAATTAATGATTTAGATTAATCTAAAATTAAGGAAAATCATTCGTGGAATTGGATTAGGTATGATTATTTAATGAAGTAATTAAAGAAATTAATTACTAAATTTAACTAAATTTAGTTAATATAATCAATTTAAGTTAATTAATTGGTTTAATTAATTTAAAATGATCATTGGATGTTGGGTTAAGTATAATTACTTAATGTAATTTATAAAGTGCAATTACTTAGTAAAGTAATTAATGATAATTACTGGATGTAATTAGTGGAAGATGGAATTGTGAAAGTAATTTGGATTAAAATATTTTGTAATTAATCAAGGAATTAATTAGAGATAATTAGGAATAATCAATTTATTTGATGAAGTAATTAAGGGTAGTTAATTACTGACGTTATTAATCAAGGGTGATTAATAATTATGGTAACAATTAATTAATGAAATAATTAAAGGTTAAATACCGTATTGGGTTAAGGATAATTAGTTTGTGAAATTAATCAAGGGTTAATGACTTAAATGTAATTAAAGGATAAATAGAACGATATTGGAAATCTTTGATTAATTGTTATTCCTAATATGTGGTTTGTGATGCTATGTGATAAGATGTGTTGATTTAAACTGTGATGATGTGGTTATGTGACACCCTGTATTAAAAATTGAGTTGTATTTCACTTGAATAATTTAAGTAAGATGATATTGGTTTCGAAGAGACCGGAGTCAGGTATTAGAAAATACCCGGAACCACTTCGATTCTATATAGATTGGATATGTGAAATCAATAGGCTGATGTGGAATGATTTAAGTGAATTGGACCATTTAATAAGTTTGGCACTTAGAAATTAATGTGTGAAATAGATGATGTCTATAATAACTTGTGAAGTTGAAATTGATATAAGTTACCCCGGGTTTTATATAAGTTGTATGCTTTTTAATTCTATGTTAGATGGGTTTACTCACGCTGGTTTCCAGCATGACCCAGGTGTTACTTTGATGTAATGCTCGGGTCAGTCCGAGTATTACAGATTTTTAGGTAAGGACGTTCTGGAGCTCAGGAGGCGAACTTGATGACAGGGACGTATGGAGAGTTTCCACTATGATATTGTATATATCTGAGACATATTAAATTGTATCTATCCAATGTTGTATAAAATTGTTTGTAACTCTGATATATCGATGTAAATTGATAGGTACAGTTTTTCTTTGGTATAACTATTATTTATGTGATATAATATTTTATCCGTTGTGTATGTGAGACTTTGGATTTGGTTTTCTGTTCTTCTTATTCTATCTCTTTCTTCTTTTCTCTAACTATCTGGAATTTTCGGGATCGAAAATTACGGGTCGTTACAGATCTAATAAACGAAATGAAAGTATATGGATCATAGAGGACAAATTAATGAAGAATGGCCATTTCATTCCAGTTAAGTTAACTAGGACGACATCTGTTTTGGCTAAGTTATTTATGAAGAATGTAGTTAGACTACATAGAATTCCTAGTAACATAGTAAGTGATAGAGATTCCTTATTCACTAGCTCAAGATGAGTATCGCTTACCATCCACAGATGATGGTCAAACGGAAAGAATTAACAAAGTCTTGGAGGATTTATTACGAGCTTGTGTGTTAAATTTTGGAGGATAATGGGAAGGCCATTTACACTAAGTAGAGTTTTCGTATAACAACAGCTATCATACTAGCAAAGGGGTCACACCATTTGAAGATTTGTATGGAAGGCCATGCAAATCTCTTGTTTGTTGGTTAGAAACCAGGGATAGGTTGGTTCTTGGTCCATATTTGGTTAGAGAAGCTATAGAAAAAATTGAGTCGATTCGGTATAGGATTAAAGATGCTCGGTTTAGGCAGAAGAGTTATGTAGACAAAAGACGGAAATATTTAGAGTTCTCAGTTGGAGATCATGTTTTTATTAAGGTATCACCGACGAAGGGTGTGATTAAATTTGGGAAATCAGGTAAGTTGGCACCAAGATTCGTTGGACCTTTTTGTATTATAGAGAGGATCAGGAAACTCGCGTATAGAGTAGAGTTACCGAGCAGTTTGGCAGGAGTCTATGATGTATTTCATGTTTCTCATCTAAGGAAGTGTGTTAGAGATCCGGAGTCTACTATAGTGCTGACTGAATTAGATGACATAGTAGTAGAACCAGATTAGACTATAGTTAGAAAGCCGATTTGTGTAGTCGCAAGAGATGAGAAGAGGCTAAGGAACAAGATGGCCAGATTAATGAAAGTCCAGTGGAGCGACAATGAGAGAGACTGTACTTGGAAGATTGAGAGCAGGATTAGAACGCTTATCCTGATTTGTTTGAAGGTATGTTTACCTTTATGTCGATTTATTGTGTACCTTATCGTAATTTCGAGGATGAAATTCTTCAAGGAGGGGAGACTGTAACACCCCATATTTTTAGTAACATTATTTAGGATATTTAATTAGCTAAATTAAATAAAATAATGTGATGACTGGGGAATCGAGATTTGGGATTAATAGCGGTAGCTGTGCCTCGTTAATGAATAAACTAAAATGAGCTAACATGAATTAAAATAGATAACAGAAATAGGTGAGAGAAAAATAGAAAAAAGAGTATTCTAATACCCTCAACCCTTGGGAATTCATTTCACTCTTTCATTCATGTGCAAAAATTAAATATTGAGGTCGGCCACCATTAGCAAGAGAAAGAGGAAGATAAACAAGAAAAGCTATGGAAGAAGATTAATCAAATCAAAGCTACCCGAATCTCAAACTAATTAATCTCAAAGCTAATGTGAATAATGACTACATCTCACGTTTTCCAATGATTTTCGGTTTTAAGGTTAAACTCGATTTATCTTGCAAGGATATGCCATGTTTTTGAATGATTAATTCTTTATATAGGCTTGTTGATGCTTTATGCTCATTCGTATAGGTTGTCTGATACTTTTTCATGTAAAAACCCTATTTAGTGGCATCCACTGCCTTGCGATTTAAGATTTAGATCAGAAATGATATTTTAGAAATGGGTTTCAATTTTCATAATTTTCTGAATTAATGTGGATTTTATATTAATTTTCTAGTGAGGAAAAATGATTATTTGGGTTTAAAATTATTTATGGTTAATTATATATGTTTTGGGTCTGAAATTATTATATGTTAGAAAACATATTAAAAAAGATTTTTTGAAATTTTTGTAGAATTTTCCTAAGTGTTTTAATAGATATATTAAATTATTTAAGGTATGGAGCAATGTTTTATATATTTATAAAAGGAGAATGGGTATTTTGTAAATTATTTAAATTGAGTAATTTTGAAATTTTGATAGCACTTTAAGAAAAGAAAATTGGCAGCCAGTAATATTTTAACAAACAAAGCAGATTAGTTGAAAAGAATTTCTTTTTAAAGTTAAAATCGGTTTTTACATGCTTTTAGCATGTTTTGCCACTTTCGGCACGTGGGGTTCCGACTTAATAGTTCTGGCACATCCTCATCGAAACCAATGCGCATGGAATCAAAGACTTGGTGTGCAGCGAATTAGATATAGGCGGAAGGTATTGGGTCGAAACCAGGGGTTCCGAAGGAGGTCGAAATCTTACTTAGCTTTCAAAGGAAATTGCACCTGCTTTGCTTTCGAAGGGTATGCTTTCGACTTAGTTGGCTTCCGAGTGGGTCAAATTGTTTTAAGGAATGGTTTCGAATGGGGTTACGCCTTTGTTTTAAGTAAATACTTTCGAATATGGTCAAAACCCCTAGTCGCCGCTTTTCTACCTTTCGAACCTAATGGTTTCAGAAGGTATACTTTGTTTGAAAACCCAAGCCGCTTCTCCAATGCTTTCGGAAGTTTGGTTTCGACACCAACACTTCTTTACTTAGGAATCATTTTGAAAGGAGTTCTTTCGACTTAAATGTTTTATGACCCTTTTGCTCCGTTGAAGGTAAAACTCAAAGGTTTCAAATGGTCTAGTTTTAAAAAATGCCGGAAGGTTGTTCCGCATGTTTTACTTGAACCCAATGCTTGCAAAAGGTTTGATGTTTTAATGATTTCGAAAGGTTTTAATGAAGCTTTCATAGGGGTGATTCCCCAATGGTTTCGAAAGGTTTGAAAGGAAAGGTTTTCTAATGTTTTCGAAGGACAATATTTAAGTGTTTTAAAGAAGGATGTCTAAGGTTTCAAAGATTTTGAAGGGAAGGTTTTTCAATGGTTTCAAAAGGTTTATATGAATGGTTTTGAAAGGAATGTTTTGGCCTTTCGGCCTAGGTGAAATAAAGAGGTTTACTTGGTTTCGAAAGGGGTACTTTCAATTGATTCGAAAGGGGTACTTTCAAAGGTATAAACATTTTCATCAACAAAGATTTGAGTAAAGTATACATAACATGGCAAGGTAATTTCTAGTAAAGCATAGAATATATATTTTCCTTGTTTAAGTTTGATTTTAAAGTTTTAAATCAATTTGAGAAGAAGAGGTTTTCAAGGAAAATTTAATGGAAGATTGCCCTTAGTAAAATGACTCGGATATTAGAATACCAGATGGGACTAGTACAGTCGCGCCTTATACAATAGGTATTAGCCCCAGCTAATTTAGTCTAAAATTCCAGTGTGTAAAGCTTTTTCACAGGTAAGACTAAAATTACGATTACATACAGAATGGAATATGTATTTGTATAGAGGTAGATTATTGGTGAGCCAACAAAACCATTAGGATCAGGTGACTATGAGAGAAGGTAAGTTAGAGACAGACCATCCAAAAGAGGAGTATCTAATAGATAAGTTAGGGACAGACCATCCAGAAGAGGAGTATCTAACAAGTGTTAGATTATTTTATTTATATTTTCTTGTAGGCCTGAGTCAGCCAAATGTTAGTAGTTAGCCAGACAAAATTATAATGTTCGAACAAATAGTTCATTTTTTACCTGATATGTATGTTTACATGATAATGCTTTACAGTTTTAACCAGTTTTGATTGAAGGATTATGATTGGCAAAGGATATTTTTTAAAAGGATATTAGTGAGGGGAAACCCATTCCGCTAAGCGGCATGGTCTCATTTAATATCAAAAAACCGAAATGTATATTATTATTCACACCAGGCCTTATGTCTAACTCGAAGTTTATGTTTTTCCCTTAAACTCTTGGGTGCTCAAAATTGATTTGAGTAGACTGAGGGTTGAGGTTTTACTAGTTTTAGTAGGTTGACGAATAAAGCTTCTAGAGACGAGCAGGTGGTTTACAGATAGCTATCTAGGAGTCGCTGTTTTATTTTTTTTGATTCTGCTATGTTGTATTATATCAGTTATGATTATATAGTACTCTGGTCGGCTAAGTTGGCATCTTCATATGTCACTCTTGGCGTAATTTGTAATAATTATATTTTTCTGAACCCGAGAAACGATAATAGGATCATGTAATAGAATATGATACATGTTTTGTGAAATGTAATCAAAAAAGTTTTTTTTGTGAAATCTATGGTTTTGTTTCATATACATGTGCTTCTAATATTATGGATACCATTAACATTACCGTATTTGGTCACCAGAAGTTAGTACTATGGATTACTACAACATCTATAGTGCTTAAATTCGGGCCTCTAAATAGGGGATGTTACAAGAAGCCCATGAACATTTCTATGCAGATCATTCTAACAAAATGAAATTAGCCAAAATGGTCATGAAGCAATGTTTCTATTGGCCCCAAATAAGTATTGATGCAGTAAATCATGTAAAGGATGTGAGAAGTGTTGGACATTTTAGATGGTTCTGCATGTACCTCTAAGTGAATTAACCCCAATTTCTAGTCCATGGCCCATTGGTGTATGTAGGATCGATTTAATTGGACCATTACCTATATTCAAATGTGAAGCTAAGTTTACAGTAGTAGCATCAATTATTTTACCAAATAGGTAGAAGTAGAACGATTACCAAATATAACATCAAGAAAAGTGTTAAGGTTTTATGATTGATTACCAAATATAACATCAAGAAAAGTGTTAAGGTTTTACGATTAAAAACATAGTCACATGATTTGGAATACCACATATGACAATATCCAATAATGGAACTCACTTTGAAAGTGAAGAATTCTGTGATATGAATGAAATAATCAGAAACTTTTTATCTATAGCTCATCCAAAGGCTAATGGAGCCATTGAAGCTGCCACTAAATCAACTAAAACTATTCGTAAGAAATGACGGGACAAAGCAAAAGGGAATTGGTTAGAAGAATTACCGCTTGTGCTTTGGATATATAGTACTTCTACTAAGACTACAATGGGACATAGCCCTTTTTCATTAGCATATGGATGTGAAGCAAAGCTTCCATTGAAATTAAGCTTCCATCTCATCGAGGAATAGCATATGCATTTGATCATAATCAAGAATTGAGAAAAGAATCCTTAGATCTAATCAACGAGCAAAGGGATGAAGCGACCATATATACAACCGGACACCAACAAAGGATACCAAGATATTGTAATGCCAAAGTAAAGGGAAAATCATTTCAAAATAACGATTTAGTACTTTGAAAAGTCATGGAAAATACCAAAAATCCATCAGACGGACCGCTTGTACCAAATTGGGAAGGTCCTTTTGTTATTCATGAAGTAATTCCACAAGGGACTTATCGATTATGCTGACCTGATGGAAACATAATAGTGATAACTTGGAATGCCGAACATTTAAGGCCTTATTTCCCTATAGTATATCAATAAAAAAAATTGAGGCAAGCATTGCCATGAAATGGGTGATCAAATGAAAGAAATGAACTAAAAGGGAAACCTTAAATCGGTACCATAATGGTAGTAAAAGACAAAAAAAAGCCCTTGATCCCACCACAAGGGCCTTGTCAAATCACCTATTAGAGGGAGGTAATATTAAGCCTTTGGTCCCACCTAAGATGGCCTAGCCAAAGCACTACAAGCCTTCGGTCCCACCTACATGGCCTGGTTGGAGCGCCTCCTAGAGGGAGGATGGAGTATGCCTTTGGTCAAACATAAGATGGCAAGGCCAAAGCACCGAACCAGCCTTCAGTTCCACCAATAAGGCTAGACTGGAGTGCCTTCTAGAGGGAGGATGGGAAGACTTTGGTTTTGCCTAAGATAACCAACCAAACCTAAATCATTGCCTAAGATGGCAATAAGGGGTTCAATCAAAGCCTAAATCATCACCAAATAGAGTGATAAAGGGCGAAAGGGCATCAAAGTCAAAATCTTCACCAAAGAGAGTGACAAGGGGAAAAACCTAAATCATGAGCTAGAGATGGTAACAAGGGGATCAAACAAAAGTCTAAAGCATTACCTAGGGATGGTGATAAGGAATTCACTTAAAGCCTAAATCACTGCCTAAAGATGGTAGTATGGGGTAAAAGAAATAAAATGAGCAAATTAAACTCTGTCCTAAGGAATGGATTAAAGTAATCTTCAATAGAAAGATTTTATTATTACTAGATAGTTCAAATAAAAGATAGTTTTTTGTATTCTATGTTATCGCAAGATGGTATTTTGGTCTTCTATATTATTGCTAAATGATATTATGGACTTCTATATTATTGTTAGATGGATTTCTGGTCTTATATTTAAGAAATTATTATTACTAGAAGATTTTATGATCTTCTATTTAGTAAGTTATAATATTATTGTCAGATGGGTTTCTGGTCTTCCATTTCAAAAAATTATGATATCATTACCAAATGGGTTTCTAGTCTTTTGTTCAGATATTATTACCATATGGGTTTATGGTCTTCTGTTTAGATATTCTCCATTCAAGCAAAATTACGATATTGTTACCAAATGAAACTCTGGTTTTCTATTCAACGAAAACTATGGTATTATTACTATATGGATTTTTGAACTTCTATTCAAGCAAAATTATGATATATTACTTAATGAATCTATGGTCTTCTCTTCAAAGAAAATAATGATATTTTTGCCATATGGTTTCATGGACTTCTATTCAAGCAAAATAAAGATATTACCGCTAGACAAACTTTTGGTCTTCTACTCAAATGAAATTATGATAGATTTCTAATCAAGTGAATTTATGGTCCTTCTATCAAGTAAATTTTTGGTCTTCTCAATTAAACTTGGTTTTGCATCGAAATACGAGAACTTTCTTATATGAAGAAAAGGATGAACTAATTCATGTATATATCAAATTCGAAAGAGATTGTTTGAAGTTCAATATAAAGTTAAAACTGAAATTTATCATCATTTAGTTTATATTTTTCAAGTTAAAAGGGTTAAGGAGAAAGTCTCTCAGAAAGTTGAAAAGGCGAGGGAGTACTGGAATTTACACTAAAGTGTAAAAAGATTTTTATACAAGAAGGGGGCAAATCTTATCATATACTTTTTAAGAGGAATAAATATAGAAACAATGTAAGATAATGTTACTAAAATACCTAGAAGATGTCAAGCTACAGGGAATGTCATATTCAAAGGCAAGAAGGATATTGAGGCTTTACGACCTAAAGAGATGGCGTCGAAATTATAAACACAAAAGCGAATTCAAAGAGGCAACATCATGTTTATAAAGTTATTAAACTTGAATGCGGATATCGAACCCTTAACATAGATATCGACTTTCAAGGAGATGTCGGACGAGTGATGCTGAATTCCAAGAAGTACTAAATCTCCATAAAAATAAAGGTTATCGAGAATATAACGAAAGACAAATGATGTTGAACAACAACATTGGAAAAGTATTGGACGCTTGACAAGGAAGATATTGAATTCCTACAACCCAAGTGGTATTGTAATGCCCCAGAAATTCATAGAATCTTATTTGGTTGAATTTTGAAAATATATGAATTCATTTGTATAAGAATACATGGAAAAAAAAAGTGTTCAAGTGTGTGTGCACACTGATATGGCACAAGAAAGAACTCCAAATCCACTGAAATCAAAACAAGAATTAAAAAGTATTACAAACATAATTTTGTGATATGGATATTTGATCTCTGGAATTATATGAATCATCCAAGAAAATAAGAAAAGTAAGTTTTGTTTTGAATCAGTAAACATATTTTATTTAAACCCAGAAAAGAAAATGTTACAAGGATTTAAAAGCCTGTATGCACATATAGGTGCATATCTTTCTGAAATTAAGGAGGAGTTAAATAAGCCTAGATAGGATATGTATGCAAATGTACATTTCTGTAAGAATAGAAAATGTTAAAAAGAAATAAGCAAGTAAAAATTGTAATACTAAAATAGCAAAAGAAAAATTGCAAGCAGAATAATTGCTTTAGGCAGAAATAGAAAGGAGGATTTCTAGAAAATAAACAAGTGACAATGTCACACAATTTTCATGACTTGGTAAGAATATGATATATTTTGAAAAGGTAAAGAAAAATAAGGGAAAGTAAGCACCACATGTGGCCGGGGTATCAAAAGTGAAAATGAACAAATCTGAAATGCAAAATGCATGAGTCTTGGCCAGGGTAGGAATGGGATTTTACAATGATAAACCCTAGAAAACTTCTCTTATAAATCCAAGTATAAACCAGAAAAGAATCATTTGCTACCCAAAACATTTAAGAAAACAAAGAGGAAAATATTTGCAAGCAGAAAAGCAAGTTTTAAAAGGTTTCCTTTCTGATTTAAGCAGGAGAAGCATTTTTGGTGAGTAATCTCACTAATCCATGGCATTAAGTCCTGTTATGAGGCAGCCTAGCTTATGCTAATTTTTCTGCATATTTTGGATTTTATTACTATGGTTTTAATGGATGCTTTAATGGGTGTTTCTAAATGCTTTTAGTTTTGATAGTTGAGTATTATGCTCTGATTGTTTATACCCAGAAATGTTATAGTATGAAAATATAACAGTAAATAGAGAATGCTTGTAGCTGGTTTAGTTATGGCATGACAAACATATGTATATGAGTTGCATTACACTTGTGTAAGTGCTGAGGCTCAAATGAAAGATTCAAGGTTGCAATGGAAATTCCTAAAGTGCTGAACCCTTGATCAAATAGAAAACCATGGGCCAGAAATCTTGTTTAAGCTAGATCTTGAATTTAGTTCAAACATGGTTGCTTGTGAAACAATAATAACCCACATGCCTAGTCTTTATTCCCAGTTACAAATATTCTTGTATTTTCTTTTAAACCAGAATAATTGTAGATATGAATTCCCTGGATATGAAAGTTAGCTTGTTCTGGAATTATGCTTGTGAGCTCTATATAATGTTTCATGTACACTGTGATTCAGTCACCTAGCTATCTCATGATAGGATCAAACATGAACACTTAGTAAATAAACAAAGGATTGTGAGCCAAGAGAACTGCTGGAATGCTTGTTGTATTTAAAGTATGCAAGTTGGCACATGGTTTGTTTAAGCCCTGAGATCTTTGTGCAATATTGTGAATTATTTTATTGCAATGTGTCCCCGTGATTCCTTATGGCAGATGAGGCTAGGAAGAAATTTGGTAAATGCAATCTCAGATTGATAAAGTAGGAACTAGTGTATTCCTTGATTGGTTGGACTGGAGCTATGATAGTTCTTGAGCATTTCTATTTAAAATATAAGTTTGCGTAGTTGAATGTGTGTACAAAAATTAGTTTTGAATACTGATCATAATTGCACAAGGTATCATAAATAAGTCAGATAGATTGATCAAAGAAGCTCTGCCAATCTATACAAAATGTTTAGGTCTCACTTAATTACTTAATATCATGGAATTTTTGATGATGCTCATACCAGATCTTGTATCTGACCCTTGTTTGCTTATGGCAACTGGGGTGTCTCATTTAAAATGGGGCAGCCCTTAATGCTTTTTCAGGGAATGCTGGTTCTAAATAGGAAGTTGCTATGGCTAATGAGAATGATTGGATAAGCATGCTAAACTAGAGTTAGATAAGAACTTAGAATGAAATATTTGCATGTAATCTGGGAAGTTTGATAGTTCTGTTTAGGTTGTTATGTAATAACCTTGAAAGTTTGGATTTATTCAGTTATTTTAAATGAATCTAGTGATGTATTAAGTAGGAAGAACTTGCAAGAAATATGTGTTATGTTGTTTCTGGTTTTTGGTTTGGTATGTATTAAGGATATTGAAGTTAAACTGAATTGAAAATCTATTTGCTAAAGTTGTTTTTGATTTAGAGGAAAAACTGGATTTTATAAGTATAATCACTTTATGATGGTTTTAGTTAATCCTGAATCTTTTCAAAAGATAGATATATAGGAAATTATATTGGGAAAATCCAGAAAGAGTTATAACTGTTATATTTTCAAGTCTTGATACTGATATATGTCCAAATGCAAGTAAAAGAATGGTTTCTTTAACCAAATAGTTAGACCACAGGTCAGGCCAAATGCACACTTCAAATAAATGGAGCAAGGAACCATTTGAACCCAGTTTTCTGGAAAATGAGCAGAAACATAGACATGTACATGTATATCTGTGTACATGTTGATATTTGGGCAACAATATAAATATAAATTCCTAGAAAAGTAGTAGGAATGGGTTTTGAAAATAATAAGCAAGAAATATTGTTTTGTATGTTAGATTATAGGCAAAATTTAAGTGTATATGTGTAGATATAGGTAAGTATCAGATTTTAAAACCATGCAGGAAAAAAAAAGAAAAGAAAACAAAAATTGAGTTTGAACTGACCAGCATAGCACTCGAACTCATGACCTCTCATGTGTAGGTTAGGCGCGTTTCCATTACGCCTAGATGTTGCTTGTGTTCACTTATGATCCACTTTCTTTTAGCTTGAGTTTGAAACTATGCAGATTTTAACACAAACATCCATATTAAAAAGCTTTCTTCCACCGGATTATTACTTAATCATTCCTTAATTAGAATAACAGACCAAAGTACATGTTTACAGTGGATTCTATGGTCAATAATCAGAATGTGAAAATAAATCTTTTATCAGGGAATTAAAACATTTTAATAGATTTAAAAAGATTTCTACTTCCATATTATTATTATGCTCTGATTCTAGTAAGATATAACATAGATATCTTCATATATGTATGTTAGGAATGATTTAGATTTAAAACAATATTTTTATATTGAGAAAGATCCTGGATAATATGAGAATAGGTAAGGATGACCCTAGGTAGTCTTAGTTAAGTATGTTAAAAAAAAAATTTGCTTAAGAATTAGGGTCATTCCATTTTGGTATCAGAGCTATGTTAAATTTATACATAGCTAAGAATGATTGTATTGATTGATTGAAGTACTATAATCATATGTATGTACTGTTTGAGTAAAATAATAATATAGATAGAAAGTTCAAATATATAGATATATATATACTCTCATGATAAACTAACCTTATCTACCCATACTGTAGTTGTCCAATTATGGTAGGAAGAGGATCTCAACACAATGCAGGATCAAGTACACCACAAATGCTTGATATGCAAGACTTTATGAGGGCTTTAAGGGATGGAGTAGGGCAGAGACTTGAGAATCCACATGAGGAACTTTCCAAACTATTAAAGACTTATACCAATTTAGGAGGCAAGAGCTTTGAAGGGACTGAAAATGTGATGGAAATTCAAGCATGGTTGAGAACACTGGATAGAATTTTCAATGACATGCAGTTGGATGATCAAAGGAAGAGGCAAGTGGCCTCAAGACAACTGAAAGGTGTGGCTTTAAGTTGGTGGGAGGTAGTCATAGCTGGGAGGATTGAGAATGAAATCACTTGGAATCAATTCAAGGAGATGTTGGAAGCTAGATTTGTTCCAGCATCAGCCAAAACTCTACTGCTTGAAGAATTCATCAGACTTAGGCAGGGAACTTTTAATGTGACTGAATATACTCATAGGTTTGAAGGCTTGTCTAAGTATGGAGCTATGCTTGTGGCTGATGAGGCATCAAAGAATGATAGGTATATTAAGGGTTTAAATCCAGGGCTTAGTAGGGCCATGTTGCCATATGTAGATAAAACTTTTGATCAAGTCATTGATCTGGCCTTAAAATTTGAGCAACATGACAAGGAAAGGGAGAAGTATAGGAGTTTTAAGAATAACAACAATAAGAAGAATAAGGGAAGATATCACCCCTATGACAAAAAGAAGGAGGAGACAGAAAGTAAGAAAACTAATGATACTAAGACCACTGATACAAAGAGGAAAATAACATGTAATTATTGTGGAAAAGAAGGACATATCAAACCAAGGTGCCCAGAATTGAAGGGAGGAGCTTTCAAGTGCTATCTATGTGGAAAGGAGGGACATATCAAGAGAAACTGCCCTGAGTATAAACAGCAAGGGAAGCTAGCAAGTTTGGAGAGCAAAGGCAAATCCACAGTAGAGACTATTGCAGAAAATCATGGTCAAGTAGAAGGTACCTTATTTATTTGTACCTTACCTATATCAGTAGTGTATGATACAGGGGCAACACATTCTATGATTTCTCATGAATTAGTTGCATTGCTTAAATTAAATTGCATATTGGTTGAAACTCCTTTGTTAGTGCAAAGCCCATTGGGAAGTTCTAGTGTTTTAAACATGATTTGTGTGGATGTGGGATTAAACATAGGAGGAAATGTTTTTATTTCCAATTTATATGTTTTAAATTACCCAAATATAGGTGTTATATTGGGTGTAGACTGGTTAAGGCAATACAAAGCCATAATTAATTTAGACTCATCCACCATATCATTACAAAATTCTAGAGGTCAAAGAATCACAATTTTGTGTGAAACAGCCAAAGAAAGAAAATTATATCACTTGATCGACTTAAATAAGGATTCCAGTGAGCCTTCTATTGAAGAAATCCCCATAATTAACAAATACATAGATGTGTTTGGAGAAGTTGAGGGGGTTCCACACCACAGACCAGTGGAATTTCAGATTAGTCTGATACCAGGAGCAAGTCCAATTATTAAGAAACCCACTAGGATGGGGCCAAATGAGTTGAAGGAATTAAAGAAACAGCTAGAAGAGTTAGAAAGCAAAGGATTTATAAGACCAAGTAACTCTTGCTGGGGTGCTCCAGTAGTATTTGTTAAGAAACATGATGGTACTTTAAGAATGTGCATAGATTACAGGGAGTTAAACAAAGTCACTATCAAGAACAAGTACCCCTTACCTAGAATTGATGATCTTTTTGATCAACTTAGTGGAGCAAAAATATTTTCTAGGTTAGACTTGGCATCTGGATTCCATCAGATGAAGGTTGAAGACTCAAGTGTTAAGTATACAGCCTTTAACACTAGGTATGGTTTATATGAGTTTCTTGTCATGCCATTTGGGTTGACAAATGCCCCATCATATTTTGTAGACTTAATGAATAGGATATTCAGGGATTATTTAGACAAGTTTGTATTGATTTTTATTGATGATATTTTGATTTATTCTAAAACAGTAGAGGAACATGAAAATCACTTACACCTTGTTTTGTCAAGATTAAGAGAAAAAGATTTAAAAGCCAAATTTTCTAAGTGTGCATTTTGGAAAGAAGAGGTGCATTTCCTTGGGCATGTTGTATCTGCCAAAGGCATTTCAGTGAACCCCAATAAAATTGTGGCTATCCAAGCATGGAAAAGGCCAAGCACAGTGGGAGAAGTTAGGTCATTTATGGGAATGGCAGGGTATTATAGAAGATTTATAAAAGATTTTTCTAAGATGTCATCACCTCTTACCAACCTAACTAGAAAGAACCAACCCTTTAGATGGACTGAGAAATGTGAACAAGCCTTTAGTAAAATCAAGGAGGCTTTAGTCAATGCACCAGTGTTGAGAGTACCAGAAGGAAATGAGGATTTGATTGTTTATACTGATGCAAGTGGCTCTGGGCTAGGAGCTGTATTGATGCAGCAAGACCAAGTTATAGCCTATGCATCAAGGCAACTGAAGCCGCATGAATCAAAGTATGCAACCCATGATCTTGAATTGGCAGCAGTGGTATATGCACTAAAGCTCTGGAGACATTATCTTCTAGGTGCAAAGTTCATTTTATACACTGACCATAAGGCATTGAAATATCTTTTTTCACAAAAAGATCTGAATATGAGGCAACATAGATGGGTTGAATTTTTAGCAGCATATGATTTAGACATACTTTATACTCCAGGAAAAGCTAATAAGGTTGCAGATGCTTTGAGCAGGCAGCACGCAAAAGTAGCCATGTTAATGATAGAAGAGTTTAAAAATTTATCTCTACTTACTGATTTGGAAATTGAGGAAGACAATGAGGTAAACATGGAGATGATTGAAGAAGGGAAAAAGGGAAAATTAAGTTTGATAACTTTGCAATCAGATTTAATTTTGAAAGTGGGAAAAATGCAAGAGGAAGATCCAGATTTGTTAGAAAAGAAAACTCTAATAGAAAAAGGAGAAGAAGTAGCAAACTACCACATTGATAAGAATGGTTACTTAAGGAATAAAGGTAAGATATGTGTTCCAAAGAATATAGGATTGAAGGAAGAGATACTTAATAAATATCATAGAAGCAAATATTCTATACACCCAGGTAGCACCAAGATGTACCAAAACTTGAAGAGGGATTATTGGTGGACAGGGATGAAAACTGATGTGGCCAAACATGTTGCAAAGTGTATGACTTGCCAACAAGTCAAAGCAGAAACCCAAAGACCCTCGGGCCTATTACAACCTCTAAGTATACCACAGTGGAAGTGGGAAGATATATCTATGGATTTCATAGATGGTCTGCCTAGATCAAAGAGAGGAAATACAAGCATTTGGGTAGTAGTTGATAGATTGACCAAAGTGGCACATTTTATACCAGTAAAGGCAGAAAGAAATGCCCCTAAACTAGCTCAGATATTCATGAGAGAAGTAGTAAGGTTGCATGGAATCCCTAAAACTATAGTGAGTGATAGGGACACAATCTTTACCTCCAGATTTTGGAAGAGCTTTCAAAAAGCCATAGGGAGTGAATTATGCTTGAGTACAGCATACCACCCCCAATCAGATGGTCAAACTGAAGTGATAAATAAGGTTTTGGAGGATTTATTGAGGGCATGTACATTAGACTTTGGAGGTAATTGGGAAGATCACCTCCATTTGGCTGAATTTACATATAACAATAGTTATCAAAGCACCATAGGCATGGCACCATTTGAAGCCTTGTATGGAAAACCATGTTTGTCACCAATATGTTGGGTTGAAGCAGGAGAAAAGGCTGTCTTAGGGCCTGAGTATGTAAAAGAGACCACAGAGAAAATTGAACTGGTGAGGAGAAGAATGGCAGCAGCTCAAGATAGGCAAAAGAAGTTTGCAGATAAAAAGAGAAAGCAGGTAGAATATGAAGTTGGTGATTATGTTTTCATCAAAGTTTCACCTATGAAGAAGGTGTTAAGATTTGGCAAGCAAGGAAAACTTACCCCAAGATATGTTGGACCTTACAAGATTTTGGAAAGAATAGGTTCATTAGCATATAGGCTAGAGCTGCCTGAAGAGATGAGTGCAATGCACAATGTATTCCATGTATCACAACTTAGAAGATGGGTACATGATAAAGAAGAGATTCTAGAGAAACCCACTCAGGTTCAAATAAATTCTGATTTGGTCTATGAGAAAGAACCCGTGGGGATTTTGGCTAAAGAGGAAAAGAAGTTGAGGAACAAAACTTTAAAATTGGTAAAGGTTCAATGGAGCCTAGACCCTAAGGACTGTACATGGGAATTGGAGGATAAAATAAAGATGGATTACCCTAAGCTTTTTGTAGTGGAAGGTAAAAACTAAATTCCTAAAAGTTTAATATGTATGGTTGTTTTGACTGAATTGTTTGCTTATGCAATGTCTGATAGATTTTATGAGAATCTAGAAATATTAAAAAAAAATGAATGAGAAAATTGTGAGGACACAATTCCTAAAAAGGTGGGGTGATTGTAATGCCCCAGAAATTCATAGAATCTTATTTGGTTGAATTTTGAAAATATATGAATTCATTTGTATAAGAATACATGGAAAAAAAAAGTGTTCAAGTGTGTGTGCACACTGATATGGCACAAGAAAGAACTCCAAATCCACTGAAATCAAAACAAGAATTAAAAAGTATTACAAACATAATTTTGTGATATGGATATTTGATCTCTGGAATTATATGAATCATCCAAGAAAATAAGAAAAGTAAGTTTTGTTTTGAATCAGTAAACATATTTTATTTAAACCCAGAAAAGAAAATGTTACAAGGATTTAAAAGCCTGTATGCACATATAGGTGCATATCTTTCTGAAATTAAGGAGGAGTTAAATAAGCCTAGATAGGATATGTATGCAAATGTACATTTCTGTAAGAATAGAAAATGTTAAAAAGAAATAAGCAAGTAAAAATTGTAATACTAAAATAGCAAAAGACAAATTGCAAGCAGAATAATTGCTTTAGGCAGAAATAGAAAGGAGGATTTCTAGAAAATAAACAAGTGACAATGTCACACAATTTTCATGACTTGGTAAGAATATGATATATTTTGAAAAGGTAAAGAAAAATAAGGGAAAGTAAGCACCACATGTGGCCGGGGTATCAAAAGTGAAAATGAACAAATCTGAAATGCAAAATGCATGAGTCTTGGCCAGGGTAGGAATGGGATTTTACAATGATAAACCCTAGAAAACTTCTCTTATAAATCCAAGTATAAACCAGAAAAGAATCATTTGCTACCCAAAACATTGAAGAAAACAAAGAGGAAAATATTTGCAAGCAGAAAAGCAAGTTTTAAAAGGTTTCCTTTCTGATTTAAGCAGGAGAAGCATTTTTGGTGAGTAATCTCACTAATCCATGGCATTAAGTCCTGTTATGAGGCAGCCTAGCTTATGCTAATTTTTCTGCATATTTTGGATTTTATTACTATGGTTTTAATGGATGCTTTAATGGGTGTTTCTAAATGCTTTTAGTTTTGATAGTTGAGTATTATGCTCTGATTGTTTATACCCAGAAATGTTATAGTATGAAAATATAACAGTAAATAGAGAATGCTTGTAGCTGGTTTAGTTATGGCATGACAAACATATGTATATGAGTTGCATTACACTTGTGTAAGTGCTGAGGCTCAAATGAAAGATTCAAGGTTGCAATGGAAATTCCTAAAGTGCTGAACCCTTGATCAAATAGAAAACCATGGGCCAGAAATCTTGTTTAAGCTAGATCTTGAATTTAGTTCAAACATGGTTGCTTGTGAAACAATAATAACCCACATGCCTAGTCTTTATTCCCAGTTACAAATATTCTTGTATTTTCTTTTAAACCAGAATAATTGTAGATATGAATTCCCTGGATATGAAAGTTAGCTTGTTCTGGAATTATGCTTGTGAGCTCTATATAATGTTTCATGTACACTGTGATTCAGTCACCTAGCTATCTCATGATAGGATCAAACATGAACACTTAGTAAATAAACAAAGGATTGTGAGCCAAGAGAACTGCTGGAATGCTTGTTGTATTTAAAGTATGCAAGTTGGCACATGGTTTGTTTAAGCCCTGAGATCTTTGTGCAATATTGTGAATTATTTTATTGCAATGTGTCCCCGTGATTCCTTATGGCAGATGAGGCTAGGAAGAAATTTGGTAAATGCAATCTCAGATTGATAAAGTAGGAACTAGTGTATTCCTTGATTGGTTGGACTGGAGCTATGATAGTTCTTGAGCATTTCTATTTAAAATATAAGTTTGCGTAGTTGAATGTGTGTACAAAAATTAGTTTTGAATACTGATCATAATTGCACAAGGTATCATAAATAAGTCAGATAGATTGATCAAAGAAGCTCTGCCAATCTATACAAAATGTTTAGGTCTCACTTAATTACTTAATATCATGGAATTTTTGATGATGCTCATACCAGATCTTGTATCTGACCCTTGTTTGCTTATGGCAACTGGGGTGTCTCATTTAAAATGGGGCAGCCCTTAATGCTTTTTCAGGGAATGCTGGTTCTAAATAGGAAGTTGCTATGGCTAATGAGAATGATTGGATAAGCATGCTAAACTAGAGTTAGATAAGAACTTAGAATGAAATATTTGCATGTAATCTGGGAAGTTTGATAGTTCTGTTTAGGTTGTTATGTAATAACCTTGAAAGTTTGGATTTATTCAGTTATTTTAAATGAATCTAGTGATGTATTAAGTAGGAAGAACTTGCAAGAAATATGTGTTATGTTGTTTCTGGTTTTTGGTTTGGTATGTATTAAGGATATTGAAGTTAAACTGAATTGAAAATCTATTTGCTAAAGTTGTTTTTGATTTAGAGGAAAAACTGGATTTTATAAGTATAATCACTTTATGATGGTTTTAGTTAATCCTGAATCTTTTCAAAAGATAGATATATAGGAAATTATATTGGGAAAATCCAGAAAGAGTTATAACTGTTATATTTTCAAGTCTTGATACTGATATATGTCCAAATGCAAGTAAAAGAATGGTTTCTTTAACCAAATAGTTAGACCACAGGTCAGGCCAAATGCACACTTCAAATAAATGGAGCAAGGAACCATTTGAACCCAGTTTTCTGGAAAATGAGCAGAAACATAGACATGTACATGTATATCTGTGTACATGTTGATATTTGGGCAACAATATAAATATAAATTCCTAGAAAAGTAGTAGGAATGGGTTTTGAAAATAATAAGCAAGAAATATTGTTTTGTATGTTAGATTATAGGCAAAATTTAAGTGTATATCTGTAGATATAGGTAAGTATCAGATTTTAAAACCATGCAGGAAAAAAAAAAGAAAACAAAACAAAAATTGAGTTTGAACTGACCAGCATAGCACTCGAACTCGTGACCTCTCATGTGTAGGTTAGGCGCGTTTCCATTACGCCTAGATGTTGCTTGTGTTCACTTATGATCCACTTTCTTTTAGCTTGAGTTTGAAACTATGCAGATTTTAACACAAACATCCATATTAAAAAGCTTTCTTCCACCGGATTATTACTTAATCATTCCTTAATTAGAATAACAGACCAAAGTACATGTTTACAGTGGATTCTATGGTCAATAATCAGAATGTGAAAATAAATCTTTTATCAGGGAATTATCACATTTTAATAGATTTAAAAAGATTTCTACTTCCATATTATTATTATGCTCTGATTCTAGTAAGATATAACATAGATATCTTCATATATGTATGTTAGGAATGATTTAGATTTAAAACAATATTTTTATATTGAGAAAGATCCTGGATAATATGAGAATAGGTAAGGATGACCCTAGGTAGTCTTAGTTAAGTATGTTAAAAAAAAAAAAATTTTGCTTAAGAATTAGGGTCATTCCAGGTATCAAGCCTCTACAACTTAATGTTGTAGAGCACAAAGTAGAGAAAGAATGCCGCATCAGAGGATATTGGGTTTTTAGCAGCTGTAGAACCTTTACAAGCACCCAAGGCGGCAAATGACTTTGAGCCTTTACAAGCGGCAAAGGTTGTTGTAAATCATTGATATGGCAAAGATGTCGTAAATCAATAATACAAAGAAGGATGTTCTATATCATAAATATAAAGGCAGATGTTGAATGCTGATAGTTATCATAGAACTTCAAGAAACATGGAAGGTTGTCGCATATCAACGATATAAAAAAGATCGTATAACGAAAATGAACAATACGTTATTGCATTTTATGCAGAAGAAAGGTGTTGAATGTCTAGAACCCCAAATAGGTATCGAAAGCAAGCAATGTTAAAGGGATACAGGAGATTGACAGCGTTAAGAGGGTGTCGAATACCAGCGATACAAGGGGATAGCAGGCTTTTATCTGGGTGGATATGTGGCGTCAATACCGCCTTCCTCTACCCTTATAAATAGATCCCCTAGGCCATTCAACGAGGGGCATACCTTTTCTTTCCGTCCTTCTTAAAATTAAAGAGTTTTGACCCTAAATTGAATTGGGGCAAAATCAAGAATTGATTTGTAAATTTTGAATTTATGAACAAAGATTTAAACAAATGACTTTGCACTGCCTATTTACCATGATTGTGCAAAATTTGATTATTGTTGAATATGGACATGCATATGATCACTCTTTGAATTTGGACTTGACTTTGAGCTCTTATCATGCACAAGGCTACTTAAGCCGTCTAACATGCATTATGACTATTTTTCCCTTTCTAACAGATGAACAATGGAGTGTGACTTATGTGGATTGCTCGTTTAGCCTAATAGCAAATAATTAATGTAATATTTTATATTCACTTAACTTGCCAATTTCATCCTTGGACATGTGAAGTGAACTTTTAAACACTTCTATATCGAAGGTTCATGGGCATTATGGGACCATTTCAAATAACATCATATTGTACTAAGTCTTGCATGATTAATGTAATACCCCTATTTTTTGTTGGCATTATTCAGAAGATATAATCAGATAAATTAAATAGAATAATATCGAGACTAGAGTGATAAGGGATTGAGATTTGAAAACTAATTATGTTCGTGCCTTAACTAAATGAATATAAGTGTGATTTATAAATTAGAAATTTAAGTGAATAGGGCAATGGCAAAAGGGGAATATCTATATACTATAACCCCTATACCCCTCACATTGTTCTCATTCATATTTTTATAAACAAAAAACATAAGCAAAGAGAGAGTAGAGGTCGACCATATCCCTTAGAAGAAGAAGAGATAAATCCAATTAAAAGCTAAGATTCAAGCTAGGAAGATTAAAGCAAGAATAAATCCCATGTTCCTCATCCAAACAAGGTGAATAATAATCTAAACTATCTCATATAAGTCATCATGAATGTTTTAATTCGGGTTTAAGGTTTAAAACTCTATGATTGGATGAACGACGATATGCTTTGATTTATATGCCATGTTATAATTTAAACAAGAATTTTTGTGGGATAATATAATTCGATTTTAAGGTTAAAATCATGCAAATTGATTTTTGAATGCCATGATGTTTTAATATATTATGTGAAACATTATTTTGGAGATGGGTTTAAATTTTCATAATGTTCCAAGCTAAGAATAATTTATTATGAATTTTTAGTGAAAAGAAATTGTCGATTTTGGGTTTAAATTATTTAAGGCAATTAGTAATGTTTTGGGTCAGAAATTTAATATGTTGGAAAACATATTAAAAATGAATAATTGTGATTTTTGGGAATTTTTACTAAGTGTTTTACTATGGTTTTAAAATTATTTAAGTTAGAGGACTTAAATGTTTATATGTTTTGTTAAGAAAAATAGCTTATTTGCTAAAACATTTTTAATTGTTGAATTTGACGGCCTTTTTAGAAAATAACTTTGATAAACAATTAGCAACCAATCATATTTTGAAAATTTAGGCAAGTTAAGTAAAAAGGAATTTCTTTGAACGGCATAAAATCAGTTTTATTTCGAATTACTACTTCGCCACTTCCATTTGCTTGTTTTCGTCACCATGCTCAGTAGAACTTTCGCATCTATTCGAAACTAATGCATACGGTATCAAGCAATTGGTACATAGTGTATTGGAGAAATGCGGAAGGGAATGTGTTCGAAGGCATCCTTTCAAGGGGGTTGAATCCACTTTTATTAGCCTTCGAATCAATCAACTTGCCTTTGTTTTTAAAAGAAGTATTCGAATAGTTGCCGCTTTTGAACCTATTCGATACCTTGCTATCGCATTTATACCTTTCGAATCATTTAGAGGCTGCTTTTAATTTTAAAGCGCTTCCCCAATGCTTTCGAAAGGGTTTTTTAGCCACTTTTAATAAGTGTTCCGGAGGCAATGGTTTCAAAAGGTTGGTTTCGAAGCTATCCTCATCCCCGATTCTTTTATTTGAGATCAATGATTTCAAAAGGGTTACTTTCGCTTCTATTCTCTTTGACCCTATAAGTATATTAAATGTTAAAACCAATGGTTTCGAAAGGAATACTTTTAAATGGTGTCGAAGCTATGTTTTCCAAAAAAAATACTTGAACCTAATGCTTTCAAAGGTATGTTTATAGTATTTCGAAAGGTATGTTTTTTAGCGTTTCAAGAGGTATATTTTTCAATGTTTCGAAAGGAGTGGTTCCAAGTATTCGAAAGATATGTTGGATGGTTTCGAAAGGGAGCATCTAAGGTTTTAAGTAATGATATAAAGGATATAGTCGAAAGCATTGGTTTTCAAATTTGAGAATCTAGTCTCATTTTTAAAATAAATACATGGCAATATGAAAAAAAAATTAAATGACATTTAACTATGGAATTTTAGAGGATGCTTTCCTTAATAAAGATAGTGGATTAAGGGTATTAATTATATTTCATTAGAAAAATGATTACAATAAATTTTACCATGGATGTTTATATTGTCAAGTTATTTGATCAATTATCATTAATGCTTTTGTAACTATATTCAATTCATTTACAACCTATAACTGCATCTTGGGGTAAGAGCAAAATAGCCTGCCAGGTTGGCCCAATAGTGAATATTTATATATTGAACTTAATTCCTGTGTGAGTAGAATTGCATCCAAGAGGTCAGATAGACCAAAATACAGGATGCCCAAGACTGATCAAAGGATTATTCATAGACAGGTTCTTAGTAAGCCTATAAAAACTATGTTATGGAAATTCTTATTGGCAAGAGCCAATAGATTCTTAGTGATCCCATGAAAACAATGTCCGGAATAAGTTAATGAGAGAGATCAATAAGTTCGTAGACAGCTTATGAAAACTATGACACGAGAGATGTTATTGGTGGAAACCAATAGGTTCATATTTATCTCATGAAAACTATGATTGGATGATAGTATTGGTAGAAACCAACTGGTTCATGGTGACCCTATGAAAACAAAGATTGCATGATAGTATTGATAGAAACCAATAGGTTCATAGTGATCCCATGAAAACAATGAAAGTGGATAGGAAATCCATAAAGAATTAAATAGGTTATTAGTAAGCCCATGAAACTAATAGGTTAATAGTGACCCTAAAAACTATAACTTGAGATAAATAGTCAGGTAAATGGGGATAGGAAATCTAGAGCATATTTCAGGTTTGCGTATCATCATGATACATTTTATTATGTTATGACTTAACCATTATGGATGTAGGTGCACAGTATATGGTTATTATAAATTGGGTTAAGATACTAGTGAGGGGAAAACCTGTTCCATTAAGCGGCGTGTTCTCACTAGATATTTATATGGTCCGAGATGGTAGGTTATTATTCACACCAGACTTTTTTCCTGACTAGAAGTTTATGTTTTCCTTTTAAACTTTTGGGTGCTCAATTGATTTTTAGTAGTTTGAGAGTTAAGGTTTTTAGGTTCTCCATTAGATAAATAAGCTTTCGGAGACGTGTAGGAAGCAAGCTAGCTATAAAGAGTTCTTTTTATTTGATTCTGCTGTGTTATTGGATGCAATGTTGTTTAGTACCTATATTTAGATCTGATCAACCAAGGGGGCATCTTCATATGTCGCTCTTGGTGTATTTTATAATAAATTATAATTTCTCTGAACATGGCTTACGTATGAGATTATGTCATGAATCCGCAATGAATTTAAGAAATTTTTTAAACTGAGTTTAAATTTTTTTCATATTCATGTGTTTCTGGTATATCGATGTATCTAACATTATCGCATTTGGACATCGAGAATTAATAACTATGGATGACTGCAGCATCCATAGCGGATGGTTTTGGACCACCTAATGGGGGATTTTACATGTTGGTATCAGACTATAGGTTTATGTTAATTTAAGAGAAATTTGAACCTAAAAGGTTTTCAAAACATAACCCAATGAATTAGAAATAAGAATGGTGTTTGGATTAATGCTATAGTAACATACTTGCATTTGTTATATATATATATATATATATATGTACTTAATCCCCTCTCTCTTAGACCGTTCTTTTGTATTTTACTAAGGCTCATATGCAGATTACAAGAAAGGAAGATATGTAGGCAGGAAATGAGAGCGGAAATCTAGGTAAAGGATGTACCACAGCTAATGGAAATGCTCGACCCAATACTAGAAGGAATCCGAGTCGATAAACAAATGTAAATCCAAACATAAATGCCAATGTAGGTGCTGAGAACACCGCCAGTAGATATGGAGGTGATGTATCAGTTCTTCATCAATCTGATGCAAGCTGGAGCAACTGTAAGCGTAGCTAGGGATAACATTGTGAATGTTGTAGGAGCTAATCTTATGGTCCCGTGCCAAGCTGAGCATGGATTATACCAGTCTTGATGGGAAGTTGTTCTTGAGAATAGAAGACGTTATTGAAGTAGAAAAATGGTTATTGCACTGTGAAATAATTTTCATGAGATGTTGGTGATTGAGCATGCTACAAAGTTTGATGAGTTGTGCAAATATGAATATGCTACCATTGACACCATCATTAAAGGAATGACAAGTTAATCCGAGGGTTTAGACCCGGGATTTCCATGGCAACTATGCCATAACTCCATGATCTAAGTACAGTTAGAGTGGAGATGGCAATCAGGAATGAAGAGATGCTTTCTACTTTTGGGAAAGTGAAGCAGATTGAAACCCAGGATTCTCAGGGCAAGAAGACAAAATTCTTTAAGAAGAAAGGAGCACAGAAAAGAGGAGCTGCCAAGAAAAGGAAGGCCGATGTAGTTTGCTACAAGTGTGAAAATAAGGATATTATCTCATGAATGTCAAACTAGAAAGGGGAAAAGTTTGAAGATAAGAAAGGAGTGAAGTGCTTCAACTGTGACCAAATTGGACGCTGTAAGAATCAGTGTCCGGAACCAGTCAGAGCGGACAAGGGAAAGGATTTGCTTTGGAACCATCATCTTCTACACAACTGCTATTGAGAAGGGAAAGTCTGTGACGGAAGGTACGCCGTTGATTCATAGTATACCAATTAGGGAACTATTTGATACCAGTGCATCACATTCATTTATATCTCAGTGTTTGGTAGATAAGTTATTTTAGAACCCCCATACCTTGTTGCTTCCTTAAGGGTTATGAATCTGATAGGAAGGTATGTAACTCTAGGGATGAGATGTGACCAGTTAGAACTTGAATTGTTAGGTCATAAGTTTGCATGCAGTTTGTATGTTTTTGATTTCATAGGCTTGGGGATCATTTTGCGTATGGATTAGTTAGATAAATATGATGCAAGGATATTTTGCCAAGATAGAGAAATATCGCTAAGACACCCAATTGTCATGACCTAATTATTTACTCGGTAAAGAAGTCAGACTCAAGTGCTTGGGCTTTGCTGAATGTAACAGAATTAGAAGAAGAGTTGATCGGGTTTTCGTAGCAAGAGAGTTTGTAGATGTTTTTGAGCTAGTCAGAGGATTACCACTGAAGCGAGCCATTAAGTTTCAGATATATCTTATGCCAGGAGAAAAACTTGTAAATAGACCACCTAGCAGGATGACACCTACCGAGATAAAGGAATTGAAGGTGCGGCTAGTGGATTAAGAAGGAAAGAATTTTATTTGATCAAGTAGTTCGGCTTGGGGAGCAGCCACGGTGTTCTTGAAGAAATTGAATGGGTCGTTAAAAATGTGTATCAACTATCTTAAGTTGAACGAGAAGATGATCATGAATAGGTATCATTTGTCGATAACTGATGATTTATTTGATTAGTTGAGTGGAGCTAGAGTATTTTCCCAGTTGGATTTGGCGACAGGTTTCCATCAGCTAATTGTGGCAGAGAACAGTATTCCGTTGATGGCATTTCATACTAGGTATGGTTTATATGGGTGGTTAGTGATGCCGTACGGGTTAACAAATGCGCCATCTTTCTTTATGGATTTGATGAACCGATTTTTTCGAGAGCACTATGATAGGTTTGTATTGGTATTCATAGATGACATTTTAATATACTCTAAGGATAAAAGAGAGCATGAAGTTCATCTTAGAGTGGTGTTTCAGATGCTAAGGCAGCATCAACTAAAAATAAAGTTTTTAAAGTGTCATTTCTGTAAGAAAGAAGTTTGTTTCTTGGTCACGTGGTTTCAGAGAAAACTTTATCAGTTGATCCGGGTAAGATTGAGGTTGTTGACAACTGGAAGAGACCAAAGATGGTGACTGAGATCAAAAGTTTTCTTGGGCTTGCTGGTTACTACTGGAGGTTTATTAAGGATTTCTTGCAGATAGCTGCACCTTTGACTAAGCTAACCAGGAAGGACATAAAGTTTATTTGGTCTGACAAATGCGAGGAAGCATTCCTTAAGTTAAATCACTTATTGACAATTGCACCTATGTTAGTAGTTCCAAATGAAAATCAAGGATTAGTAGTGTATACTGATGCATGTGGAACCGGATAAGTGGCTGTGTTGATGTAGAAAGGTAAAGTTATTGCCTATGCTTCATGATAGCTTAGACCGCATGAAGTGGGATATCCTACTCATGATCTATAGTTGGCAGTGTCGATCTTCACACTAAAAGTATGGAGACATTATCTCTTAGGGGAGTGATTTGAATTATATATAGATCATAAGTCTTAAGGTATTTATTCTCTCAGAAGGAGTTGAATATAAGGCAGCAGAGGTGGCTGGAGTTTCTAGAAGCATACGATTTTGGTACAGAATATGCACCTAGAAAAGGAAATAAATTAGTGGATGCTCTTAGAAGAAAACATAAAAATATGGTATTAGCTATGTTAATAGAATAGAAGGACCTAGAGGCTTCAAATACTTATATTGTGCAGTCAAGATCGGCCGCTAGTTCTAGTCAGAGCACTACCATGATATCCTGCTTTGAAGTTCGACCAGTTTTCACTACAACAAAAAGACCCTATGATAGCGCCCGAAAAACGCTATTAAAGGATATTATAGCGGTTCGATAAACGCTGTATAACGACATGTGGTTAAAAACAACCAACATTAGATAGCGCAAAAATGGCGCTATAAAAATTGTTAATTTCATAGCGCAAATATTGCGCTATTTTATTTATTTTTATAGCGGCAAAGTTGGCGTTATTGATTAATATCACAGCGCTGTTAGCCCGCTATGAAATTCGTTATTAGCCACAAAATACTTTTTGTTTTTTCTAAGATAGCACTATTATTGCGCTATAGAAAGTGGTGATAGCGAATTATTAGCGCTGTATTTGAACAGGTTATTGTAGACGGTGACTTGTCACAACTCCAATATACCGCTATAAAAAGTCAGCTACAATAGCGCTTGTACTCTGCTATAATATCTTATTTTATAGCGCTTATCTGACCTATCATTCATCATTATTTATAGCGCTTTTTGTAATTCCATAACGCTTTTTATGGTCTGCATCTTTAATACTAACAGATTTGATAGCGGCCATTAGGCGCTATTAAATAGTATAGCGGTTTTGAAGTGCTATAATTTAATTTCACAATTCCGAAAATTTTCTACATCCTACTAATAAACTGCAGTATTAAATACCAATATCAAAAAACACAATAATAATCACAAAAGATAATAAATATAGAGATGTAACACATTACTTTAAACATACCAAATATTTATACACATCAAAACATAGTAGCAAAATATTTTAAGCACACCCCAAAAAATAGTAGCATAGTTTAACAAAAAAAAAACAAGTACATATTTGATTGTTTGCATTAAAATGAAGATCACAACTTTAGCATCTTCTTCTTTCGCACACCTGCAAACACCTGCAAATAAGATAAATAATTACATTAAGAATGATACATAATTAATGATAGATGTTTTTACATGTAACAAAAAAATAAATTATTCAAATGTTAAACCTAAATACACCTGCAAATAAGTTAAACCTAAAGGTTGATACACTTAAATTGTTCGAATGTTAAATCTAAATTGTTGCCTGAAACTCTCATTTCATCAGCCTCTAATTCATTTTATAATCGTAGGTAGAAACAACATCTGTAAACCAAGATATATTTATAACTCTAAGTTACTATCCATTTGTATCACTGCCAAACTTCATAGCTTAACTCCTAAACCACTTCACCCCAGCCTCATCTTCTCATCACATACAAGCAAGCCACACTTTCCATTCACTGCACAGTTCTTCAACAGTTCAACCACTGATTTTCCTCAACACCAACACAGCAGTCCAAAATACATCTAGTAGCACTGCAAACACCCAGACCCATACCACTATTACCAAAATGCATACAAACTCCACTGACATATACAACATTCACTTGCCTTGCCATTAAAAACTGCCCACCTGACCATCAAACAACCACAGTCATCTACATATCACTGCAATAAAACCCCACTACACATTGTCTGCATCACTAACCTCTTCCATACATCTGACATCAAGCAACTGGTGCTCTCCGAACATTACCTCAACAGTCACAACATCGCCTGACTGTTCGACTGTGCATCTCCCTGCAACCACTTCTAAAACATACCAGACCCGCTTCACACACTTACATACATCTGCAACATCAACCTTCCATTTACCTACACTTCAAATCCATACAACATTCACAAACCGTAACAACTTGTCCCTGTCACTACAGCACCCCTCTTCAATTCAGTTCATCTCCCACAAACCTTTGCTCACCATACACTTCAAACGCTCCTTTTCACCACAAACCGACCATACAACTTCACCAACAACCCATAGGGCAAACACTACAAACCATACTTCTTCAAAACTACACAATTCCTACTGCCTACACTGCTGACCAGAACTCACCAAACCACGAACCAAAAAAAAACAAAGAAAAAAAACCCTACCTTAAATCGACAATCATCAAACAAAACATTTGCCTTTGTGCTTCTGTTAGTCGCAATAGTCACGACCATCTCTACTAGCCTAGCATAGCAACCACAATCAAACAACCCATCGCAGATTGAAATCCAATCTCAAACCACGACCAACTCACTGCCAAATAAGAAATCAACCTCTTGCACTTCACTGATATCTCAACTGTCTATTAAACAAAACAGTGCACCTGACATCCTCTTGCACGCAACCAGTTTCAACCCACATCTATTAAACAAAGAAGTGCACTTACTGATATCTAAACTGCAACTACTCCCAATCTACGCTTCTAAGTCTCCAGCTGTATCACTACATATTGCCACCATTACCGACCACATCACTACTTCACCATATCATAAAACAAACCAGTGGCCAATCAACAAGAATCTGCCATTACCCTCTCCCCGAAAATTGCTGTACATTTTACCCGATTCACTGCCAAAAACCATTTACACAGACTTCACTACAACTGAATAACAGTATAACAGTTTATGGTAAAGTTCAATCCAGATGAATTTGGTGAGAAAGCAGTTGTGTATTATGAGAACCTTTTCAATAAGAGCAAATGTAAAGTGATCCCAAAAATTTGTTTGCAGGAATATCATTTCAGAGTATGGGAAATTTTGTTTAAATGACAGAACAAAGTAGATTATACTTACTGAAAAATGATATCATTACAACGTGAGCAGCAGGCCAAGCTATTATAGAACCAATGGCGTCGTCCATGTATTGTAATTCAGATGTTTGTCTCCATAGCATAGCAGTTGGCTCTTTGACAACCTCTATCCAAACTTTGACTGCATTTGGTCCCAGTGGTTTAAAATGGGCCAGTGCTTTTGGATCAGTCGACTCTACACGTCCTACAACAACTATTTTTTCCTTTTTTGATAAATCCATCAGTTTGCATCTATTGTTCGTTCTTGAATTTGCCGTCTGTAAATTAACA
Source organism: Allium cepa (assembly GCA_030765085.1). Lineage (NCBI taxonomy): Eukaryota > Viridiplantae > Streptophyta > Magnoliopsida > Asparagales > Amaryllidaceae > Allium > Allium cepa. Next base: position 226,456,152 of record CM060938.1, read on the forward strand.
AAAAGGATATGTTAATTATAAAAACATAATTTAAAAGACATGAAAGTGCATAAAAATCAAGTACCATAAATGTTTGCACTATGGTCTGAGGCGTAATAGGTGCTGATACATTAACCATCTCAACAACTACTCGGGACTCAGGCCATGCTACCTTCCTACCAACAGCTTCTTCAACATGTATCATTGCAGGGGCTGGCCTCCACAAAAAAGCATCTTTTTTTATTGGTTTATCTATCCAAACAATCACGACGCATGGTCCAAGAGGAAGATTATTAATAATTTCATTTGAGTCACTCGAGTGTAATCGCCCTTCAGCCACTAATTCTTTACTCCCTCCCCAATCATAAATTTTGCATTCGCATTCTAAGGTGCCACTTTTACTCTATTAGAGAAAAATGATTTACTCAGTAAAAGTTGTATATTTTAAAATTATATATCAAATCCTAAAGAAAATTGTTTACCACGTCCTCTTCTTCTTCAAGGTGATCACTTGGATGTAAAACAACTCTATTCGCTGGCCATGCCACTAAAGCATCCTTTGCTTCCCCAATAAGTGTGAACATAGATGTAGGTCTCCATAAAAAAACATCTGCCTTTTTTGGTAAGTCTATTAGAATTACCATAGCATCCGGTCCTAAAGGAATGTTATTAACAAGGTTGTTTGGATCCTTCGACACGACTCTTCCTTCGGCAACAATATCTTCATTCCCTCGCCAATCCAATAAATCACATTTCTGGAGTTTTTTATCATACTTGTACTGTAATTAATCAAAAAGAATAAGATATTAATTACTGAAAAAAAATTAAATAAAAATGATGTGAGATCAATAATACAACGTACAGAAGGTGCGTTTACTTCTGTCCAGCTGTCTCTACCCTGCAATATCATTGAAGGAATCATAGCGTTAAGTTTTTAATGCAAGTTTAATTTGGAATGCATTATAATGTAAAAACTGCAACCCAAAATGCATAACAGCACACAAAAATCTAAATCTGCACCGTGAAAAGGAAATTTTGCATAATAAAATTGACTAACTGCACGTGAAATGCAAAAAACTACAAATAAAATGCAAAATACTGCAAATAAATGCAAAAAAAGGGATTACATATGAAAAAACCAGAGCATAAGAATAAAAGTTCGAAAGATGACCCAAAGGATAGTCAAACAAGCATATTACAATATGAAATATGATTAGGAAAGCTGTTGAAGTAAAACTCGTTCGTACAGGATAAAGAATCATTAGCTCTTTAGAGTCTGATATTTCATGCACCTATTAGACCCTACACAGTTTTATTTTCTATTTTTCATTTTAAAAAAACTTGCTATTAATATCAAAACTGTTTGAATTTTATAAATACAGCAAATTTGGGAAACTCAATGTCATAATATGTGGAGAAACTAAAAGTATATGCAACATGTTTTGCTACCTCTAATCGATAACTGTCATGTAATATGCTTGTACTGTAGTGCACATATATAATATCTATTTTATCTGTATATAAGTGCAATTGACAATTAAAAGTATATACTTATTTTATCTGTATAATTTTTTATTTAAGCAAGTTATTACATTCTCATATATAATATCTATTGTTGCTTCCTGTAATAGATATCTGAAAATAAACAGAGAAATCTTAAAACAGTAACATATAAATCAATTGCGACATGGCTACTAGTCAAATGTGTACTTTTGATTTTAGCTTTCAGGAATTTCTATTTAATTTGAGAAAGATGGATAAAACAGAAAGAGAAAAAAGTAATAAAAGAAACAAATTTGCAGGCAAAACAATTTCTGGATTTATGGTTTCATCCATGAATATATTTTTATATAAATCAATCAACGAGGGCATTTAAAACAAGTTTATGTTACAGATATTTCCTAAGAAAGGGATGCATAGACAGTAAAGCGTGCACACTTGACTTTGCAAAAGAGAAAAACATAGTAATAGCAGGAACCTATTTTGCTTCCAATACCAGGATTTGAAATAATAATGTTTGATGCTTGTTGTATCTGGTGTCATTAAGGGAAAAAATTTGTTCCATGTAAGTTATTTAATGCAGGTACTCCTATTTTGTAAAAAATAAAATAAAACTAACTATTTATAGGAAACAATTGTGCATGATGAATGTTATGGACGTGGTGTTTTAGATTGTCCACATAGTAAGTTCTAATGCTTAAAACTTTGAATAATCATGATAGAGCTTGGTGTCGAACCTCTAGCCCCCTAAACTTCATTGTGTTTCAGGGGTTGATATAATTTTTCTATATTTGGTAGGTGATCTTTCTCAATCATTCACTGATGGAATAACTGTGCACGTAATATGCTTGTACTGTAGTGCACATATATAATATCTATTTTATTTTAATTGTCCAATTGCACATATATACAGATAAAATAGGTATATACAGATAAAATAGGTATATACTTTTAAAATGTGGAGAAACTAAAAGTATAAAATTTAATTGTCCAATTGCACTTGTATATAACCTTTGTATATGCTTGTACTGTAGTGCACATATGGTAGAAAACTTAGTGAGGACGAAGTAAAGTGTAGATCATGAATTAAAAAGTTCACATCATGTTTGGTACAGTTTAAACAAGTATTAGCTAAGCAGCATCTATGTTTTTGATGACTTGGTGTGATTTTTGCTGTAAAAATGGAATGCCATGGTCTTCACAAATTAAACGTATAAATTTTTGAACTTGAACAATAAGTTTAAACAAGTGAGAACAAACCTGATTTTTCACCATCCCGAGAAATCTCTGCTCTAACTCCAAAAAATTTCTTTCGAGTTGCATTGTATGCTTATCCTTAACCTGTGCTAAAGTTGCCCTACTGATGGTCATATTTCTTCCCATTGCTCTTAATCGACCCGGTCTATCTTGTCCCAATACTTGAGAAAGTGCATCTTCTTTGTAATTGATTACCGAGCTCGATTGTGGAACGGTTTCAACTTGTTTAATCTTTTTCTACAAAAGTTAACGCACATAGTTATAAATATTGTGTATGGAAAATCCCATAAGTATGTCCTACATTTAAGTAACATAAAGAAAATATCATTTAACATAAAGAAAATATCATTTAATTGTGTATGGAACAATATAATTTGTACTATCTCTTTTCTTTAACCACTTTCATTTGTACATAGTGTCGCTGTACATAGCAGCATATGGAGGAAAAGAAGCACTGAACTCGATTAAGAGCATGTACGTTATGGGCAAAGTGAGGATGATGAACTCGATACAATATTATAGACTGCATATAGAAAATTATAGACTTGTATGGAAATTGCTTTATGTAAAACTATACTTCAGATTTATACATGCAAACTAGTCATATAGGAGACTCCACACTTTTAAAATAAAGATATTTGAAACTGAATGCTTTTAAATACATTTAAATATATGCTATAAACACAAGTTTTTATCAACTTACTATAGTATCTGCAACAGTCATATTCATTGGTTCACCGTTTTTCCGTGTGCGAGATTTGATCCAAACTTGACTTCTCGTGACGGAAGAGCAATCGCCACTCTGCTCTTTCTGCATTCAAAAGAACATCAAATAACAAACGTATTAACTAAGAAGTTCGCAAATATTACAGTAAATAAAATTACTCTTTTTTTTACCATATCTTCAGCAAGTCGAGCCATTCCTTTACGACTGCATGTATGTGGCAACTGTTTGCCTCTAATAGCTCTGTTCTTCATGCTTAATGCCTGAAATAAGAGATTTAAATACATTATCAATATCGTTTATGTTCTTAAATTGTTACAAAAAAAATAGATAACAGTAATAAAAAATACCTGAAATTCCACACTTGTTTTTGACTTTATAAATTTCTTCCATTCAGTCATACTTTTGATGTTACTTGGTTTCAACTGAAGTTTTTCCTCCATGGACTTTTCTTTTACTATTTGGCGAACTAGTCTACATTTTGACGCCCTCCAAATACCTCCCAGTTGCTTAAATATCAATGTTTTTTGCCAATCTGCATCCAGTTTAAACCTCGCCTGCAACAATATAACATATTTGTTTGTACGTCTATTATAAATGGTATATATCTGATATCTGTTATGTATTCTAAAAGCTTGCACTATTGGAAGAATAAAGCATCAAGACTTCAAAGGAAAGGTTGAAATTCTTAATGCATTATGCAACACTTCAACGATGTTCATTTAATTTTTTGATTAACTTTATCTTTTGTTTGAATATTGGTTGATTACTGTTAATGGAATTCGATCCCGTGTACCATTGTTCCATGGGGACATCTTGTTCAGTGACTTGATCAAATTATGTTAGACTATGACATTCTGATTTTCTTACCTTATGACTTGAATGAAGTTTACTTATTCTGTGCAAATACTTTTCAACAGTTGATCTTCCATTGAGGAAAGATGTTTGCAAATCAATCTGCAAGCTTAGGGGCAAAGTGTAAGGAATTCATCATGGCAAAGTGACATGACGAATAGCTGTACAGACATGACGAATAGTGACATGACGATTTTCAGATGTTGTACAGACTAAGTTTTCTTGTAAAACCTAGATATTTTCGTTTTATTTTTTCTATACCTTCCAATATTTTCTGTCCCTTCCAATATTTCTGTCATGCAACGTATCACTAAGGTAATGAAATGAAATAAGAAATATTTCATACCAAAATATATTACAAAACATTAAAAGTGTCATAGATTCAGGAGTTCAGGACTAAAATTGCTGTAGAATCAATTGTACTACTTCTCATTTACTTGTGAAACCATGATAAATCGGGTTCTATTTAAAGTTTTAAACAGCAACACTGCAAACAAGTTCTCAACTATATACTGCCAATGCTACTTATTCAATATTTGAACAAGCACTCATTTATTCAATACTAATCACAATACTATCTAAATAACAAGGAAACTGCATCATGAATATGACATATCAATGCCATGACCAGAATGGACAGCTTGACTCAAACTGGTATTAAAACATATTTTCAGGTAAAACATTTATTAGTTAAATAAGCTGTAGATAAAAATATATATGTCACCTGAATGCTTTCCCATAGAACATCTTTCAAATCATCACCAAGCTGCCTCCAATCAGTTAATGTAACCGGAACCACTTCTCGTACGCGGTCCTAGAAAGGAAGACAACTTGATTGACCCATCTCCTATTGCTTCACTTGCACCATTAAATTCAACTTTGATTACCTCCTGAGAGCTGAATGGAAGCCTTCTAACTTTAGTTGGTCCTCTACTCTTTTTTCCCCCATTTAGGCATGCATCACGACCTTGCATATGTCTCTCATCATTCACTGCACCTTCAATATTTTCTTCCGGCTGAATTGCATTGTCTTCGACAATTTGTGGGCTGTCATGTAGTTGAGCATTGTTGTTTTGTTCGTTTTGCGACTGATCGTTTTCCAATTCCTGTGGGTTGTCTTCATTATGAATCTCATTATCTCTTGCAATGCGTTTGTTTGGTGTAGATCTGGGGTCTTTGACTTCTTTTTGCTTGTCAGTGCGCTTTCTCTTTTTCATAGTCCTGCCCATTTTCTATTATACAAATTGATCATGTTAAGATTCATGAATTCTAGTCATAAATTTAACAATGTTTATTATGTCAAATGAAAGAGTGATGCAATTTCGAAATAGAACCAGTGCTAGAGCTGCATAGATTTAATCCAGGTCACATTACGGCACGACAGCAATAAAATGCAGCATATAAAATTCTGTAATCCTAGCAAGCAAGCATATAAAATTATGCTCAAAATGTCATCAAATTTAAAATGGAACGTACAATCAATATTACATGTAAATCAATGAGCTAAACTGGAAGAAATCCAAAACAATTGAAATAAAAATACAAAAGGCAACAACTGTCAATTTTTTTTTTCAGTTAAAATTCAAAAAAAAAATTAAATTACAGACAGACTAACAAACATGATTTTAAACAAAAGATTCATACTTCGAAATTTACTCAAATATGCCTTCACAATCTTCTCTAACATAACTAATATTTTCCATGGAATCAATATCATTATCAGTTTCTTCGCAATCTTCCCTAACAAAGCTAACTTCCGTGACATGATCATCTGTCTCTAATTCATGAAAACCTCTTGGCGGTGCCTTCATTACAACATACCAATTAGAATTATCATTCTCTCTTGAATAAAAAACTTGTTTCGCTTGAGATGCAAGAATATATGGATCTCTTACAAATGAAGCTTGACTTTGATGTAAATTGACAAGAGTAAATCCGTCTTCAACATTCACCCCGTTTCCTATATTTGCCCAATGACACTTAAATACGGGAATATAAAAAACATGATAGTTTAACAAGATTATATCAGTCACTTTCCCATAATAAGTGACCACATCGACTCTTTGAGAAATATCTTTTGCACTTGCCCTACACATGGTATCGCATCATAAGTCACCCCATAATTTTGAGTTTCTCTCTCGATGTCTTCTAAGTGAAAACGTTGTCCGTTAATTACATACCCTTTATAGGACAATGCATTACTACTCGGACCAAAGGCAATCCATTTTAATATTTCATCGCTCGTTGAGTGAAAAGGTATCGACAAAAAATTCATAAAATATAAATTTTGAAAAAAATGTTTTCTTGATAATGAAATGATAAATTAAAATTAAACTAACCTTTTTTTTAATCCAATCGGAGAAATTATCTGTATTTTTTTTCCAAAGCAATGTAGCATTTTTTTCTAAACGCTTATCCAAATTTTGTAACTCCTCCAAATGCATACTGATGTTGAAAAAAAATTATTTTAAGTAATATTTAACGATATAATTTCACAAAAAAATAGAATCAAAATATAATATGTACTTACTCTAAATATGGTTCCACCGCAGCCATATTCATTAACACGGCCAAATGAGCAATATCTTTTTCATTAGATGACAATTCTATTGTCTTCGATTTCAAAAGTGGACGTCCTTCGAGTATCACATTGTTCTCGTAATCTTCATTTCAAACTTCTCTCTCCTCCAATTGTACTTTATTTTTTAGAAATTCACCAAAAAATCTCATTGACTCTTCTGCAAGATAAGATTCTGCAATACACCCTTCAGGTCGAGCATAATTCCTCACATAATCTTTAAGTGTTTTCATGTATCTTTCAAATGGGTACGTCCAACAAAAATGAACTGGACCACACAATTGCGCTTCTCTTCCAAGATGAATTGTCAAATGTATCATTATAACAAAAAAAGAGGGTGGAAAATATCTTTCAAGCTCGCACAAAATTCCAACAATCTCATCATCAAGATGTCGTAACTTCTCTTGTTCAAGAACACGTTGACATATTTTATTGAAAAAAGAACATAGACGGATTATTGTTGTTATGACTTTCTTTGGAAGTAATCCTCTAATTGCAACGGATAACAATTGTTGCATTAGAACATGATAATCATGTGACTTCAAACCACTAACTTTGCAGTCTTCTAATGAAACAAATCTTTTGAAATTTGAGCAATAACCATCAGGACCCTTAAAATCATATAATCTTGTACAAAATAATTTTTTTCCAGACAAAGACGATGTATATGGAGCTGGTGGAAGATATGTTCTATTCCCACGAGGTTGTACATAAAGACTTTGTCGAATACCCCAATCCTCCAAATCCTTTCTAGAATTAGTTCCATCTTTCGATTTACTATCATGCAATATTGTGCCTAATAGGATTTCAGCAACATTTTTCTCAACATGCATTACATCTAAATTATGCCGCAAGGGAAGTTCCTATAAATATCAATAATATAACACTTCAATGAGATAAAAAAAATTATTGTTAGGCTAATGAGAAAAAGGTATAATTTAAATACTAACCTCCCAATATGGAAAATCAAAGAAGATTGATCTTTTATTCCACCTTAATAGCTCATCTTGCTCATCATCTTTTCTATTGTGCTTACTCTTCCTCTTTTTACTTATTATCTTCGTATTCAACTTCATATTTAACTTCTTCTTGGTCTCCCGCTTTTTGGTTTCTCTATTCTTATCTTTTCCAAAAACATTTGGAAAGCCTTTCAAAATTACAGAAATGTTTCTTCCCGTGAGAATTCTAGGCTTGCTGCCTTTCTCTACGGTGTTATCAAACCAAGTTTTTTGTTTCCTCCATGGATGTGAAGGATCTAGAAATCTTCTATGTCCCATATAAACAATCTTTCGACTATGTTTTAACCATCGATGATGCGTATTGACACCACATAATGGACAACCTTTTTCACCTTTCACACAACATCCTGCAAGATTTCCATAGGCCGGAAAGTCATTTATTGTCCATAGTAAAATTGCTCTTAAATTGAAAACGGTTCTACTAAACGCATCATAAATATCAATTCCATTATTCCATAAATGATTCAAGTCTTCTATCAATGGTGCCAAATATACATCTATATCATTTCTGGGTTGCTTTGGACCAGGAATTAGTAATGTTAGCATAATATTTTCCTTCTTCATACACAACATAGGTGAGAGATTATATGTCACAAGCATGACTGGCCAGCAACTATATTTAGAGCTCATCGAACCAAATGGATTAACACCATCTGTGGCAAGACCAAGTCTAAGATTGCGTGGGTCGGATGAAAATGATTTAAACCTCTCATCCACTACATTCCATGTTACAGAATCTACAGGGTGACGCATTTTTTCATCATTACTTTTATTATTGAAATGCCACCTTAGGTCTTCTGCCATTTTTTGAGATCTATACATTCTCCTAAATTTTGGAATGATTGGAAAGTATCTCAACACTTTAGCTGGAACTCCTAGCATAATCTCCTTTGAGTCATCATCTATCTTCCATCTTGAAGAGTTGCATTTTGGACAACTATCTAAATCTTGGTACTCATTTCTGAAAAGGCAACAATCATTCTTACAAACATGAATCTTTTCGAATCCCATGTCAAATACTTTGAGGAATTTCTTTACATCATATATAGTCTTAGGAAGTACATTATTCTTTGGTAACAACAACTGTAACAAGGCCAAAAGCTTATCAAACCCATTATCGGATAATCCGGTCTCGCATTTAAGATTGTACAAAGCAGTTATGGCAGATAGTTTAGTTTGATCTATGCAATCAGGATATAAAGGGGTTTCTGCATCTTCCAAATTTTTAACTAAATCATCCTCTCGTTTCTTCATGTCCTCCTTTTCTTTATCATCGGAAAAAAAAGTAGTATTCAAAAAATCTTCATCTTCATACTGAATGGCTTTAAGTAAGTCATATGTATTATCCAACTTGATTTCGTTGCCTACATTGACTTGTTCGCCATGATTATACCACCTACCGCTCTTGTACTTAAGATCCATCCCTATTGTATCAAATGTTCAACGATAATGTCATCATGATGTCGACTAAGATTCCGACAATCCACACAAGGGCATAAAAGTTTCTCCACATTTCTTAACTTTCTCTTTGCAACATCAACAAAACACCTAGCCCCTTGCTCGTACTCCTTAGTTGCTCTTCAATGAAAAATATAAAGACATAAATATTAATATTTAATATCAAATATATTTTTATTTTTGAAATTAAACATCATTTAAAATATTGTATTATCTATTTACCTGTGTAAATGAACCCAATCTTTTTCCATCAACGTATGTAATGTGGAAACAAGCAAGTTTCTAGAATATGAAGCATATACATTAATAATCAAATTTGTTGTGAAATGTTGTGTTATATAAAGATGAATGATAGGAGATTGGAGTTTCTATATGATGATGTGAAATATGTTTGTATTTCTTACAAGGAAAGTAGGAAAGCAGGAAATAGACATATCATCATGAATATTTATTTTAAAAGAAGATTGAAAATAGTATTACAGAGTCTATGCGTTGCAACTTTCCAAAATATTTTTTTTAAGGAAGGTCCTTTCAGGTTTGTGTAAGTCACATGCCATACAAGTTGTTACATGCACTAAACTAATGAAAAATAAAAATGGAATTATAGATTGATGCAATTTGCAAATGAAAAACAGGAGTGACTTCAACCTGGCTAGAAATTTGTGTTACATGGTGGAGAATCATCTCACTTGTAAAGATACAAATATTTATCTTATTTCAAGCTTAAGCAGAGAATGCTTTGTTTCAGTATATTCCTACAAATTACAACTGACAGGTAACAATTAATGACCAACCCTTATAATATTGTAATCAGGCAACTGATTTTTTTCCCTGAGTTTAACAGTGCGAAGTTTTCCATAAATAACTATACACGTGCAATGCACATTATAACAAACTGAAACATAAAGGAAATCCTTTTGTACAAATAGTAAGAAAATTTTAATCTACAACACGTTCGCCAAAATCACTACTGCCAACATGAACAAAGTTAAAATACAGTAGCATCGGGAGCGTGTAGGAGTGACGAATAAAGTCAGAGAGACAAAAGTTCAATATCAGACCTCTTAGTTTTACAAAGGATGCATTTATACAATCATCTATCATAAAATAAATCTTATGTACCTCACTCGCGTACGTACATGAAAATGAAATCTAGTACAAAAACAACGATATTTAAAAATCAGTCTTCACATAGCAGTAAGGTGTTGGCAGGTGAACAAATAGGATACATGGTGATGTGTGAGTTTTCTGGTGATGTGATGGGTTGTTTAGATGAAATATGGTGAAGATAACGTGGCAATGCAATGTTCGGTTTGCAAATTTCAACTAGACAAACATACCATCAAATTATTTCAGGTGGATAGTTCACGGTTACTTTTCGAAGGCCTAAGAACCTAAGTTTACACTCCTGAATTCTGAAAACGCATGCACAACAACAACATAGACAGTTCTTAAGGTATCATAAGCCAAGTAAGCATATTTCTAACATTATCAATTTCCTCTAATTAAGAAACGTGGCAAAGATGATTTAACCAACTGTCCATGAGCACAAAATACCACAACTAAAGCATACTAGATCTCAGAACCCCTTATTATTAAGAACTGCAAATTCAAAGTACATAACAAGGTTTTAGACTTGAAACATAGACACACGTATTACATCATCACATTACATGACAATAAGCAAACACCAAACTGAATTATCATTGACATTAAGAAATGGAAAGCAACTACTTCATCATTTATTTAATATCGCAACTCATATCTTACATCACCTTAGCTTTAATTTCATAACCCAGGATTATTAATAAAAATACTTAGCTAATCCGAGATAGTAATAAAATGAAAAATAAGGAAGTAAAAAGTGAAATAGCTAGTACTGGAAGTCTAGAACTAATTAATGTGAAGAACATAGCTCAATAGATATTCCAGAATAAAACAACTCTACAATCAACTGCTCAATATGATGTTCTTCCAATTAGAAAAATCAAAAAATAAAATCGAGCGCTCACCTCCTCGCGACGCTTCTTGAATACAGGGAACGCGGCTAGTTGAATATAGTGGAACGCGGTCGCCTCTGGCCATGAGAGGAGAGATCGAACAGCAGATGGAGGAAAATCTGGCCGTGAGAGGAGAGATCGAATTTAGGGTTGGAAATTTGGAATGAAATCGATTAAAACAACGTCTGCGTGATGGAGGGAAATGAAGCGTGATGGAGGGAAATGTATATTTGGGGGCGGGCTCTCTTTTGCAAAGCGTTACTTAGGTTTTGGGTTAGGAAATTGATTAAGTCAGTAGAGAGTTGGATGAGAGTTAACCACATTAATAGCGCTTTACCATATCGAGCTATCTATTGGCGTAATAAGTAGTGAATTTTGTTGTAGTGTTCGATCAAAAGGATTACTTCTAAGTAGAAAGAGGATCCACTATTAGCTGAGAAGATTAAAAGTCTTGAGGATGGATTGGATATTGGTGATCAAAAAGATTTTAGTCTTGACCAAAGGGGATGGTTGAGAAAGAAGGGACGGTTGTGTGTTTCGAATGTTGGGGACTTAAGGATAGAAGTTTTAAAGGAATGTCATCGATCAAAATTTACGATTCATCATGTGGAAACCAAGTTGTATCAAGACATGAAAAGTAGTTTCATTTGGGAAGGTATGAAGAAGGATGTTGGCTTGTGGGTAAAGTAGTGTGTGAACTGTCAACAAGTGAAGGCTGAACATCAGAAGCCGAGTGGGTTGCTTCAACCTTTGAAGATACCAGTTTGGAAATAGGATTCGATATCCATGGATTTTATAGATAGGTTGCCAAGGTCGAATTGAGGAAATAAAAGCATGTAGGTTATAGTGGATAGGTTGACTAAGAGTGCCCATTTCATTCTAGTTATGTCAACTAGGATGGCACCTGTTTGAGTTAAGTTGTTTATGAAGAACATAGTTAGAGTACATGAGATTTATGGTAGTATTGTAGGTGATAGAGATACTTTGTTTACTAGCGAGTTCTAGAAGAGTTTATAGGATGTGCTAGGTACCAAGCTCAAGATGAATAATGCTTATCACCCTTAGACGGATGGGCAGACAGAGAGAGTCAATAAGGTAATCGAGGATTTGTTAAGAGCATATGTGCAAGATTTTGGTGGATCGTGGGAAGATTACCTACACTTAGTTACATTTTCCTATAAAAACAGTTATCCGACTAGTATAGGAACATTGCCTTTCGAAGCATTGTATGGAAAGACATGCAAGTCACCAACATGTTGGTTGGAAACCGGAGACAGATTAGTCTTAGGTCCAGATCTGGCAAGAGAGACAACAGAGAAGATTGAGTTGATTCGAGGTAGGATGAAGGAAGCTTAGTCTAGACCAAAGAGTTATGCATATAAGAGGCGTAAGGATCTAGATTTCTCAGTTGTAGATATTGTTTCATTAAGGTATCACCGCTGAAGACTGTGGTGCAATTCGAAAATTAAGGGAAACTGGAACCAAGTTAAGTTGGACCGTTCTCAGTTATAGAGAGAATCAGAAAGCTTGCATACATAATAGAGTTGCTGAGTAGTTTGACAGGTGTCCATAATATATTTCATGTGTCTTATCTTCGTAAGTATGTGCATGATCCATAGACTACTATTCCTCCGACTGCATTGGAAGAGTTAATAGTAGAACCGGATCTAACCTTTGTTCGAAAACCAGTTCAGGTTGTAGCAAGAGATGAGAAGAGGTTCAGAAACAAGACAGTTAAATTGGTGAAAGTTCAATGGAGCAACTATAAGAAGGACTGTACTTAGGAGACAGATGAAGGGATTATATATACTTATCCTGATCTGCTTCAAGGGTATGTTCTATATTTATTTTATATACATTGTTTCCTAGTCAGATAGGCTGGTATGGTAGTTAGGAGATGTTACAGATGATTGATATGATTAGCATTTAGCCTTTGTTGAATTTCAAGGATGAAATTCTTTAATGGGGGAGCTTGTAACACCCCTAATTTTTATTAGCATTATTCAGGAGATTTGATTAGATAAATTAAAGATAATAATGTCGAGACTAGAGTGATATGAGAATTAAGATTTGAAAATTAATTAAGGTCATGCCTTAACTAAAAGAATATAGAAGTGTGATTTATAAATTAGAAATTTAAGAGAATAAGGCAATGGCAAAAAGGGAATAGCCGTATACTCTAACCCCTAAACACCTCACAACATTTTCATTCATATATTTATAAACCAAAAACTAAGCAAAAAGAGTTGAGCCCGGCTATAATCCTAAGAAGAAGAAGAGCAAAATCCAATTAGAAGCTAAGATTCAAGCTAGGAAGATTAAAGCAAGAATCTCAAGTTTCTTACCTAAACAATGTGAATAATGATCTAAACCATCTCATGTAAGTCATCTTGAATTTTTTTAATTTGGGTTTAACATTTAAAACCGTATGATTGGATGAATAATGATATGTTTTGATTTATACGTCATGTTATAATTTAAACAAGGATTTTTATGGGATAATATAATTCAATTTTAATGTTAAAATCGTATAGATTGATTTTAAATGCCATGATATTTGAGTATCTTATGTAAAGCATTATTTTGGAGATGGGTTTAAATTTTCATAATATTCCAAGCTATGGATAATTTATTATGAATTTTTAATGTAAAGAAATAGTTGATTTTGGGTTTAGCTTATTTAAGGCAATTAAATAATGTTTTCGAGTCAGAAATTATATCTGTTAGAAAATATATTAAAGGCGAATAATTAGGATTTTTGGGGATTTTTCCAATGTGTTTTACTATAGTTTTTAAAATATTTAAGTTAGAGGACTCAAATATTTTAATTGTATTGTTAAAGAGAAGGGCTTGTTTGCTAAAACATTTTTAATTGTTGAATTCGGTAGCCTTTTTAGAAAAGAATTTTGATAAAGAATTGGAAACCAATCATATTTTGACAAATTAGGCAATTTAGGCAAATAGGAATTAATTTAAAAGGCACAAAATTAGTTTTTTTACGAATTACAACTTTGCCACTTCCATTTTCTTGCTTCAGTCACCATGCCCATAGACCTTTCGTGCCCATTCAATACCAATGCATATGGTATCAAGAAATTGGTATATAGTAGTGTAACATCCTCCTACTTGGAGGCCCAAAACTAAAGGCTATGGATGCTGCAGTCGTCCATAGTTATTAATCTTCTGCGACCAAATACAGCAGTGCTAGATTCTTGATACACAGATCATAGAAAATGTAAAAAAATTAACAATTCAAAACACATTTCCATATTCAAATCAAAACATTTCACGTTCATTGCATATTCCTAAATTACATTATCCACGTTCAGCAAAATATAATTATTACAAATATGCCAAGAGCGACATATGAAGATGCCCCCTTGGTTGATCAGAATATATAGTAAGTCTCATAAACCTGCCTTTACAAACAAACATGCAGTAGACAAGAAAACTCTAAATAGCTATTTGCCTCCTGCACATCTCCGGAAGCTTTATTCGTCTAAAAAGAGAACTTGGAAACCTTAAATCTCAAATTACTCAAAATCAATTGAGTACCCGAGAGTTTAAGGGGAAAACAAAAACTTCGAGTCATACATAAAGCCTGGTATGAATAATAATCTAACATCTTAATCCTTTTTGGATATCTAGTGATACCACATTGCTTAGCGGAATGGGCTTTCCTCTTACTAGTATCCTAAAATCCTTTACAAAACCATAAACTGTACTCCTGCATCCACAATGGTTAAAACATACAATTTCAAAATACTATGATGATATGCATACTTTAGAATAATTAAGAATTCTCATTCCCTATTTAATCCGACACCCTATCATAATTATAGTTTCTAAGGTCACTATTAACCTTTTTAGTTTTATGGGTTTACTAATAACCTTGTCATATTTAATAGACACTCTGTCATATTCATAGTTTTCATAGGATCACCAAGAACCTATAGGCTCCTGCCAGACAACTTAATCAATCCATGGGTCTTCCTGAACCTATTGCACGTTCTAATAACAAATCACCTTATCACAGTTTACATGGGTTTACTAGAAACCTAAGGATTCATCCAGTAACTCACTTCACATCCTTGTTTTCATGGGTTGACTAGGAGCCTACTGATGTATCCATTAACCACTTACTTATCCTAGTTTTTATGGGTTTACCAGGAACCTATTGACTGTTGTCAATCCTTAATCCGAATATAGTTTGCGTAGTTCACTACAAACCAATTGGCCCCTACCAACTACTCTTACTACATAGTTTTCATGGGTTAACTATGAACCTTTTGGTATGCACCAATAACTACCATGTTATAGTTTTCATGGGTTTACTATGAATCTTTTGGTATGCACCAAAAACTACAAAGTTTAAGCATCCGATATTTTTGGTCACCCTGATTCCATGGATGCATCATATTCAACTCCTTCTGAGAGAATAAATATTTTAATGACTTATGATCGGTATACAACTCAAATCTCTCTCCCAAAAGATAATGCCTCGAAATCTACAAGGAAAAGATCACTGTAGCTAACTCCAAGTCATGAGTAGGATATCATACTTTGTGCGGTCTAAGCTGCCTAGATGCGTAAGCAATAACTTTGCCCTTCTGCATCAATATTGCTCCCAATCCAATGTCACATTCATCTGTGTATACTACCAACTCTTCATTACCATCTAGAACTACTAGCACTGGAGCATTGGTCAATAAATGCTTTAACTTAAGGAACGCTTCCTCACATTTGTCGGACCAAACAAACCTCACGCCCTTTTTGGTCAACTTATTTAAGGGGCTGCTATCCATGAGAAATCCTTGATGAATCTTCGGTAACAGCCTGCAAGTCCAAGAAAACATCTGATCTTGGTTACCGTCTCTGGCCTCTTTCAATTATTGACTGCCTCGATCTCAACCGAATCAGTCGACAATCCTTCCTATGAAACCACATGACCAAGAAACTTAACTTCTCTCTTCCAAAGATGACACTTGGAAAACTTTGCCTTTAGCTGATTCTGCCTCAGAGTCTCAACACCACTCTAAGAAGAATCTCATGCTCTCTTTCATCATTAAAGTACACCAAATGTCATCAATGAATACCAATACAAACCTATCCAAGTGCTCTTTGAAAACTCGGTTCATTAAATCAACGAAGAAAGTAGGCGCATTCATCAATCCGAATGGCATTACTTACCACTCATATGAATCGTACCTAGTTTGGAATGCAGTTGAAGGAATACTATCCTCCGCCACTCTCAAATGAGGGAAACCCTTCACCAAATCCAATTGGGAAAATACTCTGGCTCCACTCAATTGATCAAACAGATCATCTATCCTAGGCAAAGGGCACATATTCTTGATCATCCTTTCGTTCAACTTACGATAATCGATGCACATCCTTAATGACCCATCTGGTTTCTTCGCAAACACCGCAGCTGCTCCCTAAGGCGAACTATTTGGTCTGATAAAATTTATTCCCTCGAGATCCACTAGTTGCACCTTTAATTCCTTCATCTCTATGGGCGTCATCCTGCTAGGTGGTCTACTAACAGGTTCAGCACCCCGTAAAGGGTTTATTCGAAACTTAATAGCTCATTTCGGGTGTAATCCAGTAACTGGCTCAAAAACATCTACAAACTCTCTAACCACACAAATCTGACTAAGCTCTTCTTCAACCTCCATGGCACTTAACCCATCACAAACACTCTTACTAGAATTATCCACCAAGAAAATAATTCGGTTATGACTATCTGGGCGTCTAAATAATATTTCATGATCCTGGCATAATACCCTAGCCTTATACTTACCCAACCAATCCATACCTAAGATGATCCCGAAATCTACGAAATCATAAACATACAAACTGCATGCAAACTTATGACCTAACAAATCAAGTTCTAACTAGTCACATCTCATCCCAAGAGTTGCATACCCTCTTATTAGATTCGCGACCCTTAAGGACGTAACAAGGTATGGGGGTTTTATACATAACCAATCAACCAAACGCTGAGATATAAATGAATGTGATGCAACGGTATCAAAAATTATCGTAGCAGATTTGCTCTGAATCAAAAGCGTACCTTACATCACAGTCTTTCCTTTCTTTGCGGCAGTGGGTTTAGAAGAAGATGATGATCCAATAGCAAACACCTTCCCTCTGTCCGCCCTGACTAGCTCTGAACAATGGTTTTATAATGCCCAACTTGGCCATAGTTGAAGCATTTCACATTCTTCTTCTCCGCGGGTTTCTTTCCTTTACCAGTTTTGCACTCATATGCATAATGGCCCTTCTTATCACACTTATAACACACCACATCAGCTTTTGCCTTCTTAGCTTCCTCCCCTTTCTACGCTCCTTTCTTCTTAAAGAATTTCATTTTTCTTCCTTGAGTACCCTGGGAATCTATTGGCTTTTCCCTAGCTGAAACAGCCAGCATTTCCTCATGTCAAATAGTCGTTTCCACCATTACATGATAAGGTTCTCTAATGTGAGTCATAGCCATCCTTCCTAGCTCTAGCCTCAATCCTCAAATGAATTGCTCATTCCTCCTAACATCCATGTCAACCAAAATATAACCATATCGAGATAGCTCATCAAAATTAGCAGCATACTCGATCACAGACATTTGTCCTTGGACAAGATCCATAAACTTCCTCATTAACGCTGATTTGGCTACCTCAAACAAGAACCTTTACTCAAACCTCCTCCTGAAGTCATCCCAAGTCAACTCTTCCTTTGGCACTCTGGTTGTCACACTATTCCACTAATGAAGTGCTAACCCTTGCAAATGTCTCGAAGCTAGCCTTCTCTTCTCACCATCATCCAAGCCTAAATCGGTAAAGATCCTTTCACAATTCAACAGCCAGTTCTCTATTCTATAGCATCTTTCGTTCCAGCGAACGGCTTTCCTCCAGGACTAACATAGTCTCTACCCATCTTAGCATAGCTAGACCAATTGGAACTACAGGATTAGCTCCTCCAATATTCGCAGCAGCTTCTGCTTGCAAAAAATTAGCCAACAACTGGTACACCATCCCCTATCTATTGGCGGATTTCCCACACCTACATTAACCTCGGCATTTGATTACCACTGGCCTGCCAACCTTGGTTTCTCTGAGTATTAGCTCAAGCATTTCCATTGGTTGTGGTGCTTCCTCCATCCAGATTACCTCTTCCATTTCCTGCCTCCATATCCTTTCTCATATATATCCACATACGAGCATTAGTAAGATATAGAAGAACGATTTAAGAGAAAGGGGAATACGTACTTAGATATATACCTATATATCAAATACAAATACGTTACTATAGCATTAACCCATAACCCCCGAACATATCTTTTAAATTCATTGGATTATGTTTGAAAAGACTTTTGAGGTTTAATTTTTTCTTTTAGAGTTTCATAAACCTATGCTCCGATACCAACTTGTAACATCCCTCCATTTAGAGGCCAAAACTAACGGTTATGGATGATACAGTCATCCATAGTTATTAATCTTCGACGACCAAATATAGCGGTGTTAGATTCAATGATACACAGATTGCAGAAATATGGAAAAAAATTAACACTTCAAAACACATTTTCATATTCAAATCAAAACATCATGTTCATTGCATAATCCCAAACTACGTTATCTACGTTCAGCAAAATATAATTATTATAAATACACCCAGAGCGACATATGAAGGTCCCCTTTGGTTGATCAGAGTATATAGTAAGGCTCATAAATTTGTCTTTACAAACAAACACATAACGAACAAGAAAACTCTAAATAGCTATTTTCTTATTGCACGTCCCTTGAAGCTTTATTCGTCTAAGAAGAGAATTTGGAAATCTTAAATCTCAAACTACTCAAAATCAATTGAGTACCTAAAAGTTTAAGGGGAAAACAAACACTTTGAGTCAAACATAAAGCCTGGTATGAATAATAATCTAACATCTCAATCCTTTATGGATATGTAGTGAGACCATGCCACTTAGTGGAACGGGTTTTCCCCTCACTAGTATCCTAAAATCCTTTATAAAACCATATACTATACTCCTGCATCCACAATGGTTAAAACGTACAGTTTCAAAATATTATGATGATATGCATACTTGAGAATAATTAAGAATTCTCACTCTTAGTTTAATCTGCACCCTGTCATAATTATAGTTTCTAGAGTCACTATTAACCTTTTTAGTTATCATGGATTTACTAATAACCTTGCCATACTTAATAGACACTCTGTCTTACTCATAGTTTTCATGGGATCACTAAGAACCTGTAGGCTCCTGCTAGATAAATTAATCAATTCATGGGTCCTCCTGAACTTATTGGACTTTCCAATAACAAATCACCTTATCCAAGTTTACATGGGTTTACGAGGAACCAAAGGGTTTATCCAGTAACTCACTTCACATCCTAGTTTTCATGGGCTGACTGCGAACCTACTGATATATTGATTAACCACTTACTTATCCTAGTTTTCATGGGTTTACCAGGAACCTATTGACCATTGTCAATCCTTAATCCAGATATAGTTTTAATGGGTTCACTACAAACCAATTGGCCCCTGCCAACTACTCTTACTACATAGTTTTCATGGGTTAACTATGAACCTTTTGGTATGCACCAATAACTACCTTATCATAGTTTTCATGGGTTTACTATGAACCTTTTCGTATGCACCAAAAACTACAAAGTTTAAGCATCCTATATTTTTGGTTACCCTGACTCCATGGATGCAATTCTACTCATTTAGGAGTTTAAGCAATTTATATTCATTATTGAGTTAACCTAGATGGTTCTTTTACCTCTTTTCCCCGAAACACAATTTTAGGTTATCATGTGAATATACTCATAGTTGAAGAAGCAAAACAACAATATAGCAATATCACTCATATGGGCTTAAATTCCTTGATATATATATATATATATATATATATATATATATATATATATCATAACATAACATAATTAACCTCTTTAACTTATATCTTCGTCAAGGAAATACTTCTTCAAAATCACATACTTAAAGCCATTATACAACTCATTTATACAAGCCGTGGGTTTTCCTTTAAAAAATAGAGCGTGGGTTTTCAAATCTTCAAAATCAAACCTTAAACCTTGTCGAAAATCTATAAAACTACCTTTCGAACCCATCGAAACTTTTCAACAATTTAAACCTCTCGAAAGTACTCAAATCTTATAACATATACCTTTTGAAAACTTACTGGGTTCAAGTTAAAACATGCGGAAGGTCCTCTTTTAAAACCTTTCGAATACAAAGGAAGCGACCTTTCGACCTTGTTGGAAGGTCTACTTCGAAAGCTTAACTCATTTCATTTAAAACAATAGACCTCCACCTTATAAAGCAACTCCTTCGAAAGCTTGGGTTATGCTTCGACTATAAGTCAAGGGTAACTCATCTTAGTTGAAAGCTTTAAAACATTTTGAAAGCAATAGGAGAAGCGGTTGGTTTTTAAAATGGGTAAACCTTTCGACTAAGCCGAAAGCTACTGCTTTCCACCACTTCGAAGGGTTTTAACAAAATAAAGGCGGTAGTTCTTTCCAAAACCTATTTGAAACAACCTTTTGAACACAAACCTTTCGGCCTTGTCGAAAGGTCTCTTAAATCCTTTCAAAGCCTAACCTTTCGACTATGTTGGAACCTTTGCACTGTGTCGGAAGGTTCAAAACAAACAATAAAAAGTGGCAGTAACCTTTCGACTTTGTCAAAAGGTTTAAAACCTTTCTTTAAACATTTGACCTGATTGAAGGCAACCAAGTCGAATGCTCTAATTTGAAAGCAAAGCAGGTGAAAACTTTAGCTTATAAAACAAACATATCCAACCTCTTTGGCCATCACCCTTTCAACTACAAACCCTTCGACTCTATCTAATTCATTACGAACTAAGTACTTGATACCAAATGCATTGGTTTGACCTTGCCGAAAGGTTTAATCCTTTCGACTTAGACGAAAGATCTGGGGCGGAAGGTATTATACCTAAAATGGCGAAACGTGCTAAAAGCGTAATTGTCTGTTTTTAATTTAAAGAAGTAACTTTTTAACTAACCTTCCCTTTTTATCAAATTCTCATTAGCTAACACTTTAGTTTTCAAAAAAAAATCTGCTGCAAATTCATATTTAAACAAAAATTGTATTTTATAAAATGCCCCTACTCCTTAAATAAATATATAAACATTTAAGTCTCATGCCTTAAATAATTTTATATATTCATCTAAACACATAGAAAAAACCTAGAAATATGACAAAAAAATCTATTTTAATATATTTTCCTAAATATAAAAATTTCAAACATAAATAATCATTAGTTTTACCGTAAATAATTTATAACCCAATAATTCATTTTCTTCACTAGAAAATTCGTATAAAATCTATATGCACATGGAAAATTATAAGAATTGAAACCTATCTCAAAAATCATGTTTCCTATAACATAAAATTTTCCTATGGCATTTAAAAATCATATCATCTCGGATTTATCCTAAAACCATGCACGTCCCTTATTAAACAATCTTGTTTAAACTCTTATAAATCATAAACAAGCATATCATCATTCAAAACATCATAAAACAAATTTATCCTTAAATCTGAAATCACTTGATGTAAAAATAAAAAATAGGGATGTAGAAATTATAATTCACCATGCTTGAGATAAGGAGATTAGAGATTGTTTGACATAGATTTTCCTCTAGCTTGAATCCTAAGCTTTACTTAAGTTTTTTTCTTCTCTTCTAATGGTTGGCCTTACTTCTTACGGATGTCGGTATTTTTTTGGGCGAAAATGAGTGTGCAAATCCTAATGAGAATAGTATAAGGGTAGGAGGTGTGTCATACGAGGTTCGTTTTTGACGAAACGAATTGCGTTGGGTTCGTATTGATGAGCACTACATTTTAGAGCTAGTTTGGTGTTGATTGAAGCTAGTGTAAATTTTGAGTAAAACTAAACGCCTGTTTAATTTTATTCGGAATAATGCACTAAAACTTCTATTGAAATCAATGTAAGTATAACTCACTCTTTCTATCTCACTGATATTTGTATATAAGTGAGAATAACTATTATTTATGATGATTGATGATTGTTTGGATGATATATGATATATATATATATATATATATATATATATATTGATTGGTATTTGAACATATTCCTTCATGTTGGAGTAGATAAGACCCTATACATTCCCGTGTATGAGCGGATGACCCTTTGTACACGCGTCTGCCTCGAAGCCGACATTGTACACATATTCTAATATGTATATTTGTTGCAGGTGATAGGTTGGAGGGATCCAACTAGATTCCTCACCAGTATTGGTTTTAATTACAAATATTGTGATATATGCTGTTATTATATGACATATGATGTGGTTGATGTATTTAGTGCTGTTGCAGCATTGGGCCTATTTTTGGCAATTTAAAAATATTAAAGTGATGATTTCAATTTGAAAAGGATTTTCAAGTGATTTTGTAAATATACGTGTAACAACCCTAGATTTTGACTATATATTTAAATTTGACTTTATTTCATTTTGAAATTATTTTAATTTTTTTTTAATTTGTGTGATATCATTTCTAAACATTTTTAAAATGATAATATAATTTTTCCAAAATTTACGGTATTTATTTCCTATTTTTTAAGGCTGTTTTCTAATTTTCTGCCATTTTCTTCATTTTTAAATTTCTTTACTTTATTTTAAATTTGTTTTATTTGTGAAAATTCATCTCTAAATATTTTTAAAATAATAATAGAATTTTTCTAAAAATTACTGTGTCGATTTCCTATTTTTAAGGGCTGTTTTCCCATTTTCTGCTATTTTCTGCATTATAATTTTATATTTAAATTAAATTTTAAATATTTATTTTATGAATATATTTGTATTTTATGTTTAAAAATACTTTACAAGCTTATATGAATTTTCTAAAAATTATTTCACTTAACTTCAAATTTTGCTAGTCTAGTTCACTGTTTTAACTATTTTCCTTAATTTTACTTTACATAATTGATAAATATTATATATATTTGTATATTGGTTGAAAATTTCGAAATATTATCTGATATTATTATTATTTCAGCTACATAAATTTATATAAATAAAAAAAAAGGTAAATTGAAAGGGTTTGTGACCTTTTGTTTCCTATGCCTTTTGATTTTCCCACCTTTTCACATTTTAACGTTTCTTTTCACTCAAATGGTCATATCTCTTCATTCTTTCAGCTGCCACCCTCATTTCTCATTCACTTACTTCATTTTTTCTCTCATTTCCTCAAAAAAATTCGGCTATAGCTTTTGAAGAAAGTTTGGTAAACTTTATTTCCTTTTTCCGTTTGTTTATGCTTGAATTCATGGTTTTACACTTGTTCTTCTTCATGATAGGTTCGGCCTTGCTCCTCCACCACCATAGCCGCCTCCACCATCACCACATCAGGTCACCATCTCCTCCAGCCCACTGACCAAGCCATGTCGTGGTCATCTATGACTAGATCCACCAAAGTTTATGCAAACACTCCACTTGTTCAGCCTAGCCGAACCATTTATGCACATACCCTTCATTTTTCACCTAAACCACCTCCTTGGCCGCCACCACCAGTCCCTCCACCACCTTTGGACGACACTCCAGACCCCACCTGACCTTCACCTTGTAGGGGCCGAGCCCAATGGTCCTTTGGTTGAGCCATGGTTGCACAAAAGCCACTTATTTGCCTTAAACCCTTTGTATTCACACCTTGTAACTTCCACCACTTCACCACACCCTTAGCCGGCCTTTACACCACCTTATCCAGCTCATACCTGAACCAAAACCACTGCCACACCATCTCCTAGCCTCCAGCAGGTCTGGCCATGCCATTTGTAGCCTTGCCCGATGCTTGAAATTGCACGAAAATCCACTTGTTTGCCTTGTACTTGTATTTTCATACATAGCAACTTCCATACCTTCACTACCCTTGCTAGGCCGACCATATATGACCCATACCTGACCAAATACACCCCATGGCAGTACCTTATCACCCTATAGGCTGAGCATAGTGATGGTGGAAGCAAGTGCAAGTGTTTGATTAATTGTTGTTCCTTAATTTCTAGCATCGTTTATCGTATTTTTGGTCTGAAACCTTATAATTATTATATTGTTTGTTTGATTTGTATTCAAGAGGATTAATCCTTGGCTCCTCCATTTCGTATCTGTATCGTGCTTTTGTGCTTGTGTAGATCCCGTTGTGCAATTCGCCGTTGTGTCATCAGCTCAAAACAGTGAGTAAATCTCACCAGACTAATATGTACTTATGTGGTGATAAACTAACATCACCTGAATCTGTAAATGCATATCATCCTGCTATAACTGCTATATTACATTCATATGAAGTTCACACCTATATTTACACTTGTTATACCATATGTTACTGTTATTTCATTCTATTCTGTTATTTTCATCAGTTTATCACACTGTAAGTTCCCTGTAGACTAGAATCACTAAGGGTTGAAATGATACATACCCGAACGTAATTTAGAATAGGAGAAAATCATTATGGGCTGAAATGATAGGCCTGAATGATTTTCAATTATTTTCTTTTACTTGGGATTGTGGGTTTGAAATGATCAAACCCGGTTTTCTTTGTAAATTACGGGTTGAAATGATATATTACCCGTATCACTTCATCTAGGCTAGAAAATGAAATACAGACCCGTTGTTAAAATATGTTTTTCTAAAAATTTTAATTATTTTAGAAATGTAAATATTATAATATTTTGATTTAAATTTGATTAAAAATGATTTTTGTAAAGCATTATTGATTTTCTGAAAATTTATAAGTGAAATAAATAAATGGTAAAGTTAGAAAATCTGGAATGTAGGTTATTATGGAAACTAGAATTTGGTGATAAATGGAATTTAAATTAAATATGAAAATATGATAAATTTATGATATTTTGAATTAAATTAATTTAAAATGATTCTATAATATATCAATGATTTTTGAATAAAGTTAAAATGTGAAATGAATGAATATTTAGGTTGAAATTTGGAAATATAACTAAAATTGGAAATTTGTGAATTTGTCTTAAAAGTGAATTTTAAGTTAAGTAAATAAAAATGAAATTAAGTTATATTTGAAAATTTTAAACTTAAGTGTTAAATTAAATTAAATTTAATGAATTTTAAATTTTATGTTGGAATTTAATAAGTGAATTATTATTAAATTTTGATTTTTGAATGGAGATTTAACTTTATAAAATCATGAATATAAGGGTATTTGAATGACTGTTTTAAAAGTGAAATTATATGATTTTATAAGCTAAAGATGATTTAAATAAAAATATAATTGTTTGTGAAATGATATTGAATACTTGAAGTTAATTAACTGCATTTCTGAAATGCTATTAATTCTAATGTAAATGATAATACAGCATTTGTAAATGCTGTAGTTGATAATAATGAACCAAATGGCTAAGTTTAATTAAAGGTTATTATAGCATTTTGTAAATGCTATAATTGTTGAATTTAACTAGGTTTTATTTGAAACTAATGTAACCCTATTACAGCATTTTTAAATGCTATCTTTTGTTAAATTGAACTGTTTTGAATGTAACTTTCCGTAGCAATTTCTAAATGCTGCGAAAGTTGAATTTTCATTTGGTTTAATAAATTAAGTTAATAAATGAATTTTGAAAGACTAAAATTTTTTAAATTTAATAATTTAATTATTAAATATAATAACTTCATTTTTATGATTTAAAATGAAGTAATTTGTTTTGAAATATAAACTATTTTGAAATGTGTTTTGTAATGGTATTTAAATTAAATAAAAATGAATGTGGTTTGGAAGATATGATATTTTGAATGATATTGAATTTTGAAATTATATTTGATTTTGAAGTATAAAATACCATTTTGAAATTTTAACAACGGGATGTAATTAATTTATAGCTTAACTGATTCTTAAAGGATGGGCGATCCCAAGCATCCTTTAAGTTATTGTGCATTTCTACTACAGTTCACTTGAGTTGGTTTACATTATATAAGTATATATTGTCCTGACTCGAGTGTTTTGTGTTTTACTTTACGCTCGGGTCAGCCTGAGTATTCACAGCTTTGGATTCTCTTTCTGGAGCTGGTCTTTGCTGGAGTTTCTGCTTATCTACATTTATATCTACTTTCTGTTTCAGCTATTCTAGTTTATCTCATGTATTAGTGAATTTCTATGTATTTCGGATTTCTATTATGTTGTTTTCAGACTGTATTATGTATTTGGTTTGAGACTCTGCCATAGTAGCTTCATGAACTACTATGTATTTTATATTCCGCTGCGAGGTATTCTGTTTGTTCTATGTCTGTGATTCTGTGATTGTATTTCATTTGCTCCAAATTTATTTACAACGCGGTATTTTGAGCAATTCAAGTCCGACATGTGCGGATGCGAATGGCTGAAAAATATCGGGTTGTTACAATACGTTTTATTGATTTTTGAATTGTTAAATAAAGGAAATTATTTTAAATCAATAGATATGATAATTTTTATGTTATAAAAATTATGATTTTTAAGAAATATAGTTGAAATATGATTTTTGAAATATAGAGTTAATAATTTTGTAAAATAGTTTAAATTGAGATTTTTGAATTATTATAAATGGTTTTATATATAAGGTTTATAAAATTGAGTTTTTATGAATCAAAATAATGGGATTGTAAAGGAGTTTTTATAAGTGTTAAAATAAAGTGATAAATGGAATATTATAGGTGAATAAGATTTATAGATTAATAATTTGTGAAGTTATTAAAGAACGAATATTGTAAATAAATGATTTATAAGTGATTTACTTATAAATTGGATTTTTGCATGTAAATGGGATATAAATAGGATTGGTTAATGAAGTGATTTTATAAGTTAAAGTTTTTATAAATAGAAATGTGAATTTATAAACCTTTTTTACAAATGCGAAATCAATTGAATTTGATATGTTAATTATTATAGTTTATTAAAGGCATTATATCCACGATTTTGGACAGTGGATAATCCTTTAAAAAATATGTAGAAGTATTAATTTGGTTGGAATTATATTCACGATCTTGGACTGTGAATAATCTTTTAATTTAATTAAATGTTTTGAAAGGTGATCTTTTAAATGGAGTTAAATGGTTTAAAGATGTTTTGAAATGTGTAAGTATTGAAACTATAGATTTCAACATTTATTGTTGAAATGGACGTTTTTGAGAAATAAGGAAATGATCGACTATAACACTGTTGTTATAGTAAATGATTTGCGAAAGGAAATGTTTTTGTATAGTATCGGGGTTTATGTATCTATCTAATTTTCGAATCCCTATACTAGTGATTTTGGGTTGTCGTAACGATGTTTTACACAACATTCATTTTGACCCGAATAAATGTGTTTAAAGAGAATGTTTTCCTTAAAGAGTTAAATATATACTTAATCCTGATTTAAGTATATGGAATATTTTCTAAGTGTTGAAAATAAATTGATTTGTGAATTACTTATTATTAAATAAGTATATGGAAATGTTTTCCAATATTGAAACAGTGAAATGGTTTGAGATTATATCTTTTTTTAAAGATAAGTTGAAGTGAATATTTGGTAAGTGATGTAATTAATAAAAGATTAATTGAAAAGGCCTAGTGATTGTTTATGATGCTAAATATTTGTTTGATTGCTTTGATAGTTGAATAACCGACTATCAAATTTGGCCATTTTAGTTCCTCAACTTGATATGGGAACTATTTAGTCATACACTTAGTACGTAGCCTTCTATGTAGGCTTGATTATCGTCTTTGTTAAGGATGATGATTCGTATAGTGCAGAGTTTTACTCCAATCTACCGAGCTTTCTTCTTGGCCCGAAGGATAGCAAGTTTAAAGTTGGAGACATGATAAGTCTACGAGACTTAGTTTCTATGTGAAGTTGAGAAATGCTTTTGCGTTGTTGGTGCGAAGAGACAGGGATCAGATTTATCTGCAAACCACTTCGGACCAACATATATGCGACAATTGTGCACGTTGCTTGTGATGATACTGATATTCAGGATTTTCATGGTGGAAGACTGCTTGTTGATCGTTTAGGGTTAAAAGCCCAATATACATCTAGTAGCAGTAGTCTCTTTATTATGAAATATCCAATGCAAGGACGATTTGCTACTAATCTTTGGGATTTCCCAACAAGACGTGGTATGAAAGTACCTTCAGTTTGTCCTATTCCTGGAAAACTTGTATGGATGTTTGTTTGACATTGCATTTCTAAGATTACGAACATCGGTTTTTACAAACGTATATCAGAGGTGGCGGAGAAGGCAACTTCTCTTATCTTAACGCCCTCCTTGAGACATATGAGCTCGAGGGTTGTATTTTTGTGAGAGGCAAGTAGTAGTCAACGGAAATGGATGTCTAGCATTCAAAGTGATGTGATTGTGATATGTGAAAGGTAATCGTTACCTCAGGCCTCGTCAACCGGAAATGACCAAAAAAGGATTAGATGCAGTAGGGCTTAGTGGGTCGCTCTCAAGTAGTGTATGATCATCCTCTTCTAGATATACCTTTACACGCTATGACGCCATGTGTCTGATTATTATGGTTTTTATGCTAGAGGGCCCTCGGTAAAGGTTGGTAATGATCGAAGGATGGCATATTCGGTACCATCTAGTTATAGAGGTGGGCCGGTCTTGTGTCAGTAAAGGGAAGATGTTCTGTGCCTCGGGACATCCATATAGAGGTGTATCCATTCGAAAGGTAGTTCCTTCACCTAATTATTTGTATGGAAATCCAAACTCCACTACGAGCTGTGATCTTGTTTTTAAAGGAGTAATGAATAGCCTTGAAATGCTATATGGGTAACCATTTCGACTATGATTAATATTATTTGTACGAGTACATATGCACGTCTAGGTGGGCATGCATCTAATCACAATGTCTTGTTGCTTGATCAGCAGCTCCGTCCTTTTTAGTGCTCCATGGTCGGTGGTCTCTCATATATCATTTACGTTGTATTTTTTTCTTTTTTAAATTCACATTTTGTTGAATATACACGTTAATAATTTTGTTAAATTTGTGATTGTGAAAAGATTACATGTTAGATGATTAAAAAAATTCAAAGTTTGAATCAAAGATGTTTTTACTTTATCCTTATGATAACATAATTTGCATAAGGTTAGGAAGTTAAATTTTATTTGGCAGGCTAATTCTTCCTCAAGCAAATGGAATTGCAACGTTGTTCAAAATGAATGCAAGCTCTCATATGTTGTGTTTTGGCACTCCAACACGTTCCCATAAATGCGCGCTTCATTATTCTAAAATGACTCTACCTTAATGAAGGTTTACGATGAGCCAGCATCCCAATTGAACATCCCTTTTACTACCTTTCGGAATGGGCACGTACATGGTCTTGCCAACACTTGTTTGTAACAAAAGAAATTCTCAACATTACATGCCACCAGTTCCATATATATACCATGTTATGCACCATATTACAATGTGGGACTTAACGTTCACCTACGCACTCTCAAATGTGAGACATGCCTAATAGATCTCCACTTTGGCAAGAATTTCCTCTAACCTTCAATTGGAGCGTACCGAAGAAGCTCTGCATTTGGTCAGGCTGCTTCCATTTCTTTACGCGGTTGGTGAGGCAACATTACCAAATCTCCACTTCATCATAACATTTATGCTATCATCTAATCCCTTGAATATTTTGACTTACATCATAACATTTATGCTATCATTTTCAAAGGGAACGTTGTTTTAATTCCTTCATTATAACTTATTTCAAATTTACTCATTCTTAATCGAAATTTTTATTA
This sequence comes from Allium cepa, assembly GCA_030765085.1. Taxonomy (NCBI): domain Eukaryota; kingdom Viridiplantae; phylum Streptophyta; class Magnoliopsida; order Asparagales; family Amaryllidaceae; genus Allium; species Allium cepa. The sequence goes on from CM060938.1 coordinate 226,486,325, forward strand.
GTTGATGGATAATTAAGGATTTAATATCGATTTCTATTTAAATACTACGTGTATCATTATTCAAATTTCAATTGGGGCAACAAAAAGCAACGATATCAAGTTTGTGCACGTTGAATTCCATTTCCTTTACAATAAATTGATGCATTTAAGATCCACAAAGATTTTTTTGTATTTAGAGACAAATACATTAGAACATAGTCTAAGAATGGAAGAGATAGGTGCATGCGATAGAATTGTTTTACAGATAAAAAAGTAAACATAGTTATATCCAAAAAAAAGCAAAAGAATACATAATTCAGATAAGTGCAATGCCACAACAAAAAAATTGAAAAAAAGGAGAAACAAACAAATCAAATGCACATATAATGGAAACAAACGGGAAGAATAGAAGAGCATTTCATTAAGCTTAGTTTCACCATCGCTTCTCTCAAATTTTAGTTGCATCTGAGGCCTACTTTCTTGTGATTATAAATATAATTTTGGATTAGAATGACTTTTGTTGGTAAGTTGATATCTTGAAAATTGTTGATGATATGTGGATGAGTTCACTGTATGGAATAGTAACATATTTTTGATCAGTAAATGGAATGCACAAAATGTTTTTGAAAGTGCAGTGTTAACAGCAGTTTGGTTTGTTAAACTATGAAAAAAGGCACAATTAGGAACAAAGATCTTCGCTTAGATTTTCTAAACTGAGTAAACTCTGTGCTGTAAAACTGAGTAAACTATCATATTTGGTTCCAATTTTTTATAACAACTTGACAGCCACGGATGTCACCAACTGTCTTCCTTTGGTTTTCATGAGAACTTCACAGCGACCAAAATCCATCAGTAGTATATAATCTGGATGCATCCCTTGTTTAACAAAACGTACGGCAATCCATTACAAAAAATGTATTCATGAGCCAAATGAATCAACCTACGAATTTTCATATCCTTAGGTTACAAAAGAAGAAAACTTCATACTATCTTCCATACATTGACAAAAATAGGTCTGCCAACAAACTAATACATAATGTCCAATGGTGTAATCAAATTAAAATGTCATCTTTTAGTCATATATATTAAATTGCTTTTGCTGGACCTTAAGTAAAATAGTCTCCATTGTAAAACAAATTTTTTTACTAAGTATTAACTTCTAAAAATAATATGAGGAAATTAAATTCAAAGATATAAAAAAAACGTGTAATACCCACATGCCTTTAATGCTCCCACATAGGTTTTACAACATGATTCTTAATCTGTTAATTTCAAACTAAAGGTACGTAACCATATCTCACAGCATCAATAGAAGCCTAGACTATAACAGTCAGATATTGTGTCATGTGTTTTATTTTTTAGTTGGAATATTTAAAATTTAAGCTTGAATATCATATTTATGGTTTTAGTAATATACTTCAGACATTTAAGAGGGATAATTTTACTTTTTGTTAGACAATACAAAATACAGAGATGCTTGAAGTCCACCGATGATATTACAAAGATGACACCGAATAAAGAGTTAAATACTATATATTAACTATAATACAATAAGCATTATATTATCATGATTAAAGCAACTTCTTTTAGACAATCATGTATGTTTTTCTTTGAAATCTACCATTCTTGAATTAAAGATATTCATGTGGTCCAAAGGGAGTTTAGCCAAATGCAGTTTTGTACTTTTCAATAAACAAAATCAGCCGGGATTTTAGTTGCATAGCAGCAAATGTTTTAAGCACTGATAAATCAAAGTTTTTACTACTTAGTATTTTTATAACGGTACGTACACGGTTAAATTATTTTATCTAAAGTTTGTATATATTCGGTGTTGTTTATAGCAAATTTTATTTTGTAGTTTCATAAATTAGATCAAAACCAAAAATCATAATGGAAAATTGCGTGCAACATTCCCTAAATGCGTCAAGTAGAAAAAATAATAATGAGCAACGATGTCAGAAATTGAAGAAAAAGAAACATGTAAACATTTCGGTTAAAATATATACATTATAAACAATAATAACTTCAAGGAAAAGCAGAAATTGATAGCCCACATGAGCTATCTCTGGCCACCTATCCAATAGCCTGTTGTGGACGCTACGTCCATAGTGACTCTGCCTTGTTGATTCACCAGTAAGAAAACCAAATTTTTAGGATCTAATGATGTCGATGAATGGAATTGGGGTTTTAGAGGAATTGAATTTAGTAATGTGGATGAATTTGGAAGAAGAATTCGGTTTTATTTGAGAATGAAAGGGGAAGCACTGATAGTTACGCGCGTGGGGCTAATAAGAAATGAAAGGGTATTTCGGGTAATTCAAAAAGACGCGATTGAAATTAGTTCAATGAATCTACATTATTAGTAGAAAAGATGGAAAAAAAATTGATGATTGTATAATTCTAAGTCAGTATTAAAGCAGTGCAAAAACATTCGTGCACATATTGCAACTCTATTTATGTAAGCGGATTATATTATTATGTCTGAATCATCTACTCTAGTTCAGTGTGTAACTAATAACTTTTAGCATCGCCTTAACATTTGTTTGAATTATTGGGTCATCTGTGTTTTCCAAAAATTGTTCAATATGTACTCATCATGAATTAGTTAATTAAATAATTTTTTACAACCAACGACAAAGCAAATATACAAATAAAATAAAATGTTGAAGTTCGAAAACAAAGAAGTCTATTAAAGAATTATAACATGAAATTTTGGAAAAAAAACTCTCTTTGTTAGAATGATTGGGATGAACAACTATATAGGAAGGCAACTTTCACTTAGATTTGAATCTTTGACATTGGTTGTCCATTGCTCAATGAAAATCACATTGCAACCTCTAATAATGGATAAATAATTTGTTCTAAGTAAGTAAAATTTAGTTAGGTTATTCAATGAGTAAACAATAAAAATAAAAGAATCAATGAATATAGAATAAAAGTAAAGGAAACATCTGGGTAATAATCATATATGAAAGAAACTAATTTGTAACAATTAACATTCAAGAGTAAACTAATCATCTTTTATACTTGTATCACAATAGTTTCCAAGACAAAAAGACTACAAAAATGTAGGAAGAAGGAATAAAGTTGTAGATAAATTTGTATCGGTTAAATCTAGAAGTAAGAGAGATGAAGAATAAATATATAGAATGAATATTTACGATAAATCTTCAAATTTAAAATCAATTAATTAAAGTTGGTTGTTTAAAATTCAAAACAAATGTAGTATTAAGGGTGATGAAAGATAGCATATACTATAGATTTACATGCAGATAGTATAGAAGAAGAGGTAAATAATGCCAGGATGTATCTTGAAAAGTTGATGATATATGAAGATAAAGATGAAATTAAGTACCTTTATTCCTAGCAAGTTAGTAAAACATCTTCGTAAACAACATTTTTAGTGAAAGTTCTAATTTTTCCAACAAGTCTCCTTTTTCTACCAGCAACTTCGTATTAGCACGTGAAACTCCTCGTGAAAATGCCACATATGGTTGTCCACGACCAAACACATGCTCAGGTAGAAAAATTCCAGTATTTTTTATCGTTTGCCCTTGTGCCTTATTTATAGTGAAGGCAAACACAAACGAATTGGAAATTGTTTCCGTATTAACACAAATGGTAAATTTAAATTTTCAGTTGGCTTTAGTGCGATTCTCAGAATGAAAACTCTAGCACCAACATAATGTCCAGTGATAATTTCAGCATCAATGCAATTCGTATTGATTTGTTTGCATATAAGCCTCGTTCCGTCGCATAATCCAATTTTCGGATTCAAATTTCTTAACAACATTATTGGTGCTCCAAGCTTCAATTTCAAACAATATAGAGGCAGTCCACCAAGAGCGATTGAATTTAGAAATTCTTGTTGGTATAAATTGCAAGCATCATCTTCTACCGCATCATATGAATAGTAAATGATTTCATTTCCAGGAAATAAATTGAGTACATATTCATTGAGCTTGTCGACATATTCATTTAATGGTGTAATTAATGCTCTAGTAACTATGTACTCTTTTTCGAAAGTATTTTTTGATAAGTCTGGAAAAATTGTATTTATCAACTTTGACAGTGGATTAACGTCATTTTTTGTCTTTATGACCATATTCGTTGGTACTCGAATCATTTTTTCATTGGTTAAAGGTTCAGTACCATCTCCAGTTCTAAGTAGAAATTTTGAATATGAGATATCATTTGTCGTCCGCATGTTTTCATTAAATGTAAAACTTGAAATTTTTCCCATAAAAATGATTTATTAATGCATACGTTAATTGCTTCATTTCTTGTAGCTTTAGGCGCAACCGGTAATACTTGTCGAAAATATCCTCTCATAATAAGGATTTTACCACCAAATGGTTCATCTATATCCATTATATCTCGCATAGTTCTATCAAATGCCTCAAAAGCATAACGATGTAGCATTTTAGCTTCATCCCATATAAGAATAGTTGATTGCTTTAGAAGTTTTGCTAATTTTGATTGCTTGCTTATTGACCATGTTGACGTTGCTTTTGGATGTAATGGAAGTTTAAACCTTGAATGTGAAGTTCATCCACTAGGTAGTATAGTTGCAACGATACCAGATGTAGCTGTTGCAATTGCAATACCACTGTCTTTTCTAACAGTGGCCAAAATAGAACAGTATAAAGAACAAACATCTCTCCTTTTTCACAATTGCATTTAATATTGTAATGTAGGCTTTTAATTAGTCGTTATTCAACTTCTCAACGGCTAGTATATCATCCTTGGAGATAGGAATTGCTAATTCTTATTCAATTGGCTTTGAACTATCATCATATGCATTGCAATTATATGTTCTTGAGATATTTTGAAATCATAATCAGTTGTGCTTTTTATGTGTTGGAGAAGTAACATATTTAAATCTTTCAAAAGACGACTCATTAGAATAATTTGATTAGTATTACTTGAATTTTGATAATCTTCCACCATATGATCGAAAAACTCATCCTATAAGTTTTGTACACCTGATGGGTTGCAAAAAACCAAAATAGTTAAAAATAATGCTCTCAATGAAATTGGCATCTTTGTGATAGAAGCATCGGCTAAACATGCTCTTATACTATCATCATTTTCCAAAAATCCTATTTTTTCGACAACTTATTTAAATATTTGATTCCTAACCCCATCAGGTGTAAGCAAATCATCAAAGGAAGTAGGTCCTTTAATATGATTGAAAAGCATTCTCAAGAAAAAACGTTCTCCTTTATAGGCTGGACTGTATATATTCTACCAATCATTCTAATATTTGATTCTCTTCTTTTCCATTTTTTGATACCTTTAAGCCAACGGTAGCGTTCAGGAAATTCATGATATAGAAGCTGTCTTGCTTGTTCATCGATTGAATTTGTGTAGAAGAACTCGGTAAGCATTGTATGTTGATTGCATTCATCGGCTATAAATTCATTGATCGTTTGATGGTTGTAAAACATAACACTTTATTTACTTGGAAGATGTATTTGAAGGCGCTCAACTGATGTATATATCTTACTAAGAGAAAATCTAAAGATCCTCCATAATGCTTCTGGAGCAGAAATCCACCTTGCATCAATGAAATGTTGTATCTCATCATAGTATGGTCCGGGTCGAATTTGCATTTGAACATGATCAAGACCTTTGTAAACCTATTTGTTAAGATATTTAACACTTTTTATACTACTACATATCTCTACGTTGATATGGCAATTATACTGGTAACCAAGGATTATAGGGTACAACCTGAAAGTGTGCTATGGATTGTGTAATATGGATATATGATAATACAGAGTATAATGATGATAGTAATACTGTAAATAGTGCGAAATATAAAAGCAGTATAGTAAAATGGCACCATAGATTCTATACTGGTTCGTAGCACCGTCCAACGTCCAGTCCTAGACTCCTTCTGGAATTTCACTAAAACAGCAACCCTCACTTAACTCGAAGGAACAGATCTATACAACCCATGAGCAGCCGAATAGGGACCTGAGCAGCAGAACAGGATTTTGCCTCAACAGCCGAAGACGACTTCACACGCCTGAGCAGCAGAACAGGACTTCAACAAATATATAAACTAGTTTGACTAATGTGTGTTTTGATAACAAGGATTTGTCACTTATAGTACACCTTCCTATAATATTCTCCTCGAGTACAAATATTTATATTTGAAGAATATGAAGAGTAGAAAGGTATAGTATTGCTTTTAATGCAGAATATTTGAGAGTATGATAGCAAATAGATTTCAAAAAGTTAGATCAGAGAATAAGAGAAATCGATTGTGATTAAGTGATTTAAAATGAAGTTGGAGTTTGCATTTATAAGATTTAGAAAGCTACGACTGTTGTTAAAGAGTTTCGATCGAAGTGTTGCATCCGAATCTTTTCATTAAAGGCTCGCAACTCTTCACAAAAGTCGTGTCCTTTCAAAAATATGGTTGTTATAGAAATTCAATCGACTAGGCTTTAGGGTCAGTCGACTGAATATTCAAACTAATTTAAATATTTAAATTCATATATTCATGCACTGTGCATGTTTCATTTTTTCTCTAGTGTCAGTCGATTGGAAATTTAGGTCAGTCGACTGACCTGGTGTATTTTGTGCAATATGCACGGTTCGCATATATATATATATATATATATATATATATATATATATATATAACATTTTCAATCTATTGTAAATTAATTATATGCTTATATATGTGTATAAAAAATTTGCAAATAGAGTGATAAAAATATATAAGCCAATATATACATAACTGAGGAGAGATTTTAACAATGTTAACCTAAGACTCGAAAATCAAATAATAATAAAATTGATGCACCGGTTTTGAAGTCTTGTCTCCTTGTAGTATAAATTCTCTTTTTGTCATAGAAGTCGTCAATTCTATTGTTATAGATTATAACTTTGTGCCATGAATCAAAACCAAGTCTCAACATTCTCCTCTTTTTTGATTGATGACAACCTGTAAATAGATATAGATTTCGACTGTATATAAAAAAACATGAATACTTACTTCCCCTGAATCTCTGACGCTCTATGTCCTGCACTTTTATTAGTAGCAACAATATTTTTATATTTCTCCCCCTTTGTCATTGATAAAAAGGAATAAGTAATATGATATTATAATGTGAGAGATAATATGAATTAAAACGAAGAACAAACATCCACACATTTAATATCCATAGACAATAGTGTTTAAAAGCAAATAAACTAGAATGGTTATTTAAGTACAAGCCATATTAATTCGAACAAATGTCTTGAATCAAAAGAAAAATAAACATCTTACACCATCTGACCCTTATCCCTACCACCATCTCATCCATTACCATCATCATCACTACTAGATTGATCGTCAGAAGAAGAAGAAGATCATGTAAATACGGGTTGCTTGCCCGGATCGCCTAATGTAGAAGTAGATGTACGGAAGAGCACGATATAGCTTGCCACAATTTTGTGAAAAATCCTTTGACTTTATCGAGCTTCTTATCAACTTTGATAATATTTTATTGAAGGATTTTTTGATTACGGCACATGGTATTGATGACCGCATGTGGTTGAAGACCTTCATCTGGATTCGTAATATCTTCTTGTTGATATAGAGTTGATGTATGACGGGATGGTCGGTGAGAAGACTCGCCTTGTTATGGTTGAACTTGAGTTGTTTTCCTTTGTGTCCATTCCTCAAAAGATATTATAGGAGGGGGTCGGGCAACCGGTAATTTCATTACAGCTAAGGTCTGAGTGTTTAAACACCAAACAGTAGAAACCAGTGAATCCGATTTTGAAACTTCACATGCTTTGAGAAGACGCATAATATATTCGCCATGATAAATTATATTCATCTTTCCTTGGTTAAAGCTGAAAAACTCGTCAAGTATTAAACGAAGTCCGTTTACTTTGATGTTTCCAAAAATTGCATACAAGGCTCGAAAATTGTGTTCATAGACGAGTTCATAACTCTAGGTTCTAGAAGTTATGGTTTTCATTAAGGCGCGATGAATTATTCGTGCCTTTGGTCGTAAAGACATTGATTTTAACTGATGCATATCGTCTTCAAGAAATAAATGGCTTACGCGATCTCGAACAACCAATCAACATCAATAGTAGATAACTCAACTCCATCATTTTCTGTTTTTAGCATACGAGCCATGCGATCGAGAGAAAAGAAGATGTGCTTACCACATACGAGACTCCACATATATTCTTCCTGATTTGGCACATCTTGATGACCCAAGTTGAGATTAGCGTAGAACAACTTAACCATAATTTGGTTAATTTTGTGTTTATTATCGTCGATATCAATTAACGACTCTAAATTGCTACGGTGGGGTAATTCTTGAATATGATTAGGTGAAAAATCAGGGAATTTGACGAAGGAACCTTCAAATATTCTCGAATCTTGCATCCGTCTCCATCTCTTCATTGCGGTGTCGTCAAATAGCCACCGCTGAATTTGTTCATTGGAAGGAGGTTGAGACGAGGAAGAGGCTTGACCTTTACGTTTTGGTGCCATTTAATTTTGATTTGGAGGACAAAATTTTGATTTTTGGAGAGCTTACGGTTTTGAAGATTTTGAAAAACTGAATTATGAAGGAGGAGAGAAAGTAAAGTGATAAATAAAGGGGTAAAAGGGTAGGTGAAAAGGTAAAAAAAAAAATCAGATCTACGGCTCAGTCGACTGGTGCAGGGTGTCAGTCGACTGAAGCTGAAGGTTGTGATTTTTCGACCTTCTGGTCCAGTCGATTGTGGGCCTGCAATAGTCGACTGGGCCTGTTATATATATGTCAAAATTGCAGCGTCAATCGACTAGTGCAGGCCATCAGTCGACTGAGCTGAAAGTTGATTTTTTCCAACTTTGTGGTTCAGTCGACTGAGACCCTGCAACAGTCGACTGGCCGTATATATATTTTTAAAATTATGCAGTGTCAATCGACTGATTTGCATATTCAGTCAACTGACCTGTACCTTTCTGCACTGTGAATTATTTATAAGATACGAAATGTTTATATTTTATTTATTCTACAAATCTAACTTTATTTTTTGTTAAAAGTGAATAGTTTTTATATCTAAATTGTTGTTTATTGCACGAGAAATAATTATATTTTAGATATATAAACGTACACATAGATAGAAAATTTGTTACACATACAACGAAAAATTATTAAATATTGTGATTGTAACGACCCGAATTTTTGACGGTTAATTTGCAATATTTAGATTGGATTTAAATAATTAATTTGAACTCTAATTTGATTATAATATGTACAATTTGGTTTTGTATGATAGAAAGGATTCAGAATTTAAATATAACGACCTGTTGAATTAATTAATTATTAAAATAGTAATTGAATATCGGGTAAAATGTTAAATCGGGGGTAGTAAGCTTGTTTAAAATATTTTAAAGGCTTATAGAATTTATATTAATAATACTGAAAATAATAGATGAGTTAAAATTTGAATTTAACAGTGGTTTGTCCGATTTTAAAATTTCGTCGTTTAAATTGACGTTTAAAAATAGCCATCCGAGGCACAGTCTCGGAATTCGACGAAACCAGTTCCAATGGATCCGTAATATTGAAGTATTACAGGATTTCAATTTTCGTAATTTTTGGAGCTACCGTGTGACCATACGAGATAGAAACGTCTAGACAATAATTAATCGTTTTAAATTTAAATATCCTACATCTTTTCATCTGTCAAAATCTTTTCACATTGCCGACCTATTTCATCTCAGCTGGCCTACTTCCCTCGACTTAATCACACTATGTGTCTTCCCTTAGAAGCTATAATCAAATCCATCTATTTTTATGAATCACGACACTTCTTCTTTCGCCCAGAAATCAAAGTCGAAAAGAAAATAATAAAGCTCAGAATAATGGCCGATTGAGAATCTCGTTCTTCATTTCATGAGTGAAATTGTTTTCCTCCTCCTTCATCCCTTACAGTTCAAACAAAATGAAATTTTCCTCTTCATTCGAATCAATTACCGGAGAAAAAAAAGAGGGGGACAGCGTGAAATCGAACTGCGTGAGGAGGGTCTGCCGTTGTGGTAAAGGTCGCGCGCTCGACTAGCACGAACACTGGGAGGGCACGCGCGATTTTGGCGACTCAAGTGGATCTCAATCGAAGGAGGTGTGGCCGTGATGGGGTAAAGCTAGAGCACGAAGGAGGGCTGAGCGTCGGGAGGTTGGATCGTCCTGTCGATTTTGGGTTGGGATTCTAGAAGCTCGCGCACACGACAGGAAGACCAGGTCGGGGTCGAACGTTTAGCGATGGGCCTGGGTTCTTCCGCAGTGGGGTTTAACGCTGAGGTATATTTTAGCTTACGTTTTGTTTCCAATTTAATGTTAAGGTAGGCATATTTTTTTTCAGAAGATAGGAATTTAATAATTTACAGCAAAACCCCAGTTTTATAAATGTGCAGATTTTTTTATTTTTTTTACAGATAACAAAGGGAAGTATTTTCAGTAAGATTAAAAATATACATATACGTAAAATGGTAAATCTATGTATATATAAGATGCTTGTAAGTAAAAAGGAATTTTAAATATTTGAACGTTTATATAAGAATTATCTTTGAAACTATTTTTTCCATAAGTTTATATATATGTATTTTCAAAAATAAAATAAATATACATATTTTAAATTGCTAAATAATAATGGGTTGGTGGAAATTGTTTACTAAATAATAAAATTCGTATAATTGTTATATAAGGTTTTAAGTAGGAAAATGAATAAATAGATTGTGAGTTGGTTAAAATACTAATCGATAAATTTATCATGGATCTGTTCAAATATTAATAAAATCATATAATTGTTTATATAAGGTCAACAGTCGGGAAATCGGGTACGAATTGGAAAGGATTGCAACTTAAAAGCAAAGGTGAGATTTTCTCACTCATTTGGATGCCATAAATTAAATTTAAATGTTAAATTTAAATCATTGGATGTGTTTGGATGATTTATAATAGTCTATTCACTAAAAGATATTATAAACTCATATACGTGATATCCCACTTTGAAGTGGAATTGATATGTTATTGTGCTAACATTTGTGGATGCAGGGAAAACAGGTCGGAGGGATCCAACAGAATTCCTCAAAGATATTTATTTACTATATATATGTTCATTTGGCAGGTTGGATGGAATAATATGGAATTGCATGTGAATTAAATTATTAAGTGTTAAATAACATGGAAATTGGAATTTGGTAATTTTTAAATACCATAAATAATTTAATTTAAGGAAGTTAAATGAAACTTAAATTAAAAGAATATTTATTTGGGATTTGGAATTACTTCTATTGAGAATAAAGTAAAATAAAAAGAATATTTATTACATTGGTTATACTTAAAATTGGTTAAAGTTAAGTTTCGTACAATTTAACTTATAGATTAATAACCAAGGTACAAAGGTGAAATTCTAATTAAGGGAATAAAATGAAAATTTACTAAGAAATAAAAAGGGAATTCTATTATGGAATAAAAAGGAATTTTATTAAGGAATGAAATACTAAGGAATGATATGAAATTTTATTGAGGAACAAAATTATAAAAGATGAAATTTTTGAATAAAATTATTTTATAAATAAATGGGAACTCAGGGAAGTTTATCAAATTTATAAACGGGGTTTATAAATGGAAAGGAAGAAACCAGTAAATATGGGAAGAGATAAGTCAAGGAGAAATCTTATATTGAGTTATAAATTTGTTTAAAATGGAAATTGTAGAATATTTCTGAAAGTAAGAAGTGTGAATCTGGACAAGAGGCATTTATAGAAGGATATTGGGTTTTCTAAAATTACAAACTTGTTTTAAAAGGGAATATTTTTAAATTACTATACTATTTAAATCTTTATAAACTATTATTTGAATGTAAAACATTTTCGAATTAGTTACTTTGAAGGCTTGGCAAATATTTATTAATAAACTCTATTTTTCTAAAACCGGTTTTGAATTTTATCATTAACTGGATATGAACTTTAATATTTATATAAACTATAACTTTCGAACCATAATTTGTATAAAACCATACTTCTTATTTTATAAATATAGATGTTTCAAATTGCTTTTAAAATCCAATTAAAATCCTCTTGTGATGGTAAGAAAATTAATTTAACTAAGATAAGATTTAGGAGAAATCTTATTAAGTGGAGAAAGTGAGTTTGAGAATTGTAAGGAAAGTGTAAATTGATTTTTGAGGAATGAATGAGAAAATAAAGGATATTTTCAAAGGGTAAATCAAAATGTGGGTGAGTATAAGAAATCAGTTAAATGATTTCATGGAAATAAAAGGACTTTGAAATTTATTTCAAACGGGATAGAATGGAAATAATATCTGAATGATATTTGAGATAAATAATTTGTGGAAATTATTTGACGGTTGCTTGTGTATGATTATTTGATAGTTAAATAACCGACTATCAATATTGGACAATGCATTGATCGTTTCGAAGAGTCCGGGATCGAGATTAATTTCTCGAAAACCACTTCGATCCGGTTTGAACGATAACGAATGAAGACCGTGAAGAGTTAAAGACGGTGATTCGGTTTGTCCAGACCCAGGGCAACTTGTATGGATTTAATGCTTTTAGAACGTCATGAGGTGGATGATGAGCATTCTAAGTGGAACTCGTTCTTAAAAAGGTAATGCTTAGCCTCAAGCCTCATCAACTGGGAATGGCTAAAACAGGGGAGGTGCAGCAAGGCTTCGTTGGTAGCCCCCACTTGAGAGTAAGGTTTCCCCTGTATAGATGTCCCTTTTTATTTCGGCTTAGTGGGTGGTTGGTCGCGCCAACCACGGGGTGATCTTACTTGGCACTGTCCAGTAAGGGATGGTTCCGGTCTTGTGTTGCAGGGGAGTTAGGGTGGCTCCTCGGTACTCTGATCTAGGCCAGGTACTGTGACGGGCGGTACCCCAGTAGCCCTGCCATTGTATGGAATCCAATATCCAATAAGCGCCTGTACGATTTTGATTGTGCCCAACTATTGCTGAAACGTGAGATGCAAGCATTTCAGCTAGATTCTATTTTACTTTCTATAGACACTATTATAATATCAGATGAATTTAATAAAAACATTTTAGCTATCGTAAGGTAGAAACCCGACATGTTTATTTGTGGCGTGGTCTTACGAGATGCTTTCGTTTTCATAGAATTTTTGAAACTTTAATAATCCAATTGAGTGCGATTTTCTCACGCTGGTTTTCCAGACTGACTCGGGTGTTGTTTTATATAATGCTCGGGTCAGACCGAGTTAAACAGGTTTAGGTTATATGCTAGAGCTCAGGAGACGAGCTGGATGACAGAGCGTATTTACGTATTTGTCTATTATTTCCGCTTTGTATGGACATGTATGATTGATTGATGTACTCTGATATGGTATGTATGTATATATGATAGTACAGATTCTTTGTATTTAAAACTGTATTCTATATATTGTATTTTATTCCGCTGTGATGTGAGACTCTGATGTTGTTTTCTTTTCTTCTTTTTCTACCTCTTTCTTCTTTAAACCCAAAGACTCGTACTTTTGTGCCATTTTAGGCTGAAGTGTGGTTGTTTTTGTCAGCTCAAAAGGGGTACGGATTTGTGGGCCTTTACACTTGGTATCAGAGCAGAAAGGTTAAGCGAGAACCTTGGCTCTGGTGGGAATTACTCATTAGAAATAGAGTCATTAGTACTCTAGAATGAGTTGAGTGTATTAATAGATATGAGCGCGTATTTGTTAGTGAATATAAAATGGTTTTATATTGTGTTGATTGATTTATTGAGTGGCATATGAACCTTCGTCGGCACAGTCTGGACAACTGGATCGAAGGGGTTTCTAAACACTTGAATAGAACAATTCGACTCAATATTGTTTTCAAAGGCGGGTGAATTATATAAGTTCATCCAAAATATATTTTGATATAAAAAGAAATATTTTCTGAAATTATTATATAACTTTAATGTTGGATGATAGTATTATAGACAAATAAAATTATAAAGATTTAAAATGGCTTATATAGCCAAGGAAAGCATGAGATTGAAGTTTGAAATTAAAATTAAAAGTAAAGTTCAAAAAAATGAGGATTTAACTTGGATTAAGTTAAAAATTAACTTTTGAAATTTAACTAATGATGAAAAAAAATGATATAAATAAATCGATGAAGTAAATCAAATTTAGAATGTAAATGAATTGGATTGGGAAATTTAATAAAAATAAATTTTGGTTGAGATTAACTTAAGCTTAATAATTGGATTTAAATTTAAGATTGAAATGAAATGAATTGAGATATGAATGATATTAAATGAAATTATGTTCTTACTTAATTAAATCTAAGTGCATTAGTGGATTAAAGAGTATGGTATGATGCTTGATTTAACGGAAGTTAAGTTAAATAAATTGAATTGAAATAAAATTCAGTTGAGTTATAAATGATGTTAAATAAATTAAATTCATGCTTAAATAAATAAAAGTAAATTGAAATGAAATATGAATATATTCAAGCTTCAAATGGGTAGTAATGTGAAAAAAATATAAATGTGTGACTTATAAGAGAAAAGTATGAAGAAGTAAAATAGTAAGCCAAAATAAAACTGTTTTGTATATTTGGCGAATGAAATAAAAATCCAAACTTGAATTATAAAATAAAATTGAACACAGATAAAATAATAAGATGATTTTTTGAAGATAAAAATCCTATGTAGAACTGGAAGTGGAAGTGAACTGATTTGGAATAAACTGATTAATTGAATAGGTTAATGAGATTTAAATTGGGTTAAATAGAAGTTGGATTGTGAGGTAATAATAGAATTGGAAATGAAATCCGAGTTATTAATACAAATTCAACTTGGAAGTGTAAGTAAATTAAATATGAATTAAAGTTGTTGTGGAATGGAATTAACATAGAGATAATTTGAATTTGCAAATAAAATCCAATTCAAGTATGGATGGAATAAATATGGTCTTGGATTTAATCTTAACAAGATAAATGGAATTTGATCTAGGTGAGTATCAAATAAATTGGAAATGATTTTAAGCATGAAATTGAAATATGTAAATTAACTTAAAATTAAACTTTATAGAAGCGTAGCTTCGAGGAAAGTGAAAGTTTATTTAATAAAAACTTGAGTAATTTAAATTGAATGAAATAAAAATCATTATTCTAATAAGAATAAGTGGGATAAGAATTAAAAATGAATAAATAAAGTTCAGTGGCTTCTCAAGAGAATTTAAAGGTTTGAAATAAAGTATACTATGCTTAATAAAGGTAAGATCTTGAGTTACAAGTGAAAGATGAATGTGATTGAGTGTAAATGGATTTAAGCGTGAAAATATAAGTGAGTGTGTGACTTATAAAAATTAAAACTGGGATAATAAGCCAAAATAAAATAGTTTTGTAATGTGGAGATGAAATAGAAACCCAACCTGAATTCTAAATTAGAATTGAACTCCAAAATAAAATGAAGTGATTTTTTTAATAAAAATCAGATATTGAATTGAAAGAGGAAGTGAACTAATTTAGAATAAATTAGTAAAGTGAATACGATAATGAAATTTAAATTGGTTAAATGTAAATTGAAATTGTGAGTTAATAAAATTTGATTGTGAACTAGATTTGAGTTATATTCAACGAATATTGTTAGAAGTTGGATTAAAACAAGAAAAACCAAAATAAATTTGGGTATTGACCAATGAAAGAATTGTATTTAAAATGAGAATGGATTGAATTACAGGTAAGTTCAAGAAGGTGGTAATTAAATTTGAAATGGCTTTATAATTAAATAAATAGATTGGTAGGGAAATGTGAATGAGAAACATATTAAAATGAAACTAAAGGTAGGTTCATATTATTTAAATATGTTTAACCAAATGTTTGTCGTGAAATATCACGAATTTGATGTCAAGTATATACGACAAATATTGTCAAGGGCTTAAATCATACTGTGTATGTTATCACAATTATTTTTGTAGCAAAATTTACACTGTAGCAGTTTGATATGCTCACACTAGATAATCTCCTTGTTACATGTTTTTACTAGTGAATTTTATGTTCCTGTATGGATAATAAGCTTGGATCCACAATAATAAGGTTTATTTATGTTTCAACTGCCAATTTTACTACTCTACTAGTACATGTGAGACCCACATTATAGTCACAGGTTGTAGCTCACACTTTTCCGATATCCACATGACCCACTCCACCTTTTAATTTAGCTTCTATACATATATTTGTCAGTTCTATATATATTACAAATGTTTCCATTCTATCATGTTCATTCTACAGTTTCAAAATATTATAATGTGTACTTATAAGCATGTACAAAGCGCGTGTCATTTTTGTTCGGCACGATTCAAAACTCATTAAAGGATAACATGAAGAAAAAAAAATATGAACAACAATTAAAAAGCTACTGTCAGTGACCAGCACTGCACTAATACAGCTTATGAAGTTCTCCATATAAGATTATCTCTTATTTAATGATTCATAGTCTTTTCATTAATACCAATGTTTTCCATAAACTGTCAATGCAAAGAATCTGATATAATATACATCATCTTTCAATACAAATATGATGAAAAAAATATTACCAGTTGATTGTCTTAACCATGCAATTTGTAAATACGACGCTTTTAGCTCCATTTAGTCATGACAATTTTTATTATTACAAACTTTATATTATATGGATCGAATGAAAACAAATTGAACTAGTTTGGAAACTGTACAGATGGCTTATGGAAGTATTTATAGTGCATTAGTTATGTTACTGATGTGTTTTTGTAACTTAAATGAATGAAATGTTGTAAATTTCATAAATATGTTACTTATGTGCTTAAATTGAGTAAGTACAGGTACCAGAAGACTGTATAGCGGGATTTTGGGCACGTAATGCTAAAATAAAATATGCCGCTTGCTTCAAATGCTAAATAAGGTACGCCTACGCAATACAAACTAGGAAATATGAACTGTTTTTGGTTTTTCTGACCGTGTGGGTCGATGTATATATTTATATCTATTGTCAAATTGCAAAAGCTCCTCCGTACAGAGGGGACTCTGCCAAAAAAATTCGGAAATTTTAGGAGTTAGAAATTTTTTGAAATTTTAGAATTTTTTTGTTAACGATGACGTTTTCAAATTGGAAATTGAAATAAATTAGTGAATGGAACTAATTTAAAATAATAACATGAATTTGTTATAAATGAAAAATAGGATTTAGATATTCAGAGTTAAAGATAAATTGAATTCATATGGAAATGGAAGAATCAATTTGAATAAGAATAGATACAAACTAAAGTGGTAAGATGGAATTAAATATAAGAAACACATAAAATGCTTATACTAACTTAAGTAAGGAATGATACATTCTCAATTGGGAATAGATATTTCAAATATAATCTAAAATAATATTTGAATGAGTAGGTATTAACATTTGTAAGAAAGTCGATAAAATATTTTGAATATTGTGATTGGACATATTGTTGTGTAAGATATGCAGGTAATATAAAGGTAAAGAGAATTGATTTTGATTTCAGAAGATAAATTTGAAATGCTCGACAAAAACGGTATGTATTTAAATTTCTACAAGAAAATTGGTTGGGATTTTGGTCGAGCCACTTGGCTTTTTGTTTTCTTTTGGGATTTGGGAGGCCGTAGAGCCATTTTGTAGTTGTACCGAGCTAGCCGCGCAAAGGAGACGCTGGCAAAAATTTTCGAGAATTTAGGGAGTTAGAAAAGGTTTGAGAAAATTTTGATAATTCAAAATTTGGTTTTAAATTGAAACTTGAATGGTTAAACAAATAGTACAGTTTGAAACTA
This sequence comes from Allium cepa, assembly GCA_030765085.1. Classification (NCBI taxonomy): domain Eukaryota; kingdom Viridiplantae; phylum Streptophyta; class Magnoliopsida; order Asparagales; family Amaryllidaceae; genus Allium; species Allium cepa. The sequence goes on from CM060938.1 coordinate 226,504,103, forward strand.
GGGAAAAGTTTGGAAGGTTAATAAGAAGGGTAATTCGACTTTTTTTAAAAAAAAGATTGTTGGTTTTGAAAAATAGTAATGGGTATTGGACCATCCTTCCTAACTAGTAATTTCGGGGATGAAATTCTTTTAAGGGCGGAGGAATGTAACGACCCGGATTTTTGACGGCTAATTTGCAATATTTAAATTGGATTTAAATATTTAATTTGAACTCTAATTTGATTATAATATGAACAGTTTGGTTTTGTATGATAGAAAGGATTCAGAATTTAAATATAACGACCTGTTGAATTAATTATTAAAATAGTAATTGAATATCGGGTAAAATGTTAAATCGGGGGCAGTAAGCTTGTTTAAAATATTTTGAAGGCTTATAAAATTTATATTAATAATACTGAAAATAATAGATGAGTTAAAATTTGAATTTAACAGTGGTTTGTCCGATTTTAAAATTTCATCGTTTAAATTAACGTTTAAAAATAGCCATCCGAGGCACAGTCTCGGAATTCGATGAAACTGGTTCCATTGGATCCGTAATATTGAAGTATTACAGGATTTCAATTTTCGTAATTTTCGGAGCTACCGCGTGACCATACGAGATAGAAACGTCTAGACAATAATTAATCGTTTTAAATTTAAATATCCTACATCTTTTCATCTGTCAAAATCTTTTCACATTGCCGACCTATTTCATCTCAGCCGGCCTACTTCCCTCGACTTAATCAGACTATGTGTCTTCCCTTAGAAGCTATAATCAAATCCATCTGTTTTTATGAATCACGACACTTCTTCTTTCGCCCAGAAATCAAAATCGAAAAGAAAATAATAAAGCTCAGAATAATGGCCGATTGAGAATCTCGTTCTTCATTTCATGAGTGAAATTGTTTTCCTCCTCCTTCATCCCTTACAGTTCAAACAAAATGAAATTTTCCTCTTCATTCGAATCAATTACCGGAGAAAAAAAAAAAGTGGGGACGGCGTGAAATCGAACTGCGTGAGGAGGCTCTGCCGTTGTGGTAAAGGTCGCGCGCTCAACTTGCACGAACACTGGGAGGGCACGCGCGATTTTGGCGACTCAAGTGGATCTCGATTGAAGGAGGTGTGGCCGCGATGAGGTAAAGCTAGCGCACGAAGGAGGGCTGAGCGTCGGGAGGTTGGCTCGTCCTATCGATTTTGGGTTGGGATTCTAGAAGCTCGCGCACACGACAGGAAGACCAGGTCGGGGTCGAACGTTTAGCGATGGGCCTGGGTTCTTCCGCAGTGGGGTTTAACGCTGAGGTATATTTTAGCTTACGTTTTGTTTCCAATTTAATGTTAAGGTAGGCATATACATATATATATATATATATATATATTCAGAAGATAGGAATTTAATAATTTACACCAACACCCCAGTTTTATAAATGTGTAGATTTTTTTTATTTTTTTCACAGATTACAAAGGGAAATATTTTCAGTAAGATTAAAAATATACATATACGTAAAATGGTAAATCTATGTATATATAAGATGCTTGTAAGTAAACAGGAATTTTAAATGTTTGAACGTTTATATAAGAATTTGATCTTTGAAACTATTTTTTTCATAAGTTTATATATATGTATTTTCAAAAATAAAATAAATATACATATTTTAAATTGCTAAATAATAAGGGGTTGGTGGAAATTGTTTACTAAATAATAAAATTCGTATAATTGTTATATAAGGTTTTAAGTGGGAAAATGAGTAAATAGATTGTGAGTTGGTTAAAATACTAACCGATAAATTTATCAGGGATGTGTTCAAATATTAATAAAATCATATAATTGTTTATATAAGGTCAACAGTCGGGAAATCGGGTCAAGATTGGAAAGGATTGCAACTTAAAAGCAAAGGTGTGATTTTCTCACTCATTTGGATGCCACAAATTAAATTTAAATGTCAAATTTAAATCATTGGATGTATTTGGATGATTTATAATAGTCTATTCACTGAATGATATTATAAACTCATATACGTGATATCCCACTTTGAAGTGGAATTAATATGTTATTGTGCTAACATTTCTGGATGCAGGGAAAACAGATTGGAGGGATCCAACAGGATTCCTCAAAGATATTTATTTACTATATATATGTTCATTTGGCAGGTTGGATGGAATAATATGGAATTGCATGTGAATTAAATTATTAAGTATTAAATAACATGGAAATTGGAATTTGATAATTTTTAAATACCATAAATAATTTAATTTAAGGAAGTTAAATGAAACTTAAATTAAAAGAATATTTATTTAGGATTTGGAATTACTTCTATTGATAATAAAGTAAAATAAAAAGAATATTTATTACATTGGTTATACTTAAAATTGGTTAAAGTTAAGTTTTGGACAATTTAACTTATAGATTAATAACTAAAGTATAACAGTGAAATTCTAATTAAGGGAATAAAATGAAAATTTACTAAGAAATAAAAAGGGAATTCTATTATGGAATAAAAAGAAATTTTATTAAGGAATGAAATACTAAGGAATGATATGAAATTTTATTGAGGAATAAAATTCTAAAAGATGAAATTTTTGAATAAAATTATTTTATAAATAAATGGGAACTCAGGGAAGTTTATCAAATTTATAAACGGGGTTTATAAATGGAAAGGAAGAAACCAGTAAATATGGGAAGAGATAAGTCAAGGAGAAATCTTATATTGAGTTATAAGTTTGTTTGAAACGGAAATAGTAGAATATTTCTGAAAATAAGAAGTGTGAATTTGGACAAGACTCATTTATAGATGGATATTGGGTTTTCTAAAATTACAAACTTGTTTTAAAAGGGAATATTTTTAAATTACTATACTATTTAAATCTTTATAAACTATTATTTGAATGTAAAATATTTTCGAATTAGTTACTTTAAAGGCTTGGCAAATATTTATTAATAAACTCTATTTTTCTAAAACCGGTTTTGAATTTTATCATTAACTGGATATGAACTTTAATATTTATATAAACTATTACTTTCGAACCATAATTTGTATAAAACCATACTTCTTATTTTATAAATATAGATGTTTCAAATTGCTTTTAAAATCCAATTAAAATCCTCTTGTGATGGTAAGAAAATTAATTTAACTAAGATAAGATTTAGGAGAAATCTAAGTAAGTGGAGAAAGTGAGTTTGAGAATTGTAAGGAAAGTGTAAATTGATTTTTGAGGAATGAATGAGAAAATAAAGGATATTTTCAAAGGTTAAATCAAAATGTGGGTGAGTATAAGAAATCAGTTAAATGACTTCATGGAAATAAAAGGACTTTGAAATTTATTTCAAACGGGATAAAATGGAAATAATATCTGAATGATATTTGAGATAAATAATTTGTGGAAATTATTTGACGGTTGCTTGTGTATGATTACTTGATAGTTAAATAACCGACTATTAAAATTGGACAATGCGTTGATCGTTTCGAAGAGTCCGGGATCGAGATTAATTTCTCGAAAACCACTTCGATCCGGTTTGAACGATAACGAATGAAGACCGTGAAGAGTTGAAGACGGTGAATCGGTTTGTCCAGACCCAGGGCAACTTGTATGGATTGAATGCTTTCAGAACATCATCAGGTGGATGATGAGCATTCTAAGTGGAACTCGTTCTTAAAAAGGTAATGCTTAGCCTCAAACCTCATTAACTGGGAATGGCTAAAACAGGGGAGGTGCAGCAAGGCTTCGTGGGTAGCCTCCACTTGAGAGTAAGGTTTCCCCTGTATAGATGTCCCTTTTTATTTCGGCTTAGTGGGTGGTTGGTCGCGCCAACCACGGGGTGATCTTACTTGGCACTGTCCAGTAAGGGATGGTTCCGGTCTTGTATTGTAGGGGAGTTAGGGTGGCTCCTCGGTACTCTGATCTAGGCCAGGTACTGTGACGGGCGGTACCCCAGTAGCCCTGCCATTATATGGAATCCAATCTCCAATAAGCGCCTGTACGGTTTTGATTGTGCCCAACTATTGCTGAAACGTGAGATGCAAGCATTTCAGCTAGATTCTATTTTACTTTCTATAGACACTATTATAATATCAGACGAATTTAATAAAAACATTTTAGCTATCGTAAGGTAGAAACCCGACATGTTTATTTGTGGCGTGGTCTTACGAGATGCTTTCGTTTTCATAGAATTTTTGAAACTTTAATAATCCAATTGAGTGCGATTTTCTCACGCTGGTTTTCCAGACTGACTCGGGTGTTGTTTTATATAATGCTCGGGTCAGACCGAGTTAAACAGGTTTAGGTTATATGTTGGAGCTCAGGAGACGAGCTGGATGACAGAGCGTATTTTCGTATTTGTCTATTATTTCCGCTTTGTATGGACATGTATGATTGATTGATGCACTCTGATATGGTATGTATGTATATATGATAGTACAGATTCTTTGTATTTAAAACTGTATTCTATATATTGTATTTTATTCCGCTGTGATGTGAGACTCTGATGTTGTTTTCTTTTCTTCTTTTTCTACCTCTTTCTTCTTTAAACCCAAAGACTCGTACTTTTGTGCCATTTTGGGCTGAAGTGTGGTTGTTTTTGTCAGCTCAAAAGGGGTACGGATTTGCGGGACTTTACAGTGATTATTTCTTAAGACTCGGTGTCTTGAATTCTTTCAGCTGTTTACGGCAAATGTTCGAAGCTTTATTGTGATCTCATGAATTTGGTGAGTATGGTGGTCGCGGAGGAGACGAAGTCGAAGGGCGTCGGATCGACGAAACGGCATTTTCGTCTAGGGTGTGACGAAGCCCCGCAGAATTTCATTGCTATGTGCTCGATTATACCTATACGTTTGGAGTTAATTTTCTGTTCATAATACATCTCCAGTGGAAGCATTAGAGACTCCTGTTGATAATGATGGAGATCGTCGATCTTTTATTTTGTGTTTGGTGAAATATCAACGGTCTTTTTCCTTTTTTCTTTTCCCGTGTGTATCCAGTATGGTAAAAGATGGTGAACCTTTGTGGTCTGGTGTTTTTAGGGAGTTGGGTGTGGCAAGGATTTCGATAGATTCGGTAGTAGATGATGTTGACATTGTTGTAAAACTACTGTTGATTGATTTTTTTTATTTTAGAGAATAAAATGATTTTGAGTGCATAGAAATATGAATATGTTCCTATTTATAGTTTTCATTTTAGATAAAATAGGATTTTATTTGTGGATTATATTAATTTCAGCCTAAAAGAATGTAGAGACATAGGAATTCTGTTGGCTGAGCTTAATCTGATCGGTTAAAATATTTATAAAATTGATAAACATAAGTACAGTAGTATGAAGATAATTATGACATATACAATAGTATAAAATACATGTAACTATATAGTAAGACGGCCATAAGAAATTAGAATAGAAAACATTAATATCTTAGGTGGTTAAGACACTTGGGTTATTTACAATAGGTCACGAGTTCGAGTCTCAACATGGTCAAAATTTTGAATTTTTTATTTTTGACTTTTTAGTAAAAATAATTTATATTTTTATTTATATATCCTTACTTGAGATTATCCCGAGGAACGTATTCTCTAATAGTGGCTTAGTAAAAATATCGGCTAATTGATTTTCTAATGGTACGTAGTCTAGATTTATTATATCTTTTTCTATATTATCACGTAAAAAGTGATGTCTAATATCTATATGTTTAGTTCTCGAGTGATTTACTGGATTTTTAGATAAATTTATTGCACTAGAATTATCACAGTAAATTGTTGATTTTGATAAGTTGATTCCAAAATCTTTAAGTGTTTATTGCATATAAATTACTTGTGTGCAAGCTAGCGCTGCAGAAATATATTCTGCTTCACAAGTTGATAGAGAGACATGGTTTTGTTTCTTACTAAACCAAAATATTAACGATTTACCAATGAAGTGACACGTACCACTTGTACTTTTTCTATGTGTTCTTGATCCTCCGAAATCAGCATCACTGTATGATACTAATTCGAACGAACACACTTTTGGATAGAAAAGTCCGAAATTTGTAGTTTTACTAAGATAACATAGTATTCGTTTTACAGCACGTAGATGTGATTCTTTCGAGTCTGCATAAAATCGTTCGCATAGGCATACACTCGTCATAATATCTGGTCTACTTGCTGTTAAATAGAGCAGTGATCCTATCATACTACGATATAATTTCTGGTCCATACTTTTGCCGTTTTCATCTTTATCAAGATGTGCTGTTGTGCTCATAAGAGTTGGTTTGGCAGAAGTGTTTTCCATTCCAAAACATTTAATAAGATTATTACAGTATTTTTCTTGATTAATAAATATTCCATTTGAAACTTTTTTAATTTGTAGTCCTAGAAAATATGATAATTCTCCTACATGGGACATTTCGAGTTCTCTAGTCATTATTTCAGAAAATTCTTTACATAATTCATTATTAGTTGAGCCAAATATAATGTCATCGACATATATTTGAACTATTAATATATCATTTTTAGAGCGTTTTGTAAATAATGTTTGATCTACTTTTCTTATTTCGAATCCAGAATTAATTAAATAGCTTTTAAGACGTTCATACCAAGCACGTGGTGCTTGCTTTAATTCATATAAAGCTTTCTTAAGTTTATATACATGATCTGGATATTTTTCATGAATAAATAAAGGTGGTTGTTCAACATAAACATTTTCTTTAATATAACCATTTAAAAATGCACTTTTAATATCCATTTGATAAAGTTTAAAATTATTAAAACAAGCATACGCCAATAAGATCCGTATTGCTTCTAGTCTAGCAACTGGAGCAAACGTTTCTTCGTAGTCTATTCCTTCTTCCTGGTTATATCCTTGTGCTACTAGTTTTGCTTTATTTCTAGTTATATTTCCTAGTTCGCCTGATTTATTTTTATAAACCCATTTAGTTCCTATAACCATCTGATTGATCGGTCTGGGTATTAATTACCAAACTTCATTTCGTTCAAATTGATTTAATTCTTCTCGCATAGCAATAATCCAATTTTCATCGGATGATGCTTCTTTAGTATTTTTAGGTTCTATAGTAGAGATAAAAGCTACATTACTCATTAAATGTAATTGACTTCTAGTTCGAACATTTGAATTTATTTCTCCAATTATATTTTCTGTAGGATGATTTCATAAAACTCTTCGAGGAGATCTTATTGTATTAGTAGTATTTCTATTTTCTAGATTACAAAAAATGTTTCCATCTTCTCTAGATAAAATGATATCGTCACCATCTGTCGTATTGTTTATTATTGTTTTTGTTTTATTACATAAATCAGTGTCAGTAAATGTAGTAAAAACAGTTTTAGCATTTTCATCAAAAGATACATGGAGTGATTCTTCGATAGTATTTGTTCATTTATTAAAAATTCGATAAGCTTTACTTTGATTCGAATATCCAAGAAATATTCCTTCGTCACATTTTGAATCGATTTTGCCAAGTTGATCTTTAGTATTTAGTATAAAGCATTTTGATCCAAATATTTTAAAATAAGATATGTTTGGTTTTCTACCGTTAAAAAGTTCGTAAGGAGTATTTTTGGTGAGAGGTCTAATAGAAACACGATTTAAAACATAACAAGCAGTTGCAACAGCTTCTGCCCAAAATTGTTCTGGCAACGTGCTTTCATTTAGTAAAGTTCTTGCACATTCTTGTAGAGTTCGATTCTTTCATTCTACAACTCCATTTTGTTGTGGAGTTCTAGGAAATAAAAAATTATGAAATATTCCTTTCTTTTTACAATAGTTATCAAATTGCATACTTTCAAATTCACCTCCATGATCACTTCTAATATTTTTAATTTGAATACCTTTTAAATTTTGAATTTGTTTAACAGAAGTTTTGAAATTTTCAAAGGTATCACTTTTATTTTTCATAAAAATAGTCCATGTAAATTTAGAAAAATCATCAACTATTACAAATATGTATTTATTATGATTTATGGATTGAATTTGGGTAGGGCCAAACAAATCCATATGAAGTAATTCAAGCGGTTGTAATGTTGAGATAACTTTCTTAGATTTAAACGAGGATTTAGTTAGTTTTCCTAATTGACATGAGTCACATTTATCATGGACTTTAAAATTCATATTTGGTAATCTTTTCACAAGATTATTTTTTAGAAATCTTCTTTATATTTTTGAAATTGATATGAGAAAATCGTTTATTCCATATCCATGGATCATTTTCTTTAGCCATTAAGCATAAATCTGAGTTATGATTAAATTTCATATTTAAAACGTAAATATTTTTATCTCTATTTCCTTCGAAAATAAGATTTTGATTCTGATTGAGAATACTACACTTATTTTTAGAAAATGACATTTTAAATCCTTTATCGCATAACTGACTTATACTTAATAAGTTATGTTTTAAATTCTTAACTAATAAAAAATTTGTAATAAGAGGTATATTAGATGTACCGTAATTGCTCACAATGCATTTGTCGATGATATATCCCTTGGAATTGTCTCCCAAAGTAACAAATCTTCCATCTGAGTATGTAATATTTATCAGTGTATCCTTATCTCCTGTCATATGTTTTGAGAAACCACTGTCGAGTATCCATTTTCCTCTTTTCTTGAGTGGGACCTGCAAAAAATATGAGATATCGTTGGTACCCACATTTTTAATAGGGTCCTAAGAGTTAGGTCTTAGGAAACCAAACCTAAGAGGGTTTAGTATCCTATTTGTAAATATAATTTATATTATTATGAATATCTTCTACGAACGAACTAATATATTTCTTTCTTATTAGTTTGTTATTGGTTTTAGGTATGGTCTATTTAAAGACATGGGTGTTTTATTGGATTTAACTTTGTTCAAATTACTAGATTATGACTTTTTAACTTTCTTCTTATATCCTAAACACTGTTTATTATTAACAGATTGTGAATTCTCAATAATTCTAGATAAATTTTCTCTACCTTTTAAAATTTGAAACATTTATAATGATTCCATCTAGTTTAGTCTTTAGACTTGAATTTTCTAGTTCTACCATTTTAATATTTGTTTTTAAAACATGATTCTTAGAAATAAGACTATCATTCTTTTCTTTTTGAGTTTCAATTTCTTGACTCAATAATATAAGTTGAGAATTAACATTATAGAGAGATTCTTGAGTTTTCTCAAGTTCTTCTTCCAATATTTTATTCTCGTCTTTAAGCATATCTCTTTCGAATTCTGCCTTTTTCTGATTTTCTACAGCTTCTTTATATTTTCTTCTAAGACTTTTTAAAGTATCTAATAATTCAAAGTTTATTTCTATCATATTATCAAAAGTAAAAACACTAACCTCATTAGCTTTAGCCATAAAACATACGTTAGCTTGTTCATTATCGCTGTCACATTCACTTCTCGAAGAAGATGATGAGGAATCTGAATCATTCAATGTGACTGAAAAAGCTTTTCTTTTGAATTTGTCCTTCCTTTTATTTCGATGTTCTTTCTTTTGATCTGGACAGTATTTCTGCATGTGCCCCTTTTTGTGATAGTTATAACAATCCATAACTGATAAAGATGGTGGTTTATTGTTGGTTGAGCTTCTCTTGCTATTATTTATGTTTCCTTTTATATATTTCAAGAATCTCTTGAAGTTCTTTGCAATAAATGCTAGGTCGTCTTTGTCTGAGTCTGATTCTTCTTGCTCTGCATGAAATGCTATATTCTTTTTATCTTGAGCTTGAACTCTTTTTGCCTACAAATTTACTTCATAAGACATTGGATTTTCTATTAATTCTTCTGGAGTTATTTTGGAAATATCGTTCGCTTCTTCAATGGCAAGAACTTTTCTTTCCTATTCATTCGTTAAAGAATTTAGGATTTTGGATATGATATCAAAATCTGAATATTTTTCTCCTAGTCCTATTAATGAATGATAGATATCCGAAATCTTGAGTACATGTCATTTATGGATTCATTTTCTTTCATTCTAAAATTTTGAAATTGACTCTTGAGCATGGATATTTTGCTTTGTTTAACCTTGTTGGTTCCTTCGTGTGTGATTTTGAGTGTACACCATATTTCATAAGAAGTATTGCATATACTAACACGGTTGAACTCATTTTTATCTAAGGCACAAAACAACATATTCATGGCTTTTGCGTTAGCTGTGGCATCTAATTTATGTGTATTTGACCAAGGGGAATATTCTACAGTAGGAATAGTATATTCTGTTTGAGTTATATTCCATGATTCAAAACTATTTTCTTGCATATATATTCTCATTCATGTGGACCAATAGTTATAATTCATGCCATCAAATAGTGGTGGACATGCAATGGGTTGTCCTTCAACAAAGCTAGTGTTAATGCTGGTGCTGGCGTTAGTATCCATATTAATAGATTATCAGATAACTGCGTTACGATTATATGATGACCTTGCTTCGATACCAAATGAAAGTGTGCTATGCATCGTGTAATATGGATATATGATAATACAGAGTATAGTGATGGTAGTAATACTGTAAATAATGCAGAATATAAAAGTAGTATAGTAAAATGACACCAGAGATTTTTATACTGGTTCGGAGCACCGTCCTACGTCCAGTCCCAGACTCCTTCTGGAATTTCACGTAAATAACAACCCTCACTTAACCCAGAGGAATAGGTCTATACAACCCCTGAACAGCTGAACAGGGACCTGAGCAGCAGAACAGGATTTTGTCTCAGCAGCCGAAGAGAACCTCACATGCCTGAGCAGCAGAACAGGACTTCAACAAATACAGAAAATAGTTTGACTAATGTGTGTTCTGATAACACGGATTTGTCACTTGTAGTACACCCTTCCTATAATATTCTTCTCGAGTATAAATATTTATATTTGAAGAATATGAAGAGTAGAAAGGTATAGTATTGCTTTAATGCAGAATATTTAAGAGTATGATAGCAAATAGATTTCAGAAAGTTAGATCAGCGAATAAGAGAAATCGATTATGATTAAGTGATTTGAAATGAAGTTGGAGTTTGTATTTATAAGATATAGAAAGCTACGACTGTTGGTGAAGAGTTTTGATCGAAGTGTTGCATCCGAATCTTTTCATTAAAGGTTCGCAACACTTCACAAAAGTCGTGTCCTTTCAAAAATATGGCTGTTATAGAAATTCAGTCGACTGGGCTTTAGGGTCAGTCGACTGAATATTCAAACTAATTTAAATATTTAAATTCATACATTCGTGCACTGTACATGTTGCACTTTTTCTCCAGTGTCAGTCGACTGGAAATTTAGGTCAGTCGATTGACCTGGTGTATTTTGTGCAATATGCACAGTTTGCATATATATATATATATATATATATATATATATATATATATATATATATATATATAACTTTCAATCTTTTGTAAATTAATTATATGCTTGTATACGTGTATAAAAAATTTGTAAATAGAGTGATAAAAATATATAAGCTGATATATACGTAACTGAGGAGAGATTTTAACATTGTTGACCAAAAATACAAAAATCAAATAATAATAAAATTGATGCACCGGTTTTGAAATCTTATCTCATTGTAGTATATATTCTTTTTTTGTCATAGCAGTCATCAATTCTTTATGTTATAGATGATAGCTTTGTGTCATGAATCAAAACCAAGTCTTAACACAACCCATCTATTATCTACCATTAACATTCCACTTCTATCGATAGGAATGGATATGCATGTGTCACGCCTTTTATAAATTGGATATTAATCTGCGCCTTGTACAGTTGTTGCAGCAAATTGTTTTGGATACTTTCTTTTGCAACTGCCATTTTTCATGCAAGGAGAATTACGATTTTGATTGCCACACGGTCCATGAATCGTCCACTTCATTACCATTGTATATAATTCTGGTTCTTCTTTAATATTTGGTATTTCTGCTCTAACAATTTCATCATATTCATCTGGATTAGTCAATTTTTCTTCTTCTTCTTCGAAAATTATTAGCATGTGAACATGTGGTAAACCTCTTTTTTGAAATTCTATTACACGAACATGAGCAACTACTTTTCCAAGTGCTCCTTCCATGTAAATATCTTTTTTCGATTCCTTGTATTTTGCACGAAAAACCCTTGTTGTTAAATCTGGTCTGTCTTGTGGATCATGACCGGGTAATAATTCACTAATGATTTCATCCCAAAACGGATTGCATGTCATCGTAATGAATGAATCAGGCTTAACAAATTTATGTACTAAAGCCATTGCATCATGATATCGTTGATACATATTACATGGATATCCAGTATATGAAGAAGGTAGTATTGTGTGTGTACCAATATTTCTTACATAAGATAATTTATCGACAACTTAGTAATACGAAGTTCAATTATGCTTATATGAATATATATGTACTAATTATAAAAGGCAAAATTGTGTATTGAAAAATACACACTTGCATCATTTTCTCCTGCATCCATAGCATCTTGTAATCCTTGATACATTTCAGCTCTAATGGTGTTTTGATTACTCCTATACCATCTTAGTCTGTTGATATCTATCTTGACATAATTATCAATACCGTATTGTTGAAACAATCAACCACCTCGGAGGAAAAGTTATTTATCATTTTCTCGAATCTATAAAAAAAATTAACAGTATAAATTTACCAAGAAGTAAAAAATTTATATAAAATATAGTTGTACATGCCTGTAGAATGTTAGCATAATACTAGTGACATGAAAATTTGTAACCATTATCTTGACTATTTATATCCCATCCATAACTTCCATATGGTAGTAAAATTGGATATTGTAATGGGTCATAATAACCAGCTATTTCGGGAACAGTTATGAGTTGTCCAGATTTTGTCTCAACTACAATATCTCTTTCATGTATTTTTCTCGTTTTCGGCTCCCTCTACCCAAATTCCAACAACCTGTGAAGCAGTTTGAAGAGTGTATTGTTTTGGGTTTGAAGATGGTTCTTTTATAACTAATTTGCAATGTTGGATATTTGACTTTTGTCCAAGTTGTCGAAATACAGCTACTAATCTATTATATGTATTAAGAGTTTTTTGCAACTTCTCCACAATTTCTTGTATCAAAGTATTATTTTCAAACAATCGATTTTGATTTCATGCTCTGTATCATATATGTAAAGTTGTAGAAATCTTGAACGATCACTGGATGTAGGTACCAAACTACCTATTTTATGATATATACTGCCTTGAGCACGGAATGTATATAGTCCATCTCTTCCATTACTAAGTTCTCATCAACATGTACTCCCATTAATGTAAATGAAAACATATGATTATAAGCTCATCTGTTTTTTCTGAAGTATTTCCCTTCATTTTATTAGTCAGTGTACAATTCAAACATCTCATCTGGTGATGAAATTGATTGTAAAATTATTTTTCCATTTAAGCAGCAACAACTATTTGATTCTCGGTAGAAAAGTTTTGCTTGGCAATATGTACATATCCTTGATTGTGGTAAATAGAACTTTTGAAAACTGAAATGATCTATAAAGCTTCTTGCACAATTATGTCTTGCAGTAGAACTTTGACATGGTTGACTAATTTTGTTTTTCTTATGTTTCTATTCCAGTCATTTTTATGTTCAAAAGGTAATGTACTAATGTTTTCTTGTTCTTCATTATTCATTGGTCCACTAAGATCTTGATCTGCTTAAGAGTTTTGATAAATAAATTTTGTAAGTTTTTTTTAACATAAAGTGACTCGATAAACTATGTGGGTAATAAATTTAATATGACTTGGGTTCATAAATTATACTTTGATTATATTAATAAATATATTATTATATGATGATAATGAAGCTACTTGTACTACTTGTTTGTGTATCATTATATGCATATGTATATAGGCAAAATAAACTTTGGTAAATATATAACTTTTATTTTTCTCAAAATATAACGTACTGAATTATAAGGAATAGTTCTCTGAAGTAATACCTTGTATATTGTGAGAGTAAGGTATCGAAATAGACCTACCGATACTACTTTTTTGCGATGCATCATCATTGATATTCTTTTTGACTCTTCTAGATTTTCTACTACGATAAATAGTATGGTATTGTTCGCGTTTTGCCTTTTTGTCTTCTTCAGTCAATAACTTTTTTCCTTCTTTATATTGAATATGACAGTGCTCTAATTGTTTTTTCCTTTGTTTAGAACTTAATTCAGAACAATGTTGTCTTTTTATTTCGGCCTTGATTTAAGCATCCAATAGTTCTTCTTGATGAGCCCTCTTAATGATTCTAGGGCTTCTACGCAGTACTGGGGGTGCTTGAGTACATTTCATTTCTTCATATTGGTTTCTTTCAATAATTCTTAGACTTCTATGGGGCAATAAGTTGTAAGTTGGGGGCTTGGTTAGCTTCCATTGTTTGATATTGAGTTCTCTCGTTGATTCTAGGACTTCTACATGTTTTAACTTGGAAAATTGATTGGCTTCCATGAGTTGATGATGAAATTCACAAGTTTAAAATGGAATTTGTTTGACCTATAATGCTAGAAAAAATACACAATTTGTATTATAAGTGAACATCACCATTTAAGCTTTAAGAGCTAAGTTGCATATATTTATTAGTAAAACTAAAATACCTAATGCAAGTAATAATATGTTTCATAGTAGTAGTTGGAACATGCTTTACAACATGTAGATGTAGTAGAAAATATGTAAAAGAATTTTTCACGGAATGGTTAGTTGTAGTTAATAAAATAATTATTTAATAAAAAAAATTAACTTATATTATGCAGTTAGTAGGTGGGGCATGTTATTATGAATAGAATTTAAAATACATATCTTCCACAAACATCATCGTATGTAATGTTTGGATAAGCTAAAAGAATATGAGATATCAACAAACAAACTTACTTTCGCTATTCAATTTTTACCAGATTTGAATTTCCAAGACGTACCTCTTGAGTAACAATCAAAGTTGAGCGACGAAGACGAAAAAATTCTTCTGATAATATAAACTACAGAACAAACAAAATGAAAATAATACAAAAAAAGAAAAGTGCAAGAGAACTTAAAATATAATAATGCAATAATAAGAAGGATAAGTTTTTAACAATGCAATAATAAGAAACGTAAGGTTTTAATAATGCAGTAATAATCAAGTGTAAGCAGTATCACAGAATTTTTTATCGCAACTTATGTATTATATAATTGACTGTAAAAGAAGATGCACGTTAAAAATAAGTATAATTGTTTTTGGTGAATGAAAGATATTTGGTTGCCTTATTTGTTAATGTCCAAATGCCTTTGTTAAAATGCATACAACTCCCTTCTGTCTAAAACAAATTAAAGCCTTTTGAGACTAAAAGCTTTAGTTTCGATAGCACTTCACTTCTTTTTCGTCTACGCGTAACTTTGCATCCAAGGGGTATATTCATATTGTTTTTTCTAAAATAAATTAAAGTCTTTTGGGACTGAAGACTTTAATTTGTTTTTTTTTGTATTTGTTTAAATAACATTTAATGGTTAATTTCACATGTCAACAAATATATATATAACACTAACAATGAAATATATATTTGTTTGAATTTTGATAATATGTGATTACTAAAAATTGGATTGAGCATAAATTGCATTCAAAACTTAATCTTACCTACAATATTCATAAGAATATACATAGAAACTCCTTCGCAATGTCGTTTATAAACAATACAGAGAATATGCACCTCCTTGTCCTGTAAAAGACCACAAAAGATGAAAATCAATCAATGGTATAAAGATAGCAATGGCATCAAGAAAGCTCACTACGACTTTATCATACTATGAAGAAATTACACACATCTAGGTGGACATGCATCTAATCACAATGTGCATGTGTAAATTTAGCAACATGGTTGTGTAGCATTATCATATACTATGAAGAAGAATAATGAATCTCAAATTCATGTTTTCATTATATATCACAATATCTTAAAAGTAGTATACACAAATGGATTAATGTCGGTATTCTAAGTAAAAGATTGAGTTTCAAGCTTTAAGTTTTATTCTTCGACCATATAAGTTATTAGCTGTTTAATTGTTTAAATATTGTACTTATGTATAATTCGATTTTACTATTAACTATGTAGTATTATAAAGAAATTCATATAAAACTATTTCTTAAAAGTTATAGTATTTAATATCAACTTTTATGAAGTAAAAGAGCAAAAATAAATTAGATTGCCTGAATAATGATCTAATAACGATTGTTCTTTTTCATTCATTATGTCTCATCTTTTTTGTTAACTAATATTATGTTTAAAAAGGTAACCATACAGATGCTATCTTTGGACAAAATAAAATGTTTAAAAGGTAACCATTATAGTATGAAATAATGTCATAACCTCAAGCCGCTACCAATTAAGTTTAACATTTTTCTTGTGTTGAACATATTGTAATTTCAAATTCAAAAGGATCACTGATATGATACTCTTTCTTAAATAAGAAAATAATACTTTATTTAGGACAATGTTTATATTGAAATGAGCATCAAAAGGGTGTAAATTCAATATTTTTACACATCTCGTATTAGTTTTCCTATTCTGAAATGACGGTACGGACAATCACAACTTTTTAAATGTGTAAAAAAATTTACAGCTAGAAAAAACTCTCTAATAAATTGAAGTTTGTCAGCATGTAATTAAATAATGCATTTTGGTATAATCAAAGTACATGATGTCACAACCAATTCTTGCTGACAAATATAGTTGGCACCATCTTCATTTATTTACAATAACAAAATATTTGTAAAGATTGGTTATTACTCCTAGAAAATTTCTCCTTGTTAATTCTTTTTCAAGGAAACATACATATTCTTGAAATTTCAATGATATAGATTATTTACGACAATTTAGCATATAGATATTAACCATTGTATGCATTTTTTGAGACATGAGGTTTATATGATTAGTTGATGAATTCTCAGTAAACATAATGTAGAAATAAATTTCCTTAGTTGCTTACTGTCATATAAATGAAAATTCAGTACCGAAAGATGCATGTTATAGATAAAAATGTTGTTTTGAACCAAATTAAATATGGAAACAATTGAGGTAAATAACAAATCATAACAAACTGCCATATTTTTCACAAAAAAATCAAATTAAGCAAGTATTGTAACCTTTTTACTAACTCTAAAAATGTAGTTTGCTCATAGATTTGATTTTGAAAATACAAAAATTCTTAATGGACATAAAAGTAAAAATCTATTTGTTGACTAAATGTGAATAAAAATGGTGTAAGCATACATATTTTAACCTTCAAAAATACTTGAGAATAAAAGGGGATACCACCAAATAGACCAATAACACAAAAATTAAACAGCGGACCTTAACTAATGAACCAAGTCGTCAAAGCGAACAAAAATGAAAATTAAAGCAATAAATTTATTTTGACATCAATAATAAACCATGATTTGGTTTCACACAGTACAAACATACAGGTATTCAAATCATATAACAAATACTACTTACTATAACATATCTAATATACATCAAACGTATGTCAATTCACTATTACATTTAACCAATGCTACAAATTAATATGTAAATATAAAAAAGTTCCTTGATCCATACGTACTAAGAAAGTATGAGTAAACAGAGGTAGAAATATGAATGTAGAGATGAAGAAGTTTATTGGATATTTCAATTTTATGGTGAAAAGTCAGCTTTAACAGCACAAATTGTAATAAAGAAAATATTGATTGAGATAAGGAAAATAGTAAACAAATAAACATGATGGGAAGAGGTAAAAAAATGTTGATGATATCGTTGGAACTATTCTAAATCATGGTTCTCCAGCATGGACGAAAAATAAAGAGCAATGAGGTTTCCATTAACATGCCATCAAAGTGCACTAAAGCTGAAAGATCTTGCTTTAGACAACAATGAAATAGCTCCTAATAATCAACTGGTGGTAGTTAGTAATAAATCAGCATATGTATTTTCTACATCGATTTTGCATTGCAAAACTAAAAATAGTTAACACGCAGACAGTAAATCAGTCTCAAGCGGATTAAACATATTGGTATTATTACTAATTTTAGCAGTTCTGCGATTTGATGTTCATACTTTGTTGTATTAGCATGATACTCGAAATCGATTTGGCGATGGTGGATGAAAAATACATGGTATTGAACTGCAAATACCTAAAATGGTTTTTTGTTACCACTCAAAGACAAAGAGTACAGACACCTGGAATCGATCTGTATTGGTAATCGAAGATAAAGTAGAAAATACATGGAATCAAGCGGTATTGGAAATCGAAGAAAAAATAGAAAATACCTGGAATCGATCAGTCGATAGATGCAGCATCTGAGTGGTCGGCAATAGATGGACATTAGTAATCAATGATCGGCAGATCTTTTATTGGCGATGATACTCGGAATCGATTTGGCGATGGTGGGTGCAAAATACATGGTATCGATATGCAAATACGTAAAATTGATTTTTATGACCACTCAAAGACATGGTATCGATCGGCAGATCGTTTATTTTTTTGTTTGGTGGATACGAAATGGGAACAGGGGGAAAGATTTTTGAGTAAAAAAGTAGAGGGGGCGAAGGGTTTGTGGGTAAAAAAAGGGAGAGTGGACGAAGTGTATGTGGATGCGAAGTTTATAGAAGGGGAAAGGGTATTATCGGTATTTCAAAAAGACGCTAAGTAAAGTAGTTCAATGAATTGTCTTTATTAATAGTAGAGATAGTAGAGATAGAGATGTACTAGACACTAGTATAATATAAGAGGATTTGATATGAAATGTTTTAGTTATCGTAAGGTAAAAACATGTCCATGTTTATGTGTAGGCGTGTCTTACGAGATACTTTTGTTTTGATAAAGGAAAAGTTTGGTAATTTAATAAATTCAGTTGAGTGTGTTTCTCATGCTGGTTTACCAGACTGATCCGGGCGTTCTTCCCTTTCAATGCTTGGGTCAGACCGAGTATATTTACAGGATTTGGTGCTTTTGGAGCTTCAGCAGGAGAGCTGGAGATCTTCATTTTCGTATACATGTATCCGTTTTGATTATTGATTATCCGCTGCATTGCTTAGTTGGTTATATTATCGGCAATTGTAAGGACGGATTATTATAACTGCCCAGGATGATAACTAGTGATTGATTGTTGAATTTTGATTGATGTATGTATATATAGTTTCAGTTTGTAAAGATCATTGATATGATATTATATGTTTTCCGCTGTGATGTGAGATTCTGTATTGTTCCGTTTAGTTCTATCTTCTATCTTCCTTCTCTTCTTCTCTCTACTTTTCTTTCTCTTGACTTTCCATCAATTTGTGCTTTTTGGGTCGGACATGTGTGGATTATTGTCGATTCAAAGGGGTACGGATTTTCGGGTCGTCACATTTGGTAGTAGAGCTTAGATTTTGTATATTCCTAAGCTTTGGTGTGTACACTGTATAGACAGGGACAGTAGCACCCTAGATTGATTTGAGTGTATTATATATATAAGTGCGTATTTGTTAGTGATTATAAAAATATTTTATACTGTATTTACTTATCCGCTGAGCTGTTTGTGAATTCTGGTCGGTATGTGGGACAGGGATTTGCAAACACTTAAACGAGGCAAGTCGACATAGTATCATTTTAAATTGGGTAAACGAAATAATTTTACCTCGATTATATTTTACATAAAAAAGGAAACAATTTTTCATAAATTATTAAGCGTATATAAATTGATTGTTTGGTTATTCGAAAATGTAAATATATATATAAGCTAATAAAAGATGTTTGAATAATCTAAATAAAAATAACAATTGTAAAAGAATAAATTATATAAGCAAATGAATTATATAAGTATGGAATTATAATTAATATGATTTATAAATAAGAAATTAATTTATATATAATAAATGAAGCTAAAAAATATATATATATATATATATATATATAAATATGAGTGTAAATGAAAATGAATTTAAGCAATGAATTTGAAATTTGAATCCTGTTTATTTTGGAAGTTATTTTTCAAAGTTAAAGTAAAATAGTGAAATTATATAAGTAAGAAAAGAATTTATAAATGTGATTTATAAATATGAAAAGGAAATTTTAGAAAGAATTTAAAGCACTGAATTCACTACTGTTACTGGGAAATAATAAGGGTGATGACTGCAGCATCATCAGTATCATTTTCGAGTTTTTGTGTGATTGATTTGCTACCAATAGTAATTTAAAATTAAAGTTTTGTTGTGATAAACAAATTTGAATTTAAAATCCAAGTTGAAATTGATAAATATAAGTAAAATGAGTTTTGGACTTATAATATGAAATAATGAATTTGGGTTAGCATAATAAAATATATGATTTGGAATTTAACTAAAGGAAGGTTAAATAAAGTTTATTGGATTTGAACTGGATTAGATAAGCTATTGAAATGAAAATTTAAACTTCAGAGGTAAGTGATTATATAATATGAATTTGGAAGTTTAAATAAACTTAGGTTGTATAACTTATGAAATAAGAAAATGTAAGTAGAACGAATGGTTAAAATGGTTAAACAATTTTTGTTAAGTAAAACAAAATCTAAATTAGAATGGTGATAGTTAAAAGATAATAGAATTTGAATTAAATTAGTAGTGAACTTAAGTTGTGTAAGTGAAAATAAATGTAAGTGAGAATGGAAAGTAAAGTTGAATAATAAGAAGTTAATGAAATGAAGCAATTAAATGAGTATGAATTTGAGTTATATAAGGAATTCAATTTTAATTGTAAAAGTGAATTAGTGAATACTAGAATTCAATCTGAATTGAATATCAAATAATTGAAATTAAAAGTGTTGAACCAAATTAAAGGTAAGTAAATATGAATGTTGAGAGTAAATTAAATAAATTTGGTTATGTTGGATATACATTGGTTGTTAGATGGATGTTAATGGATTAAATAGAAATTCATTAAATGTTAATGAAATGAATCAATAAAATTGAAAGTTAAATAATTGAATCCAAATTGGAGTAAGTAAATCTAAATAGAATGGAATTTGATTTGATTCGAAAATGAACTAACTTGAATGTAAATTAGTGAATGTAAATTAATGTGAAATGAATTTATATTGATTTGGATATGGATTGATTGATAGAGGTATTGATTTGATGGATGATAGTTGTTTGATGGCTGGATTTGTTGCTTCTTGTTGCATTTGCTATATTGGCATATATAGTTGTTGTATTGGTATATGTTGTATATTGATATTGCTTACATATATACATGTTTCTCATTTGTTTGTTCAGTGTTTAGTAGGTGCGGATGGCGTATGCTTCGTATTTGAAACTCGCTTTCGCGTTGTATTAGCCGTATATGCTCGCTAATAATATATAAGGTACATATCTCGGATTACATATCGTACTTTCGTACTTTTTTCCCTACGGATGCCTCATCCTCGAAGATGAGATGTATATTTGTGATATATATACGTCGTGATCCTACTACGATTGAACCGCACAGGAGACGCTGGCAAATTTTTTTGAAAATTTGAGGCGTTAGAAATTTTTTGGGAATTTTGGGGAAAATTATATTTGATAACTAAAATTTTGATTTCAAGTTAAAGGTTAAACGATATTAGTTGGTTTCAGAAAGATAAATATATATGGATTAGAAAACTTAGAAAGTTTTTGTATGAAGTTTAACTAATGGATTTTGAAAAAGTAAAAATTTTAAATGAGTTTGATATCTAGTTTGAATGAGTTGTTTTGAAAATTTAATGGATTTTGTGAATTTTCCGTACTCGGTAATTTCGAGGACAAAATTCTTTTAAGTAGGAGAGAATGTAACGACCCATAATTTCAGTCATTCGATATTCGTATATTTAATTCATTTTAAATATGCACAAGTAAATTTTATAAGTTGGATAATGTATATTTCGAATATCTGGATTTAATTGGACAATTAAATTGTTAATTTAATATTTGAAATTGTGTAAATAATTGGAATTTGAATTTAATATGAATAAAAATGATTTATAAAGTTGAATTAAATCCTACTTGAATTAGAATGAAGTTAGAGAACTTTTGAAATTGAATTAAAAGTTAATTTGTAGAAATTGAATATTTTAATATTTATTAGCATGTAAAAATAGTCATTTTTCATATAATCTCGGATTTCGACGAAACTAGTTTCATTGGATCCGTAATATTTTATTATTGTAAGATTTCAAATTTCGTGTCAATCGGATTTACGGTTTTTCTACGGCAAGCAAAAACGTTAGAAATCTATTTGAGTGAACTTTAAATTTAAATAAGTCGATTCAAAAATCTATCTTCCAAATACAGTTGAATTGGCTCCCAATATTTATTCCATTGTGTTCGGAATAGGAGTAAAACATTATAAATGCCAGGCGGCATACTTCATTTGGAGTTCGGAAAAAATTCGAGTGAATAGTTTCATGAAATTTTCTACATAAGGCCACCATTTTTTCTATTTTTTACAAAACCCTAACCCTAGAACAACACAGCCGCCATTATGAAACCGATGGCCAAAAATGGCATATTTTTCCCTCGATCTCTTCTAATCCACTCGCTTTCATCAAAAACATCTAACTAGAAAACTGTAGAGGCCGGTGAGTACTACACGATAACCGGTCACGATCGGGTATAACGCTGTGGATCAATGGCAAAATGCCCGGGAACGTCACACGTTCACACGTGTTTATCGAGGACAATAAGTGGTCGAGTGCCACGTCGTTCAAGGTGTAGGTGGAGCTCATGGTGTCCGTTCGTTTTGCGGCCCCTGATCATCGTCTAATGGAGATAGGAGGTCGCGATAATCGTTGATAAACGACGGCATTGGGTTCATGTGCATACGAGCTTGAATGAGAGGAAGAAACGAATGCACAGCCAGATTTGATGAGGCCAGATCGCACGACTATGATTGTTTAAGGTTTTAAAATATAAAATAAAAATTGAAATTATTATATTCAAAATTCTTATAAACTTTGTAATATCGTATCTTTGTCATACGAGGTCCGTTTTTAACGAGACGAATTGCATGTGGTTCGTATTGACGAGCACTACATTACAAAGCTAGTTTGGAGTTGATTGGAGCTGGTGTAAATTTTGGATAAAATTAAACGTCTGTTTAATTTTATTCGGAATAAAGCACTACAACTACTATTGGAATCAATGTGAGCATAACTTACTCTTTTTGTCTCACTGATATTTCTATATAAGTGAGAATAAATATTTTTTATGATGATTGATGATTATTTAGATGATATATGATATATATATATATATATATATATATATATTGATTGGTATTTGGATATATTTCTGCCTATTGGAGCAAAGGAGACGCTATACGTTCCCGTGTATAAGCGGATGACCCTTTGTACGCGTGTCTACCTCGAATTGGACATTACATACATATTCTAATTGTATATTTGTTGCAGGTGACAGGTTGGAGGGATCCAACTGGATTCCACACCGGTATTGGTTTTATTTACAGATATTGTGATATATGCTGTTATCATATGACGTATGATGTTTTGGATGCTGCGATTGATGTATTTAGTGTTTTTGCAGCATTGGGCCTATTTTTGGTAATTAAAAATATTAAAGTGGTGATTTCAATTTGAAAAGGATTTTCAAGTGATTTTGGAAATATATGTTCTATTGAATTTTGAATTGTTAAGTAAAAGAATTTATTTTAAATAAATAAATGTGATAATTTTTATGTTATAAAAATTATGATTTTTGAGAAATATAGTTGAAATGTGATTTTTGAAATATGGAGTTAATAATTTTGAAAAATAGTTTAAATTGAGATTTTTGAATTATTATAAATGGTTTTATATATAACGTTTATAAAATTGAGTTTTTATAAATCAAAATAATGAGGTTGTAAAGGAGTTTTTATAACTGTTAAAATGAAGTGATAAATGGAAATTTATAAGTGAATAAGATTTATAATTTGTGAAGTTATTAAAGAACGAATATTGTAAATGAATGATTTATAAGTAATTTACTTATAAATTGGATTTTAGCATGTAAATGGGATATAAATAGAATTGGTTAATAAAGTGATTTTATAAGTTGAATTTTTTATAAATAGAAATGTGAATTTATAAACCTTGTTTACAAATGCAAAATCAATTGAATTTGATAAGCTAATTATTATAGTTTATTAAAGGCATTATATTCACGATTTTAGACAGTGGATAATCCTTTAATAAATGTGTAGAAGTATTAATTTGGTTGGAATTATATTCACGATATTGGACAGTGAATAATTTTTAATTTAAATAAATGTTATGAAAGGTGATCATTTAAATGGATTTAAATGGTTTAAAGATGTTTTAAAATGTGTAAGTATCAAAACAATAAATTTCAACATTTATTGTTGAAATAGACGTTTTCGAGAAATAAGGAAATGATGGTCTATAACAAAGTTGTTATAGTAAATGATTTGCGAAAGGAAATGTTTTTGTATAGTATCCGGGTTTATATATCTCTAATTTTCGAATCCCTATACTAGTGATTTTGGGTTGTCGTAACGATGTTTTACGCAACATTCATTTTGACCCGAATAAATGTGTTTAAAGAGAATGTTTTCCTTAAAGAGTTAAATATATACTTAATCCTGATTTAAGTATATGGAATATTTTCTAAGTGTTGAAAATAAATTGATTTGTGAATTACTTATTTTTAAATAAGTATATGGAAATGTTTTCCAATATTGGAATAGTGAAATGGTTTGAGATTATATCTTTTTTTAAACATAATTTGAAGTGAACATTTGGCAAGTGATGTAATTAATAAAAGATTAATTAAAGGTCCTACTGATTGTTTATAGTGCTAAATATTTGTTTGTTTGCTTTGATAGTTAAATAACCGACTATCAAATTTGGCCATTTTAGTTCCTCGACTTGATGTGGGAACTATTTAGTCGTACACTTAGTACGTAGCCTTCTATGCAGGCTTGATTATCGTTTATGTTGAGGATGATGATTCATATGGTGTGGAGTTTTACACCAATCTATCGAGCTTCCTTCTTGGCCCGAAGGATAGCAAGTTGAAAGTTGGAGACGTGATAAGTCTATGAGACTTAGTTTCTATGTGAAGTTGAGAAATGCTTTTGCGTTGTTGGTGCGAAGAGACCGGGATCAGATTTATCTGAAAACCACTTTGGACCAACGTATATGCGACGATTGTGCAGGTTGCTTGTAATGATATTGATATTTAGGATTTTCATAGTGGAAGACTGCTTGTTGATCGTTTGGGGTTAAAATCCCAATATACATCCAGTAGCGGTAGTCTCTTCACTATGAAATATCCAATGCAAGGACTATTCGCTACTAATCCTAGGGATTTCCTGACAGGATGTGGTAGGAAAGTACCTTCGGTTTGTCCTGTTCCTGGAAAGCTTTTATAAATGTCTGTCTGACATTGCATTTCTTAAGATTACGTACATTGGTTTTTACAAACGTACATCAGTGTTAGCGGAGAAGGCAACTTCTCTTAGCATAACACCCTCCTTGAGACGTATGATCTCAAGGGTTATATTTTTGTGAGAGGCAATTAGTAGTCAACAGAAATGGCCATGTGGCATTCAAAGTGATTGTATTGTGATATGTGAAAGGTAATCGTTACCTCAGGCCTCATTAACCAGAAATGACCAAAACAGGGTTGGACGCAGCAGGGCTAAGTGGGTAGCTCCCAAGTAGGGTATGATCATCCTCTTCTAGATATATCTTTCCACGCTATGACGTCGTGTATCTGATTATTGTGGTTTGTATGCTAGAGGGCCCTCGGTGAAGGTCAATAATGACCGGAGGATGACATATTTGGTACCATCTAGGTATAGAGATGGGCCGGTCTTGTGTTTATAGAGGGCAGAAGTTCTGTGCCTTGGGACATCCATCTAGAGGTGTACCCATTTAGAAGGTAGTCCCTTCACCTTGTCATTTGTATGGAATCCAAACTCCACTACGAGCTGTGATTTTGTTTATAAAGGCGTAATGAATAGCTTCGAAATGCTATATGGGTAACCATTTCGACTATGATTAATATTATTTGTATATACTAGACACTGGTATAATATAAGAGGATTTGATATGAAATGTTTTGGTTAGCGTAAGGTAAAAACATGTCTGTTTTTATGTGTGGGCGTGTCTTACGAGATATTTTTGTTTTGATAAAGGAAAAGTTTAGTAATTTAATAAATTTAGTTTAGTGTGTTTCTCACGCTGGTTTACCAGACTGATCCGGGCATTCTTCCCTTTCAATGCACGGATCAGGCAGAGTTTATTTACAGGTTCAAATTTGATGCTTTTGGAGCTTCAGTAAAAGAGCTGGTGATCATCATTTTCGTATACACGTATCCGTTTTGATTATTGATTATTTGCTGCATTGCTTAATTGTTTATATTATCGGAAATTGAAGGATAGGTTATTATAACTGTCCAGGCAGATAACTAGTGATTGATTGTTGAACTCTGATTGATGTATGTATATACAGTTTCTATTTTGTAAAGATCATTGATATGATATTATATGTTTTCCTCTACGATGTGAGATTCTATATTGTTATGTTTGGTTCTATCTTCTCTCTTTCTTCTCTTCTCTTCTTCTCTCTTGTTTTCTTTCTCTTGACTTCCGTCAGTTTGTGCTTTTTGGGCCGGACATGTGTGGATTATTAATCAAAGGGGTACGGATTTGCGAGTCGTCATAACACGCCTTGGATTTAACACACGAACCAACGTTTAAATCTTTAAAATCGAAAATGACAGATCATTATGATAAGAAGAAAAAACACTAGCACTCTAATTATATCTTCCCGAACTCACAGCAGAGGAAACAACATATAATATAGAAACAAACTTATATTCATACCAATCTTCATAACATATTTAAGGTCATAGATCTATACAATATACTGTTGTCAATTCAAACTACACACGACACGGTATAATGTCATATGAACACATATACGTTATATATATATATAGGTAATGCTTTTGTCATTCGCACCATCAACGCAACATAAGTCAACTTGACTCCATAGTCCGTTAATCTATCAATATCATCAGAGAGGGGGTTAGATTTATGTCCGAGTAAGTGAAACTAGTATGTTCCACATATATTTCAATTATACTCTTAAAACATCATTAATCTATTTAACTTGTGTAAACATCTCAACCTGCCAATATGCATACAGGAATAATAACATCAACATTCAAGAGCTAACTTCTCGATTAAGGTCAATGTTACACCTAACCGCTTAACATATTCATCTAAATGTCATACATATATCAATGACATGTATAGCATATCCTATGACCACTATACTTTGATCGACAGTCATAGTCACTGGTAGGTTCGTCAAAGGTTGTATAAACCTACATACGGAGGTCTCCATTCTCTTACGTTCTACATACTTTATATGTACGATATGTGATGTAATGGTAAGTCAGTAAGAGCCACTAATGTAAATACGGAATTGATATGAACATCAAACATCAATGTATATATTTATCAACCACACACACACATGGTATGTATACTAACTATTATATATAGATCCATTACATATGCATTCACTTCATTAATTCATATTGGATAATTGCATTATAACATTGTCTAAACATCACCCATAGAAAATCAATAAATTTTCCAGCAAACATCAGTACATATCATTCATCGGTCTTGCCCAACCCTACAAATGAGTCAAAGAATGGAACGCAAGTCAATTGCCTATTTTGTATATGTCATACAGGGTCCAGGTTAATACCGACTCTGTCAAAAGACATAGGTCGACTGTTGGGATTTATATAGGTTGACCATTGGTAGTGAAATTTCGAGAGAGAAACAACGATCGACTTTTTTTCAATTTTTTCTCTCTTTTCTTCCTTGCTTTTAGTCTAATTTTCAACCCATTTTCTTCCAAATTATATAGGATCCTCTATTGTCTTTCAACTTCAAGCTAATAGAAAGATTTGTATCGAAACCATTTCAAAATCTCTTAAAACCTCTTGTTTACAAAATTAGTTTTTTAGAAAATCAAAGTATAAACTTTTACCATATATACTATAAAATATTATTAAAAATCATATTAAATTCATAATTGATATTTAATAACTTAAATAAAAAAATCACACTTTATAAATATGTTTCATATGATTTATATACATATATAATGTATTTTAATACAAATACTCCTCTTATACACAACAACATCACGTTTCAACATATTGAAAAATAATGCATATAATATCATTTAATAACTATTGTAATTTGTATTTACTTTCTGAGATACATAACTTCATCTTTGATATCATTTTATAAATCTTTTAGTTGATTTTACATGGTATTTTTCATTTATCATATGTACATATTTCTTTGACTCCTAATATCACTTCTCTTTTTAATTATATCTACATGTAGACAATACATACATATATTTATATATGTATATAAATTGATTAAATTTCAAATTCAATTTTTGATATATAGTTGGTCATCATACACTTTAATTCATATATATCCATGCATTGTAATTTTCATTTTAGCCTTAAATTATTAACATTTCATCTCATTATTCACTAGTTTGGCCAAGAATCCACATAGTTCCATTTCCATTGATTATACTAATCAAAATATCATTTAATTTCGTATTTCTACTATTATAAATTACTGTCCAAACTTAGTATTTATTCAATTAATCATTGTCAACACTACTAGAAAACTTGTTGTTTACCTACTTAACAATATTGACACCATATTGGCACCATGACATAGGCATTGACATGACATCAGTAAGTCATGTGTTACCTATACATCATTATTGAAGCCTTGCCGACGTTGACACATAGGCATCAGTGGGGCATCAGTATGATGCCACCCCTCTCCATAACCCTAAACAAACGTCTCTCTTCCACATTGCAATCGAAATTAAAAAATAAAAACCCAACATTACCGTCATCATCTTTCCCCTCGACTTTTAATGCTACCACCTCAAACCCAATTCGCTGCAAGCTTTAGGTGCCGCAATCCCTAATCACTAAGGGCCGTCGATTTGCCCACATCATTGCTCGACTTTGAATCCCCAAATGTAACGACCAAAAATTTTAACGATTTAAACAATGTAATTAACTAAAATTTTCATGGAAATGAACAATTAAATTTTTGCAATGAAAATTAAATATTTGGAGTACGTCTGTCTAAACATTGTAAGTGTCAGATTTTTATCAGAAATGTAAGTTTGTTCGGTTGTGAATTTCAATTTAAAATTTTTAAATCAGTAATTTTGATGGAAATAAAATATTTTTGAAATCTGAATAATTTTATATAAGAAAAATTCAAAGCATCTTCTGCGTAAGACATCATAATTCATTTCCCCAATTTGGACTGCTCTAGCCTCATTTATCTTACTTTTGGCGGTTTAGCAGCATTTTAGCAGCAAATATCGAGTTTTGATAGGAGGGTCGTGTCGCTTATATTTGTGTTCCATCTCATTCGTCTCATCACGCTGATCTCCGTAATATATTCATTTGTGTATTTCAGTCTCCGGCACGCGGTGATATCTACGAAATGATTAGTCGTATCAGTACCCATTTTGCGCCTTTTTGGTTTTCCTTTGTACATTCATTTATCCCAGGAGAAACCAATAGCCATTAGCTGATTAATATTTCTAGAAATTCAGCTCTTGACTTTTGCTATTCCCTGGTTTCAATTTATATTGCTGGTTCGTACTCATTCTCTTTCTCCTTTCTTTCGTTCGTTCTCTTCTTTCTTTATATTAAAAAAGTGAAAGGCATATATATTGTGGAGCTCTGCACGTCCATTTCTCCATGAAACCTACTTCTCTCTTCCCTCTCAACCCATTTTCTCTTGCTGCACCTATCCTTCCATTTCCTTTGCCGACTAACCTGCAACCGATTCGCCTTACACCCTTGTCAGTCCGCTTTCCCTCTCCACCTCCCTTTCCTCCAACGCTGAATGCTCCCTTCCCTCATCGAAACACAGCAGCTTGCTCTCTCCACATTGGCCAAACTCCATTTTTCCCACTGCCGTGTCTTTTTGCCCATCCCCTTCCACTTCCCTTCACCCATCAGCACCTAACAACCCTCACTCCCACGTCCATCGCCCCCTAACAGCCGTCGAAGCCAAATCTCCACCTCCCTACCTTCCCACCCCTGACCACAATAGCCACCTTCCCCTTAAACGCGAACCTCGCTTTTACCTGGCGAAACATCCTCTACCCTTTAACGCGACAGCCACCTTTCGATCCACCACCATTCTTATCCGCCTTTACTCCTCCTGACAACCCAACATCCACCTGTGCCTTTTCATCCGCCACCTTGCTCGTTCATATAGCCCAACCACCATCACCACTCGCTCTTCAATTCGAACCCGAGCCCAGCAGCGCCTTCAAACTGCTCTACTTTCCCTTGGCAGCCCCTAGCCCTTCTCTTCTTATTATAATATATATATATATATATATATATATTATATGTATTCTGGTTTCCCATCAAATCCAGATCGCTAAGCTTTTCTTTGTTCGCCACTTTCCGGATCTG
Organism: Allium cepa; assembly: GCA_030765085.1. Taxonomy (NCBI): domain Eukaryota; kingdom Viridiplantae; phylum Streptophyta; class Magnoliopsida; order Asparagales; family Amaryllidaceae; genus Allium; species Allium cepa. Next base: position 226,534,551 of record CM060938.1, read on the forward strand.
CATCCGAGTTGTCATGTCCACATCCGTGTGCGTGTCCTTGTCACCTTCTTCGCCATCGTTGTTTCCATAGCCACGAAAGGTGAGCAATCACTCAAGGTTAACATTCATATGCTTAGTAAATTTTATTTCACATGAAATGATGGTTGGAATATGTTGTTAAAATTTGAATTGATTAGTGATTAAATAGTTAAATATGATATGTTAATATTTAAATTTGTTTACCTATGTTAATTGACATATGACACAATAACATGTTTATATATATATATATATCATTTTAAATTGTTAATTATGATATATGCTTGTAATTGATATGTTATGCAATTTTATGCTATTATTTTATTGTTCTAACACTACCGGTACACTATTAGTTAGGAAAATCACAATGGGTTGAAATGATACATACCCGAACGATCTTATAGATTAGGGAAAATCACTATAGGTTGAAATGATACATATCTAAACGATCTTATAGATTAGGGGAAATCGTTATGGGTTGAAATGATATACCCAAGCGATTTTATTGATTTTGAAATTTTTGGAATGGGGGTTGAAATGATATATACCCGTAAATATTAAATTATTATAGATTGAAATAAAAAATATCTATATAACTTGACCATAGGATAAAAACTACATGCGGACTCCGTTGGTCTATTTTTAAAGGATTTCCAAATTTTAAAAAGAAAATGTATGTGTTTGATTTATAAAATATATAATATAAAGATATTTATTTTAATTCTAATATGTATATAAAACTTAGATTTTTAAAACTATATGTTTTGGAAATTTTAAAATTATAAGTTAAGTTTGAAAATTTAAATTATAAAATTTTACTTATAACTTTATTATTTTTAAATATATAATTAAGATTTAAATAGATTTAATAATAAAATTTAATATAATAAAAATTAATAAAAATTTAATTTAATTAATATATATATATAATGATTTATGTTAATATTTTGAAATAGATTTTTGTAATAACATTAATATATATAAATATGTTTAATATATTTACTTAAAATTTATGTTAATATTTTAAAAATATATTTTGGTGATAACTTTAATAAAAAAAGATGGAAAGATAAATTAAAGTTGATTTGTAATTTAATTTGTTAAGAAGTGTATTGTATTTAAATTGATTTGAAACTTATTGATTTTGAGATTTTAAATATGATTTTGTAACATGATTTTGATTAAAGGTTATTAAATGAATATATCCAAATTTAAATAAAATTGAAATTGAATATTTAATTTTGATTTAAATTTATAATTAGAGATTTTATTTAAATGTTTATAAAAAGGTGATTAAGTGAATATTTTAAATATTAAATAAAATTGAAGTTTAATATTTGATTTTGTGATTTTTGATTTTATTTAAATGTTTATATAAGTGATTTTATAAAATGACCATGGTGTGAAATAAGCGTTTGGTTGTTAAGAGACTGGGATTGGATATTGTCATACTCTCTACCGGAAAACCACTTTAACTACTGTGCACGTGGTGGAGAATCCAGAACGAAGTATAATGGTTTAGCAAACGTCTGTATGAGGTATGAATGCAGCCCTAACCCTCTTGGGTTAGCTTGATATGAATAAAACAAAGCTATACCTAGGCCAAGTGAGGTCGCACCTCCGATCGAGCATGCTTCTTCGAAACCATATCTATTACTTTGTGATTTGATTGGGTGCACATTTTATTATGGGAGTGTGTCTTGAGGTGGATGGTAGTAGCTGCTATGCATTACTACCAGCCCGGTTCTGCAAAATGGTAGTATCCTACCGTGGACATTGCCTCGCATCCCTTATCATATGCCTTATCGAGCGCATTACGAGTTTGGTTTATGTTATCCATCATGGAGTGCCCTTTGATAGCCCTCTAGTTTACGGAGGAATTACGGTAATGTATAGACTACGACATTTATATAAAAATGTGTTAAGGGGATATGGGTAACGCCTTAACGCTATTTTAATATTTTACTTTACTGTAGACATTATCTATGTAACGTATTGTATTATGTATGTAGATAGTTTTACGGATCCTTAAAGGATGGGAATCTCAAACATTCTTTAAGTTATATTGCATTTCACTTGAGTTGATTTACTTACATAAGAATGTTAATCTTGACTCGAGTGTTTTTTGTGTTTTGCTTTATGCTCTGGTCAGCCTGAGCATTACGGCATTTGACACTCACCTTTGGAGCTTAGAGCTTTGATTGGAAATCTATCTTTTGTCTATTTAGCTTTCAATTATTTTAGTTATTTCCAGTTGTTTATGTTCGTTCTTGTCATTTGCTTTTGTATTAGTGACTTCTTTGTATTTGGAATTTCTGTTGTATTTTTGCTTTAGACTCTGATGTTTCTGTAGTAGCTTCATGAACTACTATATATCTATTCCGCCGTGTATTGTTGTATTACACTGTGTTTGTGATTCTATGATTGATTTATTTATTATGTATGCTAATTTTTTCCAAATATAAATGAACAATATGTTATTTTGAGCAATTCAAGTCTGACATGTGTCGATTATTATCGATTTGAATAGTTCGAAATAGCAGGTCGTTACAGTTGGTATCAGAGCCCTGGTTTGGGAAAAACTTAGCTTATGGAGTAAAAACTCATTAGAGATTAGGTAGTGATACCCTAGAATGAGTAAAATTAATTACAGAATAATCTCCGTTCGAGCTTGAATTATTTGTTAGGATCCTCTTTGATTTGGATTTCTTTTGAATTTTGGAACTTTACCTTTTTTCTAGAATCCATTCTTGTCTTTTCCTATTCGTGTTCTTTTTGATACTAGAGCATCCCATAACTTTATTTCTGTTGATCTCTGTAACAAATTTAAGCACATCTTGCAACCTCAATTGGCAACTTCATCTTTATGTGTGACTTGTCCCATCGGCGGTCCCGCTAACTTTAGTATGATTTATATATGGGTGAAACTCCTTTACAACAGGCATCGATTCACCAGAGATTTCTATGTCCTCGGTTTTGATGCATTTGATATCTTACTTGGGGGTAATTGGTTGAAGCGTCATGATGCTGTTATTTCTTGCAAAACTCGAACCATTTCTCTAGTAGACGACTAGGGTAATTCTCTTGTGATTTAATGTCGAATGCCTCAGGATTATGCAGGCAGTTTTATCTTTTCACTTGATGCTTAGCCTAGTGATCTTGACTCCACCCCTGTTATCCTTCTATTTTCGAATGTCTTTGGTGAAGTCACTTCTCTTCCTCCTAAGAGGAAAATTGAATTCTGCATTGATTTAATTCCTAGAAATCAACTCGTTATTCTTCCTCCCAGACGAATGACACCTAGAGAGAAAGTCTAGTCAACGATATGTTCGATCAGCTCTACGGAGCTAAAGTATTCTCTCAGCATTGATCTTGCTTCCAATTTCCACCAACTTCTTGTAGCTGAGGAGAGCATTTCCAAGATAGCTTTTCGAACAGAGAATGGTTTCTATGAATGGTTAGTCAGGCCCTTTGGATTAACCAATGCTCATGCCTTCCTTGTTAGTCTCATGAATCGCGTTTTCGCAATGTTATCAACAAGTTTGTCCTGGTTTTCGATGATGATATTCTCATCTTTTCTAAGTCTAAGAAGGAACATGAGTCACATTTCAGCTATGTTCTCCAAACTCTTAGGAGTCATCAGTTGAAAGCCAATTTTTCTAAATGCCATTTCAGGAGGGATGAAGTCTGGTTCCTTGGGCACATTATTTTTGAAGATGGAGTCTCGGTTGACCCGGTTAAGGTCGCTTCGATGAATGTAAGTCTATCCGTCTTTCTTCTTTTGTAATTTAATTATCTTATCTTCCTTTCGAGCCTATCTTCTTAGTTAGAATTCTCTTTGATTAGGGTCCCTCTAAATTTGAATCTCTATCCTTGTTCTAAAATCCATTCTTGAATCATCCTATGAAGGAGTGCATTTGTAATCGATATAAAAATGTATCATATTGTGTTGTTTGAGTTGTTAAGTTTGAATTTTGTGTTTTGATCGATTCGTCTAACTAACGCTATCGATAGGAATTCCAAAACACTTGAGCAGAGCAAATTGACATAATATTATTTATGAAATTGGTAAATGAAGTAATTTTATGCATGATTATATTTTACATATAAAGTATAATTTTTTGAAATTAGATAGTTAAATGAATTGATTATTAGAAATGATAGTACTAGATTATCATTTATTGTTTTGTCAACATTCCTAAACTATTAACTATTGTTGCATGTTATAAGGAGATGTAATTTTATAAACATGGTTTATAAATCTGATCTGTAGATGAAATGAATTTAAATTAATGATTTGACAATTTAATTTTCGGTACTTTTCAAAAATTTAGTTTTCAAAAATTTGAAAATATATTATTTAAAATTATTATGGAATGGAAATTGTTTCCAAAGAATTTTAGAAGAAGTAAGTCAGTACTCTCCTCTTTTGTCACTGAAAAATAATTTCGATGATGACTACAGTATCATCGACATTCATTTTTAAGTCTCAAAGTGGGGAGACCACTTAGTAGCTTTGCTACACTTTGTTTTGGAAAATGGATTTGAATTGAATTTCTTGAGTATGATTTGATGTACAAAAAATATACCTTTATTTATTTATTTCAAAATAGTTTGAAGTGAAACTGGAAATTTAACTCTTAAGTTTTATGTTAAGTGATGGTTTTCAATTATTGAAATGAAGAAAAAATTTTGATTAACAGGAGTGTCTAAAATGAGAAATGAATTGAAACAACATGAAATATTTAAACTAGGATAAAATTTATCTATACAATACTCAATTGCATTCTAAAACATATATAACTTACCTGAAATATTCAAAATATTCAAATGTAATGTGAGTATATAATTAAGATTATATAAGAGAAAATTTAAGTAATAAAAATGTTCAAACTAAATATTTCTTAATAGAAATGTTGAAAATAAAAGATAAATTTGTATAGTGCTCAATTACATTCGGAAACATTAATAAAACTTACCTGGGAAAAGCTTGAATGTAATGAGAACACGTAATTGAATAGTATACAATATATATGTAAGTAATAAGATGTCCAAAAATGAAGTTTATTAAAGGAATTTATAAATATAAAAAATTGAGTGGTAATAATAAATGTTTATACACTTAATCTCTATTACAAGATATGTTAAGTGAAATAAATTGAGTAATAAAAAGATATTGCTATTTAAGTAAATAAATACAAACTTAAGAAACTAAACAAATAATAAATAAACTCATATCTTTGTAAACCGTTTATGATACAAAAGTAAATTACAAAGAATAGTTGAAATTGAATTATGAAATGGAATTAACTTAAGTGAAGTCAAATGGATTAAATATATGAGTTAAATAAAATAGAATTTGTTTTGAGAAAAAAATCAACTTAAGTTATAAAGAAAAGGTGAATGTGAATAAATTATGAATGAAAGTTAATTAAGTAGAGGTGTAATAATTTGGAATATATAAGTTATATAACTTGAAACTTGAGAAAATCGAAAGTAAAAACCAAAATATGAGTGGGGTTAAACATTTTGGATAAGCAAAAGAAAATATGAAATGTTAATATTAAACTTAAATAAATTTGTTGAACGATTAATCAAGTGATATTAACATTACAGGAAATATACTATGTGAATGAAATAAAATAAATGAACGTTAATAATTGAATGTAAGTTAACTGGACATAATAGAATAGAAATTAAGGGAATGAGAATTCATTAATATGAATAAGTATTAAAAAAATTATAGAAAATGTTAATCAAATGAAAGTAAATCAATTTAATGTATACCAATTAAATGTGGATGAAACAAATGTAAATAATGGAAACAAATCAATTGAATGAAAATACAATGAATTGAAATCAACCAAATGTGAATACAATGAATATTGATTGATTGAATAAAAATGGATTGAAACCCAATTAGTTAAATATAAATCAATTAAAATCGAATGAATTGAGTATAAATCCATTAAATTATTAATGAGATGAATAACAATAAGTAAATGTTAAATAATTAAGAAGTAAATAAGGTGAATGCAAACAAATTGGATATGAATGTAAATTAATTAGAAGTGAATTAATTAGAATGGTAACAATAAATGGGTGTTGATAAGTAATAAGATGTATAATATAACACTCAAAAATGAAATTTATATAGTTTTGAATTAATTTTCATATCATGTACTATGTATTTTGAATCTATCTTTCATTTCTGTTACTTCTATTCTCATATCTCTATCCTTTTCGGGGACGAAAAGTTTTGATTGGGGGAGAGTGTAATGACCCTAAAATTTTAAGGATTTAAATAACATAATTAACTAAAATTTTCATGAAAATAAACATTTAAATTTTTGCAATGAAAATTTGACATTTGAAATACGTCTATCAAAATATTGCAAGTGTCGGATTTTCAATAGAAATTATGTATGTTTGTTCGGTTGTGAATTTCAATTCAAAATTTTTAAATCGGTTATTTTGATGGAATTAATATATTATTAAAATCTGAATATTTTTATATAATAAAATGTTAAAGCATCTTCTGAGTGAGACACCATAATTCGCTTTGCCAAATTTGGACTGCTCTGGCCCCGTTTATCTTATTTTCAGCGGTTTAGCAGCATTTTGGCAACAAATATTGAGTTTTAATAGGAGGGTCGTGTCGCTTATATCTGTGTTCCATCTCGTTCATCTCATCACGCAAATTTCTGTTGTATATTCATTTTTGTGTTTCGACGTCCGGTACGCGGTGAAATCTGCGAAACGGTTAGCCGTATGGGTGTCCATTTTGGGACTTTTTGGTTTTCCTTTGTCCATTCATTTTTCCCAAGAGAAACCAATAGCCATTAACTGATTAATATTTCCAGAAATTCAGCTCTTGACTTTTGTTATTCCCTGGTTTAAATTTATTTTGCTGGTTCGTACTAATTCTCTCTCTCCTTTCTTCTGTTTGTCCTCTTCTTGCTTTATAAAAAAATGTGAAAGGCATATATATTGTGGAGTTCCGCATGTCCATTTTTCCACTAAACATGCTTCCCTCTTCCCTCTTCCCTCCTAACCCATTTTCTCTCGCAACACCCACCCGTCTATTTCCTTTGCTGACCAACCTGCCACCGATTCGCCTTACACCCTCGTCCGCCTCCCTTTCCTCTGTTTACGAATGCTCCCTTCTCTCACCGAAACACAGTAGCTTGCCCTCTCCACATCGGCCAACCTCCATTTTTCCCACTGCCATATCTTTTTTCCCATCCCCTTCCACTTCCCTTCTCCCATCAGCACCCAGCAGTCCTCATCCCACGTCCATCACCCCCTAGCAGCCGTAGAGCCCAACTCTCCACCTCCCTACCTTCCTACCCCTGACCGCGACAGCCACCTTCCTCTGAAACCCGACCCTTGCTTTTCCCTAACCGAACACCCTCTGCCCTCCAATGCGATAACCACCTCCTAATCCACCACCATTCACGGCTGCATTTACTCCACCTAACATCCTCCTGTGCCTTTTCATCCACCACCTTGCTCCTTCATATAGCCCAACAACCATCACCACTCGCTCCTCCATTAAAACCCAAGCCCAACAGCGCCTCCGACCTGCTCTACTTTCCATTGGCAGCCCCCAAGCCGTTCTCTTCTTATTATAATATATATATAGTGGTTTTCCATCGAATCTAGTTCGCATAGCTTTTCTTTGTCACTACTATCCGGATCCGCATCCCAGTTGTCGTGTCTGTATCCATGCATGTGTCTTTGTCACCTTCTTTACCATCGTTGTTTCCATAGCCATGAAAGGTGAGCAATCACTCACGATTAACATTCATATGCTTAGTAAAATTTATTTGAAATGAAATGACGATTGGGATTTGTTGTTAAAATTTGAATTAATTTTTGATTAAATTGTTAAATATGATATGTTAATATTTAAATTTGTTTACCTATGTTAATTAACACATGACACGTTTGTATATATATTATATTTTAAATTGTTAATTATGATATATGCATGTAATTGATATGCTATTTTATGCTATTATTTATTGTTCTCACACTGCTAGTTCCTTGTTAGTTAGAAAAATCACTATGGTTTGAAATGATACATACCCGAACGATCTTTTAGATTAGGAAAAATCACTATGAGTTGAAATGATACATATCCGAACGATCTTATAGATAAGAAAAGATCGTTATGAGTTGAAATGATAAACCCAAGCGATTTTATTGATTTTGAAATTTTTGGATTGTGGGTTGAAATGATATATACCCGTAAATGTTAAATTATTACGGATTGAAATGAAAAATATTCATATCACTTGACCATAGGATAGAGAACTATATTCGAACACCGTTAGTCTACTTTTAAAGGATTTCCAAATTTCGATAAGAAAATATACGAGTTTGATTTTTAAAATATATAGTATAAAAAAATTTATTTTAATTCTAATATGTGTGTAAAACTTAGATTTTATAAACTATATGTTTTGGAAATTTTAAAATTATAAGTTAGGTTTGAAAATTTAAATTATAAAATTTTACATATAACCTTATTATTTTTAAATATATAATAAGATTTAAATAGATTTAATAATAAAATTTAACAAAATTTTAATTTAATTAATATATATATAATATGTTTAAAATATTTATTTAGATTTGTGTTAATATTTTTAAATAGATTTTTTTAATAACATTAACATATATAAAATATGTTTACTATGTTTATTTAAAATTTATGTTAATATTTTAAAAATATATTTTGGTGATAAATTTAATAAAATAAAAGTTCGAAAGATAAATAAAGTTGATTTTTAATTTAATTTGTTAAGAAGTGTATTGTATTTAAATTAATTTGAAACTTATTGAATTTGAGATTTTAAAGATATCATTTTATAACTTGATAACTTAATTTTGATTAAAGGTGATTAAATGAATATTTCCAAATTTAAATAAAATTGAAATTGAATGTTTAATTTTGATTAAAATTTGTAATTAGAGATTTAATTTAAATGTTTATAAAAAGGTGATTAAGTGAATATTTTAAAAATTAAATAAAATTGAAGTTTAATATTTAATTTTGATTTAATTTTTTATTTTTTATTTTATTTAAATGTTTATAAAGTGATTTTATAAAATAATCACAGTGTGAAATAAGCATTTGGTTGTTAAAGAGACCGAGATCAGGTATTGTCATACTCTCTGCCAATGCCGTAAACCACTTTAACAACTGTGCACGTGGTGGAGAATCCAAAACGAATTAAGATGGTTTGGCAAACGTCTGTATGAGGTATGAACGCAGCCCTGACCCCTTTAGGTCAGCTTGATATGACTAAAACATGAGCTATACCTGGGCCAAGTGAGGTCGCACCTCCGATCGAGCATGCTTCTTCGAAATCATATCTATAACTTTGTGATTTGGTTGGGTGCACCTCTGATTATGGATGTGTTTCTTGAGGTGGGCGGTAGTATATGCTATGCGTTACCATTAGCCCGGTTCTGCAAAACGGTAGTATCTTACCCTGGGCATTGCCTCGCATGCCTTGTCATATGCCTTATCGAGCCTAATACGAGTTTGGTTTGTGTCATACACTATGAAGAGTCTATAAATCGTCACATATTCATCTTCATCCAAAGACAAAATGGTCGTTTTATGCATATACTAATTTTCTAAAATTTAATGGAAAATTTCTATGTGTTTTGTAGTAATTTAAATTCATATACAAGTGGCTTCCTTAAGATATATAAGTGCACAAGAGTGAATATAAAGGAATGTAGATGGAAATAATTCAAAGCCACCTTCCTTCATGTACAAATTAGAAGCTAATCCACATGCTAATGGTCATTACACTTTCATGCACACTTAACGGGTGATGATTAAAGCTAATGATAAGTTGGCCACCACACTACCTCTAGGGCAATCTGGGCATTCCTCAAAAGTATGAATTAGGGTTTCATACATGTATAAATACCCATATATCTTCATGTAACCCCCCAACCCCTCTTCCTCTTAGTTAGTTTTAGGCCTAAAACAAAACACAAGCTCTCTTTTTTATGGAACTTAGTCATATTTCTTATCATATAATTTTCCTTCCTTTTATGCAATGTTAATTAATATTCTCTCTTATTTACATGCTCTATTCCTTTCTGGTTAGTAGTTAGTTTATTTTTCATGCAAGTAGATTAGTATTTACATCTTTTTACTTAGCTTTTCATTTTTCTCTCTTCTTCCTCTTCTTTTATTTCATGTTGCATGCTACTTGTGTTGATATGATAACACAAATGAGAGGATAATCCCTCAATTTAGGGGTAATGAAGCCTCTAATCATATAGCTTCAACATTTTGATAATTATTACTCTTTTTTGTGCTTAAATGAATGTTGATGTGATTTGTTTTTGCATGTTGAATTTGTTAGTCTATGTTGTTCATAACAAATAGGCTATACTTAAACAATCGCAAACAAAAATTGCCTCTTCATCTAAATATGAGTATGGCAAAGAAGTGAATGTTGAAATTGAAATTTGATGGTCTATATTTCTAATTAATAGTTAATAGACCATACTTAAAATAAATTTTTCTTTCAACTTGTTGTTTTTTTTCATGAGAGTTGAAAAGTAGTTTAAATGGTGTGTTATAGTTTGATGGCTTATGTTAAGCTAATTAATAGCACAAATAGGCCATACTTATGATAAGCACATAATTAAACTAACTAATGACTAAAAAAGAGAGATAATAATTTCATGATTTGTTGAAATATATGATTTGGAGAGTGGATTTATCTCTAAATTGTCATTTATTCTCATATTTTTCTCACTTTCTTTTTGACGTTTTTCTACATTTTTAGCTTCACACTCTTAAAATTATTAGTTTAATTTGATTGAATAGAAATTTAAAATCTACAATTCCCTACGGATCAACCCGTACTCACAATGTACTATGATAGTACACCATGCGCTTGCATTAAAAAAATTATTACAAATTTTCGACGGTTTTCTAATCCGATAGAAATTTCGTTGTTAAACAAGTTTTTGACGCCGTTGCCGGAGAATTTTTTTGGATTTAATTTTTAATTCTTTGGATTATTTTTGTATGAATTTATTATGTGTTTGTGTTTTTTTTGTGTATTACATTTAAAAAAAATATTGTTGTGTGTTTGTTCGTGATTTTTATTTTTAATTTTTTTGTGTGTGCTTGTTGTTTTTCTAGTTTCATTGGCGTTTGCATATATATAACAAAACATACAATTTCAAAACAAAAGAAAAAATTATTTTATTTCCTTTTTGATTTTCACTTACAATTTTTATTACAAGTTTTTATTTCCATTTCACTGTTGCCACTACCCACCAGAGCCATACTGCTGCCATCCATCCCTTACCATAACTGCCAGCTGTCACACCGCTTCTTTCCACTTAACCCATCACTGAGCTGCACCCCTATACTTAATCACTGCATTCTCTCCACTTCAGACATCTTCACAAAAGCTCTCACCATTTCATAACCAAACTGCTCCACCATCCTCCTACCATCTGTCACCATACTTACAACTCTTCATAGTGCAACATTCCCTTCACAACACAGCAACATATCACAGACATACATACTTCCCCTTTGGTTCATGACCAACCATCAAAGAACATCCTGACATACACCCCCTATCTTATCACATCTGTAATTATGTCCTTTCCAAAGCCACATTCTCAATAAATAGATGCAACATTCATCACACATACATTGCTGCCTTGTCGCCGCCACCCAGTGACATACAAGCTTCCTTGACCAATTACACCATCACTCCCTTTAACATATCCCCACAGTCTCACTAAAACTGACAGTGCTACTTACAAACTAATAGAAGTCAAACCTTCAACACTCCTCCCACTTGCAAGTTATTCAAGACTCTAACACCTTTCGATTTGCAACTCCTTCAACCCAGTTTCAGACATTCATTACTTCAACTTCGACATTCCATACATCGAACAACTCAGTGAGTCACAACAACCTATCAATCACAAATCAATCACCACAACCAAACTTCTACTGTGTTGTAGCCACTACATATCTACATCTCCACCAAAAGACTTCGCTTCCAAACATCAACCCCAAATCCTCGAACTGCCTTCTTCTACCCCTTCCCACTTCTTCATAAACAATCCTTCCAAGCTTCCATCACCACCACTGTCTGACTGCTACCTTTCAACACCATCCATCATCCAGTAATCAAGAATCCATATCACTTCCTACCCACACTCTAACAATTGCTACACAGCAACCACCTTGCTGTCACCCAGCCACCTTGACCAACAAATTCCAGCGACCATCTGTCATCATTTGTCATAACAACATCCCTCTACTGCCTCCTACTTCAGTTCACATCTGCAATTCTACACTGACCAATCGTCGACAATCGAACTCGACCACTGCTTCGCCCTCTTACCCATCACCTCGAATCGAACTCCAACCTGCTACCTTTGACCACAACAACCCGAAACAGCACCGAACTTCCCAAATCGCCAACCGGAACATCGACCACCGCACGACCCAAACCACCCACAGCACAGCCGTGACATCACCACTCCACCTCGACTTGCACACACCACCCGCGGCCTAACCCCAAATCAAGCTTTCTAATCTTCACTTCAGTTTGTAGAAATTTTGAGTTGCGATTTCAACAATCAATTTTTTTTCTTTATTTTTTTTCTTTATTTTTTTCCCTCTTCGTGTTTGCTTGATCTTTTTTTTACTTTTAGTATGAAAGATTGATAGAAGGGTGTGATTGTTGAAAATTAAACTTGACTTTGGGCTAGATTATTGGACTTAATTTGGGCCATAAACAAAGAAGTAAAGCTAAAAGAGAATTCTAGAGAAAGTTAGAAAGAAACATCTAGATAGAATTATCTAGATATATGTTGTCATGGTAGAAGAGGTTCTACAATTGTAATAAAATAACTAGAATCTAGAATTTTCTTGTCTAAAGATATTTTGTATGAAAGTTATAGAAAACTCTAGGGAATAGTTGTATACCGTAGGATCAAACACATCTCCACAGTTCATTTGAGATGTGAATTACTATAAATAGGAGTGGTGTATCTCAGTTGCAAGCAAGCAAAAAATTGAAAGCAAAAGTTTGTAATAAAGTACAACTTTCTCCTTTAAAATCAATCTCTCATTTCACACTTGCTATCCAATTAATCTTCAACTCGAAAATTTTCTAACATTGGTATCAGAGCGAGGTTCTTAGTTAAGAAAATATGGCAAGCGGCATGACACCATTTCAAGTTCCATTGCTAAAGAAGGAGTACTATGATAATTGGAGTATTCGCATGAAGGCGTTGCTCGGTTCACAAGATGTGTGGGATATCATTGAGAATGGGTATATTGAACCCATCGATATCACCACTTTATCCCAAACACAAAAGGATAATTTGAAGGATTCAAGAAAGAAGGATCGTAAGGCTCATACTCTCATTCATCAAGGCTTGGACGAATCTATGTTTGAGAAGGTAGCAAGTGCGCGAAGTAGTAAGGAAGCATGGGAGATTTTGGAGAATACATTCAAAGGCATCGATAAAGTGAAGAAGATAAGACTACAAACTATCCGAGGTGAGTTTGAAGCTTTACATATGAAATCACCCGATTCGATTGATGATTATTTTTCACAAGTTTTGGCATTAGTAAATTAAATGAAAAGATATGGTGAAAAATTGGAGGACTCTAGAGTGGCGAAAAAATTCTACAATCTTTAGATTCAAAATTCGATTACATAGTTGTAGCTATTGAAGAATCTAAAGATCTAGAATCCATGACCGTTGATCAACCCATGGGATCACTTCAAGCCCATGAAGAAAAATTAAAGAAAAGGGTTAAAGAAGAGCCATTGGAGCAAGCTCTTCAAACCAAACTCACCTTAAACGAGAATGAAACATTTAGAAATATAACAAGTCATAGCCAAAGAGGAAGAGGTCGAGGTCAAAGCCGTGGACGAGGTGGTTACAAATTTTTCAATAAAGAGGAGAGAAGCCAAAACGCATAGGCTACAAGAGGTCGAGGAAGAGGAGGGAACGTGAAACAAAATGGATGACCAAGGTATGAAAAAACACAAATTAAGTGTTACAATTGTGATAAATTTGGGCATTTTGCTTCCGAATGTAGATCTACTTCTAATAAAGTTCTAGAGAGATCTAACTTTGCTAAAGAAGAGAAAGAATATTCTACACTACTTTTGGCATAAAAGGGAGATGCATGTGGTGATAACAATACATGGTATTTGGATACAGGTGCTAGCAATCATATGTGTGGAAGAAGGAACATGTTCAGGGAGCTTGACAAATCAGTAAGTGAAACATTTATTTTGGTGATGAATCTAAAATTCCAGTTAAGGGAAAAGAAAAAATATCAGTTTGCTTAAAAAATGAAAAACATGATTTTATCTCTAACGTATATTATGTACCTAATATGAAAAGTAACATTCTAAGCTTGGGGCAACTTTTAGAAAAGGGATACGACATTATATGAAAGATCGTAGCCTTCTCATGAAAGATGCTAAAGGAAATCTGGTTGCTAAAGTAGAAATGTCAAAAAATAGAATGTTTCCACTCCATATTTCAAATAATATTGCCAAATGTTTAGAAGCATTCTATAAGGATTCATCATGGCTTTGGCACTTGAGATTTGGACATCTTAGTTTTGAGGGTTTAAAATTATTAAAGAATAAAAACATGGTGAAAGGTTTACCACGAATCGGTCATATGAATCAACTATGTGAAGGATGCTTATTTGGAAAACAACCAAGGAAAAGTTTTCCAAAAGAATCCAACACAAGGGCTAAAGAACCACTAGAGTTAATTCACACTGATATTTGTGGTCCAATAAAACCGTGCTCACTTGGAAAAAGTAATTACTTTGCTTTGTTTATTGATGATTATAGTAGAAAAACTTGGGCCTATTTCCTTAAACAAAAGTCCGATGTATTTGATGCCTTTAAGAAATTTAAAGCTTTTGTAGAAAATGAAAGTGGTTATAAGATAAAAACCATGAGGTCCGACCGAGGTGGAGAATTTACCTCTAAAGAAATTGAGAAATTTTGTGAAGAAAATGGAATTCACTGTCCCTTAACCGTCCCACATACTCCACAACAAAACGGGGTCGTAGAATGGAAGAATAGATCTCTACTTAATATGGCTCGGAGTATGTTGAAAAGTAAGAGAATTCCAAAAGAATTTTAGGCCGAAGCCGTTGAATGTGCAGTGTACTTAGCTAATCGCTCTCCAACTCGAAGTGTGTGGAACAAAACTCCTGAAGAAGCTTGGTGTGGAAGAAAACCATGTATAACACATTTGAGAGTATTTGGAAGCCTAGCATATGCCCATGTGCCGGATCAAAAGCGTTCCAAATTGGATGATAAAAGTGAAAAATATATATTTATTGGCTATGACTCAAGGTCAAAAGGGTATAAGTTATATAATCCTATAAATGGAAAAGTTGTTGTTAGTCGAGATGTGGAGTTTGATGAAGAAAACACTTGGGATTGGAGCACACAAGAAGATGATTATAATTTCCTTCCCTTTTACGAAGAAAAAGAAAGCAGTGATGTGCAAGAAGAGCCGACTAGTCCAACACCGTCATCTCCATCAAGCACTCATCAAGAAACTCCACAAGAAGAAAGCTCAAGTGAAAGGATGTCGCGCATGAGATCTTTACAAGAACTATATGAGGTAACACCACTTTGTGATAATATTACTTTATTTTGTCTTTTTGCAAATTGTGAGCTAATAGATTATGAAGAAGCAAAACAAGACAAAAGATTGAGGAGTGCTATGGATGAAGAAATCAAAGCTATTGTGAAAAATGATACATGGGAGATGGCTGATTTACCTAAAGGACACAAAGCTATTGGAGTAAAATGGGTATACAAAGTAAAGAAGAACGCTAAAGGAGAAGTTGAAAGGTACAAAGCTAGATTGGTAGCCAAAGGATACAAGCAAAGAGCAGGTATAGATTATGACGAGGTATTTGCTTCTGTTGCCCATTTAGAAACTATAAGATTATTAATTTCTTTAGCGGCTCAAACCAAATGGAAAATATATCAAATGGATGTGAAATCGGCTTTCTTGAATAGTACTATAGAAGAAGAAGTTTATTTGGAGCAGCCACTTGGTTATAAAATTAAAGGACATGAAGATAAAGTTTTAAAATTAAAAAAGGCACTTTATGGTTTGAAACAAGCCCCTATAGCATGAAATACTAGAATTGATAAATATTTTCTAGAAAATAACTTTGTAAAATGCCCCCATGAACATGCTCTTTACATAAAAACAAATCAAAGTGGGGATATCTTAATTGTATGTTTGTATGTGGATGACTTAATCTTTACCGGAAATAATCCAAAAGCATTTGAAGATTTTAAGAAGGAGATGAGTTTAGAGTTTGAGATGATTGATATTGGACTCATGTCATATTATCTTGGTATCCAAGTGATTCAAAGCGAGTACGGCATATTTTTTTCACAAGAAGCATATGCAAAGGAAATAATGAAGAAATTTAAGATGGATGGAAGTAAACCAGTTAATACCCCAATAGAATGTAGAACAAAACTCTCAAAATATACCAAAGAAGAAGATGTGGATCCCACACTATTCAAGAGTTTGGTTGGTAGCTTAAGATACCTCACATGCACAAGACCCGATATACTTTATGGTGTTGGACTCATTAGCCGCTATATGGAAGCTCCTACAACATCACATTTGAAAACTGCAAAAAGGATTCTTCGATACATTAAAGTGACAGCGATTGGGCTGGAGATGTTGATGATCGTAAAAGTACGACTGGATTTGTCTTCTTCATGGGAGATACAGCCTTCACCTGGAGCTCAAGAAAGCAACCAATTGTGATGCTTTCCACTTGTGAAGCTGAGTATGTTGCTGCTTCAACTTGTGTTCGTCATGCTATTTGGCTTCGAGATATATTGATGGAGTTAAATATACCACAACACAATGCAACAGAAATTTACATGGATAATAAGTCAGCTATCGCTCTAGCCAAGAATCCCGTCTTCCATGAACGAAGTTCACACATCGATACACGTTATCACTTTATTCGAGAGCGGATTGCAAAAAAGGAAGTACAAGCAAAGTTTATTAACTCAAAAGAACAAGTAGTAGACATTTTTACAAAGGCATTAAAAAATGAAGACTTTCAAAGACTGCGGAAGATGCTTGGAGTGACAAAGTCAAGTTTATGGGAGGATGTTGAAAATTAAACTTGACTTTGGGCTAGATTATTGGACTTAATTTGGGCCACAAACAAAGAAGTAAAGCTAAAAGAGAATTCTAGAGAAAGTTAGAAAGAAACATCTAGATAGAATTATCTAGATATATGTTGTCATGGTAGAAGAGGTTCTAGAATTGTAATAAAATAACTAGAATCTAGAGTTTTCTTGTCTAAAGATATTTTGTATGAAAGTTATAGAAAACTCTAGAGAATAGTTGTATACCGTAGGATCAAACACATCTCCAACGTTCATTTGAGATGTGAATTACTATAAATAGGAGTGGTGTATCTCAGTTGCAAGCAAGAAAAAAATTGTAAGCAAAAGTTTGTAATAAAATACAACTTTCTCCTTTAAAATCAATCTCTCATTTCACACTTTCTATCCAATTAATCTTCAACTTGAAAATTTTCTAACAGCGATTACGTGTTAGGGCATTAGACTTTCCAATCGGGCCAGGGCTGTTTTTCAATTAAACAAAGAAAAAGAAAACCTTCTTTTAGCCTTTAGTTTCTTTGCATAAAAAGGAAAAAAAATGACCGAGTTTGTTTACTTTTAACTTTTTGTTTAGTGAACTAGGAAAGTGAATTTGGTTTCATTTATGTTAAGTTGATCCTTTGATAAACAAAAAAGAAAAAACTTTTAATTTGTTTGATTTTCGATTTATTTTATTTTCACTTGTTTATTTTGTTTTGATTTGATTTCTTTTTATATATAAAAAACTGTATATATACCCTGTTTTTAATTTTCAAGTTGCAGAAAATAAAAAGGAGTTTCTGCTACAAAACTGCTGCTCTGCTTACCAAATAAATTGCTTGCTTAGAAAAGAACAGCCTTATTCCTTTTTTTGTTTGCATTGTTGGTTGATTGCATTTGCATTTATATACATAAAATAAATTTAAAAAACAACTTTTATTCGTAGTTGCATTGTCAATACACGTTTAATTTTTGTTTTACATTTCATTTTAGAATTGTGATCAGCAATAATGGTTAGACATCAATAACACTTAATTGTATATTGGCAAATTATCTTCTTTGAACAATCTAATTTCTTGGTGTCTAGGCTACGGCAGAGCAATAATCAATTATAAATGTTACAGTAATTCGTAAATATTATACTAAATTGTTTCTTTGAAGGCACTTAAACCTTCGGCTGCATTGCTATGGTGATTTGTGGTGCACCGATAAATCATGTATGTTACCTGGCCGAGAACTATCTAGTTGATTGAAGACAGAGTGTGATTATACAATTTTGGGTAAACTTAGGATAAATCATTTGTAATTAACCATTGCATTCATTTAGTTGCATTAGCTCATGCATACTTAATTCCTTTCCTTTGAAATTTTTCAAAATCAAAAATCCAAAAAGTACAAAAAAATTACTTAGTTTTTTTTAGAAAATCAAAAAAATTTAAATCTTTTCAAAAAAAAAAATTCTTTTCCATTTTAAAAAATAAACTCTATTTATAAATAATTTTTCTTTATAAAAAAACCAAAAACATTCATAAAAATGTCCGAATTTCCATATTCACATAAATTCTACGATAGTTGTGAAAATCAATATAATCCATATAATTTCACACCAAATTTGTATGGATATTTTAACAGTTATGGTTTAAACGATTCATATTTTGAACCACAAATTTTTCAAAATGATGACCAACCTTCAAATCTTGAAAATAACATTTCGTCTTTACTTGAAATCTCTACACAATAAAATCAAATGATAAATGATTTGTGTAATTTTATTTGTGTGATAACTCAAGTCAAAATATTCAAAATAATCAAAATTTGAATTCACTTCAAAATTCAAAGGACTTCGAGCATAACCCATGCCAATTCAATTTCGAACTCCAAAATGAATTTCAAAATCAAAATGAAAATGTGATCCACTTTTCAAATAATTTTGGCAATGGGAATAATCTCGCTACGATGCAATTGAAAATTTTTGTTCTCAACAAATCCAAATCGAAAATTTCCAAGTCAATAATTTTAAGTTGGATTTTGTGAAACAAATGAACGAAATTTACGATGATCACACGGATTCGTTGTTTGAAACATATATGAAACAGCATGAAAAAAAAATCAAATCCCAACGTGTGATGAGTCAAACAATAATCCATTCTTTACCACAATTGACGATTTTCAAATAACAACTTTTGAAACTGAAAATGATGATCTTAATAAAGTTGTTGAAAACACGGTAATTGAGTTGGATTTCAATTCTTTTGAGGGTGTGAAACTCGATTTGAAATTCGATCTTCCTTTTTTCGATTTCGAAAATTTGAATACAACAACTGTGGATTTGGAAAACGATATATGCAATGAAGTTGTTGATAATCCAACAAAGGAAGATGAATTTGATAAACACGAATTCTATGCAATTTTTGAAGATGAGTTGTTAAATTCAAAAAGGGAAGATTTGAATCACCATTTTGATTTTTAAATCAACAATTTTGAAGAAGTTTTCAGTTATGAATTCGAATTTCAATTTGGTGAAAATAAACTTGAATTTCAATCAATCGTTTTATCAACCTCGAAATAACTCATACGATTTTTAATAAAATGACATTTTTTTTGCCAAATCAACATTCAACTCTGAAATCTTTAATGATTTGGTTTTCTATGCTCAAGCTGTGTCTCGCACATTTGACGAAACAAATGAATTGGTCTTTGGAAGACCGGTTCATTACTCTTTAATAACATATTTTTCGATGTCTTGTAAATAATCATCTTTTCATTTTCATTTAAATAAAGGCCATATTTTCATTTTTGTTTTATTTTTTTCTCCTTTCGCTTATGTTGACTGTAGGGACACGGTCAAAATCAAGTGTGGGGGGAGTCCATCGTCATTTTCGATTTTTCATGGTTAATTTATTTTTATTTTCTTTCCAAAATTTAACAAAAAAAAATTTCAAAAACAAAAAAAATTAAACATTTTGATTTATTTTTAAAGAAACACTATAGGATAGATATACTGTTTTGGTTTATTAAATTGAAATTTTTGAAAATTTATTCGTCTTAACAAATATAAAAATGATGTTTGATTACAAATAATGATGGTTTAACTAGTATATAGGAAGATTCATATGTGTAGTTATGAAATATCCTAATTGAAAATCTTTGTTTTTAAAGGTGGTGAATTCAAATAAAAGGATATAACATTTTTTTCTTTGTCTTCTAAGTAAATGGTGCTAAGATGATTTTGCGAAATTCACTCTCTGAAAAAACAAAAATAAATAAATAAAAATATTTCTTGTATATATGTATGTTTTTAATAAACACCTAGTGTCATGTGTTCACTCGCCATGCTCTATACCCTTCTCACGTAAGCTCGAAAGGCAGTGCACAATCGGTACATCTGGCCTTATTTTATTTGAGTTAGACATGTATATATAAAAAAATCTTTTAGTAATAATGCCTAAGACGAAAAGTGTTCACACTTGTGTGTTCACTCACCATGCTCTCTATTTCCCTCACATAAATTTGCAAAACAATGCACGGGTAATATATTTGGCCTCAGCTTATCTAAGTTAGGCATATGTAAATATTGTAAATATCAATAATTTTCAAAAAAAGTAGAGAGAGTAAGCAAATGAAATCAAAACACTATTTTAACTTATTTCATTTGACTTGTTATTGAAAAGAAACGAAAATACCACTTTGATAATCAACTAAGGATCTATTTCATGGTTACACTTTGTATCAACTAAAACAACGAGCTAAAGTATAGTATATTTGCTTTAATAACTTCGTTTTTATTGGAAATTTTGACGAGTAAATTACTTAAATTTCAAGATAATGACCAAAACCTATATTTAACTTATTTGTGTTGGATTAAAACTAAATTCTTTATTTTAAATATTTTCAAAAACTTGTATTCACATCTTTGTAAATAAATCTTGCATTTTGTAAATATTTTCATTCTGCATTTGGATTTTGTGGGTAGTATCCGCTGAAAACCCTCACGAGACAACACTCGTCCTACTGAGGACACCTAGAGGTTTAACGGCTTATTGCATACGCTCAATGCAATCGTGCTCCCTACAAAAACGGATTTATCTTAGTTTTAGTTTATTCGAGAACGAATAAAAAGATAAGTGTGGGGGTATTTGATGTGCATGTAAATGTGCATATTTTTACCACCATATTTAATCTATTTCAATTAAATAAATGATCATATTGCGTATTTTAACTTGTTTAAACCAAAATTCAAATTATTTTAAATCGTCACATATTCATCTTCATTCAGGGACAAAATGGTCATTTTTGTGCATATATTAATTTTCTAAAATTTAATTGAAAATTTCTATGCATTTTGTAGGAATTTAAATTCATATACAAGTAGCTTCATGAAGATATATACATGCACAAGAGTGAATGCAAAGAAATGGAGATGAAAATAGTTCAAAGCCACGACCATGGAGGACCCCACCTACCCACCTTCCTTCATGTACAAATTAGAAGCTAATCCACATGTTAATGGTCATTACACTTTCATACACACTTAATGGATGATTATTAAAGCTAATTGTAGCTTGGCCACCATA
Source organism: Allium cepa (assembly GCA_030765085.1). Lineage (NCBI taxonomy): Eukaryota > Viridiplantae > Streptophyta > Magnoliopsida > Asparagales > Amaryllidaceae > Allium > Allium cepa. The sequence goes on from CM060938.1 coordinate 226,556,365, forward strand.
TTAGCTCAAGAGCAATTTGGGCATTCCCCAAAAATATGAATTAGGGTTTCATACATGTATAAATACTCATATATCTTCATGTAACCCCCCTCCTCTCTTCCTCTTAGTTAGTTCTAGGCCTAAAACAAAACACAAGCTCTCTTTCTCTTTTTATGGCTACTTCGCCATATTTCTTGTCATGTAATTTTCCTTTCTTTTATGCAATGTTAATTAATATTCTCTCTTATTTACATGCTCTATTTCTTTCTTGTTAGTAGTTAGTTTATTTTTCATGCAAGTAGATCAGTGTTTACATCTTTTTACTTAGCTTTTCTTTTCATTTTGCTCTCTTCTTCCTCTTCTTTTAGTTTCATGTTGCACGCTACTTGTGTTGATAGGATAACACAAATGAGAGGTTAATCCCTTCAATTTAGGGGTAATGCAGCCTAATCATGTAGCTTCAACATTTTGATAATTATTGCTCTCTTTCGTGCTTAAATGAATGTTGATGTGATTTATTGTTTCATGTTAAATTTGATTGTCTATGTTGTTCATAACAAACAGGCTATGTTTTAACAATCGTAAATATAAATTGTCTCTTCATCTAAATATGATCATGACAAAGAAGTGAAAGTTGAAATTGAAATTTGATGGTCTACATTTCTTATTAATAGTTAATAGACCATACTTAAAATAAATTTTTCTTTCAACTTGTTGTTATTTTTCATAAGAGTTGAAAAGTAGTTTAAAGGTGTGTTATAGTTTGATGGCTTATGTTGAGCTAATTAATAGCACAAATAGGGTATACTTATGATAAGCACATCAATTAAACTTACTAATGACTAAAAAAGAGAGATAATAATTTCATGTTTTGTTAAAATATATGATTCAGAGAGTGAATTTATCTCATATTTTCTCACTTTCTTTTTGACAATTTTCTACATTTTTAGCATCGCATTCTTAAAATTCTTGGTTTAATTTGATTGAATGGAAATTTAAAATCTACAATTCCCCACGGATCGACCCGTACTCACTACGTACTAAGATAGTACGTCGTGTGCTTGCGGTAAAAAATTTATTACAAATTTTTCGACGGTTTTCTAATCCAATAGAAATTTCGTCGTTAAATAAGTTTTTGGTGCCGTTGCCGTGGAATTTTTTTTGATTTAATTTTCTATTCTTCGGATTATTTTTGTGTGATTTTATTGTGTGTTTGTGTTTGTTTTATGTGTATTGCATTTAAAAAAAATTGTTGTGTGTTCGTTTGTGATTTTTATTTTCAATTTTTTTGTGTGTGCTTGTTGTTTGTCTAGTTTCATTAGCATTTGCATATATATATAAAAACATACAATTTCAAAACAAAAGCAAAAAAAAAAAAAATTTCCTTTTTGATTTTCACTTACAATTTTTATTACAAGTTTTTGTTTCCATTTCACTGTTCTCTGTTTACAATTTTTATCAGCAATACTGTGCACATATACACAGTGCAACCTGTGCACTGTCTTCATATTGTTGCTGATCTTCCCCTGCCCACAACTCTTACAACCACCTGTCAATTCTTCCCTTCACTCTACCCTGCCCTGTCACAAACAGTCACTTCCCATTCAACCTCACCTCTGTGCACACAACAAACTGTGCACGGGACTTCCTCACAAAACATCAGAGTGATACCACCACCCACCAGAGCCACACTACTGCCTCCATCTCCTCACCATAACTGCCAGCAGTCACACCACTTCTTTCCACTTAACCCATCACTGAACTACACCCCTATACTTAATCACTGCATGCTCTCCACTTCAGACATCTTCACAAAAGCTCTCACCATTTCATAACCAAACTGTTCCACCATCTTCCTACCATTTGTCACCATACTTACAACTCTTCATAGTGCAACATTCCCTTCACAACACAACATATCACAGACACACATGCTTTCTCTTTGGTTCACGACCAACCATCAAAGAACATCCTGACATACACCCCCTACCTTATCACATCTGTAATTCTGCCCTTGCCAAAGCCACATTCTCAATAAATAGATACAACATTCATCACATATACATTGCTGCCTTGCCGCCGCCACCACCCAATGACATACAAGCTTCCCTGACCAATTACACAGTTACTTCCTTTAACATTCTCCCGCAGCCTCACCAAAACTGACAGTGCTACTTACAAACTGATAGCAGTCACCCCTTCAACACTCATCCCACTTGCAAGTTATTCAACACTTAACACCTTCCAATTTGCAACTCCTTCGACCCAGTTTCAGACATTCATTACTTCAACTTCAACATTCCAGACATCGAACAACTCAGTGAGTCACAACAACCTATCAATCACAAATCAATCACCACAACCAAACTTCTACTGTGTTGTAGCTACTACATATCTACATCTCCACCAAAAGACATCGCTTCCAAACATCAACCCCAAATCCTCGAACTGCCTTCTTCTACCCCTTCCCACTTCTTCATAAACAATCCTTCCAAGCTTCCATCACCACCACTGTCTGACTGCTGCCTTTCAACACCGTCCATCATCCAGTAATCAAGAATCCATATCACCATATCACTTCCTACCCACACTCTAACAATTGCTACACAGCAACCACCTTGCTGTCACCCAGCCACCTTGACCACCAAATTCCAGCGACCATCTGTCATCATCTGTCATAACAACATCCCTCTACTGCCTCCCACTGCAGTTCACATCTACAATTCTACACTGACCAACCGTCGACAATCGAACTCGACCACTGCTTCGCCCTCTCACCTATCACCTCGAATCGAACTTCAACCTGCTACCTTTGACCACAACAACCCGAAAGAGCACCGAACTTCCCAAATCGCCAACCAGAACATCGACCACCGCGCGACCCAAACCACCCGCAGCACAGCCGTGACATCACCACTCCACCTCGACTTGCAACCACCAACCGCGGCCCAACCCCAAATCGAGCTTTCTAATCTTCACTTCAGTTTGTAGAAATTTTGAGTTGCGATTTCAACAATCAATTTTCTTTCTTTTCTTTTTTTTCTTTATGTTTTTTTCCCTCTTCGTGTTTGCTTGATCTTTTTTTTTTTTAACTTTCAGCATGAAAGAGTGATAGAAGGGTGCGATTACGTGTTAGGGTATTAGACTTTCCAATTGGGCCAGGGATGGTTTTCAATTAAACAAAAAAAAACCTTTCTTTTAGCCTTTAGTTTCTTTGCATAAAAAGGAAAAAAATGACCGAGTTTGTTTACTTTTAACTTTTTGTTTAGTGAACTAGGAAAATGAATTTGGTTTCGTTTATGTTAAGTTGATCCTTTGATTAACAAAAAAGAACAAAAACTTTCAATTTGTTTGATTTTCGATTTGTTTTATTTTCACTTGTTTATTTTGATTTGATTTCTTTTTATATATATAAAACTGTATATATACCTTTTTTTTTATTTTCAAGTTGCAGAAAATAAAAAGGTGTTGCTTCTACGAAACTGCTGCTCTACTTGCCAAATAAATTGCTTACTTAAAAAAGAAATTTGCAGCCTTATTCCTTTTTTTGTTTGCATTGTTGGTTGCTTGCATTTGCATTTATATACATAAAACAAATTTTAAAAAAAACTTTTATTCGTAGTTGCATTGTCAATACACGTTTAATTTTTATTTTACATTTCATTTTAGAATTGTGATTAGCAATAATGGTTAGACATCAATAACACTTAATTGTATATTGGAAAATTGTCTTCTTTGAACAATTTAATTTCTTGGTGTCTAGGCTACGACAGAGCAATAATCAGTTATAAATATTACAGTAATTCGTAAATGTTATACTGAACTGTTTCTCTGAATTCACTTAAACCTTCGGCTGCATTACTACGATGATTTGTGGTGCACCGATAAATCATGTCTGTTACCTGGGCGAGAACTATCTTGTTGATTGAAGACAGAGTGTGATTATACAATTTTGGGTTAACTTAGGATAAATCATTTGTAATTAACCGTTGCATTCATTTAGTTGCATTATCTCATGCATACTTAATTCCTTTCCTTTGAAATTTTTCAAAATCAAAAATCCAAAAAGTCCAAAAAAATTACTTAGTTTTTTTTAGAAAATCAAAAAAATTATAAATCTTTTCAAAAACAAAATTTTCTGTTCCATTTTAAAAAATAAACTCTATTTGTAAATAATTTTTCTTTATAAAAAAACCAAAAACATTCATGAAAATGTCCGAATTTTCATATTCACATGAATTCTACGATAGTTGTGAAAATCAATATAATCCATATAATTTCACATCAAATTTGTATGGATATTTTAACAATAATTATGGTTTAAACGATTCATATTTTGAACCACAAAATTTTCAAAATGATGACCAACCTTCAAATCTTGAAAATAACATTTCGTCTTTACTTGAAATCTCTAAACAACAAAATCAAATGATAAATGATTTGTGTAATTCTTATTTGTGAAACAACAAAATCAAATGATAAATGATTTGTGTAATTCTTATTTGTGTGATAACTCAAGTCAAAATCTTCAAAATAATCAAAATTTGAATTCACTTCAAAATTCAAAGGACTTCGAGTATAACCCATGCCAATTCGATTTCGAACTCCAAAATGAATTTCAAAATCAAAATGAAAATGTGATCCACTTTTCAAATAATTTTAGTAATGGGAATAATCTCGACTACGATGCAATTGAAAATTTTTGTTCTCAACAAATCCAAATCGAAAATTCCCAAGTCAATAATTTTAAGTTGGATTTTGTGAAACAAATGAACGAAATTTATGATGATCACACGGATTCTTTGTTTGAAACATATATGAAACAGCGTGAAAAACAAAATCAAATCCCAATGTGTGATGAGTCAAGTAATAATCCATCCTTTACCAAAATTGACGATTTTCAAATAACAACTTTTGAAACTGAAAATGATGATCTTAATGAAGTTGTTGAAAACATGGTAATTGAGTTGGATTTCAATTCTTTTGAGGGTGTAAAACTTGATTTAAAATTCGATCTTCCTTTTTTCGATTTCGAAAATTTGAATACAACAACTTTGGATTTGGAAAACGATATACGCAATGAAGTTGTTGATAATCCAACAAAGGAAGACGATTTTGATAAACACGAATTCTATGCAATTTTTGAAGATGAGTTATTAAATTCCAAAAGGGAAGATTTAAATCACCATTTTGATTTTGAAATAAACAATTATGAAGAAGTCTTCAATTATGAATTTCAATTTCAATTTGGTGAAAATAAAATTAAATTTCAATCAATCGTTTTATCAACCCCGAAAATCATCGAAAAGGAAACAACTCATACAATTTTTAATAAAATGACATTTGTTTTTCCAAATCAACATTCAACTCTGAAATCTTTTATGATTTGGTTTTCTATGCTCAAGCTGTGCCTCGCACATTTGATGAAACAAATGGATCGGTCTTTGGAAGATCGGTTCATTTACTCTTTAACAGCATATTTTCTGATGTCTTGTAAATAATCATCTTTTCATTTTCATTTAAATAAAGGCCATATTTTCATTTTTTTTTTATTTTTTTCTCCTTTCACTTGTGTTGACTGTAGGGACACGGTCAAAATCAAGTGTGGGGGGAGACCATCGTCATTTTCGATTTTTCATGGTTTATTTGTTTTTATTTTCTTTCCAGAATTTAAAAAAAAATCAAAAAAAAAATTAAGCATTTTGATTTATTTTTAAAGAAACACTATAGGAAAAATATACTGTTTTGGTTTACTAAATTGAAATTTTTGAAAAAAAAATTCGTCTTAACAAAAATAAAAATAAAGTTTGATTACAAATAATGATGGTTTAACTAGTATATAGGAAGATTCATATGTGTAATTATGAAATACCCTAATTGAAAATCTTTGTTTTAAAAAGTGGTGAATTCAAATAAAAGGATATAACATTTTTTTCTTATGGATATTTCAAATAAAATTTAATTTCACACTAAATTCCTATGGATATTTTAATAACAACTATTGTTTAAATGTTCCAAATTTTGAACCACAAAATTTTCAAAATGATGACCAACCTTCAAATCTTGAAAATAACATTTCGTCTTTACTTGAAATCTCTACACAACAAAATCAAATGATAAATGATTTATGTAATTCTTATTTGTGTGACAACTCAAGTCAAAATCTTCAAAATAATCAAAATTTGAATTCACTTCAAAATTCAAAGGACTTCGAGTATAACCCAAGCCAATTCAATTTCGAATTCCAAAATGAATTTCAAAATTAAAACGAAAATGTGATCCACTTTTCAAATAATTTTGGCAATGGGAATAATCTCGACTACGACACGATTGAAAATTTTTGTTCTCAACAAATCGAAATCGAAAATTCCCAAATCAATAATTTTAAGTTGGATTTTGTTGAACAAATAAACGAAATTTACGATGATCACACGGATTCATTGTTTCAAACATATATGAAACAACATGAAAAACAAAATCAAATTCCAACGAGTGACGAGTCAAATAATAATCCATCTTTTACCACAGTTGTGATTTTCAAATAATAACTTTTGAAACTAAAAATGATGATCTTAATGAAGTTGCTGAAAACATGGTAATTGAGTTGGATTTCAATTCTTTTGAGGGTGTAAAATCGATTTGAAATACGATCTTCCTTTTTCCGATTTCGAAAATTTGAATACAACAACTTTGGATTTTGAAAACGATATACGCAATGAAGTTGTTGATAATCCAACAAAGGAAGACGAATTTGATGAACACGATTCTATGCACTTTTTGAAGATCAATTGTTAAATTCCAAAGTGGAAGATTTAAATCACCATTTTGATTTTGAAATCAACAATTTTGAAGAAGTTTTCAATGATGAATTTGAATTTCAATTTGGTGAAAATAAACATAACCTTCAATCAATCGTTTTATCAACCCCGAAAATCATCGAAAAGGAAACAACTCATATGATTTTTAATAAAACGACATTCGTTTTTCCAAACCAACTGTGACGACCTGGAATTTTTGAGCATTTGAAATCGGATTATTTAATTGATTTTAAATATTTAAAAGTTAATTTCTTTACTTCAGTTCAAATATCACTATTTATTTGATAATTTAATTATTAAATTAATTAATTTGAAGTTGGGTAAAATGTTGAATCTGTAGTTTGGTTTTTAATATATATGTATGTATATTGATTATATTATATACATCAGCTTGCTGTTTAAATGAACAGTGGAAATTAGTCTATATATCTGATTTAGAAAATATAAGAATTTATATGAATTAGTTTTTAAATCTATATAGAATTTTTATTTAATAATATATATGCAGTAAAGGGAAATGTTAAAATAGAAATTTTCTTATAGCCTTTGGAAATATAAGGGTTTGTATAAAAACTTAATTTTTAATCAATATAGATTATTTTTGTAAGTATAAGTGTTTTCAAGAAAGAAAGAAAAAAATCTGTATATACACATATTAAACTACTATTAAATTTTAGAATATGTTTTATAGTGATTAGCTTGTTTAAATAAGTTATTTAATTTATATTAGTCCCTAAAAATAATTTATTAGAGGAAGTTTACTGTAACAAAACTATAGTTTTGCTATTTACTGAAGAAAACATATTTTCATATATAATATAAGGGTACATACATATTTTAATACAGAAAATAAGTATATATGAATATATATATATATATATATATATATATATATATAGAATTTTGGAAAAATATATAAGGGTTTATATGAAAGTTAGTTAAGTAAATCTACTAAATGAATTAATTGTTTGATTAGATCGAATATTAATAAAACATCTAATGATTATACAAGGTCTAAAAAATCATGGAAAACAAGTCAAGATGGAATGGATTGCAAATCAATAACAAAGGTTAGTTGATCTGACTCATCTGGTAATAGTTTAAATTTTAAATGATTAAATTTAAATAATTGTTGAATGGTTGAATTGATTTGATGTGTTATATTATAGTATATAATATATCTTGGAATGATTGATTTCCCGCATTGTATAGCGGATGAGACCATATGCGACGCATAATAGCGGATGATATTATATTAATCCCATATACCATGATATTCCACCTCGAAGTCGAATTGGTATTGTGCTAACATCTGTGGATGCAGGGAAACAGGTTGGAGGGATCCAACTGGATTCCTCAAAAATTTATTTAGATCGTTTAATATTCTCTGTTGTGAATATTGGATATTCTATGATGAATTTTATTGATAATTGGAATATTGAATGCTATGCTTTACTTGAATATATTTCGATACACTGAGTTATCAAAATATATAGGATTGGATTTTTGAAAATAAAAGGAAGGGAATTTTTAAGTGAGATAATTATAGAGAATTTAAATAAATTAAGAATGAATTGGGAAAAAATAAATGTGATTTTAAAATTCTAATAAATAAATTCCGTATATAAAAAAAGGAATTTTTAATAAACAGGAAGATGATGAATTTTAAACTTCAGTGTTATTATTTAAAAGAATAAAGCATTTATTTTAAATTTAAGATTTAAATTATTAAAAGAATAAAGAAGAAATTTGGAACGTCTAAAATTGGTATGTTACAGTTAAAAGATTTAAAATCAAAATGAAAGAAAAATAATAATAAAGTTTATAATTAGTGGATTTTGAAATGAATTGAGTAAGTAAAGGAATTTATTTTAAATGGAGTAAATTGAAAATCAATTTGGAAATTGATTTTAATATTTGAAATTGAAAATTTAAAGGAGAATGTGACTATGAAGTTTATAAACCGTGTTTATAAAAGTAAAGCAATATATCGGTGGATATTCGAAAGAATAAATTCACGGTGGAAATTTATTAAAGGAATGAGAAATTTTTTTTAATAATAAATAGTGATTTATTTTTAAAGATAGAAAGAGAAGAGTATTTCCCTGGTTAGCCAAGTACATTTTCAAAGTAAAACTTTTAAATATAAGTTAAAGGTTTTAATGTTGTTTTTTAAAAGTATGTTAGGAAATTTATTATTTCTAAATGTTTAAATTCCAGAATAAGTATTTTCTTTAGTCTATTTATAGCAGTAATTATTTAGAGGTGGCTTGGTATTTTGGTTTTAAAAAGTTAGAAATTCAGTTTTATATTGCATAAAGTAGGTTTAGTTTAAATATTCTTAAAGTATATATTTTAATAAGTATTAAAGTAATTTTTAATTTAAATGTTTAAGATATATTTTATAATAAAATGTTTTTAAATTATTTTTAAAATCTAAAGTGTTGTACTTGGTGATTTCAGTAGAAATAGAAAATATTTGGGAAATTTATTCTGAAAAAAAGAGATGGTTTGAAAACTGTTTCAAAAGGATTGAAAATGGAATTTTATCTTGCAAAGATATTTTGAGGTTAATAAATAATTTGGAGAAATTATTTATTGTTTGATGGCTGTTGTGAATGTTAATTGATAGTTAAATAACCGACTATCAATATTGGCCAATGCACTGATCGTTTTGAAGAAACCGGGATCGAGATTAATTTCTCGAAAACCACTTCGATCTGGTTTGTACGTTTTCGCGGAAAAACGAGTTAGGAGTCGAAGATGGAGCAGTGAAGTGCAAGGGCTAGTCGCTACTAATCCCTAGGGTTTTCAAAATGGATGTAATAAGAATAGTGCCTTCGGTTCCATTCGAACCCGGGACGGACTTGTATGGATGAATATTTTTGGAACATCGTCAGGTGGACGATGGGCATTCTAAGGGATATGTTCTAAAAAGGTAACGCTTAGCCTCAAGCCTCATCAACCGGAAATGACTGAAAATCAGGGGTTATGCAGCAAGGCTAGGTGGGTAGCACCCATTTCAGGGTGAGGTCATCCCTGTCTAGATGTCTCTTTTATTTCGGCTTAGTGGTGCAGTTGTTGATCACAACCGTGGGGTGATCTTACTCGAGATTATCCAGTAAGGGGTAGTCCCGGTCTTGTGTTGCAGGGGATTGAGAGTAATCCTCGGTACAGTGATCTAGGCCACATACTGTGACAGGTGGTACCCCAATGCCTAGTCATTAGTTGGAAATCCATTCTCCCTACGCGCCTTTTACGAGTTTTGGTTGTAATACCCACTCTGTAGCTAGTAGCTGGAATTTATAATGTAATAATTTCAGCTATTTTAATAAGTATTTGTATATAGACCCTATTATAATATCAGAGGATTTTAATCAAAAAAATGTTTTAGCTATCGTAAGGTAAAAACCCGACACATTTATTTGTGGCGTGGTCTTACGAGATGCTTTTGTTTTCAAAAGGATTTTTGAAACTTTAATAATCAATTTGAGTGTGATTTCTCACGCTGGTATTCCAGACTGACTCGGGTGTTATTTAACAGTAATGCTAGGGTCAGACTGAGTATTATAGAATACAAGATATGATGCTGTGGAGCTCAGGAGACGAGCTGGATGGCGATACATACTTCCATACTTGCTATTATTATTCCGCTATGTATTCAGTTTTGAGGACAGATTTATATGATTGTCCAGTTGTATGTTATTGATGTTGTTGAACTCTGATGATGCATTCTGTTGATGTATGTATAAAACATATACAGTCTTTCTTTTGTGTAAAGATCAACTATTATCTATTATATTTTATTCCACTGCGATGGTTAGATTCTGATGTTGTTCTCTATTTTCTTCTTCTACCTCTTCTTCTTTAACCCAAATGGTTCGTATTTCTATACATCTTGAGTTGATTGATGGAGAATAGTATCGACTTTAAGGGGTACGGATTTGCGGGTCGTTACACCAACATTCAACTCTGAAATCTTATATGATTTGGTTTTCTACGCTTAAGCTGTGTTTTGCACATTTGACGAGACAAATGAATCCGTCTTTGGAAGACCGGTTCATTTACTCTTTAACAGCATATTTTTTGATGTCTTGTAAATAATCGTCTTTTCATTTTCATTTAAATAAAGGTCATATTTTCATTTTTGTTTTATTTTTTCCTCCTTTCACTTGGTTTGACCGTGGGGATACAGTCAAAATCATGTATGGGGGAAGACTCATCATCATTTTCGATTTTTCATGGTTTATTTATTTTTATTTTCTTTCCAAAATTTAAAAACAAAATTTCAAAAAAATTTAAGCATTTTGATTTATTTTTAAAGAAACACTATAGGATAAATATATAGTCTTGGTTTATTAAATTGAAAATTTTGAAAATTTATTCGTCTTAACAAAAATAAAAATGAAGTTTGATTACAGATAATGATGGTTTAACTAGTATATAGGAAGATCCATGCATGTAATTATGAAATATCCTAATTGAAAATCTTTGTTTTAAAAAGTGGTGAATTCAAATAAAAGGATATAACATTTTTTCTTTGTCTTCAAAGTCAAATGGTGCTAAGATGATTTTGCGAAACTCGCCCTCTAAAAAAACCGAAAAAATAAAAATAAAAATATTTTTTGTATATATGTATTTTTTAATAAACAACTAGAGTCATGTGTTCACACTCATGTGTTCGCTCGCCATGTCTATACCCTTCTTACGTAAGCCCGAAAGGCAGTGCACGATCGGTATATCTGACCTCAGTTTATCCATGTTAGGTGTGTGTATATAAAAAAAATCTTTTAGTAATAACGCCTACAGTCGATAAGTGTTCACACTTGTGTGTTCACCCGTCACGCTCTGTATTCCCCTCATATAAGTCTACAAGGCAGTGCAGGGGTAATATATATGGCCCAGTTTATCTGAGTTAGGCATTTGTAAATATTGTAAATATCAATAAATTTTCAAAAAAAATAGAGAGTGTGAGCAAATGAAATCCAAATACTATTTTAACTTTGACTTATTATCGAAAAGAAATGAAAATACCACTTTGATAATCAACTAGAGATCTATTTCGTAGTTACACTTTGTTATCAACCGAAACAACGAGTTAAACTATTGTATATTTGCTTTAATACCTTCGTTTTTATTGTAAATTTTGACGAATAAATGACTTAAGTTTCAAGATAATTACCAAAACCTATATTTAACTTATTTTTGTCGATTTAAACGTAAATCCTACGTTATAAATATTTTCAAAAACTTGCATTCACATCTTTGTAAATAAATCTTGCATTTTGTAAGTATTTTTATTCTGCATTTGAATTTTATGGGTAGTATCCGCTGAAAACCCTCACGAGACAACACTCGTCCTACTGGGGACACCCATAGGTTTAACGGCTTGTTGCATACGCTCAATGCAATCGTGCTCCTTACGAAAACGGATTTATCTTAGTTTTGGTTTATTCGAGCAGGAATAAAAAGATAAGTGTGGGTGTATTTGATGTGCACGTAAATGTGCATATTTTTACCACTATATTTAATCTATTTCAATTAAATAAATGATCATATTGGGTATTTTAACTTGTTTAAACCAAAATTCAAATTATTTCAAATCGTCACATATTCATCTTCACCCAGGTTTTCATATATGTATAAATACCCCATATATCTTCATGTAACCCCCTCCCCCCTCTTCCTCTTAGTTAGTTTTAGGCCTAAAACAAAACATAAGCTCTCTTTCTCTTTTTATGGCTACTTAGTCATATTTCTTATCATGTAATTTTCCTTTCTTTTATGCAACGTTAATTAATATTCTCTCTTATTTACATGCTTTATTTCTTTTTTGTTAGTAGTTAGTTTATTTTTCATGCAAGTAGATTAGTGTTTACATCTTTTTATTTAGCTTTTCTTTTTATTTTGCTCTCTTCTTCCTCTTCTTTTAGTTTCATGTTGCGTGCTACTTGTGTTGATATGATAACACAAATGAGAGGCTAATCCCTTCAATTTAGGGGTAATGAAGTCTCTAGTCATGTAGCTTCAACATTTTGATAATTATTGCTCTCTTATGTGCTTAAATGAATGTTGATGTGATTTATTGTTTCATGCAGAATTTGATAGTTTATGTTGTTCATAACAAATAGGCTATGCTTAAACAATCGCAAACAAAAATTGCCTCTTCATCTAAATATGATTATAGCAAAGAAGTGAATGTTGAAATTGAAATTTGATGGCCTATATTTCTAATTAATAGTTAATAAACCATACTTAAAATAAATTTTTCTTTCAACTCGTTGTCAATTTTCATTAAAGTTGAAAAGTAGTTTAAATGGTGTGTTATAGTTTAATGACTTATGTTGAGCTAACTAGTAGCACAAATATGTCATGTTTATGATAAGCACATTAATTAATCTTACTAATGACTAAAAAAAAAGATAACTATTTCATGTTTTGTTGAAATATATGATATAGAGAGTGGATTTATCTCTAAATTGTCATTTATTCTCATATTTTTCCCACTTTCATTTTGACATTTTTCTATATTTTTAGCTTCACTCTTAAAATTCTTGGTTTAATTTGATTGAATAGAAATTTAAAATCTACAATTCCCTACGGATCAACCTGTATTTATTACATACGACGATAGTATGCCATGCGCTTGTGGTAAAACTTTTATTCCAAATTTTTCGACGGTTTTCTAATCCAATAGAAATTTCGTCGTTAAACAAGTTTTTGGCGCCGTTGCCGGGAATTTGTTTAGATTTAAATTTCTATTCTTCGGATTGTTTTTGTGTATTTTTATTGTGTGTTTGTTTTGTGCGTGTATTGCATTTAAAAAAAAAATATTGTCGTATGTTTGTTTATGATTTTTATTTTCAATTTTTTTTGTGCTTGTTGTTTGTCTGGTTTCATTGGCATTTGCATATATATAAAAAAACATACAATTTCAAAACAAAAGAAAAAAATATTTTATTTCCTTTTTGATTTTCACTTATAATTTTTATTACAAGTTTTTGTTTCCATATCACTATTCTATGTATACAAATTTTATCAGCAATACGATGCACATATACACAGTGCAACCTATGCACTGTCTTCATATTGCTCCTGATCTTCCCCTGCCCACAACTCTTACAACTGCCTGTCAATTCTTCCCTTCACTCTACCCTACCCTATAACAAACAGTCATTACCCATTCAACCTCACCTCTGTGCACACAACAAACTGTGTACAGCACTTCCTCACAAAACATCACAGTGACACCACCACCCACTAGAGCCACACTGCTGCCATCCATCTCCTCACCATTACTGCTAGCAGTGAAACTACTTCTTTCCACTTAACCCATCACTGAACTGCACCTCTATACTTAATCACTACATTCTCTCCACTTCAGACATCTTGCCAAAAGCTCTTGCCATTTCATAACCAAACTGCTCCACCATCCTTCTACCATCTGTCACCACACTTACAACTCTTCAAAGTGCAGCATTCTCTTCGCAACACAACAACATATCACAGACATACATACTTCCTTTCTAGGTTCACGACCAACCATCAAAGAACATCCTGACATACACCCCCTACCTTATCACATCCGTAATTCTTCCCTTGCCAAAGCCACATTCTCAATAAATAGATACAACATTCATCACATGGACATTACTGCCTTCCGCCACCACCCAGTGACATACAAGCTTCCATGACCAATTACACCATCACTTCCTTTAACACTCCCCCGCAGCCTCACCAAAACTGACAGTGCTACTTACAAACTAATAGCAGTCACCCCTTCAACACTCCTTCCACTTGCAAGTCATTCAACACTTTAACACCTTCCAATTTGCAACTCCTTCAACCCAGTTTCAGACATTCATTACTTCAACTTCAACATTCCAGACATCAAACAACTCAGTGCGTCACAACAACCTATCAATCACAAATCAATCACCATAACCAAACTTCTAATATGTTGCAGCCACTACATATCTACATCTCCACCAAAAGACATCGCTTCCAAACATCAACCCCAAATCCTCGAAGTGCCTTCTTCTATCCCTTCCCACTTCTTCACAAACAATCCTTCCAAGCTTCCATCACCACCATTATCTGACTGCTGCCTTTCAACACCCTCCATCACCCAGTAATTGAGAATCCATATCACCATATCACTTCCTACCCACACTCTAACAACTGCTACACAGCAACCACCTTCCTGTCACCCAGCCACCTTGACCATCAAATTCCAGCGACCATCTGTCATCATCTGTCATAGCAACATCCCTCTACTGCCTCCCCATGAAGCTTCCAATGCACTACAACCACTTCAGTTCACATCTGCAATTCCACACTGACCAACCGTCGACAATCAAACTCGACCACTGCTTCGCCCTCTCACCCACCACCTCGAATCGAACTCCAACCTGCTACCTTCGACCACAACAACCCAAAACAGCACCGAACTTTCCAAATCGCCAACCAGAACATCGACCACCGCGCGACCCAAACCACCCACAACACAATCGTGACATCACTACTCCACCTCGACTTGCACCCACCAGCCATGGCCTAACCCCAAACCGAGCTTTCTAATCTGCACTTCAGTTTGTAGAAATTTCGAGTTGTAATTTCAACAATCAATTTTTTCCTTTTTTCTTTATTTTTATCCCTCTTCGCGTTTTCCTGATTTTTTTTTTTTTTTGTACTTTGGACATGAAAGAGTGATAGAAGGGTGCGATTACGAGTTAGGGCATCGGACTTTCCAATTAGGCCAGGGCTGGTTTTCAATTAAATAAAAAAATAAAACTTTCTTTTAGCCTTTAGTTTCTTTGCATAAAAAAGAAACTTTTGGAGCTTGAAGCTTTGGCAGAAGATATATCTTTTATCTATTCAGCTTTCATTTATTTCAGTTATTTCAAGTTGTTTATGTTCAGACTTGTCATTTGCTTTTGTATTAGATATTTTTATGCATTTGGGATTTATGTTGTATTTTTGCTTTAGACTATGATGTTTCTGTAGTAGCTTCATGGATTACTATTTATCTATTCTGTTGCATATTATTGTATTACTCTATGTCTGTGATTCTGTGATTGATTTATTTACTGTATATACTAAGTTTTGCCAAATATAAATTAACAATCTATTGTTTCGAGCAATTCAAGTCTGACATGTGTGGATTATTGTCGATTTGAATGGTTCGAAATAGTAGGTCGTTACACCAATCATTGAAAAAGCCCACCAAATCTAACCACCATCGACTTCGAACATTGCCGCCTTCTCCTCCCTCGATGCCCCTGCAAAGCCCAAGTCGCATGTCCCCTCTTCCTAATGATCGTCAAGGCTCTGTTGGTATGATTTATTGTTTTGATTCAATTTCTATGCAATGCGATAATTTGATTAACTTCGTATATGATATAGATTTGTTGGTTTAGATTCATTGGCATATGATCGTTGACATAGGTTTATTGTTATGATAATTCGTATGTGACCGAGATATCATTGGTATTGTTATGTAATTGCTAAATAAAGTCATCATTACTTATATGGTATCATTATTGAAATCAATGGATGTTTAATTTGGCCCTGTCTTACAAGTATCGTATATGATCATTATATAGATATTCATTTTTTAAATAAAACAAAAATTAATGTTCAAATGATACATTATTTTTCAAATTTGTCTTGGTATTGGACAAGTTATAAACGCAGTGGTATTATGTTTCGTAAATAAATATTTCAAATCGGACGGTTAATGAAATTTCGATAACAAGATCTTATTGTTTCCCATATATGCTCTTTTGCGTATGAATCGAGGAATAAGGGGAAGTGCTACCTAAATTTTGCATAACGACCTGACTTTTTCGACTCTCGAATGTCGACACTAGTATATCCACAGTATTGGTGTGTCAAGCACCCAAGTGTTGGAAAGACAAAAAGTTGGGGTAAAATAAAAGAAAAGGAATAGAACCAGAAAAGAACATAATATTGGAATCTCACAATGGAACAGTAATATATAATATCAATGGAACAATAAAAAGAGTTGCTTTGAATATAGAAATATGATAGTACTAAAAACTAAGTACTATCATCAGCTTGGACAGTTATAACTGTCTGTCCTCACAATGCTGATATATACAATACAGAAATGCAAAGAAAATAATAAGACTATGGAAGGTGATCATCCATCTTCTCTCTATAAGCTCTAAAGCACCCTAGCTAAATCTGAAAACATACATAGGCTGACCAGAGCATTATAAGAAAATAATATCTGGATCATTTTGGTAAACCAACATGAGAAAACTTATGAAACGTGAAACATGTAATAGTAACCATTGAGACCATACGGATTCCCGTAACGATTTTCCCCTCAAAGAAAACAACCATTCATTAAGTTTAACAAATAGTGATACGATAGATAATGTCTAGGGTGTAGCACATAAACCTCATCAAATAGCTGTGACGCTTACATTGGTCACACGATAACATATTTATGGTACAATCAAAATCGACAAGGCACATTCGCATTTGGATTTCCATTGGAGACATCTCTAGATAAGCTAAGGCTGGCCACCTGACAAAGGTCGAAAGTACCTTCGAGCACCGTATATCTCTAGATAAAATACACCGTTAAGGTATACACAACTAGCTTGAAAGGGAGTGCAGATTAAGGATCTTAAGGCTAACTTAACATTAGAGGGCAGTTGAATAGTGTTTAATGGATTCTAAGACTTATATGGACTAATTTAAAATTATAACACAAAAAATGCAGATCTTAATCACAGAACAATCACAGAATCAAACACAAATGCAGAAAGTAAATAAAAACAGAAAAGGGAAAGAACACACCGGATTTTATACTGGTTCATAGTTATCCTACATCCAGTCCTGTATCAAGGCAAACCACCTCATACAGATTTTTATTATTCCAATGTCGAGATTACAATCCTCAATTTCGAAAGGCCTTGAGGTACCCTCCTGTCTCACGAGTCCGGGGCAAACTCTCTTGAATTACGGAACTCAAGACTACCCAATTGATTTCCAGGCACAACCACACATTATAGAGAGACTCGATAAATTTTTGATTACAAATTGATCCTATAACTCTGAATAGCACTTTGATCTTCGAGAGAGGGTAGATGTTGGGCGAATTTTCACCCAGAAGATCTCGAGACCAAGAAGCGCCAGTTTCACCCGGGTTCGCAACCTCCAACCCATCTGGCAAAGCAAGGTTCATTCGGTGATGATAGTCCATGCATCCAACCTCCATCCGGTCAAACATCATTCGGTAGTCTCCATGCCGAACCAACTCATACTTCCCCCATACCGAACCAACCTCCAGCCGGTCCAATACCCTACCGGACCAGCCCCTCTCACACGCTCCACCGGACCAGACCATCTCTTGCAACCGGATAACACTCCTACCACCGGACCAGATTGGTATCGGACCAAAGTCCTACCGGTCCAACACCACACACTCAAGACCGGACCAAGCTTCGCCGAACCAGAATGCTACCAGGCCAGATTGCTTCAGCCCGGGCCCACCAGCAGCTATATACATCCAAGACCCCTGCCCCCTACCCCACTCTATAAATAGAGGGGCAGGGGTACAACAATGGCAGACAAGTTTGAGAGCTCAAGCACGGAAGGAACTTTCAAACTACTTTCATATTCTTGTACACAAAGTATTGTACTTGTAATCTGAAAGAAAGAAGATAATAACATATAAAGTGGACGTAGGCACGTTCTGGCCGAACCACTATAAATCTGTGTGTCTTTTACATTTCAGCCCCTGCTTATTTTATATTTACATAACTCATCTAAATCATTAAGAATCACATAAAATCAACTAAATCATACGACTTGGAGGTGTTTGCCCATTTTTTGCGCAAACATTTTTGGTTCTTTCATTGAGAGCTTCGAATTCGAAACTTCAGCTTCCCTCATTCAACCTTCTTTCCCAATAGCACCCTTCGTTGCCTAGGAAACATGACTTCCAGGCCAAGAAAAGACGCCAATAAGGGAAAGAACGTTGCAACAAGCAGCGCTCC
This sequence comes from Allium cepa, assembly GCA_030765085.1. Taxonomy (NCBI): domain Eukaryota; kingdom Viridiplantae; phylum Streptophyta; class Magnoliopsida; order Asparagales; family Amaryllidaceae; genus Allium; species Allium cepa. The sequence continues at coordinate 226,575,197 of CM060938.1, forward strand.
AAATCCAGTGGATCCAGATCAAGAGAACCATCCCACTACAGCAGCGGTGCCACATGTAGATCAGGCAATTCCAACAGCCCCTGCCGCGGAACAACCGGCAGTAATCACTAGAGCAGACCTAGACAGAGTTGTGGTGGAAGTGACTAACCGCTTCGCATCCCAAAAAGAAGCTTTGGTGAACCAACTCATGTCACGCTTGAGGGATGTCGAAAATCCAACCGCAACATTGAATCATGGGATGAATCTCAATCTGGAGGATCTCGGAGACAGCAAAGGTCTTCCCTCTTCGAGGAAGCCATCAACAGGAACAACAATGATAGGGGCCGCGCCCGGACTCAGCCTGAACTCCGACTCGAGGAAGCGCTTGGAACCGAACCCAGTGGGGGAGGCGCCAGGCAAGGGTCGGATGTAGCTGAGCCAGTCATGCCACCTAATCATAGAAACCCCGCTGAACGGACCCGAGCTAGAACCCAGCCCGAAGTTGACCCCATGTAAATGCTCGAAACAGAACCCCACAGGGGAAGATCAAGGCATGGGGCAACTGTAGCTGGTCCTAGCATGCATCCGAGCAGCCAGAGGCAATCACTGGATAACGTCAGAAGTGATAGACTATACCATCTCTACAGGTCATCTGGACGAGATCGATCCCGCAGGGAAGAGCCAAGTTCATTTCTATCCGCTCCAAATTCTGACGAAAGAATGGCACGATTATTTAGAGAATGCGTCCAACGGGAGCAAAGGGACCGAGGAATAGGCGCTAGGGTCACCAGCCCCTTCACCCGCAATATCGAAACTGCCATCACCCCCCGGGAATGGAAAATGCCAACCATGGAACCTTACAAGGGAACTTCCGACCCCATCGTACACTTACAAAGATACACCCAGCATATGCTCATGAGCGGAGCAACAGAAGGGGTGCTGTGTAAATGCTTTCCGCTATTCCTAGCAGATCTAGCTACCTCCTGGTTCTGCCATCTACCCCAAGGATCTATCAGCTCATGGGAGATGTTGAAAGAAAGGTTCATTAGCCAGTTCCGCATCCATGTAGAACAACCCAAGGATGCTTATTCTCTATCCAATGTCAAACAGAAATCCGGAGAGACACTGCAACAATATCTAACTCGGTTCAACGCCGCAGCGGCCGCAGTCCAAGATGCCGATGAGAAACTCACCCTAATGGCCCTCTGTAGCGGTGTACACCTAGATACCAAGTTCGCAAGAAGACTAACTAAGGAAAAACCAGCTACTTTACCTGATTTCTTCCATGAAGCTGGAAAGTATATGAGACTTGAAGACGCCGTCACTGAAAGGCAGTCAGGGCAACAAGGTAAGACAACTTCGGACAAGGTTCCCGCTGCAGCTAAGGACACTCGAAGAAATGAATCTAGAGACAATGCTGGGGGCAGGAAGGTTGAAAAACGCCAATATCGACCAGGACCAAGATTTGACTCCTACACTCCTTTGAATGAAACAATCGAAAACATCTTTCTAGCCACTCAGGGCGAACTCGGATACAAGCGCCCCCCGCACAAGAAAGAATCTGATAACGCACTCAAGTCTGGAAAGTTCTGCCGCTTCCACGAATCCCACGGACATGACACCAATGAATGCCACCATCTCCGGGACTTGATCGAAGAACACATCAGAAGAAGAAGGCTGGAACGCTATGTGAAAGGTCAGAACAGGCCTCCAACTCCTGCCAATGAGAACTCAAAGCGACCCCTCCCAGAAGTAGGCGGAGGGAATCGCAACACCAGTGGCTCTAGTCAAGAGAAGGTAGTGGTCCATACCATCTCGGGAGGACCACACATCGCCGACAGAAGCTGGGCAGAGATGGAAAGATACGGCAAGTCACTTAGAAATGCTGAAGGCTGTGTTAACTCCATTATGGAAGAACGCCACCCAAAACGGAAAGAGAGTGACGACATCGTATTCAGTAGGCGTGATTTAGAAGGAAGACAGTATCCACATATGGATCCCATGGTCATCTCTGCCTGGTTCGGTCGAGCTAAAATTTTCCGAATTCTAATAGACACAGGAAGCTCCGTAAATATCCTATTCAAACATGCTTTCGACAAGATGAAGCTGTCAATGAAGGATGTGTCTCCCTGCAACAAACCCCTGCACGGTTTCACTGGAGATGCGAAAATGCCACTCGGGCAACTTGACCTCTTCGTCGAAATAGGAAGTCATCCCCGCTCCGTTGTGCGAAAACAAACGTTCGTACTAATAGAAAACCACTCGGCCTACAACGCCTTCTTGGGAAGACCAGCCTTGTCTGACTTCCAAATTGTCCTAGCCCCGTGGTGCCTAAAAATGAAATTCCCAACGGATAACGGAATAGGAGAAGTTGAAGGAGATCAAGACGCCGCTCGAGATTGCTATGTAACTGAACTTCGCAATAACCGTAGAAAGAATAAAGGGAAAGATGCAGAGACTACTCTCTGCATGAAAAGCTTGGAAGCATAGCAACTAAAGAAAGCCCCTCCTCTTCGATACACCAACGATCCTTTCAATGAACTAGACCCCAGGGATAAGGAGGAGGAGGCTACCGCTGAGCCTGCAGAGGCCATGGAATTCGTATCTGTAGACAAACATGATTCAAGCAGACTATTAAAAATAGGATCTCAGCTAAAAACAGAATTGAAGGATCAACTCATTGACTTTATCCGCCACAACTTAGATGTATTTGCGTGGACACATGCCGATATGACAAGAATCTCCCCAGACATAGCATGCCACATGCTGAACATCGATCCCACCAAGGTACCGATAAAGCAGAAAAAGAGAAGCATGGGAGCAGAACGATCAGCAGCCCTCGATGAGGAAGTAAAGAACCTACTTGCTAATGACTTCATACGAGAAGCCATCTACCCAGAATGGATCGCTAACCCGGTACTAGTAAAGAAAGCTAATGGGAAGTGGCGAACATGCATTGATTTCTCCAACTTAAATGACGCTTGCCCGAAAGACTGCTTCCCGCTCCCCCGAATCGATCAACTTGTGGACAGCACTGCCGGGCATGAACTTTTATCTTTTATGGATGCATACTCCGGATACAACCAGATTCCCATGCACGCCCCCGATCAAGACCACACTAGCTTCATCACTGACCGGGGATTATATTGTTACAAAGTCATGCCTTTTGGACTCAAAAATGACGGAGCTACCTATCAGCGCCTCGTCAACAAGATGTTCGCGGAATTAATAGGGCGAACTATGGAAGTATATGTGGATGACATGTTGGTAAAGTCCAGGAGAGCCGACAATCATGTGAGCCACCTGAGCGAGATGTTTCAGGTACTTCGCCGATATGGAATGAAGCTGAATCCTCTAAAGTGCTCCTTCGGAGTGTCATCGGGAAAATTCTTAGGATTCATTGTCCATGCCAGAGGAATTGAAGCAAACCCTGAACAAATCCGGGCTCTAAAAGAAATAAGGATACCTTCCACTCAAAAAGAAATGCAGAGCCTAAACGGAAAGGTGGCCGCCCTAAGCAGATTCATTTCCAAAGCAACTGACAAGTGCGTCCCTTTCTTCGAAGCTCTCAAGAAAGACAAAGGAAAGTTCGAATGGACCGATGAATTCTTAAAAGCCTTCCTTAACCTGATCGAACACCTTCAGAAACCACCAGTACTCTCCAAACGAAGGCGAAGAGCTATACCTATACCTCGCTGTATCATCTCATGCTCTAAGCGCTGCCCTGGTAAGAGAAGAAGACCGCATACAACGCCCGGTGTACTTTATAAGTAAGAGATTTACTGGGGCAGAAGCCAGATATCCTAAACTTGAGAAATTGGCGTATTGTCTATTGATCGCGTCACGAAAACTGCGACACTACTTCCAATCTCACTCCATCAGAGTTCTAACCGATCAACCACTAAGACAGGTGCTCCATCGTCCCGACACTTCTGGACGACTCCTCAAATGGTGCATTGAACTAAGTCAGTATGACGTCACCTACCATCCTCGCACCGCTATCAAGGGACAAGCCATGGCCGATTTCATTGTCGAATTCACTACCAACGAAGGCAAGGATCAGTTTGAAATAGCAAAAGACATCAAGTGGAACCTCTTTGTAGATGGAGCATCGAACGAACAAGGCTCAGGGGCAGGTATTGTGATAATCACCCCCAGGGGAAGAAAGATATACTATGCATTAAGGTTAGAATTCGCGGCCACTAACAACGATGCGGAGTATGAGGCAGTAATAGCGGGATTGGAGCTTGCCTTAGAAATTGGAGTCAATTCTTTATGTCTTCATAGTGATTCTCAACTTATCGTAAACCAAGTACTAGGAGAATTCCAGACACGAGGAGAACGACTCACAGCATATCTAAAGAAAACCAAACTGCTGCTCGATCAATTGGACCATTATCTAATCAAACACATTCCTCGAGAAGATAACCAAGAGGCCGATGAACTAGCAAAGCAAGCTAGTATGAAGAATAGCACCATTTCCGGAGCACTAGCCATCTCAATGCAGCTAGCCCCAAGTTTCGAACAAGTGAATCTGATAACTGCAATCGAAGAAGGAACTTGGATGACTCCTATCCGGAAATATTTGCAGGACGGCACACTACCAGACAAACGTGATGAAGTCAGGAGAATTTTGAGGAAAGCTCCCCACTACACAATACAAGAAGGCATCCTCTATCGGCGTGGCTTCTCTAGCCCCTTATTCAGATGCGTCGCTGGAAGGGAAGCCAAGGAAATCATATTCAACATCCATCAAGGAAGTTGCGGAGATCACACTGGAGGGCAGACTCTGGCGAAAAAGATACTCCGATATGGATATTACTGGCCCACACTAAACAAAGACGCCTTAGACTTCGTCAAGAGATGCGACAGATGTCAGAAATTTGCCAAGATTCCTCGACTACCCACAAATGAGATTACTCAAATGACCAGCCCTTGGCCCTTTGCTGTATGGGGAATTGATTTAATTGGCGAACTGCCAACGGGCAGGGGCGGAGCCAAATATGCTATAGTGGCAGTCGATTATTTCACCAAATGGGTGGAAGCGGAACCCCTAAATAAAATATCTTCAGCAAAAGTTATCAACTTCTTGATCAAAAATATTCTGTGCATGTACGGAGTGCCACTCAAGATCATATCGGACAACGGACTCCAATTTGACAGCGAAGAATTCGCCGACTGGTGCCAAGAGCATGGAATTCATAAAAGCTTCTCATCAGTAGCCTATCCTCAGGCAAACGGGCAAGTCGAAGCTGTCAACAAAATTCTCAAAAACCTAATCAAGAAGAAACTTGAAAAGTCAAAAGGCGCTTGGGTGGACGAACTTCCTACGGCACTTTGGGCCTACCGCACATCTTTCAGAACATCAACGGGACATACTCCTTTCTCTTTGGCATACGGATCGGAGGCAATGCTCCCTGTTGAGACTATTGTTCCTTCCCACCGTAGGATCCACTACAATCCAGAAGAAAACGAAGAACTCCTCCTCATGTCTTTGGATCTGATTGAGGAAAGGAGAAACGATGCAGCACTCAAAGCAGCAGCTCACAAACAAAAAGTGGCAGCGCTATACAACTCCAAAGTCAAGCATCGCATCTTACAAGAAGGAGATCTTGTCCTCAGGCGAATCTTTCCGCGCCCCGGGGCACTGGACCCCATCTGGGACGGACCATATGTAATTCATAAAGATCTCCACAACGGAGCTTATATTTTGTCAACAGTGGACGGAGAGGTGTTCCAGAGGGCATGGAACATCCGACACCTCCGTCGATACTTTTCTTAACTTGTACTGCCCATATGAAGTGAATTAACAAAGAGAATCAGTGGACGTAGGCATTTTCATGCCGAACCACTTTAAAAAATCTTGTCTCTTTTTAACTTGTTCCTTTATATCTTGGCTGCTTGTTAAGCTTTATCCTTTTCTGTTGAACAAAACCTTATAGCATCTCCACTCAAGACGTAGCACGGCCTCATCTGGACAAGGCCTAACAGGTACGCTACGATTCTATGCACTCGCCAATGAGACTCTTTTGCTCCAGCATCCCTCTGCTGCGGGTTAACTCATTGCTCGCGCCTGCCCTCAAAGCCAACTGTAATGAGCCAATTATAAGTCATCCTAAAGGCCGACTATAGCCGATGGCAGCTCATTACGGCGTTCGGCTCACCGGCAACTGTGAACCTACTTTAAGCCCCAACATAAGGTGTGGCCAGCCAGGGGTAGTTCACGGCCAACGGCACCCACGCTAGCCGGCCGTGGTAAATCGAATAATACCCACGATTACGGACCATAATGGTTCGGGTAGTTACCGTGCGCGATCTCGGCTCCGATGTGTCTTAAGTGCGGCTGTGGTAAAAAAGAAAACTCCCCGCGGAGGCGTAAGATGGGTGACAAATGTCTCCAAGACCCACAGCTAGGGAAAGTGACTACAAAACCCGTTTGCCACGAACTTAAGCACATCGACGGCCTTCCGTGACTGGAAGTTTTACTTTTTCTATATTTCCATTTCATTTAAACACTTTTCTCCTATCCTATATAACAAACTCTAAAGTACAGGAAACCAAATAGGGAGCATTCACTCATGAGAATCTAAGCCTGCGTACTGGGTGGCAAGGTACTCAGATACATCCATGATCAGTTACACAAGAAGCTCAAAGCTACCGCCTGCAAATAAAACATGAAGGGCGGTACTCTCTTCTCTTGTACATAAATACATAACTATAGCTTATTCATATGTCACACTAACTTTGCAAAACATGAAATTATATTTCAAGCAAAGGCTTAACGTCAAACACAACTAAAATCACAGGCATATACATAGTTATACTTCTCACGCAGCACATCAAAATGACAACAACGTTTAAACATAACAAAATCAGCTTATATTATAAAATCACACCAAGTTATCCTCTGCAAATAATATTATTACAGTCACATCAATGTTTTGGACTAACGTAAACAACAGTAAAAAGAAATAAAAAGCGGCCGAATCTGGACAAGTGACCAGCTGCGTCCACACTCCATCACCAACTTCCCAAGCCTACTTGGCCGCAGGGCCGGAACCCCCAGCATGTTGATCGGAAGTTCCACCTGTCCAATTCAGAAAAGGAATCCATTAAACAAACGATAAACGATCAAGTTATGGAAACCCAGAAAGAAAAGGAAAAGAGAAGAATAACTCACCAACGTCCGCCGCTTGATCCTCATCCTCCAGTTGCACACCCGCTTCCTCCGCAGCAAGCAACCGCATCCCCTCCTTCACCGTCGCTTGCTCCTCTTTCGAGAACTGAGCAGTGACCACATCCAGACAAAAAGCCACTCCACCTTCCTTACCCGCATTGACCCTGGCCTCCTCTAAAGCCCGAAGATATATATTGGCCATGACCCGAGGATAGTCATCCATCCAAGACAAGCTGCCTTCCTTTCAAGTGCGGAAGTACATGTCCTGCAGCATCTCGTCCATCATCCCCTCATTCTCCTAGAAACTCCCTCACCCGGGCCTCGGAAACCTGCAACTTGGCGACAGCGACATCCCTCTCTGATCGGTATCTCAAGCAGTCAGCCTGGAGAGACCTCCTCATCTCCTCCAACTCCTCCTTTAGCTTGACTTGAGCCGCCTCCGCGGCCTCAAGCCTTCCAGACAACTCCTCTACCTGCTCGAGATCCGCATTCCGAACCTCATCCACTGTCGCAATGGCCATGTCGATCCGCTCCTTACAGGCAGCCTCCATCTTCTGTAATTCCGCCCTACTAGCCTTTTCCATGGTCTCTTTCAGCCGCTTGGAGGCTTCCTCGTGCCGAGAAATCTGAACGGCTTGACCGGCAAGCTGTTCGGCCTGATCAGCAACCTTCAGCCACAACCGAATATTAGCACTCCCAATCTCCTCCCCGGCCTTGACCAATTGAGCATGATACTTCATTAACTTCTTGGTCTCTTCAGCCACCCGATCGATATTAGCTTTGGCCTCGTCTCCCATGGTAACTACCCGAGTGGTAAGCAGATCAAGATCTAGGGACTTAGCCTCGTCTAACACTCGTACCATGGGGTTGCGGGGAAGGAGGTGTTCACCCGTGGCCTAATCAAAAGAAATATCCCGAGAGCTTGGATCTAAATCAGGGTGACCGGCAAAGGGGTCACGAGGCACGTCGGGACGCCTTATACGGATAACAGTGGGATTCTTGGAAGGAGGTGGAGGGGGGATAAACTCCGTGCTCTCCTCCGTGGCATCACGAGGAGGCTGAACAGGAAGCTGCGGACCAGGGGAAGGCTCAAATAAAGAACGACTCCTCTTCTTTTTCTGAATGCTCTCTTCAATGACCCCAAGAAGAGGACGGTATTTGACCACGTCCCCAGTACGACCAGTGGGAGGCTTCGCAGAAGCTCTCATCAACTTGAACTGTTCGAGGCGGTGTCGAACGTCTGACGTTTTAACCACCTGGCCTGCCCCTGGAATAAAGAACAAGTGTTACGAACATACAATGGTCCACAATTCAAGAAACATGTTAAGTAAAAAAAAAAGGTGAGAAGGCACATCTATTATACAAACCCTGTGGAGGAGTGGGATACTGCAATAAGTCCTGAATCTCATTCCAGGACGGAAGTGAACCATAAAATATTTCTAAGTCCTTATCGAAAATGGAATCGACAGAGGACAAAAGTTCACCTTGCACCGCCGAAGTCACCCTGGCTGAGGAACCCCTAGGGGATAGATCGGCACCAGCCCCGACCCTGCCAGTCTCCTTCGCCTTCTCCGCTCCCGATTCCCCCTCCGATTCCCCGAAGGCCTGGCGGAGGGCCTCATCCAGTTCAGAATCTTGCCCAGAAGTTAAGGCACCAGCACCACTACCACCCTGACCATCTCCATCTCCTTCGCCCTCCGACTCTCCTTCCATATCGCCTCCTTCGCCCTCTTCCACACCTTCCTCCTCCGGGATGATCGGGCAAGTACTAGGAGAGGGGCCCTCAGACTCCTTAAGCTTCTTGCCTCCCGCGACGGGATGTTGTGCAAAGGGTTCCTCTTGCTACTCTTCACCGTGGCCCCCTCCTTAGCTTTAGCAGCCTTCTCCTCAGCCGTTTCCCTCTGCTTAACCACGGACTGGTGCGGCTGATCAAATTGTACTCCAGGAGGGTAGCGTTCCTGATCAGGAACGAAGCCGACCTGTCCCGCGCGGGAATGGCCTTTATTCCAGCAGCCATCCGCGCCAAAGAATCATCTTCCATGACAGCAATGCCACCTGTCGCTAGCAAGAAATAGAAGCGTGTCAGAAGAAGCACTACAGTCAGAACATGGAAAATATATAAATGAAATTCATCTTACAACCGGAAGTGAAAAGGCGGAAAGAAACAGAATCATCCTTGATAAAAAACCATTCCTTCTTGAACATGGTAAACTTTGAATATAAGTCCAAGACCGGTTTGAAGGGCACGGTCGCTTCCAGACTAATATACGGAGACCCCTTCTTGTAGCCTCTCAGGTTATACAAATATCGAATTTCCCGGTTAGAAGGAGGGCGCCCATACCTCCTCTGGAAGATGACGAAAAGGCTTACCAGAATGGCATAAGAGTTAGGCTGAAGTTGGAATGGAGCCACCTTCAAATATGTGGTAAAGCTAACTATCCATGCATTGATAGGAGGGATAGCACCACACATGCAATGATATCTGCTGTAAGCAAAATAGCCTTCGGGGGGATTATACGGCATCACTCTATCTCCCGGCAACAGCGTGCGAGCCCTGTCTATCCCGAAGGAACGGGATATAACATCAAGTTGCTCCTTCTTTAGGGAGCTAGGAAAGCAATCGGGAGGGGAGACCAGAAGTTCCTGAGGACCGTACCCGTCCACTAACGACCTCGGAACAGGCCCATGTTGCACCGGCCCTGGTTGGGCTGGGGGCACGGAAGAAGACACTCCTCCATCCTTGGGTTTCCGTCTGTCTGATCGTGTTTCCGCCTTGCGAGACATTTATCTGCATACACAAAAGCAAAAAGACAGGTTGTTAGAACAAGGAATACAGAGATGCAAGCGAAAAAGAATGCATAAGTTCGGAATTCCAATAAAATATCAAGTTCATTCGGCAGCCGAGTATTATATCCATTCGGCAGTAAGATAGAAATCTCATTCGGCAGTAAGATAGTAATCTCATTCGGCAGTGAAATGATAAGTTCATTCGGCATTGAAAGTGTATGGCCATTCGGCACTAAAATTTGATTCGGTATACATATCATTCGGCCCTAAGGCCTAAGTCTCATTTGGTAATGCAAAGCCCTTCGTATGCATTCGGCAAATCAGGTACATCCGGTAATAAAGTTCATTCGGCAAAGGAGTGTATACCTGGTTCGGAAATGACTTGATTCGGCAAAGTGTTTGATTCGGTATAGTGTCGGTTCGGCTTTCGTTGATTCGGTAGAAGAAAAAAAACAAGGGGGTGTAGCCCCTATATATAGAGGAGCGCAACACTACCGGACCAACCCATTCGGCAGACCGGACCAACTAAGACCGAATGGAGCTATCTCTACCAGCTCAAAGCCGAATGAAACCATCTCAGCCAGCAAAGACCAGAAGCAGGGGGCATGCAAAGCACCTCACTCAGATAAGTACCGAACTCTAGGGCCTACTAATAAAGTAGAAATTATGATAACGATGAACAAGTAGTAAATCTCTTACTAACACAGGTTAATCATTTACACATGTACGCGACCACGAACAGTCCACAGGCATGCTCTGAATAACTATTAACCCTATCATCGTGAAAATTTACACTTTGACATCGTTTTTAAGCTCATCGGTTAAATGGATATTTGATTCTGATAATTATGAAATGGCTAAGCTACTTATACATGTACGGGGTCGCGAACGATCCTTAGACATGCTCTGAGATGGCGATAAACCACCCTAACAAACGATCCAGGAACCCACTCGAACGTGAACCTGACATCGATAATGCTAAGCCCCCTCGGGGCACACTTACTCGCCCCGAACGCCACAATTCACTTCATCTCAAATATTTCGATCCCGTATGGTCGTCATTTGAAATCACATTAAAACTGTCAATTCCTTCGCAGGACACCAACAGCATAGGAACATCCAGCCCATGTCATTACAAAACAAGATTTCCTGCCATAGGGAAACAAAGCGCGACACATGCAAGCACGTGCCCCACTTTGGGGGGCAAATGTTGGGCGAATTTTCACCCAGAAGATCTCGAGACCAAGAAGCGCCAGTTTCACCCGGGTTCGCAACCTCCAACCCATCTGGCAAAGCAAGGTTCATTCGGTGACGATAGTCCATGCATCCAACCTCCATCCGGTCAAACATCATTCGACAGTCTCCATGCCGAACCAACTCATACTTCCCCCATACCGAACCAACCTCCAGCCGGTCCAATACCCTACCGGACCATCCCCTCTCACACGCTCCACCGGACCAGACCATCTCTTGCAACCGGATAACACTCCTACCACCGGACCAGATTGGTATCGGACCAAAGTCCTACCGGTCCAACACCACACACTCAAGACCGGACCAAGCTTCGCCGAACCAGAATGCTACCAGGCCAGATTGCTTCAGCCCGGGCCCACCAGCAGCTATATACATCCAAGACCCCTGCCCCCTACCCCACTCTATAAATAGAGGGGCAGGGGTACAACAATGGCAGACAAGTTTGAGAGCTCAAGCACGGAAGGAACTTTCAAACTACTTTCATATTCTTGTACACAAAGCATTGTACTTGTAATCTGAAAGAAAGAAGATAATAACATATAAAGTGGACGTAGGCACGTTCTGGCCGAACCACTATAAATCTGTGTGTCTTTTACATTTCAGCCCCTGCTTATTTTATATTTACATAACTCATCTAAATCATTAAGAATCACATAAAATCAACTAAATCATACGACTTGGGGGTGTTTGCCCATTTTTTGCGCAAACAGTAGAGAATCAAACAAGAATGAGATTCTAATTTGATTCACTTAAGAATTCGGCAGAATTTCGACACTGTCTTAAAAATATGAAAATTATAGAATATTGATTTGTGGAGAAGAAGGTGAAGAAAATATGAAATTAGTTAGTTAAAAATTCGTTTGTGAAGGCTATTTATAAAGCACCAACGGTCATAACCATTCGTGAAGAGATTTAAACGAATAGACACTTCTTTTGAAAATTGAAACTTTTGAATTCAACGGCCACCATGTTGACATGGCGTATCTCATGATATCGACATCCCTATGTTAGAAAACAATGTAAAATTTGTTTTGAAAATGAAGTTTAAAAAAAAATTATTTTAAAACAAAAACAAATAATATTTTAGGGCTAAAACATTTTTTTGAAAAATCATTTGAAAAGATAATTTTAAGGCTAAAATATTTTGAAAAGCAGTTTTGAAAATCATTTTGAAAAAACCATTTTGAAGTAGTTTTGCAAGCTTCTTCTTGCAGAATATCTCATCACATCAGTACTCAAGAACTTGTACAAAACCAGGATGTTCGTGGCTTTGTAAGCCGCTTGTGTAGGTTTGTAAGCTACTTGTCGTGGGTTTATAAGCCACTAAGAAGGTAGAAATGGGTTCCATCCCAAATGAAATTCAGAATGAAGATTTCTGTGCTATTATGAAGTTTTAACAAAAATTAGACACATATTTTGAAATCTTGATACTCTAGAGTCATCAATCTTGATATCTCCATTCCGAATCTGAGTCTTGAGTCTTTATACTGATCAGTCTTCAGTAATCAATAACTTTATATATATATATATATATATATCCTGCATATACATATCTATCTAGAGAATAGTGTTAGTATATATTTTATAATAAGATAAGTTAAAAAGGTTGTTATCATCAAAACCAACGTCTAAGTTCCTAACAATCTCCCCCTTTTTGATGATGACATCCTGTGTTTATAAAATATACATACCATAACTCCTATCATAACTCTCCCTTACTTCATGACTCCCCCTTACTCCAAGCCAAGTACTATTTTATACCTCTCCCCTTTTGTCATCAAAAAAAAATAACTAATAAATTCCCTGAACTTGATATAGGATAACCAACCATAAAATAGAGTAGTCCATATAAGTGTAATAAGTGCTAAGTGTGATCATAAGTATGAAAAGTGATCATAAGTGTAATCCAAGAAACAAGTCAATCATCATCCAATCATATTTATAGTAATTATTGAATCCAAACATATATACAAACCATACCAAATAAGTTAAGTCAATCAAGTTTAAAACACACCGATCAAATCAAACAAATAACATACAGAATGACTAGACATTCCTTGGTACTTCCACCCATCCATCTTCTCCAAAGATAGGGTCTTCTTTGATGGCATTCCATTCTTCTTTATCTTTATCGAGAGTGACTGGTGGATTTCCTTTGAGATCGTCCTTGTTAAAGGATGAGATCATCCAACGAAGGGCGTTAAAATGTCTCTCTTTCTCCTAGATCATATGTATTTGACTCAATTCTAAGTGACGCTGATTACGAAGTATGAATGTAAGAATATTCTTGAAGGAAGTGTTCTTCAAGATTACCACTTAGATTCTTAATCGAAGAAGCCATAATTCAAGAAATAACAAGAATTATGAAAGAGAGTGATTAGAGATGAAGTTTGATAATTTATTCTTGAAGAAATTATATAAATAGGGGTAGAAAGTCGTTTGAAATAAATAGACAAAAGTTAGTTACATGAAATTAAAATTTGAAAGTGTAATTATTTTCTGCCCGTTGTATGTCGACATGGGGGATGGTGTATGTCGACATGCCTCTGCCTAAAGTGACATTTTGCTTTGTTTTGAATATTATGAACAAATTTATTAAACTAAAATTTGTATAAATAAAAACAATCAATTACAGAGACAAGTGAAGTTGAATTACAGGAAATGAAAGATTCCATTAATAATTCTACTTAACATTACATAAGATAATATAATATTAACTAAAATAAAGGAAATACAAAGATAGAACTTAAGATAACATGAACTAAAACTAGTTAGATAAAGATGAAGAAGATGATAGTCCAAGTTTTCTACTAATTTTCCCAAAGAACTTGTCGATTTTAATGGAAATCTTATCCATTTTCTTACTCATTGATCTTTTAAGTGTCTTTTGATTTTCCACTTTAATTCTTTGATTATTGAGAATGGTCTTGTTGGATGGATTAGCGGGATTAGTAGGGTATTCAATACTTTCTAAGGAAGTTTCTTGACCTTCCTCTTCCTCATCTTCAATTTCATTCCTTCCTCTTCCTCTTCTTCTTCTTATTCCTCCATTTCTTCCATTTCTTCATGAGCAAGTCTTTCTTCCTTTTCTGTAAGCGTTTCATATGGTTAAAACACTAATGGAATTTGCATAAGGGAAATGTTTCCATGGTTGAACATTTTTTCAGTTATAAATTCTTCCATTTTGAAATCAACTCTAAATTAATTAAAAATCCAAGTAAGATAAATTCCATGATATAATGTGTTTTATCCCATAGTAAAATTCTTGGGCCTTAGCTCATCCAAAATAACTTGAGCCCAATTAATATCATAATTTTCAAAAATTGCTAAAAGAGCTATGCAAACTTTTAAAGTCGGATTTGTAGTTTCCCGATCCTGGTATAAGAGTGTGTTGGATAAGAAGTTTAACAAATCTTGCTTTTGGACGAAAATAACATTTTTGAATTCAAAATTGTCATCCTCTTCAAAGATGTGATGGAATGTCTCTCGATCATTTTCATGGATTTGAAATTTCGAGAGATTCATTTCGGTATACTTGCATCCCAAAATATTTTCAAAAATTTCACAATCCAAAACAATTTGTGTTCCTTTAACACTACTTCAAATTTGTACTTCTTCCCCATCATAAAAACCATGATTCAAATTTGCATAAAATATTTTAACAAGATTTGGATAACATACAAAATCATTTTGTTTGTTATCAACTAAACTAAGAATAGAACATTATTGAAAAAGATTTTCAAATTCATAAGAAGGAAAATCTTTAAAAATAGCAAATTTTCCTGTATGAATTTTACCAAAGTTTACATAGTTGATGTAAGCTTTGATAGCTTTCGGGTCATTAAAAAGAAATTTTTGATAGATTTTGGAAGCCTAATGGTGTTATGAGTGCTTGAAGATGCTATTGAAGAAGTTTGAGAGGAGTAGAAGATAATGAAGGTAAATTTGAAATTTGAAATAAAGGTGAAAAGTGATGATAAAGAGAGTGAGATAAATAGAGATTCTATAGACATGTTCTCCAGTCAAGAGGAATCTTTTCAGAGCAATGAAGTTGGTGAAAAGGTGGAGGGAAATTCAAATTTTGAGGGGCATGTCGACATGGGGTATCTGGGTATGTCGACATGTGCCTATTGAATCAAAGGACAAGTTTCCATTCCTAATTTCTAATATATATATATATATATATATATATTATATTCTAATTATATAATTCCTGTAATAACATTAAGTATAATAATACTTAAATATTAATAATTTAATATTTAAAATAATATTAAAATAATATTATTTTTGAATTTAAATTTCAAATTTTAAGGGATAAATTTGAATTTAAAATTCAAGGAATTTAAAAAAAATCAAGCAAACAAACAAGCATCCGTTCAAACAAGAAAAATTAAAAATAATGTAAATGCGTACCTATTTTTAGATCCATACTCTCATCGTCATCTAATTCATGAATAGCAGTGAAACACATATTTGAATTATCTGTCTTCTTTTCATCGTCACTGGATGATGAGTCTGAGTCATCAAGAGTTGTTGTGTATGATTTCTTTCTTTTCCTTGACGAATCATTATTTGGAGGGAACAACTGTTTATCTGGATACGGACAATCTTTCCTATGATGGCCGACTTTATTGCAGTTGTAGCATCTATCATTATTGACGTTCTCTGTATTATTTCTGGAATTCCTTTGATCATTTCTTTTGTAATTATTCATTTTTCTATATTTTAGGAATTTTCGGAAGTTTCTTGTCATGAAGGCAATTCCTCATCACTGTCTGGTTTCGATTCTTCAGTTGTTGCATTAATTGTTAATGACTTCTTTTCTATAGCCTTGTTTTCTCTTCTTCATTGCAGTTGAACTTCGTAAGACATCGGATTTCCAATCAATTCTTATATTTTCATTAGACAGTGCTTCTTCGATTGCAAGTGTCTTTTGATCCCATTTTGGAGTGAGTGATTTAGAATTTCTCCGACTTGGTCTTCCTCTGAAAAGCTTTTTCCTAGTGTAATTAGCGAATGAACAATATCTTGAAATCGATAATACATGTCAGAAATGGACTCGTTTGCATGCATTTTAAACAATTGAAACTGATTAGTTAATATGGAAATTTTAGTCTGTTTAACTTTGCTTGTTTCTTCATAAGTAACTTGCAAAGTTTTCCATATTTCAAATGCAGACTTACAAACAGACACTCTAATAAACTCATTTCTATCTAATGTACAAAATAATATATTCATGGCCTTTGAATTATTTTATGCAATACCCTTTTGCTCAGCAGCACACTGGGAAAATCGATAGTTGGTTCAATATACTCAGTTTGTATGATATTCCAAGTGTCTAATCCTACTAATTGTAAATAAATTTTCATTCTACTAGCCCAATATGCATAATTACTACCATTGAAAAATGGTAGTCTGACAGTAGACTGACCTTCTACAAATGAACTAGTGTTAGGGATAATAGAACTAGTGCCGGAGTTGACATTACCGGTGTTGGTAGCCATTAAAACTATTTTCAAGTTTCATAT
The DNA here is from genome assembly GCA_030765085.1 of Allium cepa. Lineage (NCBI taxonomy): Eukaryota > Viridiplantae > Streptophyta > Magnoliopsida > Asparagales > Amaryllidaceae > Allium > Allium cepa. Next base: position 226,591,925 of record CM060938.1, read on the forward strand.
TATGAAAACTATGAAAAACTATGCTTCGATACCTATTGAAAGGGAGTGCGGATTAAGGATCTTAAGGCTAACTTAACACTAGAGGGGAGGTGAATAGCGTTCAATGGATTCTAAGACTTATATGGACTAATTTGAAATTATGACACAAACAAATGCAGAACTTAATCATAGAATAATCATAGAATCAAACACAGATGCAGAAAGTAAATAAAAAATAGTAAAGGGAAAGAGCAAACCGGATTTTATACTGGTTCGGAGTTACCCTACATCCAAAACTATACCAAGGCAAACCACCTCATACAGATTTTTATTATACCAATGTCGAGATTACAATCCTCAATTTCTAAAGGCCTTGAGGTACCCTCCTGTCTCACGAGTCTGGGGCAAACTATCTTGATTTACGGGACTTAAGACTACCCAATTAATTCCCAGGCACAACCACACCTTATAGAGAGGCTCGATAAACTTTTGATTACAAACTGATCCTATAACTCTGAATAGCACTTTGATCTTCGAGAGAGGGCAGAGAATCAAACAAGAATGAGATTCTAATCTGATTCACTTAAGAATTCGGCAGAATTTCAGCACGATCTTAAAAATATGAAAATTATAGAATATGGATTTATGGAGAAGAAGAAGTGAAGAAAATATGAAATTTGTTAGTTAAAAAATTTGTTTGTGAAGGTTATTTATAAAGCACCAATGGTCATAACCATTCGTGAAGAGATTTAAACGAATAGACACTTCTTTTGAAAATTGGAACTTTTGAATTCAACGGCCACCATGTCGACATGGGGTATCCCATGATGTCAACATCTCTATATTAAAAAACAATGTAAAATTTGTTTTGAAAATGAAGTTTAAAACAAGAGTTTGTTTTAAAACAAAAACAAACAATATTTTAGTGCTAAAACATTTTTTTGAAAAATCATTTTAAAAGATAATTTTAAGGCTAAAATATTTTGAAAAACCATTTTAAAGTAGTTTTGCAAGCTTCTTCCTACAGAATATCTCATCACATCAGAACTTGAGAACTTGTACAAAACCAGGATGTTCGTGGGTTTGTAAGCTACTTGTCGTACGTTTGTAAGCTACTTGTCATAGGTTTGTAAGCCACTAAGAAGGTAGAAATGCGTTCCATCCCAAATGAAATTCGGAATGAAAATTTCCGTGCTATTATGAAGTTTTAACAAAAACTAGGCACATATCTTAAAATATTGATCTTGATAGTCTAAAGTCTTCAATCTTGATGTCTCCATTCCGAATCGTGAGTCTTGAGTCTTTATACTGATTAGTCTTCAATAATCAATACCTGCATATACATATCTATATATCCTGCATATACATATCTATCTAGACAACAATGTTAGTATATATTTTATAATAAGATAAGTTAAAAAGGTTGTTGTCATCAAAACTAACATCTCAGTCCCTAACATAGCTTACACATGAACCTATAGAACCACATGGAACTAAGTACCACCAACTCCCGCCGACCAACAGTCGATAAGTATCTCTAGAAATGGAGTTGATATACCCCCATCATGCGTTAGCAACATCCCGGGCTGTGCATCCTACTCCATTTTCTATCATTTCCGATGTCGAGGTCACATTCGGCATCCTTCACACGAATCTTCATCACTCGAACAGTACACGAATCCCCAGATGGATTCCTTCATCTTGAATAGATCATTAAAATGGATTCAAGCATCTAGAGTAGATCTCAAATCTCCACGTAGATTCCCTTTTTAACCGCTTACAAAACATAGAACTCGTATATTAATTTTGAAGTGGTATTCGGTAAGTAAACACTTACCAATCCCAGACTCTTCAAAACCAATTGATGAATTTCTAGCTAACTCAATTCCGGTTCTTTTAGAAGTAAGTGAAAGTTAGAGGAGTTTCGTACCAATACTCCTTGTTATTGGTATAAAATCTTAAAGTCTTTCAGTTGTTTCTTAATTCAATGTTAGGTCAAGTTTGATAATCGACAAATTGATTATCTTATCAAAATAATTGTTTATACAAATCACGATTCATACACTTAACTCGTTTTCGACATTCCAACTCAATTGTTCCTCATTCAAGAGTGAAGCTAGGTAAGTTAGAGCTTTGGTTGTGTCAAAATCTTGCCTAGACACTTCATTATTGAATCTCACAAATAGATAAGCCTACCTTGTCGGCTTTTAGTGTTAAGTATAGTATTAATGATTTCCATAAATAATAAGAGATCAATCGATTAACACGTTCCTGACATTTTTCAACTTACTATTCCTCAGTCAAAAGGGAAGCCTAGTAGGTTAGAGCTCCATTGCTCCATTCCTATTCGACATCAATCTTAACTCTCTCGAATAGATAAGCCTTACTTCGTCCACTTTTAGTGTTAAACATAATTAATTACTTTTCAAATAAGTAATCGAATAATTAACCATTTAGCCACTAAGCAGTTCTATCCCCCTATCAAAAACATTTTTATATATCTTAAAAATAATTGAAACTACTTATAATAGGTTTAAAACATTTATCCGAAATATTACTTGAAAATAACTACTTTACAATTTTCCTCAAAACTTGAAACTGACATGTTTTCAACAAAATATCTCTTCTTTAAAAATTGACAACCAATTCTTAAATATTCAAAAAGATCTCAAACCACTTTTGAAATGCTATAATAATAGTTAGTAAACACTTTAAAAAAGAATGAAACAAAATATTTAAACCTAAATATCTTTTCAAACCCTTTACATTTCAAAATCAAGGCTAAACGAGGCCATTTTGCTCTAGTGATATTTTGCCACTTTTCGAGATGTTACTTAACTTTATACTATTTAAGCTTTGAACAATAATAAACATATATAATACACTATAAGTATGGAGAGAAACTCCTAAGGATCTCTCTACAAAGTTCCATAGCGATCGCCAAAAATAAGGCAATTCATAACTATATCTACAAAACTATCGCTATAAGTGCACTTTCAAATTCAAGTTCAATCTAAACCAAGGTCCATCTATAACTGATTTGTTCAAGGTTTTTTTCATATGTCATACAAGTCCATTCAAGTCCGTTCCAAGTTTTTTCAAGTCCACATACATGGATCACATACGTCACGTACTTTAAAGTAAGAATTCAAACCAATGTCAACAACAATTCAAACAACTTAAAAGCAATCAAACACACACATATATTTATTATATTTTCGTTCAAAGTGAGGTTTTAACACACATTTACTCTTACAAACAACCAAGATCCAAGAACCAAAGTCCAAACCCAAGCTAGCAATCTCCTTTCCCTTCCCCTTCTTCTAGCTTTTGCCTCATTCTTCTCCTATATTGCTTATGGCCTATCCTAATAGGGTGAATATGGATTCACTTATTTACATTTTGACTTAGTGGAAGGTGTTCTAATATTGTACTAATCCTTGTGGTAAAGTTTGGAGTGATTTGGAGTTGATTTACAAGAATTTTCTTTAGAACATAAGAGATAAAGAAGATAAAGTCATTGATTTTTCAACTCAAAGCTTTGTGAAGGAACACTAAGGGTATGCCCCTCCTTATATAGGCACAAGAATGGTTCTCTTTAAGCTTGCATCCCACCCCCTCCCCCCCCAAAAAAAAACCGTGCCATGGAAGCTTCATCTCTCATCGCTCCTCCTTTAAGTCACTTCTCTTGTATGCTAATTTCCATTATACCCTTCTCATAATATCACTTATCCATATGGAAGCTTCTAGAATATTCCAAGATTTATAAAAAGGTGTGTGTTAATTAGTTGCTAGTGTATTCATTTGATTATTAAACAAGTGCCAAAGAGTTCGAACAACTTATATCGATCGAAAAGTTATTTACCGATAAACCGATTTTCGGTCAAGCTATCGATTTCTTCGAACAATATATTTTTGTAAACAAATTTCAAAAACAAAGTTTACTATTATAATTCATTAATTAAATGATGTCTAACAAGGTTATAAAATATATTTATAACACTTAATAATATTTCAAAACGTTTCGATATTCGAAGACCAAGTGTTCGAATTTCCGGATCGCTACATTTTGTTAATCGCTCGATTTGAAATGATTTACAAAATGTAAATGTCATTGCATTTGTAATAGAAATTAGGATGGATAACCATTAAAAAGTGTATAAATCACTAGGTTTTATAACTTTGAAATTTTTTATGAATGCCATTAATTTATGATAAATTAATAATGTTACCGACATTGATAACAAAATTAATTCTGTTATTAAATTTATCAATAAAATTAATTAAAGTACATAATAATAAAAATTATAATGTTATTTAAATAAATAATAAAATTAAGAACGTTACTAATAATATTATCTAAATTATTAATAAAAATTAATAATGTTACTTAAATTATTCATAAAAGTAATAATATTATCTAAATTAAGAACAAAATGAATAATGTTATTTAAATTATTCATAAAATTAATAATATTATTTAAATTAAGAATAAAATTAATAATTCTACTTAAATTATTAATAAAAATAATAGTTATTCAAAGTAATAATAAAATTATTAATGTTATTTAATTTGAATTAAAAATACTACCATGTGAAAAATAATGTACATTTGTTTACGTGTAGAGTATAGAAGATAAATTATTTAAAAGATCGAAGTTGGAAGCACATGAGAGGTAAAAAATAGAGGAATGATTCCATTGCACTTTAGAAATGGTGTGGATGCATTCATGAATGTTTGGTGTGTATTGACAAATGTATAAAGGTCACGAGCTATGTTTTAGGGATTAATGGTTCATGGAGCAATGTGTGTTAATAGTTATAAGTAGAATCACTACCATATATTCAAGCTCTTCACCTTAAGCCTGGTAGTTGTATCATTGTTGAACACATGTATTTTATTTGGGAATAAACCAATTAATACATGAACTGTAGTTTATTCACAATAGCAAGAAGTTGATTAACTTTTTAGTTTTAGATTATCTCTAAAATAATTAATACATTTATTAACATGTATACTCTAAGTTTAAATTTCTTACTAGTTTTAGATGAATGGATATACATGATATAATCCACATGATCATAGTATTAGTGATGCATGCTATGACGACCAAGAATTTTTGACATTTGGAAATGAAATATTTAATTGAATTTTAAATATTTGGAAGTTATTTTAGACTTGAATTTCAATTATAACTATGAATTTGACAATTAAATTATTGAATTTAATTTATTGAAGTTGGGTAAAATTTTGAATCTTTAATTTTGAGCTTGTTAAAAATAATTTGATGGTTTAGGAAATTCATATTGATAATACTGAAGATAATGGAAGTGTTAAAATTTGAAATTTAAAATGTTTGTTCAGTTTTGGAATTTATATCGTTTAAATCGATATTTAAAAATAGCCTTCCGAGATACGGTTTCGGAATTCAACGAAACCATTTCCATTAGATCCGTAATATTGTATTATTATCGGATTTCAATTTCCATAGCAATTGGAGTTGTCATGTGGCCGTAGATAAGCAAACGCGCTGAAAGTTATATTGAAATTTAAGTTAATAACTGGTTCAAAAAGCTATCTTCTCCGTACGATCGAATTTGGACTCGAAACCTTTTCCATTGCATTTGGAATAGAGATATAACATTATAAACACCTAGCGGCATGCCTCGATAGGAGTTTGAAATTTTGAGCTTCGAATTGAAAACGATTTAAATTTTGAATTTAAATTTGATACATATTTTATTATAAAGCTTTCATGCATGAAATTTAAAAATAAAATAATGCAAACGAAAACACATGTTTACCTAGTCGAACACACATCCCCAAAAAAATTAAACAGCTAAACACGTACCAGATCGAAGAAAAGTATATAAAAAGAAAAAAAGGCTGAGATCGTTTCTTCTCTTCTTCTTAGTTCGATTTTAAATCTAGGAAAAAATGGTCGAAGCCTCAATGGCAACGCAATTTTTGAAAAAAAGGGCAGAAGCCTTCACTTTCATTTCTCGTTCAAATAAAATCAAATGACCGAAGCCTTTTTCGTTCAAAAACAAACTCCACAGCTTCAAAGAAAAATTAATGGTCGCCCTCGTCCATTTAAAAAAAAAGAAATTGAGCAATTCTAATTAATTCGAACAAGGAGGAAGGGTACGCTCGTGTGAAGGAGGGTTCGAAGCAGAGGAGTACTCGCGTTCTCGATCTGGGTTAGGGCTTGGGGCCATGTTCGTGAGTGAGGCGCGCGCGTATGGAGGCTCGCGTAGGGTCGAGGGCCGTCGAAGCGTAGGGGGCATCGTGATGGTGACAAGGCGAGTCGCAAGGCGTCGCGCATTCGTGGGTTCTCGAGCATCACAATGTTGGTCTGGGATTGGTCGCATTCAAATCTAGATTCCGCGAGGGTGTGGCTGATGGAAGGTGCACATGGGTATGGGTCAATGGCGACGCAAGGCAAGCGAAGTCGATGTCATGAGCCTGGATTCGAGATCGGCAGTGAAGGTATAGTTGAATAACTTAATTTAAAATTATTTAGTAAAATCTTATAACATAAGTGTGTATACGGATATATATACACACACACACATCAGTAATGGAAACTGAAATTTATGAAGTTATAAACCCATTTTATAATCATGTTAAACAGAAAAATATTTTGTTAAAAAGGAATTTGGTTTTAAATTTAATTTTTAGTTAAATAAATTTATTAAAAAAGGAATTTGTTTAAAATTAAAATTGTTAGTTAATTAAATTTATTAAGGGAAAATGGGTTTAAGAAATTTAATTTTTAGTTTAAATTAAATAAATATATTTAATGAAAATTTATTATTCGATTTATTTCGAATATTAATCAACTGTGTAAAATTGTCTATACAAGGTCAAAAATCGAATATTAATCAACTGTGTAAAATTGTCTATACAAGGTCAAAAATCTTATAGGAACCAAGCCGGAATGGAAAATGGTTGCATGCGTAAGCAAAAGGTAAGATCGTCTCACTCAATCGGATACCCGATTTAAGTTAAATAGTTAATTTAAATTATTGGTTGTTTGTTTGGATGATGATTGTTATCAGTTGTATTGCATTAGACCATATGCACCGCATAATAGCGCATGATATTATATTAAACCCATATACCGCGATATTCCACCTCAAAGTGGAATTGGTATTATATGTGTATTTGGAGTGACTGATTTCCCACATTATATAGTGGATGAGACCCTATGCGCCGCATAATAGCGGATGATATTTTGTAAATCCCATATACCGTGATATTTTACCTCAAAGTGCAATTGGTATTTAGTTGTTATGCTAACGTCTGTGGATGCAAGGAAACAGGTTGGAGGGATCCAACTGGATTCCTCAAATATTTGAATTTGTTTCAATATTGTGTGTTGATTATTCATAATCTATGTGTGATTGTTTGTGATTGGAACCGTTGAAGGCTATAATTTTGTCGAATTTATTTTTGGTATCGTAGGATACCATAAATAAATAAAATTGGATTTTTGGAATTCAAGTAGAAAATTTATAATAAATTCATTTAAAGAATTAGGTGAATTTAAAAGAAGAAATTTAAATAGATAAAGTTTTATTTTTTAAAATTTATTGAATAAATTCCAAAGCATGGGAAAAAGGTTTAATAAATGGATTTCGATAATATTATTCAAAAGTTGAAGAATTTATTTAAATTATGGATTTGAAATAGTTTGGAAGAGATAAAGGGGTTTATTTTTAAGGTGAAATAAATTTTAAAAATTAAATTTAGAATTAAATTTGGTGTTTGAAAAGATTTTAGAAATCAATTTGAAAATTAATTTGGTGTTTAAAAACAAACCTTTGGGAAATTGATATGAAAATTGATTGTTGATAGAAATAAATTTGAAATTTGATTTAGTGATTGAAATGAATTTGGAAATCAATTTGAATATTGATTTGGTGTTGAAAGTGAATATTTGGAAAACGATTTGAAAATCGTATATCAGTGGATATTTGAAAATTTAAATTCACAATGAAAATTTATAGAGGAAAGAGGAATTTAAATATCGGTTTATTTTTAAGTGTGGAAAGAAATCTACGGATTGGAAATGTAAACTAATAATAAAATAGAAAAGGATTTATTAATTGATTTTAAATGGACCATTTTGTAATGGAAAGTGAATTCTTCCCTGGAAAACCGAGTATATTTTTAAATTAGCTTTTGAAGTATAAATTAAAAGTTCTAGAAAATGATTTGAAAGAGTATTGTTGGAGAAATCATTTTAGGGAACTGTTTTAAATCTTTTAAGTAAAGATTTATTTAATTAATTATAGAGGGGATTATTTTAAAGATTAAATTGATATTTGATTTAGAAAATAGTTATTTAAATATTTATACTCCATCTACTAATTTTAATTTAAAACTAATTTGGACTTGAAGTTTTTATATAAGATATTGATAAAAGATTTCAAAACTAATATTTTAAATAGAGTGTTCCAAAATAGTTTCTATTTTAGATGTTTACAAATATATGTTTTTGGATAAGTGATTTAAATTTTTGAAAAGTATTTGGACTCGGCAGATTTTCAGTGGAAATGAATAAATATTTGGGAATATATTCCGCGTAAAGAAATTAATTTGAAATTTGTTTTCAAATGATTGAAGTGCTAAAATTATATCTTGCGAAGATATCTTGAAAATAATAATTGGAGGAAAATTATTTGAAATCCAGCGATTATTGTGAATGATGATTGATATTTAAATAACTGTCTACCAATATTGGCCTTTTTAATGGCAATTTGAATTTCGACGCGACCGGGGTCAGATTCATAATAGATATTCAAAAACCACATCGAACCTTTGTGATTGTGATGGGTCTTATACTTAAAAGATCAAAAGTGAAAATTTGTTGTGATTTGTTTGAATTCTGATTGAAACACTTATTTTAAAAATAAGCACTCGTTATTCGGATTAGCGGGGAGAGGACTTTGTGTCATAAAATCCATTCCGAATAATGATACGACGAAATTGGATAGCAATTGAAGATGGTGTTGAAGACCGGGTATTTTTGAAAACGAAAGGATTACCTATCGAATGTCTCTGCACTGGGTTGCTCCGGTATAGAGATTTTATCACACTTTGTGATGGGTATTCCGGACGTGATTAGTGAATATTCGGATTTGCAAGGGCTTCTTTGAAGTGCCTTCGGTTCCGTTCGATCCCAGAATGGACTTGTATGGATGTGTGTCTACACTTTGAGATGTAAAGCTAGTTTCTATCAAATACATTTCTGTTGGTGGGGGAGAATTTATTCTCTTAGCTTAACAACCTTTTCTGAGACGTACGATCTCAGAGGTTACGTAGTTGATGGTTACTAGTGATATATTCTCAATTTGGTAATGTGGCATACGAAGTGCTGCTAATCATTTGTTGATCGAAGCATGACTTTATGAAAAGTGTAGCTTTGTGGACGAGACTTCATCGGACCTCATACCCCGGAAATGGTCAAACCAGGAAGAATGCGGCAAGGTTATGAGGGTCGCGCCCTTTAGAGTATGTCATTTTCTTCTGGAAAAGGGTGGCATCATGGTATGGAGCCCGGATATTTAACCTATGTGGTTACTGCAAATTTATTATACTTTGTGGTTGTTGCTTTGTGGTTGAGGATCCTCGGATAAAGGTCGCAAATGACCGGGGGATGGCATACTCGAGTAGTAGTTACCTAATTAAAGAGGTAACCCGGCCTTGTATTGGCAGAGATCCGAGTAGGTTCTCGGGACGTCCCTCCAGAGCCGTACTTATGTAGCAGTAAGAAGTTCCTTAGCCTGACCAATTGTTCGAAATCCAATCTCCAATATGCGTCTTGTACGGTTTTAGTTGTATAACCTGCCATTTACTTATGGTGGCGCCCCACTGTTTAGATGGTAGCTATAGTAGGCATAGTTTGAAATGTCTATACTGGCTAAGATTAATATTATACTTTTGAAATATTTTCTACACTATGCACTAATAATAATATCAAAAGGATTTGCGTATTAAGCATGTTTGACTATCATAAGAAGAAATCTCCTCCAATTCTGCGTTTGCATTGTGTGTGTGGCGGGAGGCCTTATGGTAGTTTCCTTTTCCAAAAGCAAAGTGGATTTCTTTTTATTTTTTTTGTGAAAATAACTGTTTTTGAGATCTCACACCAGTCCCATGAATGACCTGGAGTTTATTGTTCCCTTTCTAAACTCTGCGTGCCCATAATTTTCCTCACGAGCAGCCTGGAGTCAGGTTATCATTATTCTGGAGCGAAGTCAAGAAGTTACTGTGGAGATCAGGAGTTGAAGCTCGATGGCGAGGCGTACTACTTATACTATGTAGTGTCCATTGCGTTGGGTTGGTGCAAGTCAAAATTTCTATGTAAGCAAGTTAAAATAATTGCCAGTGTCACATTATGTCGTTGTAAACTCTGTGTATGTAAAACTGATATGGTGCTTTTATTTTAAAGATATTCATTTATCTATTATATGTTGTTCCGCTGCGAAATGTGAGATTCTGTTATATTCTGTTTCTTTTTCTATCTTCTTCTTCTTAAACCTTAATGGTTTGGTTTTTCGGCTTTCGACTGTGTGACATTTGATACAGTTGACGTATTGATGTCGACTTTCGGACGTCGAAAAATCGGGTCGCTACACATGCACTTTGCTTTCATGCTGAAAGTATTTAATTTGAGAAAAGAAATCAATATTTGCTTAGATTATACATGCTTTAGCCTTGAAGGTGTTACATTGGAAGGTTTAGATATTGTAAATCGATATTCATTTAGGTTATGCACTTGAATTAATAATATAATCGTGTAAATGATACGTAAATTTTGTTTACATGTAGGAATGATTTCACTGCACTTGAAGGTGTTACACTTGAAGGTTTGGATGGTTCTTTACCATATAATACAATGATAGTTTTTTTATGATGGGCATCGCTCCTATTTTTGCAGATTCTATCGATGTTTCGATCGTATCCATCTGATGATATTATGGATATGATTGAATAATTAATAGAATATTAAAAAAAGGAGTGATGCCCATCATCAGAAATGACATTCATTGTATTATATGGTTAAAACAAAGATGGTCCAAAGCTGTTGTAAATGGTGATGGTGGATTGGGAAATTTCTAGGGGATGTTGTTAACACTAGAGTCACTGATCATCAATGATGGTAGTTGTCGCCACCACCACTCCCCATCACAATTAATATGGTACAACAACACATATCTCCAGTCACTGTCTCGGTTGCACGAAATGGTGACATAGTAGTATTAATAGAAGAGCGTAGGGTCTGCGTAGTAGTGTTGTTATAAATGGTGGTGGTTGATTGGGATAGCGTAGGAGGGGATGATGTTAATACTAGAGTCGTTGAGTGTCAGTTATGGTGGTTATCTCGATCAATGATAACAGTACAACCACCAATGCTATCCCAACCACCACTAAACAGTTATAATAGCACTAACATACAAGTCATATGATGCTCATTCTATTAATATTACCACGCTGTCATGTCGTGCAACCAATGTGGTTGTTTGAGTTTATTAGAAATAGGCTCTTGAGGAATGAGTGAGATATAATTTCCAAGGGTGATCCTACGTAGGAGATAACTTACATCACTAAAGGATAGGATGATCTTTATTCTAATGTAAGTGGTTTCTTATTAGATCATTTGTTTTTATATGAATTTGTGTTTGTATGGTTGTAAGATCAATTGTATGATTGTTGACATTTGTGTTTGTGTGGTTTAGTATATTTATGATATTATGATGTTGGTTAACACACTTTGGTCTATGAATTTGGTGGTATATGATATATGAGTTTGTGATGTCGGTGATTATATATTTCATGAATTTGATGTGTGATTGAGGTGAGAAATGTAGTAGAAATGTCATAAACATGTTTCAGCAAAGGCGTCGATAAGGTTTCTGCAAGGCGTCGAAAAAAATCTAATTTTTACAATTTAATAAGTAGTCGAGATGGCTTTGGAATGGCGTTGACGGAATGGTGTCGCAAGGCCTCGATTAGTGTCATCTAAAAAGCATCGGTAACAACAGCACAAGACGCATATTCTAGGCGTCGAAATAAAAAATTTGATACATTTTTTACTGATGCCCCTAAAGGTGTTAGCATGCCTTCAGTAGGTCCTATATGGATGCCCCACCGATGCCTTTTTGGCATCGATCAATCATCTTCTTTTTGTAGTGCAATAGATTAAAGTGTTATTACATCATTATATTTGATTTATGAACGAAAGAGACAAACCCACTCACAATTTGGAGATTCAATCTTAAATTCCTCCACTGTCCAGATTGTTGTGCATATCAACTTTAGATTTTCCTCCTGATTCCTTTTCCACATCGTAGCCCTCACTCTTACACTCATTGCGATATAAAATTCGCGTGATTTCTTTAAAAATATGAGAAAGTTATGGCCTTTTTACCGAGGACGCTGAATGTAAGTGAAGACAGAAAGAAGAAAAGGAAGAAAATGAGAAAGGAACGTAACTTCTCCATTTTAGGCCCATTTGTAAAGGAGGAAGGCATTTGTTCGTAAGTTTTAATTCAAATTTTAAACATCAAGCTAAGACAACTTAGCTCGACAAGAACCCAAGCCAATATCTCCATCGTATGGTCTTCGATTTGGACAAACCTATACATAATCCTGATTAGAAAATTGAGCTAGTCGCAATGGCGTGGGTTTTATCGTCAATTCAATCAGTTGTAAAATGACCATTTTACCCTTATATTTTTAAATTGACCAAAATTGTGACGCCCCACCTCTATACCCACGCTAGCCAAGGACACTACATAGTAATGCCGTCAACTAACACGGAGAATAAGGCTGGTTGGAAGCGACCATCTATAGCCTTGCTCTAACTATCTATTGAATACATCGACAATAAACATACCAAGCAGATCGGCATACCCAATGAATACTTAAAACAAAACCATAGGTGGTTGAAGGATCTATCAGAACAGAATATAACAACTCAAATGTAATATACATCACAGAACAGTAGATCATCATATACACATATATTGATACATAACAGAGTTTACAAAATAATACAAGTCAAGTGGTATAGCAAACCACCATATACAAACGAGTCAAATAATACATATCAGAGTTACAACCCAAAAAGGACTACACAAGAAGTTATGGCAAAAGAAAACTAGCGGAATAGTCCATGCGGAAGCAAAAGAGGCTAAGTCCAAAAGCACCTAATCTGAAACATCTCGGTCTGACCCGAGTATAAAATACACGGGTCAGTCTAGCTAAACAAGTAAGTTAGATAAACTGAACGATAATGCACCTGCAAGATCATATAGTATAACAATTATCTCTAAAGGAGATAACTCAATCATCTAACATAAGATGAATCATAACAGAACAAGCCTCATATCATTGGCAACTCAATTAAACAAAGGATATCAATATCCCAAAACAAGCCAAAATGGCGAATAACAATTACCAACTGCAACAAACCCAACTATCTCATGAGCGGTGGTGAAGAAACCACTCCAATATCTCTCGAGCGGTGGTGAAGAAACCACTCCGAAAGCAATACTAAAGGTAATCGACAACCCCAAATATCTCTCGAGCCGGGGCAAAGGACCAACTCCAAAAGCGATATTAAAGGCAACAAACCCGAAGGCACATACCCGAAGGCAACAAACCGTAGTGGTGAAGGTCGGAGACCCAGTACTGGACACCACTAACTGGCAGAATGTGTCATAACTCTCAAAAAGGAATCCGAAAAGTGGTAACGCGAGTCCCATAACCACTCGTTCGCACTAAACGGTTTACTATCCGTTAGTTAATTTCACACTCAAAGCAGTACAAAGTTCACCTCATATCATCGGTAAACCAAACCCGAAGGTTAAAACGATCAATTGAATAGGTCGGGGATTAATCGGAAAGATAAACGCACAGATTCATGGTCCGTGTTTTGCCCAACCATTTAATCACCCTTCCACTTCGCTCGAAGTGCGAAATTGTGCGTGTGTTTTAAATAGAATTTATAATCGGAGAAGCGAACTTTTAATACGATTTGAAGAAATCATTTATAAAACCCGTGAATGAAGTCAAAAAGGAATCATCAAGGTCAAAATCGATATGCATCGATCAAATTTGGAAAACCAAACAAACAAGGCAAATTGGAAAAAGACAGCATATTCAGACGTCTGAAAGAAGGGATTCAGACGTCTGAAACTAAAAATATTTTTTTTTTTTCAAAACAGAATTCAGACGTCTGAATCCAACCTTCCAGACGTCTGAAATAGGCATATTTTGGCATGTTTCCTTTCTGGTCGAAATTTAGCCAATTCAAACGTCTGGAATATAATTTCAGACGTCTGAATCTGGGGGTGAAAATGTTCCCCAGAACAATATTCAGACGTCTGAAATTATGGTTTCAGACATCTGAAACTCAATGTTCAGGCATTTCCTGAACCTAGGCCAACTATGGCCAAACAAATCGAAAGCAATCAGATGCGTGTTGATTATGGGCTTACGTCAAACGACTACCCAACCTTAACGACACACCCAAACACTCCGAACAACATAAACATCAACCATATAAGGTTTTACATAGATTTGGCTTCAAAAATCAATATTTGCAATTCACCAAAGCAATCCAAATCGAAAACAAGTGCATATGAACAAGTGCTAGGAATTCATACCCAACAAAGATATGTATAAATATAAGCATAGATGTGAGATAAAATTCTCACCTTTAACCCAAAAACAAAGAAGAAGGAGCTCAATTGCAAGGAGAAGACCAACCAATCTCCACTTCAACTCAACAAGCTTCAATATAAGATCAAAACAAGTATTTCCTAAATTTAGGTTTAGGAATCTCTGAGATTGAAGAGAGAAAAAGATAGAGGAGATGAAGATGAAGCATACCTATAGCTTCACTTTGATTTTGGAGCAAGAATTCAAGTTGCAAGTTAAAACTAGGGCTTGCAATTTCTATTTCCTCTTCCCCTCCACCATTATCAGTTTTCTTAAGTTAAAGGAATTAAATGAGGGTGAATGGATGAAGGGTTAATGAGCTAGGGGCTTAAGAGGAAACTGGGGTTGAACCCAAACTCAATCCCAAGTAGAAAAAGGGTCAAAATTTCACAAACTCCAAACATATCGAAGCTTATACTCAAAAAGATCGCAAACGACGTTTTGAACTCAATGGAAGTGGTCTTGAGACCCAATTCGACCGTTTGCAGAAAGTAACTTTTCGGACTATAATCTGACAAACGACGTTATATTTAAATAAAATATTTAAATATACAACCGATAAATATACGGGTTGTTACAAAAATTCCCTTTTTGTTTATTTATTATTAGTACAAAATACCAGGTATTGCATTCCGCTCCTTAAAATGAATTTTATTCTTGAAATTCCAAAGGGACAAAGAATGTAGCTCGTATACTCTTGTATCATTTATAGCATACATGACAACACACATACACAACATGCACAATAATCAATTCAGCCATTCAAACAACTATCTACGCATAACAAACACCATTAACTATCCAAGCAATTTTGACATATACGTGGGGAGAGCACTTAATAACAAAAATGGTAATACATGAAATATAAGCATATGGTATGATCATGGCATGTGATATACTGAATAAAATTCAAATATGCAACTACAGCCACCTAAATGAATGTAAAAATCATGACATATTAAGCATTAATGCATTACGTCCTAATATCATCATATGAAATCTATATGAATGCATACGAAATCTATATGAATGCATATGAAATCTATATGAATTCATCATCCACAAGAATAATATTATTTGCAATATATAAATATAAATCAAACTAAGCAACCAAAATCAAACAGTCAACGCAACCAAACATATTCTTCCCTAAGCATCAAAAAAATACATAGACTAAGCATTCAACTATACCTATTTAAACTCATATTCTAATAAAAATAATAATGGAATAGTATTCTGTAAAATAGATAAATGGAAATTTTGGGTCGTCTCATCGGCTTCCTGTGTTCCCTCAACTAGATCTCTCATCCTAACTTAACCAAATGATCTCCGCTACTGATACATATACTTAGCGTTCAATTGTAATCTCTAATGTACATGCAACCCTAATGACTCATGCTACTAATCCAAATATCGGATGGCGATACACCCAACAACCAGTAGCCTTTGTCTACAAATGCCTAAACTGAAATGTAGCCTCATAACTTTAGATTGCACGTACACTACATTATGTGCACATACAAATCCCAATAATCCAATAATGAACTTGTCACTTTAATTTTTAGTATTCTAGGGTAAGACAACTCAAAAGCAGATGGTGTCTCACTTAAGTAACCCCATAACTAAGATCACCGTGTGATTCTTCATTTCACCTAAGAACGTCAAAATAATGATGACTTAACCTTGTGAATATAATATATCTTTCTCAACTACAAATTCCAATTCAATTCAAGTGGTATTACTTCACCAGGGATATCACCTCTCCAAACTTCCAACCAATATAATACTGAAACTATCACATTCCAATATACACAGATTTTATCCTAATTTCTTGCCATACAAATAAATAATCAGTCAAACAAGGGTAATCCTATTCAGCCATTCAAACAATGAAATCAATTTCAATATAATCCTAGGGAAATCCTAAAATAATGTTATTATATGATCTACTATATAGTACGTTGCTCATGTGCACCTCATATGCAACGTAAACCGTGCACCATTTAGTCTCTAATCCAAAGGAGTTCCTTTAAATAGGCAACCTCTTTTCAATCCCCAGGACATTGAAAAGAATCCATCCATTATGTTCTCTAAATTAGTCCTAAATCTCAATTTTTAAGGAAATCTCCTTTGCATTTTAATGTATGCGACTCTATAATGTCTTTTCGTCGATATTCAAACTGGTTTTGTCAAAATAATTTAAAGCCACTTCACTTTACATAAATCAGAAACATTTCCTCTTATAATCGCATTCCCACTGCAGTTCGAATATCTTTCTGAATAAAAGTCGATATTTATATCATTCTTTGATTTTTCAATTTTTTATTTATCCTTTTACACAAGCCTTTTAGTGGTTCCATTTCCAAATATGACTTTGTACTATTTTATCTTTATAGTAATATGGATGAGACAAGTCAACAGGGATCAATGCCTCGCCATATCAGTCTGATGAACCAAATTCAAAATTTTGAATAGCCTCTTATGTCCAAAACACCTTTAGGAACATCATAATGGAAAATGACTTAGCATAGTGAACATGGTATTGAACTCATATCACCTTTTGGTAATAAAACATATTCTCATATCTCAATCTAACCATGAATGACTTACTTGCACTTGCGACGGCAACTTAAGTACCATTATCTCATAAATATTTCCACTTCATACATAAATGGTAAAACAATAACTCATTATTTATTATCATTCAACTTCTCGATTCAAAACAAATATGTGTTGTGTAACTTTACCTACAATGTCAGATTAGCGACACCCATCTATAAAAAATCAAATTGTCTACAAAATAAATATATACGATGTTACGTTATCTATAGTATCATAATAATGACACCCACCAACAAATGAATACAATCATCCATAAAATAAACATGTGTGGTGTACTATTATCTACAATGTCGGAATTACAACACCTGACAATAATCCGATCAAATCATCTATCCACACCGGCAATGTCAAACAACAAAACGTCTACCTATCATTCGCCTTCATCTTCAATCATTATTATAATGATATAGAACAAAAGAAAGTGAATGTCAATTATTTCAAAATTTTCACTAGGGACCGATCAACGAGTCAGGTCACATAACATCTTCATTATGTTATTGGGAACCTATCTCAAAATAAACTCTAAGCCCATCAAAATAAAATCTTAAAATATTTTCAATCAATTGGTTAATGGGATCCAATCAACTAAAAATTTGATACCAACTATGTTTCTTTTACTATTCCAACTTTTCGAACTAAACTCTACTTGAAATATATCTTCAAAACTTCTAACGCCGTGCAAATATCGTTTCGGTCCAACCTCTTTCATATATACCTTAGTCCAACCATTTCTTATTATGTTGACGTCTCTTTTCCATGATGTTTCAACCAAAATAATTTAAATTACTTTACTTAACCAAATTATGATCTCCCTCTTTTACCCATTTGTAAACTTTCCTATGAAATTTTCAGTTTTTCTCTATTATCATATGCTAAAATGTACATCAACAGGTCTATAATATTTTCTTTTCATATGGAAGAAGAAATTCGAATTCAATTTTAAATGTAATGGGATTCCTAGTTTAGAGGATGAATAACAACTCATCATTGGGAGACTCTACTATAATACCGTGCCCAGCCTACCACTCCTTATCCAAGTCAACCTCTCAACCTTCATCTAATATCATCCCATAACAAGTCATCTGATATATTTTCAAAATCATCTATATCCAAAAGACTTAGTATACACGCATCACTAAAGTAATTTACACTGCATAAATAATTTCAAGTCATGGTAAATAATAAATAGATGGTGTTACTACCAAAAAGTCCTTTCGACTAAGACGAAACCTGTTTGAGCAAAGAGCAAAGGAGAACAAGAGGAAAGAGCTCCAGCTAGTCCTTTTGAAAGAGTCAAAGGGATGCCACAACCATTGCCTAAAACTTCAGAACCTTTCGAAGGTGTCGAAAGGACACGCTACAATCAATATCCAGTAGGTTCTTACCTTTCGAAAGAGTCAAAGAAGAGAAGCATGACCGTTCCTTTCAACAAAGGCGGAAGTGGCCTAGAGTCAATTTGGAAGCCACCTTTCGACCAAGTCAAAAGCATCATGGTCAAAAGTTGCTGACCCGCATCTATAAATAGGAGCCAAGGGGTCAGGTTTAGGGCATCCGATCCATTCCATTCTAAACTTATATTCTCTTAATCAGAAGAGTTGTAAACCCTAATTTCCAAATTGATTTGGAGATTTTGAGAAATAAAATCATCCGTAGCTTGCGAAAGGGAAGTTGTCAATTTTTTACTTTACTATTCCTAATGCTTTTATCAGGTCTAACATTGTGTTTCAGGTGTCGCCTATATCGAAAGGACCCATTCGACGCAATCGAAACCTTGCCTATTCAAATAACTTTAGTAAAATGCTTCAAGCTATCTTCCCCTAAGCTACTACTTTCGACAAGGTCGAAACCAAACTATAGTCCACTTAAACCTTGGATTGACGCAAGGAACCTAAGGATCCTACTTTCGACAAGGTCGAAACCTATCTCTAAACCACTGTGACTTGAGATTACTAATCCTAATCAAAGACAGTTAGGTCGAAACCTTTACCTTAGACCCTTGACCAAAGCCCAAGCCACTCAACAACTTAAGCCCTCGATAGGGTCGAAACCCTTTAAGTCAATCTTCATCTAGTGATTCCAAAGCCATCCTTTTGGATTCTACTTCCACTTTGAAATGAGAGCTTTCGAAGGAAAAACTTAGTTATCTCAACAAAAGCAAAAGTTGGTAAGGAAAGGAAATAACTGTTACGACTGAGTTGAAAGGTTGACCAAAGCAAGTTTTCACTACAACAACCTATTTTGAAAGGATACCAAAGTAAATACATACATTTCATCCTTCTCAACTCTTCTATAAGAAACCACAAGGAATTGACCTTGTCCTAAAAACACTACTTTAGGGTATTGACACGATTTCTTGTTAACAGATGGGTAGATCCTCAAGACAGATTTGACATCAAAATGGATTCATGCAACATGTGTGATTTGCTATATAAATTATCTACCATAAACCCTAAATCAAAAGTACCGACTCACCTCTAATCACGGTCTACTCCCCTTCCTTTTAAGCAATTAGTAGTAGACTTGCACTTGGGACTACCAGTGCATATGCTTTCAGTAGTTGACCACCTTTCGGCATGCTCGGGCAATTCTTCTTCATGTAACCATACCGATGACACTTATAACACTTAATTCTTGATATATTTACCCAATATCCTTTGAAATACGACCCTTCATCTTGCATTCCCTATATGTGATCATTGGTTTCTTCTTCTAGCATCCTCTAGGTTCATTCCCTTTTCGCTTACCATATTGTTGGTTCACTTCACTCCTTAGGATCCTCCTCCTTAACCACTTCTCCATTAAGCAACCTCAATAGTGCCACTTCAACCATATCTTCAAATGTGACTCCATCTGGTGTCTATTAAATGTTAATTCCTTTAATGATGTATACAGTGTTTTTGTGAACTTTAGTTATTTCTTATCCTGTGTATTGATTAAATCGAATCCAAACCTTGCCAATTCATTAAGTTGATTAACGAACTCTCCAATTAATAACTCTTTTTGTTTCAAATGGATGAATTTCTCCAACAACATGCTTTTCTCTACTTCTGAGTAAAACTTAACTTCAAATTTCCTTCTAAAATCTGTTTATGCTATATTTTCCTCATTAAGTTTGGTAATTATTATCTCCCACCAATTAGTCGCTTCTCCCAAAAAGTGGTATGAAGTCGGTTGTCTCCTTATAATATCACTCAAACCTAACAAACTGGATATTTTCTCTCAAGTGCACAGCCAAGGCCATGTCACTGAATAAGGTTCAGTTCCTACATATGGTTTCCCACCCAGACTGGCTAAGTCTCCACACAGCTTTAGGAAATCTATTTCAGGTGATCGTTGGATGGGAATAAGTCGTTGGTTCGTAGATATGGGTTCCATGGGATTGATATTGGCTTAGTCATTGGTAATATAACCAATTATCTATAGGTATCTTCTAAAGCATGCCGGCATGTGCACTACGAAGATGTCTACAAGATTAGCTTTGGAAATAGTTCTGGCCCTTATTTCTACCCCACCATTGTTGGCCTTTTCTCTAGTCTCAACCGAGTTTTTCATTTCCTCTTATCTACAAATAAGATCCATCAGCAACTCCTCAACAGATAGTTAAGTCAACTGGAACAGGAAACAGTATATACATATGTACTCAATTCTTATATGTATGTATATCTATAAGTTTATAAAAATACAAATGCGCTTTCTCAATAAGTCTGAATCCATAATTTAAGGATACATTTTTCTTTAATACCAAATGTAACAACTAACCTTTTTTGACCCTCGGATTTAATGCATGAACCGACATTCAAACGTTGAAAACTGAAAATGACAGATCATTAGGCAATGATAGCCAAAAAGCAAACTGTTAATATTAACTATATCCTTCTGAACTCATAGTAGAAGGAACAACAAATAATGTAAAAACCAACTTATATTCAAACCAATCTTTATAATGTATTCAAGATCATAAATCCATACAATATACAATTATCACACATGGCACACTATAATGTCAGATGAATATATATACGTAGGTAATGCCTCCGCCGTCTGCACCATCTAAGTCAGCTTGACTCCATAGTCCGTTAACCTATAAATATCATATATAAATAAAGTGGATAGCGGGTCATACTTATGTCTAAGTCAATGAAACTAGTATATTCCATGTATACTTCAAACATACTATTATAGCACCATCTTGATCTATTTAACTTATGTAAATACACTTTAACCTGTCGACATGCATATGAGAGTAATAACATTAACATCTAAGACTAAACTACTCGATTAAGGTCAATGTTGCACACAACCACTTAACATAATCATCTAAATGTCGTACATATATCAATAACATGTTATGGCGTGTCCTATGCTAATTATACTTCGACCAATGGGCATAGTCATAGGTTAGCTAAACATTGTATAAGCCTGCATATGGACACTTCCGTTCTCCCATGATTTACAAGCTAGACATGTGCGATCCATGATGCCATGGAAAGTCAATAGGAGCCACTAACGTAAATATGAGATCAATACAAACATCAATATATATATTCATCAGCCATACACACACCCTCATATATACACATCATTATATACACATTCACTTCGGTTATCATGTTGGAAAATCATGTCTAAATGTCACCTATAGCAAATCAACATATTTTCATCCATCAAACATCAATATATATCATCCAAAGGTCCCACCCAACCATATGTATGAGTTGAAGTACAGAACATAGGTCACTTGCCTATTTTGTATAGGACCTATAAGGTTCAGATTCATACTAGCACTGTCAACAGCCATAGGTACCATTGGGTTTTCCATAGGTCGACCGTTGGTTGTGAACTTTAGAAAGAAGAAAACAACCGATGACTTATATTTGTTTTCAGTTTTTGTTTCTCTATTTTCTTCCTTGTTATCGACCTAATTCTCAATCTGTTTCCTTTTAGATTTATATGATTTCTCTAATATCTTTCTACTTCGAGGTTAATCAAACCTATTTCAAAATCTCTCTAAAATCTATCGTTTACAAAGCTAATTTTTCATAAAATCAAAGCATAAACTTTCATATATACTTCAAATTATTATTAAAAATCATAATAAATTCAAAATAATTTAAACTTAACACCTAAAAGACCATATCACACTTTTTAAACATTTTTCATATGATTTATATACATATATAATATATATTTTAATATAAGTACTCCTTTTATACATAAAAACACCACTTTTCAATATTTTGGCAATAATGCATATAAAATCATTTAGAATCTATTTTAATTTGTATTCACATTTTAAGATACATAGCTTCACATTTTAAATCATGTTATAAACTATTTATTTTATGCTATATATGGTATTTTTCATTTTTCATATGTATATATTTCTTTAGCTCCAATCATTTCTCTTTTTAATTATACCTACATGTACACAATATATATATATATATATATATTACTTAAATTTAAAATTTATTTTCTGATTATGATATATCATCATACACTAATTCATAAATATCCATACACTGTAAAAATGTATCTTAGCCTCAAATTATCAATGTTACATTTCATTTTTCATTTATTCGGCCAAACATCACATAGTTCCATTTTCATTGATTATACTAATTAAAATATCATTTAATTTCATATCACTAACATTATCAATTATAGTTCAAACTCGATAATTATTTAATTAATCCTTATTAATAAACTAAAGTGTTATTATATCATTCTATTTGATTTATAAATGAAAGAGCCAAAGCCACTCACAAATCTGAAGATTCATTCCCGAAATCTTCCATTGTCTCGACTATTATGCATACCATCTTCAGATTTTCCTCCTAATTCCTTTCCATATATTATACAGATTACATCGACGATTATTTCAATATAAACTTGTGCGATTTTTTTAAGATAGGAGAGAGTTATGGCCTTTTTACTAAAAGCAATGAATGGAAGTGACCATGGAAAAAATAAGAAAAAGAATATGAAAAGAGAACGTTGCATCTCCATTTTTGGCTTATTTATAAAGTGTAGGATCGATTTCACCCTAGAGGGGGGGTGAATAGGGTGATGCTATTAATTATAAAAATTATTGTGGAAGCTTATAAAATTATTTCAACGCAGATATATCAAAATAATAGCAGCATAAATAATAGCCGAATAATAAATGCAAAAATAGAACGACGCAGAATTTACCCGGCTTCGGCAAAACCCTGCCTACGTGCTGCCTCCAAGGTTTCTACTAGAAATTTAGCAGTCAGACGCTTACACACGTAAACTCGCGACACCCGCTATCGACTAGCCTTAACTCTACGCTCAAAACTCTACCACAACTCAGCCACCGAGTTGCGAATTCTCAAACTACGCCACGTAGTTTGTCACCTGGTCACACGACTAGAAATTACAACGTTTAAAAGAAGAATTTAAATTTAAAACAAATTTAAAACAATCAAGACCCTAATTTAAAAGGTTACTCCCAAATATAATTGTAAAACAATAAAGTCCGGCCCGCTTTTCTTCTATCTCTAATCGGCCCGTCCTTATTTGGTGAAAATGGCGGCTCTTGTTTCGTTCGTTCGTTCCTCAATCTGGAATTAGGGCTTGTAAAATTTTGTGAAGCCGCCGACTTTGTTGATCGATTAAGTGGATATTCGCGTGTAGCTTTGATCGATCGATTGCTCACTTCGGCTGCTTCGATGAGTTTAATTCGTAAATCTGGTATGTGATCTTTGCTTTTGCTTCTTCTGATTTGCTTGCTTGAACTCGATGACATTTTGCCGATGATGTTGATTGCTTATATAGGGTTTGAATCCCTATTTTATCGTTCGTATATATTTGTTTGAATTTGTCAATTTATCTTTCTCGGCTGTCGATATTGCTTGGATGCTTGAGATTGATTCTGACTTTATCAATTTCGTATATTTATGATTTCTTGATTGACACGGTGTTGATTTTGATTTCTTTAGGCCGTTCATTTTCTTGGCTATCACTGTTTCGAATTCTTTTTGCATTTGACTTTGGCACTTTGATTTTTGACCCACAGCTTCTTCTGATGCTTGTAGATTGACTTCGGTCATTTTTGAACCTTCTTGACTTTGCTCTGTTGACATCACTGAATTTTGGCTTTGGTAAAACTGTTAATTGATGTTCATGACTTCTGAACCATTTTTGGATTGTTCAAATTCTTTGACAACCACAACATTTTTTTTATACTATGATTTCGATACTGTACTTGATTGCTTGCATGTATATATATATGTATGTATGTATGTATGTATGTATGTATGTATGCATTCATGTATGTATATATGTGCTATCATCTTGTACATCTCCGTCTCGAGTAGTCCTGCATTGTTGTGGATATGCATTTGTTCGAACTTGCCACCACTGTATCATTTACTGATTTACTTGATTTCATGGTTCACCACTGAGGCTACTGTTTCATGACTTCGACATATATGATGTTTGCAACTGTTTCATTTGATGTGTTGTAGCTGCTGTCCATTTTGGTTTTGCTTTGGCCTGACATTGTCACTTGCAGTTCTAGTGTTGCGGTCTTTAACTTGTACTCTTCGACGGTTTGCATACAGTTGCATTGTTGGTCTTGTATCACTTGCTATTCATTAGCTTTGGCTTCTCTTTGGTCATGGCTGATCTCTGGTTTACTTTGACCCGATCTGATGCATTGATTTGAAACGGCTGCATAACTTCGTTGGTCAATTTTAGCCTTGACCACTTTGGCTCTAACTTGCACTGAGTTGTTGGGTTGACACACTTGTAGTTTGTACCACTGCCTTGGTTCTGTTTGACTGTCATGACCATTTGAACTAAGCATGTTGAATTGGGTTATAGCCTCGACTCTGTCCACTGTTGTATTATGTTGACTTTGTTTGCTTCCTAATTGACATGTATGGACTGTCTAGTTCTAGTCATTGTTGATCTGGTTCATTTGTTGGGTCATCATTTTTGGCAGTTCTTGTTTCATTTCATTTTAATTTGCACCTGTGTTGAATCCAGCTTGGAGCTCGGGTTTGACCTTGTACTGATATTGTGACATTATTTTTATTGCACTTGAGTTGAACCCGGCGTTTGGGTTTGACCTGTGCTCACCTGTCCCTGTAGATTTATCAAGTGTATATATCGGTGTGCACGGCCTTGTGGCATGTACAGTGATACACTGCGCATGTCACAAGATGTTCGTGTATGATGAATTCAAATTTAAATGATGACGAACAACCCAAATAACCGAGGCAAATATTATTTTCAAAATTCACATTTTATTTTATACTGTAAAAATATTTCCTTTTCAATTTTACTGCGTCAGTATATATTTTTGCAGATTGCTCAGATGTTGGATTCAATTTGGAATGAAGCTGAAGATAAAATACGAGTTGAGTGAATGAGTGAGATGTAGTGAGGTCAAATGTAAATATGAATCATGATGTAATCAAAATTGTATTGTAATTGAAATTGTATATATATAGTGAGAGCTTGAAATTTGTACTATTCAAAATTGTAATAAATATTTGTTTGAATAAAATATACGTTTAAATTCAAATTCTGTGTTATTTATTTTATTCAGCAAATATTTATTTAATATGTGAAAATAAAATAGTACATTAACAAATACATTTAAATGAATATATATATATATATATATATATATGTGTTTATTATCATCAAACAAAAATCATATAGTCGCATATTCAACAAAAAGGAGGAAAGCGCCGACCTATAAGTTTGAATTCAAATTTCAACCGTCGAGTCAAGCTTACTTATCTCAAAAAAAAAACAAGTATATATCTCCATCGTAAGGTCTTAGATTCCGGCAAACCTATGTCTAATTCCGACAAAAAAACGAATCGGTCGCAATGATGTGGGCTTCGTTGCCTAATTCAATTGTTTGTAAATTGTGAACTTATATTTTTAAATTGACCAAAATACCTTTTTACTTTATTATTATTATAATAAAAAATACTTGGCATTACATATTTTAGAGATGGTCTTTTATTTGGAGAATTTTCCAACATTAAAATATTAAGCTATGAATTTTTGAAGGAAATCCAGGTATTAAATAATTAAAGAAAAATGTCTTAAATAAGGAAATATGAGTAAAAATGTGCTAAAGTAATTATTGCGAATTTCTATAAATTTATAAGTATTTTTCTAAGTAAGAATGATTATTTCGGAAGCTAAACTGTTATAATAGTGTTGTAAAAATAAATAAAGGACACTACCACTAACACAAAATGAAGGTGGGACAAATAAGGATGTGATACGTGGAAAGAAATGTGTAGAGGTGTAGAGGCGGGTACTTAACATTGCAAATTTTATTACATGTATTGAAGGAAGAGACTAGCCAAAGGTGTCAGAGGTATAACTGAAGGAACCAGGCCAGACGTAAGAGGGAGAAATAGGTAGATTTCCTTTTTTTTTCTATTTTGAATCTATTGAACCTATGAAGTATAACATGATTTTTTTATCCAATCTAAAATATTTTAAATAAAACCTTTATTGTACTTAATTTTGTTTTACTTTTTTGTTATTTATATTTTAATCAACATGACATTAATACAAAACAAAGTATATCAAATATACTATTGTGTGTATGCGAACAATTACTTGTTTAGCTTAATTTAGAATATGAAATTTTCATTTCTCTCTTTTAAACTTATTAAATTAATGCAGGAAGATTTTTTATACAGGGAGAAAAATATTTTATTTCTTTCTCTTTAATTAAATCGATCGATTTATTAAATGACATTAATGACCAAATTTATACTTAGCATATACTGTGAGTATATCCAACTATACTCTAGTGTATATAGTGTAAGTACAGCATATCATATTGTGCATATAGTTAATGTATATATGTTTGAATGTTAGGACATACCATGCAACAAACACATTCTACCTTTATAACTCATTAGTTGGCCAAAGCACTGTTTAAAATTCTATGTGTGTGCATATATATGTTAAAATATATTTCATATATATAAAGTGTGTGTGTATTTTTAATGAATCCTTTAATAAATCCAGATTAATTCAACCAAGTCAACATTTTTGAATTTAAGATTTATTTTCAAAACATGTGGTGATTTGATTCAGTGAAATAATTTGAGAACGGATCTTAATTTATAAATCCATATATAACTTTTGTATATGTCAATAATTTAACATGATATAAAATATAGATATTTTATAAGCAATAATATTTTGCCAAAAGTTTACTTTATTTAACAATACTACCGTATTGATTTATATTCATTTATACATTTGGTAAAGTTCTCCTACATTAGTATGTATATTTATAAAAAGAATTTTTTTGAAACTATACTGGTGCTAAATAATTTCGAATTATTTTAACATATATATGTACACTTATATATGTATGTATCTTAAAATAGAAAAACCAATTTTTAATTAATGGAAACTGCCATTAACAATTGAATAAATAATTACACAAAATAACGAATTAATTACTAGTTCTATGTTGTAACGTCCCTCCTTTTCATACGCTTTAAATCGACGATAAACCACACACGTCAGACTTAAAACATACAGAAGGGTGGATTGTTATGGGGTAAATAAGAAAAAGTAGAGAAAGAAAGAAAAAAACCCAATAGAATCTTGCAGCGGAACAACAAAATATAATAATCAAATACAGTTCATGAAGCTGTTTTACAAAACATTTGATTATACTTACACAATACATATCAGAGTTACACATACCAGAGAATATTAATAATGCAGCGGAATAAAATGGTGTAGTGGAATAATATAGTAGATAATAGTAATACAAATCTTCGTCTTCGTCTTTCAGAAAAATCTTCAAATCCTAAATCGCTCGGACTGACCCGAGCGAATTGAAAAGACAAAACACTCAAGTCAGAACTAAAATATCTTATGTGAGTTAAATCAACAGAAATAAATATTAGTGCAGTAACTTAAGAGATGCTCGGGATTCACATCTCCTAAGGATCCGTTAAGCTATTTACTATGTAGTAATATTTCGCTATTATAATAAACTTATTTTAAATAGAATTAAGGTGTGACCCAATATTCCCCTTAACACGTAATAGTCCCAGTAGTCCATCCAGTATCATAGGCCCTCCTGATCGGGAAGCCACCAGAGGATACCACACGGGCTACGGGAGAAAACCAAACTCGTACAAGGCACGATAGGGTAGGTGACACGGCACAACTAGGCAATGCCAGGGTAGATATACCAATTATGCTTCCGGGTCGGCGGTAACGCGTAGCAGCTACTACCGTCCACCTCGAGCCACACCCCCAAAACAAAAATCAAAAGTGGCCACCGAATAAATCCAAAGTCAGAGTATAATATCGAAGGGATGTGTCCGATAAAAGGTGCTACCTTCTTAACCCGTCAATCGCTCCTGTTTTAGCCACCTTACGCCAACTCACGGGAGTCGGGTCCACGTATTTACCTCAAAGGAAACGCCACCACCATCCTACTTCATTCTGATCTCTCTCAACAACAACAACGGAGGAGGAGGAAAAGAGAGAGATATCTCTCTCAACAACAACAACGGAGGAGGAGGAAAAGAGAGAGATTGTCATTATAACATCGCGGTCATTTCAAAGTAATTTATACTTCAAAACTAGAACATAAGATCCATTTTAAAACTATATACATACGATATCATTTCCATTTTAAAACCAAATCCATACGATATTATTTTTATCAAAACCCAAATCAATATAATATCAATTTATTTCAAATATATCCTTTTCAAAAAAGTCATAATATTTTCAACATTACAACACTTCGAAATCAAAATGCTAGAAATATAACCCTTTCAGTTTATACTACCTCGAAACTCATAACTTCCACCACTGATCTGGTTTAAATATTTAAAATACTTTATATAACAAAAATAGCTTCTTTAATTTTCACAAATCAATTCCAAAACAAGCCGAATTTCTAGATTTCTAAATTTAATATATTTCAAAGCTTAAATATTCAATATTTAAAAACTAAATTTTATAATTCATTTATATACAAATTTCACTTTTACCATTATTTAGTTTTGAAATATTTGCTTAATAAAACCAATATCCTTTAAATAAAACTTCAAATTTCAAAACTGAATATTCCTCAATTTATTCACTTAATCACCCTAAACCCGAATTTAGTTATAAAACCATATTCTTTTAAATTAAGTTTCAATTGGATTCTTATTAAATATAGTTCTTGATTAGATAAAATCTCAATCAATTTCAAACTATCTTCTCAACCTTGATTTATAAAAATCAATATAAACTCTATATTAAAATATAATTTAAGTAAATCCTTATCCATATTATATTTTAATAAAATCAAACTTTATGGTTAAACTTATTTATACTTTAAACAAATTTTACTCATAGCTTAAACAAAGGATTTAACTATAAAAGAACCTTTATAAAATATCCAAATCAATATCTCCAAAAATCAAATATTTCTTTACAAACCATAGAAAATCATTTCAAAATATTTTTATATATAGACCACGGTGTCTGTATATAATTTTCTACCCTATGGTCAAGTGATACAGATATTTAACATTTCAATCCGTAATTTAAAATAAAAATACGGTTATATATCATTTCAAACCGCAATCCCGAATGAAATAAAGTGCATAAATTTTTTGTAGTTTATAACGATATAAAATACAACATTCATTCATCCAATATCAATCATCAAACATTAATCACAATCATCATCCAATTCAATCAATAGCATCAATATATAAATGAAAATAAACAACATGTATCAACTAGCGGTTTATATTCAATAATAAATTAAATGAAAATTTAACTGGCAGTTTATATGTAATAAATAAATTAAATAACAATTTAATTAAATTCAATTCAATTTAACTGGGACGATGATTAAAAATACGCCAAACAATCATAAATAAATTTCTAATCACATCCTAAATAAATTTAACAAACATAAGAAATTTTAGAAGTTGTGAGCACCTTTGAATTTAAATCCAATTTAAACTTAAAATTCAAATAGCCTCAGAATCTGTCCAAACCAGCGTCAAAATATCCGGAATTTCAAAACGATCCTAACGCAAGAAACCGCTCCTTAATTCGAGGTCGTATGCGAAAGTAATGCACGTTAACAGTTATGATGTAAAAATTGAAAATAAATAAAGATGGAATAAATAATATACGTACTAGCCACGTCAGCCACGATTACCTTCCTCCCAAGCATCGAACAGTCCCAGGGGTTCGAACGTAAAAACATGGCCATTGACCCATCCTTGACTGCGAATATCTCACGTTTATGACCACTACAAGTGAAACCACCCATCCCATCGACCTTGCCTTGCTCCGCCGCACCTATGGCCGGAGAGCCACAGCTTCCGGTTGCTTGGATTCGCCGCGTCGCCGCACCCCTCGAAACCCTAGTTGATTTATTTCGCTCGATCAAGCCGTTATCTCATCCACCAACCCACTCCGATGAACTATGTACGGTGATCTCTACAGCCTGGTGTCTTTGATTTGCCGATCAAGCGAGGTCGATCACGAAACGATGGACGGCCGAGAATTCTTCGACGTTTACTGATCGAACGATGAACCATAACGAAAAACAAATTCTGAATCTGAGTTACGCTCGTCTAGAGCTTCAAATCGATATAAAATTTGTTATGGTTTGAGGAGATTGAATTTTTGATTTGATTTTTGAATTGCAATTGGATCTAGAATTGTCTGCCAATGAAATGAGGAGGTGAAGAGGAGTTGTACATACAGACAATTTACAATGAAGAACAATTAGGGTTTATAACAAGGTATTCATAGACAAAGCTGATGGTAGAATAGATGGACAAGGTTGATAAACGCGTTGAACGATAAATGGCCCGAAAAGCCCGTTCTGACTCCGGAACGAAATTGGATCAACCCATATATCAAAATGGATGTTTTTAAATATTTTAAACGTGATGGAAATGGTTTCAAGTCCAAATTTCATCATATGAAGAAGTTATGCTAAAATCAATTTTATTTCAAATTGATTTCAATTCATCGATTTTAAGGCGTTTCAATCCTATACGATCAAACGACAAGTTCGATCGATATGAAACTTGAAATCCTACAATAATTCACCGATACGGATCCGATGAAACTAGTTTCGTCGAAATCCGAGTCAGTGGACTAAATGGCTATTTTTCCAGTTAATTAAATAAATTAAAAATTAATTAACTAAATCAAATTTTCAATTTCAATTCGATAATTGACAAATTTCATCACTATTGATTTCTCAATCATTTATAACGATTTAAGAAAATTTAAATGTCAATGTAGAGATGATTACTTTATAAATTTTAGTGTTAAAATTTCAATTTCATTATATTCACAAATTATAATTTAAATTCTCAATAATTCCATTGAATTTACTTTTCATTCTTATTATTCAATTCATTATTATCTAACAGATGAAATTAACATTGGTAATGGTTTATTACATTATTATTCTCAAATTTCATCTTAATCTCAATTAACGCAATAAATTAAATTTCATTTATAATAGATTCATTTATTAGAATTTGAGTTCCAATTAATTATAATAAATTCCAAATAACTTCGATTTGATTAGTTTCGATCTTTATACTAAGTCCATTATTACTCTATACCTAGTTTCTATTGTTTACCCTTCATTTACTTAACATTTAAATGAACTTGATTTCCAATAAATTCATTTACCAATTAATTAGGTAATTTATAATAATTGTTATCATAACCTCAAATTTACACTTAAGTTTATGTTATATTCAACTAATTGTCAAACATTGAATAAAATTTACGTTATTCCCAATTATTACCATAATTTACATTAACGTAACATTTACTTCAGATTTATTGCAATTGATTGCCCGTTTTAATTTTATAGACTAAATAAATGGTTAACTTAAACAATCGTTATCATAACTTTTAATTACACATATGAATTCACTATTCACAAACAAATGTCACAATAATTATATATTATTGATTTTTTCAATTAATATGTATTGCACTAATTTAGTTACTTATCAACTTGCATCAACCTTATTACATTAATCTACATTCAGTTATTATTAAATCAATATATTATTCCATTGGTTGATTCAATACTCTTACTCTTATTCATACTTTTATAGGTTTACATTTCCAACAATATTATAATTACTTACAGGGCATTGATTTTATTCAATTACTATTTATTATTATTAATTCATAAATTAATTCATTATTTACCCTTGTTTTCTTATATTCAATTCTTAACCTACTATAACAATTTACATTATCATCGAAATTTCATTTCAATTGTTAATACTTATCTTTAATTTCCAAAGTTGCATTTCATTTTTAACATTTACTTCATTATAAATTATAAATTTTTTATTTCTTTCTAAATTTAATTACAAAAATCTTATTAATTCAACCAATTTATTTATCAAAATTTACGGGTCGTTACATATGTGTAGATCAAATTCAATAGAAATTATCAATGGCAATCATCAATATCAATTCAAAACCAATTTAAATGATAGCATGTTATGATACTTTAAGATTTACACATATATTTATAAGAGACAATAAACACATTTACAAATTTGTTAGAATGGATTAACTAATAGATCTACAACATTATGTAATATATAAATTAAATTATATTATATTATATTTTACCTTGTTGGTGTTGCCTTTTGATTTGCATCTTAAATGAAGAAAGCTCCTAGATACGATTGAATCGCCTTCATAAATTGCAATAATCTTTCTAAGCCATCCCTTTGGGTCTATCTCGATTCCTTCTAGATCTTCCACATCCACTCTCGGCTATCAGTGAGTCCTCCTTCTACCTTGTGGTAATACCTCCACAAGTGTTGGACATACCTCCAAACTTGCCAGCATACCCGGATCTTTATCGGATCCAATATTCTACTTGTAGTGCGATTCATAAGAGGCTAACGTATCTAATGTTTTCCATTTTTCAACCATGGCTATAGTGCGCTTCACTCAAAGTATTTGCAACCTTGTTCCCCTTTTCGGTCTTATATTCTATCTCGAAATCATATGCTATTAAGAATTATATCCATCTCTATTGCCTCATATTCAACTCCTTCCGAGAGAATAGAAATTAAGGGACTTGTGGTCCATATACAACTCGAACCGCTCTCTTAAAATACAATATCTCCGAACCTTTAGTGCAAACACCACCGCTACCAACTCTAAGTCGTGAGTTGGATACCAAACCTCATGTGGCCTCAGTTGCCTTGATGCATAGGCTATCACTTGCCTATTTTACATCAATACCGCTCCAAAACCTATTCCACAAGCATCGGTGTACACCACCAACTCCTGATTCCCTTGAAGCATGATCAAGATAGGAGCGTTCATCAATAGCTTCTTTAACTCCTGAAATGACCATTCACACTTATCAGTCATATGAACTTCTCGTTCTTTCTGATTAGCTTAGTCAAGGGTGCTTCCATACACGATAAATCCTTATTGAATCTATGATAATAACCAACCAAATGCAAGAAACTTCTCATCTCAATGAAAGTCTCTGGTCTCTTCCAACCATTGATAGTTCTATCTTCGATGCATCCACTATTAATCTATCCTCGATAACGACACGCCCAAGAAACTTCATCTTCTATTTCTAAAATGGCGTTTTGAAAACTTCGCCTTCAACTTGTGTTGTCTCAACGTCTCTAACACCAAGCTAAGATGAACTTCATGGTCTCTCTCATCCATAGAATAAACCAATATAACATCAATGAAAACCAATACAAACCTATTGAACTAATCGTAAAGATTCGGTTCATTAGATCAACAAAGAATGCAGGGGTGTTGGTCAGTCCAAATGGCACCACTAACCACTTATATGAACCGTACCTTGGTCGGAACATGGTCAATGAAATACTATCTTCTACTACTCTCAGTTAGTGGAATCTTATTTCCAAATCTAGCTATAAGACACATGAGCTCCACTCAACTGATGAAATAGGTCATATGTCTTGGGCAATAGAAAACAATCCTTCATTGTTAACTCATTCAGCTTTTGATAATCAATACAACTGTAAAGACCTATTCGACTTCTTTACGAATACCATGGATGCTTCCTACGATGAACTACTTGGCATAGTGGAATGTTATGCTCAAGTTCCACTAGCTATCTCTTTAATTCTTCCGTCTCATTGGGTAGCATTCTATTAGACGGACTACTAATAGGCTGCAACCCTGGCATCAAGTCTATTCAAAACTCGATTGCCCTCCTTAATGGTAACCTCATTATGAGTTCGAAAACTTCTGTGAATTCTCTAGCGACCCATACTCTACAAATCTCACCATCATTCTCCATAGCATATAACAACAAGCCCGACTTCTCCTTCATTACATCTAATGCTATCATGATTGTTTCTCCACCCCTTGAATTCTGCATGGCGATAATTCTAACCTCATAATAGATCCTAACGTCATTACGCACCAACCGATCCATACCTAAAATTACCTAATAACATCTGAAGTCAAAAATATATAGGTCGAAAACAAACAAGTTCCAAACAAATAAAAATCAAGTTTGGTTCATCTTAACCTGAGAATGGCATACCCACCAATTGGATTAACCACACTCAAGGATGTAATGAAATAGATAGTGTCTAATTCTAACATATCAACCAAGTCTTTCGAAATGAAAGATTGAGTAGCACCAGTATCAAAACATACTCTAACTATTATACTGGAAATCAAGATCATACCTTCAAGCACGCCCTTTCTTTTGTCTGTAATGGTCAGTCCAGACGAAGGTCCTTCCAAAGCATAAACTTTTTCCTGTTTTACTTCCAGCCAATCCCACTTCTTGTGGTCAAGCTTGGTACAAATGAATCACTTAGTCATATCCTTTTTCTCCAATTGAATACATTTAGTAGAGTAGCATTTGATAATTAAAGCAAATAACATCAGCCACACTAAACTTTTGAGCTCCGCCTCTAAAAGACTTTCCCCTTTTCATATTTTTTCTGCCTTTCTGATACGAATTGGATCTCTTCTTCCGCCCATCCTTGGGATTAACATCAACCTTTTTCTTCTCTTGAAACAAGAAATTGCATCCTCTTTCCATTTCCACAAACATGTCAAAAGGAGCTAATATATGCACCATTATCGTTTGATTCAACTCTTCCTCAGTCCTTCAATTAATTTCTCATTCTTCTTTGGCAGAGCATTAATATGCTTCCTTCCATTCTTCAACAAAACATTAAAATGCTGAATATACTCTACCAAATTCATCTCTCCTTACTTCAAGTCAACAAACTTCCTACAAAATGTATTATTCTGTAATTCGAGAATAAACTTAGTTTCAAACCACTCCTTAAACTCTTCCCAAGTTATCTCCTCCTTTGGGACTTCAACAATTACATCCTCCCACCAGTCTAGAGCATCCTTCATGAGCTAAAAAGAAGCAATCTCCTTTTCTAGGCATTATCATACTCCAAGTCTCTAAATATAGGTTCATGAACTTTAAAGCCATTTAACACATCAAAAATTGACTCCTTCCATGTAGACGTCTCTCCTCCACAACTCTTGAAATCTTTGTTCATCTTAGTAAAGTCTACTCCTCTTGCTACCTCTTATCTCAGCTCAACGACTTCAGCTGGCTACTGCCCCATCATTTCCATCATAAAATTGTGGAACATAACATTCATATCCATTGCCCCTTCAACCGGGGGGCGCATATGAGTACCTGCTTCAGTACGAACTTCCAGGGCTGCCTCCCCTCCTTCGCCATTAATTTTTGTACTATCAACTCCTAAAGTAGGATTCCCTTCTGTACATCCCAAGGTCAAACATCGATTACATCGGCCCATTATTGCCCTCTTCATAAGCAATGGTTCACAAAAAATGGAAGTAAGGAGCGAGATCATTGGTAGAAGGATAGACCCATCCTACTATATATCCATATCAAAATACAAGTATGCTATTCATATAGTTTATACCCTCCGCAAGGTGTATATTTCCTATTATTTAATTTCTAATTAGCTCGATTTTACTTAGGTGTTCCCTCAACCTAAGCTCTGATACCATGTTGTAACATCCCCACTTCGAGACCCAAAAATAGACAACGATGATGTTGTAGTCATTAGCAGATTTCCAAGTGACAAAGTGAGTCCATAATTATCACAACATCAAGTAAATAGTGATAGAGTTTGGGTATGCCCTCGGGGCAATCATGTTACATATATCTTGCTTGATGACTAAACTTGTTCGAAATAAAGGTGTTTCCTTTCTAATATATACTTGATATAATGTAGTTATATTAATTAATTAATTAATTAAAAGTATATTTAATAGAAAATTCATAAATTGTATGTTTTGTGATAGTACGTACGAAGTGTTGTAACCATGAGTAATTTATCACAATAAAAATAAATGTACCATTTAAATGTTCCTAGTCAAGATGCATCGAGATTGGATATTGATGTATCTGTTAAGGCTAGAGTACGTAACGCTCTCCAAATATTGAATAATGTATTACTCATGACTGTTGGGCCCTCTATGGGTTACGTACTAATAGTTATTGGATAACTATGGAGCGACTCATTTAATAGTTTTCGGTTGATTAATATAACTAAGGTCAAACAGAAAAAATCTATGTGAATAATTTACATAGTTCTTTCAACTTGAGAATACTATGAATCTTATGAGAGCTCCGCTTAGATTCTAGTCCAATCATGGCAGGGCGTCCATCGAGTGACTATAGTTGGGTCGTGTGGAAGTATTGGAAATGAAGTAATATTTAAGAGAGGATTCATCTCCTCAATTATATGGGGTTAGTATTACGGTCAACTCAAGTCATCCCAAAGTCAAAATCTCTGGCAAGAGTAGTTCGGTTAATAATAATTATTATTATTGAACCAAGAACTCTGTGTTTAAACTATAGAGTTGAATGTGGAAAATGTTCGAATTTTTAACCATTGCCAAATTCAATAAGTCCAAAGTGATATAGTTTTGATGAAGAGAATTAGTGTAAATAATTGTCACAGCTGGGTAACGGTTAATAAATTAAAGTAAGATTTCTCCGAAAATGAGTAAGAGATAAATTTGGCCATAATGTCACACTACCTACTAAGTGAAGTGTGAACGTTAACATTCGAATAGTTCAATGTTAATTGTTGATCGAATTTACACCCAAGAGTCACATAACCGAATCGATGAATTCTCTTAAGACCGAATGATTTAATTAGTTTATAATTGTTATAAATAGATTAAATTAATTAATATTTATAAAATATTAATAATTAAATTTGGATATGATTTGAGAAATAAATTTATTGCATGTATTTATAAAAAGTTATAAACATGTTGATCGATATGAGATATCGACAATAAATTTAGTTGAACAAAATTATGTATATTTAAATTGGATTAAACGGGCTCACAACCCATGAATTTTAGAGGTGAAAGTCATTTGTTTTGATAGAGGAAGGGGCAACTATTATGCATGAGATTAGGGTTTTGAGATGTGTGGTTGAGATCATTATTTGCTCTCTTATCATACCTATATAAAAGCCAATCTCAAAACCCTAACTACAAGCTAATTCATTTATTGAGCCGCCACTTTCTTCTTTTTCCTCATTTTAATGGCAGCAATCCTCCTCTAAAATCATCCCAAAAATTCTCATATCCAATTTAAATTTAAAAAAAAACAAATTTGTAGTAGAAGGTTACCAATCCTGAATTAGCAAGCTTATGGATTAGGAATTGTTCTTAAAAGAGATTATGGATTGCCAAACAAATCGCTTGCTACAAAATTGCTGCTCTGATTGCCAAAATCTGTATTTAACTTATTTGTGTCAATTTAAAAGTAAATCTTCATTATAAATATTTTCAAAAACTTGCATTCATATCTTTGTAAATAAATCTTGCATTTTGTAAATATTTTCATTCTGCGTTTGGATTTTGCGGGTAGTATCCGCTGAAAACCCTCACGAGACAACACTTGTCCTAATAGGGACACCCAGAGGTTTAACGGCTTGTCGATACGCTCAATGCAATTATGCTCCCAACGAAAATGGATTTATCTTAGTTTTAGTTTATTCGAGGATGAATAAAAAGATAAGTGTGGGGGTAATTGATGTGCATGTAAATGTGCATATTTTTACCACCATATTAATCTATTTCAATTAAATAAATGTTCATATTGGGTATTTTAACTGGTTTAAACCAAAATTCAAATTATTTCAAATCATCACATATTCATCTTCATTTAGGGGGAAATGGTTAATTTTGTGCATATATTAATTTTCTAAAATTTAATTGAAAACTTCTATGTATTTTGCAGGAATTTAAATTCATATACAAGTGGCTTCATGATATATACATGCACAAGAGTGAATACAAAGGAATGGAGATGAAAATAATTCAAAGCCATGATCATGGAGGACCCCACCTACCCACCTTCCTTCATGTATAAATTAGAAGCTAATCCACATGCTAATGGCCATTACACTTTCATGCATACTTAATGGGTTATTATTAAAGCTAATGATAACTTGGTCACCACACTACCTCAAGGGCAATTTGGGCATTTCCCAAAAATATGAATTTGGGTTTCATACATGTATAAATAGCCCTATATCTTCATGTAACCCCTCCCTTCCTCTTCCTCTTAGTTAGTTTTAGGCTTAAAACGAAACACAAGCTCTCTTTCTCTTTTTATGGCTACTTCGCCATATTTCTTGTCATGTAATTTTCCTTTCTTTTATGCAATGTTAATTAATATTCTATCTTATTTACATGCTATATTTCTTTCTTTTTAGTAGTTAGTTTATTTTTCATGCAAGTAGATTAGTGTTTACATCTTTTTACTTAGCTTTTCTTTCCATTTTGCTCTCTTCTTCCTCTTCTTTTAGTTTCATGTTGCATGCTACTTGTGTTGATGTGATAACACGAATGAGAGGCTAATCCCTTCAATTTAGAGTAATGAAGCCTCTAATTATGTAGCTTCAACATTTTGATAATTATTGCTATATTTTGTGCTTAAATGAATGTTGATATGATTTATTGTTTCATGTTGAATTTGATAGTCTATGTTGTTCATAACAAATTGACTATGCTTAAACAATCACAAACAAAAATCGCATCTTCATCTAAATATGATTATGTTAAAGAAGTGAATGTTGAAATTGAAATTTAATGGTCTATATTTCTAAATAATATTTAATAAACCATACTTAAAATAAATTTTGCTTTCAACTTGTTGTCATTTTTCATGAGAGTTGAAAAGTAGTTTAAATGGTGTGTTATAATTTGATGGCTTATGTTGAGCTAATTAATAGCACAAATATGTCACACTTATGACAAGCACATCAATTAAACTTACTAGTGACTAAAAAAGAGAGATAATAATTTCATGTTTTGTTGAAATATATGATTTAGAGGGTGAATTTATCTCTAAATTGTCGTTTATTCTCATATTTTTCTCACTTTGTTTTTTTACATTTTTCTACATTTTAGCTTCACACTCTTAAAATTCTTGGTTTAATTTGATTGAAAATCTACAACTTCCTATGGATCAACCCGTGCGCACTACGTACGACGATAGTACACCGTACGCTTATGGTAAAACTTTTATTACAAATTTTTTGATGGTTTTCTATCCGATAGAAATTTCGTCGTTAAACAAGTTTTTGGCGTCGTTGTCGGAGAATTTGTTTTGATTTAATTTTCTATTCTTTGGATTATTTTTGTGTATTTTTATTATGCGTTTGTTTTGTGTGTGTATTGCATTTAAGAAAAATATTGTTGTGTGTCTATTTGTGATTTTTTTTAGTTTTTTTTGTGCTTTTTGTTTGTCTAGTTTCATTGATTTTTGCATATATATAAAAACATACAATTTCAAAGTAAAAGAAAAAATATTCTATTTCCTTTTTGATTTTCACTTATAACTTTTATTACAAGTTTTTGTTTACATATCACTATTTTATGTTTACAATTTTTATCAACAATACTGTGCACATATACATAGTGCAACCTATGCACTGTCTTCATATTACTGCTGATCTTCCCCTGCCCACAACTCTTACAACTGCCTGTCAATTCTTCCCTTCACTCTACCCTGCCCTATCACAAACAGTCACTGTCCATTCAACCTCACCTCTATGCACACAGTAAACTATACACATCACTTCCTCACAAAACATCACAGTGATACCACCACCCACCAGAGTCACACTGCTGCCGTCCATCTCCTCACCATTACTGCCAGCAGTTACACCACTTCTTTCCACTTAACCCATCACTGAACTGCACCCCTATACTTAATCACTGCATTCTCTCCACTTCAGACATCTTCCTAAAAGCTCTCGCCATTTCATAACATAACTGCTCCACCATCCTCCCACCATCTGTCCCCATACTTACAACTCTTCATAGTGCAACATTTCCTTCAGAACACAACAACATATCATAGACATACATACTTCCCCTCTATTAGAAGGTCAACTTTTATTTATTATTATTGTTTTGATCTCAAGATTATCATATGAATGTTGATTTTCATCCAAATAACTTGTTTGTATTCAGATCTATTTATTGTTTAGATTATGTATGATTCTTGTGGGTACATGTGTTTGTTGCAATTAGATCGCTTATGTGCTTGTTGTGGTATTTTGTTATTGACTTACTGTTGATTTTTTTTGTAAAAAAATTAATTTTGTTTTATATTACTATATATAATTAGACCTAGATTAAATGCATATAGTTTTGTAAATTGTCTATATCTATATTTGTATATATGTTCATATCTTCTATATATTTAATCCAAAAGTTATCTTATGATGTTTTATACCTATTGTGAATCATAAAATATAAAATTATTTTATTAAATATGTATTTACATATTTTATTATTATTTAATAATTTTATGAATTGTTTATTGTGTATAAAATAAATGGTTTAAAATTTTAATTTTATATATTTTTATATTTTCTACACCATGTAAGATGGTTATTGTAAAATTTTAAGAATTTGGACTTAATTTATTATATTTTAAAATTAATTTACTTTCATCCTATAGTCAATTATTTAATTAAATATAAATTCAGTTGATAAAATAATAGAAAATTTTTCCTAAGCACTAGATATTTCATAGGGACCTTAGATTTTTTTTTAGATTTTTATATCTTAATTTAACAATTTTTATAATTGATTTATTTTGAACTGCAGTTAATTATTTAATTAAAAATATAATTTCAGTTGAAAAAATTTAGAAAATTTTCCTAAGCCCAAAATATGTCTCATCCACCTTTAGAAAAAGTTTCAAAAGTTTTCGACTTAATTTCATATTTTTAAGAATTAATTTTTAATTAAGGTCTATTATCAACTACTTAATAATAAATATTATTTTAATTAAAAATAATTCCATAAATTAATCTTAAGCCCAAAATATGTTTCTAGATTTTCTAAAATTATAAAACTTGTATTTTTATCATGTGATTATTTTACATTAATCTATTATGGTAGAAACAGTTTTATTTAATAATACATACATACATACATATATATTCCTATACATATACTAATATTCTGTTTTGACATACTATAAAAGAACACATTTGAACAAATTACAGTATAAACAAAATGAGCTCATGTGTCCATTGCAATATAAATCCCAACATCTATATACGAGTACATTATACCCTTCACGGATTATGATGTTTACACATACACACATACGCACATCCATATATATATGGCTCATATATGTATATCTATACTTATACAAATAAAAAAATTATATAAATCTCAAACTGCAATTTGTACAGTTAAAATACATATATATGGGCATAGTAATAAATCTTGCCATGAATAAATTATTAATTAGTGATATTTAATGTACCAATCAATTCAAATTAAAGAAGGAAAATGAAAGGTTTCTCTCTGCATTTAGTACAATTAATACTCTCAATTAATTCTTGTTTTAGAAAAAGAAATAAAAAGTTTCATTCCCTATACATTAACTAAATGTTAGATGTATTTGATGCTATATACATTTGAAATTAAAAACTTCCATTAAACTAATTTAAATAAAATAAATGATTTTATTTAAAACAAATTTAGAAATGTTCTAAAAAAATAGGCTTTATAATCCCAACTAAGATCCAATAGGGTAAGAAAATTTTTAATTCATCCTTTTGTTCTGCTGTGGACTGGCTCTGTTTCTTCAATGGTATCAGAACCCAATAGCGTATGCAGCCTAAAGTAGTCATATTAGAGCTAACTAATTAAGCTTGACCACTTCATACGGTGTCTAGAAAGGCGATGTTTAGGATTGGAATTGGGTAATCAAGTACCATGTCCTACCTAGTTACCAGCCTGGCTTGAAAGGTGATGTAAGCCCGAAGACTGCCCTTAATAGAAAAGACCCAACTTGAATTGGGCCTTGGCTAATTTTCAAAATGTTTTGAAAATTAAAGTTAAAGATTTTAAGTTTAACTATTAAATTTAAAATAAAATATGCTTATTATAAAAGTTATAATATAACATAATTTTTTGAAATGTTTGGAAAACAATTTACATTAATTTCAAATTTCAAATTTATTAAAAGATTAATAACAATAAATTAATTAAATAAGTTAATTACTTAATGAACATGTGTGTGTATTATATATTAAGATATATGCTATGTTGATTTTAGATTGTTTAAAATAATATAAGTATACATGTATGTATGTGAACTGAATTTTGAAATTAATATAATTTAATTAAAATAGTTTAATTAAATAAATTAATTACAACACACATATATAAGATATATATGTTATACTATAAAGCTTATAGAATACATTATAATGGTTATAGTAGATATGTCCTATATAAAAGTTATATTGGAATACTAATATAAAATTAATTAAAATTAATTAAATAAGATTTAGTTAATATAATGTTATACATGAGACTATTATATAAATTATATGAAATATAAAAGTTAATAATAATAAAAAAACTTATATAATGTGAATGTATAATTAAAAGTGGAACGTTAAAGAAACCCTAAAAGACTTTAAGGAATAAATACATACGTGTGTGTGTGTGTGTATGTATACCGTGATTAATGATGTGTCTGATACTTGAATCATCAGAGTATTTCATAAGAAATACATCATTTCATAAGTCGATATCACTCTATATAATATATTAAAGATAATGAATCTTTAATATAAAATTATCCTCCACCATATATATTAATAAATTACTTGCATACTCCTTAGTTGTTGAGCAAACTCAAGCTAGAGATGTTATATG
Organism: Allium cepa; assembly: GCA_030765085.1. NCBI lineage: Eukaryota > Viridiplantae > Streptophyta > Magnoliopsida > Asparagales > Amaryllidaceae > Allium > Allium cepa. The sequence goes on from CM060938.1 coordinate 226,635,564, forward strand.
TAGTATTATTAATATATAACTATACGTATTTGTTGAGAAAACCCAAGGTATATATATTACACATGCTTTCGCGATATGGTAGGTATGAGTGAATAATCTCTTTCTATTTGTTGAGCAAACTGTAGGTCAGAATGAGGTTAGGACAAGGTAACATGGGATAGGATTTGTATGTCATACAACCGACAAGGAGTTATCTATCGATCATGGAGCTATGACTTGTTGAGCAAACTCAAGGACAGAATTCCATGATAGACGAGTCCTAATACCCACTAGTGAAGTCAAAAGACTTTTATTTTCATTAGGGCTTGGTGATACATAAAAGACCAGTGGGTTCCTTATTAGAAGAATGAAATGATAACATTCAACCTTTCTAATATTGTAAGATCATATGCTATATAATGTTATAATAATCTACATTGATAAATTTATGCATTTAATAAGATTGATAAAATTTTTATCAACTGAGATATACAAAAATGAAGACTGACAAATAGAAATATAGCATATAGCTACCAATAAAAGATTATTGCACATTAACGTTTCAATACCCATGTAAGTACTTGATATTACAACTACTAAATATATTCGTATTTTGTTCACTTATGCATTTATTTGATCCAAACTATGTATTACATTCTATGAGTTTCGAACTCTAAAAGCAATACAAGACTATGGATATTTGATCCATATACAATCACATATAAATGTTATATGGTCGACGATTAGAGTTTGTAATGTAAAATATTTCAATGAAATTAGTTGATCTGAAAAACCAAATAAACCTTAGTGCAAGGTCAAGTATTCAATTTAATTGATAATAAAAGAATCATATCATGTTAACTATAACATTAGAATAAAACTACAATATAAATCTAAGAACTCAATCACCGGAATGTCAGTTTGATCAGTTTACACAAAGCATGACATAATTGATTGTTCTTAAAAGTTCAAGATAATCGAATGTGCTTTTGTGAATGGTTCATTAGGATATTATAGTAAAGATTCTCTTTTGAATGGTTTTACCATTTAAAATGAAAAATGAATATACAAGAGTAGATGTGATTTAAGGTGTAGTTGGGACGAAGAGAGTGAACAGCCACTTTGCTTCATAAATAAACATTGGAAACGAGAATTATAGTAATAATGATTAATACTTAACGTTGGAATAAGAAATATGATTTCTATTCCAAAATATATTTTCATATATTCTATTCCAAAATATATTTTCATATATTCTATTCCAAAATATATTTTCATATAGAAAATTATTTTCTATGATATTTATTTCTCTTGAGTTTAAGATATTTGATCGAAGAACTCTCCATGATAAACTAGCTGCAGTATGTGAAATAAATAAATCTGTATTAAGTGAATGATGGACCTTCGAATATAGTATGCTATTATAGTAATGGCAAAAATGGTGGGAGCATACAATATAACACTTATTATGTCACGACCAAAAATTCATCGTTCAAAAGTCGACATCAAATACCTCACTTGTATTCAATTGCCGGAGATTCGAACGTCAAATTTCAGTTCGGATGGAGCTTATAACAACATCAAATGAATATAAAACAATGGAACAGAATAAATATAATGCATATATCACAGATACAATAGTATAATATCCATTTACTATATCAAAGTATTAATACATACACCAAACTCCGAATAAAAATCAAAATAATACAACAGTGATCATATATCCAGAAGTCTTTAAATGAAAGAAGTGATAACGAACTCCCAAAAGCTAAACACCTGAGATCTCCAAAAGCTTCTAGAATATCTCCTAGATAAGAGCTCCAAAATACTGCTAACTCCAGAGTACGGAAACCTGCTACTAGGTTACCCGAGTAAAAATTTTGGGCACATAGAGTTTAGGAAAGAAACAATAAACTCCAAGTCAGTCATGGGACTGGTATGAGTAAACAAAAAAAAACAGTTGCTTTTAAAGAAACTAGATTTATAAAGAACTCCTGTATGCTTTTAAAAATGAAACTACCATAAGACTTCCCGCCACACACAATGCAATCGCAGAATTGGAGGAGATTTCTTCTTATAATAGTCAAATATGCTTGGTACGGGAAAATTTCTTTGATATTATTACTAGTGCATAGTGTAGAAAGCATTTCGAAAATAGAATATTAATCTGAGCCAGCATAGACATTCCGAACTATGCCTACTATAGCTACCATCTAAACAGTGGTGACCACCATAAGTAAATGGCAGGTTCTACAACTAAAACCGTACAGAGTTTCGTATGGGGAATTGGATTTCCAACAAATGGTCAGGCTAAGGAACTTCCTGGGCCACAAGGGTATGCCTCTGGAGGGACGACCCGAGAACCTAATCGGATCTCTACCAACACAAGGCCGGATTACCTCTAACCAGGTAACTACTGACACGAGTATGCCATCCCCCGGTTGTAACCAACCTTTATCCAGGGCCCCGGCAACAATCACAAAGTAATATATATATATATATATCTGTGTATGTATGTATGTATATATATATCTGCGATATCCACATAAGTTAAGTATCTGGGCTCCATACCATGATACCACTTCTATCCAGAAGGAAATGCACATACCCTAAAGGGTGCTACCCCCGATAACCTTGCTGCATCTTTCCTGTTTCGACCATTCCGAAGTGTGAGGTTCGACGAAGTCTCGTCCACAAAGCTACGCTTTTCACAAAGCCATGCTTTGATCAACAAATGATCAACAACACTCAGCATGCCACATTACCAAGTTGGGAATATATTACTGATAACCTTCAACTACATAACCTCTGAGCTCGTACATCTCAGAGAAGGGTGTTAAGCTAAGAGAATAAATTCTCCGCCACCAACAGAAATGTATTTGAAAGAAATCTGCTTTATATCTCAAATGTAATGTTAGACATACAATCCATACAAGTCTGTTCTGGGTTCGAACAGAACCGAAGGCACTTCCAAAGAAGTCCTTGCAATCCGGGCGTCCACAATCTCGATCGGATTCCTCATCACATATGGAGAACTCTATACTGGAGCAACTCAGTGCAGAGTCATTCGATAGGTTATCCTATCGTTCTCGAAGATACCCAGTCTTCACCACCGGTCTTCAAATGCTCATCCATTTCATCATATCACTTATTCAGAATGGTTTATATGACACAAAGGTCCTTTCCCGGCTAAACCGAATAGTGAGTGTCAACTTTAAAACATGTGGATATGTCGTTCACAAAAATTCACAAGTTTGATGTGGGTTTCGGATAACTAACTGAAACCCGATTTCCTGTCGCATTGAAGTTTTAAATGTCGTTTTACGGGTAAATAGGGTTTTCACATCAATACAGAACAATTCACAATTACAGTGCAGTACATGGCAATCTACATCACACAGTATCACAAACAGAATAGAAATATCAATATCGTGCACAGCCATAGTTAATTATTTTCCAATGTGGTCTAAATAAATTTACCACACAATTATTTGTAGTGATGTTTAAATCAATGATTAAAATTTGGACAAATAAATTAAATCTTAATTAACTCGATTTATTGTTTCAAAATTAGTTATTTTAATTAACCCCTAAATTTGATTTGTCGACTTTAATTTATCTGAATAACAAATTCTTAATTTACAAATTTAATTTGAACACTTAATTGTTTATCAATCAATTTTAATTTCAAATTGTATATCATTCTTAATTTCTTTTTAAAATCATTAATTAATACAAATTTATTTACCTCAATTTTCATTTAAGAATCTACTTTACACTTTAAAAATCAATTTTTGGTTACATTGAAAATTTAAATGTAATTTAACTTCAATTCTTATTTTAAATTAAATTACTTAATTAAAGGATTAATTAAACTCTTAAAAAAACATTGTTAACAAATTTTAAACTTATAGTAAGTTTTTAACTTAACATAAATCAATCTTCGTTGGATTGCAAATACAAAAATTACTTAGCATTGTAAATTCAAAGTCTTACAGGGCCAAACCCAATTTCAGAGTAAACCGAGCAAACACGCAGGCAAACTCGGGTTGAACCTCGTGTACTTCCCCGAGTCTCTTCCCCTTCTCCCCCGTACCCTGTTTCTTCTTCTCCTTTTTTTCCTTTTTTTTTCCAGTTACGTTCCTAACCCAAGATAGCCCAGATATACTCGCATACGCGAGTTTCATCCCGAAGCAAAAGGTGCAATTTCTCGAGTTTCAACTCGAGCTTCCAATGCTCAACTTACTGATAACCCAAAACTGCAGACACCAACACCACCGTGCACGTGCATGGTGGTTCGCCGCAACTCCGATGGCCATCGCGACCTCCAGCAAGTCGCGCTTCATCCATACGCTCGAAACCAAAACACGATTCAACACAAGGAATTCGAAATCGAAAGTTCACCCTCTCGTTGAAACTGAAGCTCGAGCGTCTCAACCCAAACGCCTCGTTCTCCTCGCATAGTTCACCATAAAATCCACGATTCCGGCCATAGCACGACGACACTTCATACTATCATTTCCCACCAGCATGTGCAGCTCGATCACTCCTAGCTGATGAAATCCCCCATTTCCCAAACACCTCAAAACCCGATCACGAACCCTAATTATGCCTCGTCCCCTCAATTCTTACAATGAAAAATTTATTCAACAATCTTCCCATTACTAACAACTGCCAATCTTGCTTCAAACCAAATCTTAGCATTTAAGGTCGATTCGATCATCAGAAAACGATCGAAATACATATTTTATTCAAACCCGAACTGCATTTGAATTACTTAACTAAAAATCATCACTGTTGTTTTAAAAATCCTATTTTTAAGTAAGTATTCAAGTTATTAAATTGAATTGGTAAATCGTTATACTCGAATTTAATCAACCTTTGGAATTTCTCTGTAAAAACAAGTTGTACAACCCATATATTGTTTATTTCACTTATAATTATTTTTAAATCTTCATATAGATGAAAACAAACTTGTTTTATGTTAGACTCAAAGTCTAAGAATAATCAGATGAAGAGAGCATTAAATTAGTTTGCTAGTTTCAAACCTGAAAAAATTAACGGAGATATTTTCTAGATCATTAAACAGGCAGACATCATATTTTCATAGAATTTGCATAAATATTTATATATATACACAAATAACATACTTATTCCAGACATAAGAAACATAAGTAAAAATACTTAAGCAAATTTTAAATTTAAGTTACTCACCTAGAAATATGAATGAACAGAGAGTTGTGTTTAAAAACTGTAGTTTCTGATCTTTCTCTTTTCCCTTTCTCTTTCTTCAGTAATTTGTTTTCAAATTTAAATATATGGTGATGTTTTCTTTTCTTTTTTATTTCTGTTCTTTGTTAAGATTTGTTGAACAATGAAATAAAGCAGCATGCATGAATATATATAAAAGAGAGGGTTTGTACAGGCTGAGGTATAGTACTGAATTTTTAATATTGTATTTGGGTATGGGTGAGTTTGAAAGCATTTAATGAAAGCATGCAATGTAATGCTTCCATGTATACTTACAGCAATCTGTTTGATTTGCTTTTGATAAGTACTAAGTCTTGTTTTATTTTACAGTTTATTTTTTTCTTTTTATATTTCTACATACTTATATTTAAATGTTCCTTTCTCTTGTGATCTATTCTTGTTCTTGTTTTACTTTGCTGAATGAAAGTGTTTGTTTTAATTATTAACATTTATTTTTTTTGAAACTCAATAGGCTAAGGGAGCCTTGCCCTTTTATTATATCAATGTTATTATAACAATTTATATCAAAATACAACTGCACATATCACTCAGAAGAAAAATACACAAGAATGCTTACATATCAATACAACTGAACATATTTGCAATTAAACATGAATTGATGCCACCCTTGCTTGAACTTCAGAGAAAAAACAGTCTATTTCCTTTAAGCTTCATAACTATAAATTGCTTCTGTACTACAGATAAATGCTACTGCCTCAAATCTTTCAGACCTGCTATAAATTCCAGTCAACATGATATTACAGATAACATGCTACAGTCTGCACCTTCAGATTCCTATTGTTCTTCAAACCCAGTCTAAAGCCTCAGTGATTCACTACCATTACAATCATCTGCACCCATAGAAATACTATCTAACCAAATTAATTATAATCAGTTACAAAGAAATCACTCATCTTTTATGCCTGCTATGAAACAAGTTCATTATCTTTGCACACAGTTCACTGCCTGATTTATAATTATTAGAGAAAATTCTTTCATTCCTTTCCTTCCATATTGCAGTAACAAAAATTTTAAGGACAGAAAGTAAATCTTTAGCTTTTGAATTTCTCCATCTAGTAGCCTTGTATATGTTGAACCATTCTTCCTTGGAGTTCTTATTGGGAGCATGAAAATTGCCTGAAAACATCAACTTGTTCCAAATATCAAAAGAAAACTCACAACTAAAGAATAAATGAGTATTACTTTCCATATGATCATTGCATAGAACACAAGAACTATTATTAATCAAACCATATGACTCAAGTTTATCCTTTGTTAAAAGTGCATTGGCCATAACTTTCCATAACATGAAATTTTCTTTAGCAGGACTATCATTGTTCCATATTCTATCCTTCCAAAGAAATTTTTCACTACATTCAGAATCCAAAAGCATATTATATATTAATTTAACTGAATGATTTCTTCTCTGAGTTGTCCAAAATACAAGAATATCACTCTCAGGAAATTTAGTCTTTGCAATATCATTCCATACCATTCTAACCTCCCTGGAGCTGCTGTAAGGAAGTACAATGTCATCATGAAGAATAAAATTTAAAGCTTTGGACTGACAGGGTATACCAGTGGAGATAACACTAGAGTAGTTCATACACCTTTTCAAAATTAACCCAGGTTTAGCCCAAGGATCAGACCAGAAGTAACAATTAAAATTCCTGTTTGGATTTATCTGTATCATAGGTAAGAATTTTTCTCTCAACCTTAAAATATTCCTCCAACTCCAACTAGAATTATTCTGAATTTGCATTTCCCAAAAATTCTTTCTCTTAATCAAATTTCTATTAATCCATATTGTCCATAAATCAACACTATTGCTAAGAATTTTGTCAATGTATTTTGAGATTGCAGCTTGATTCCAGAGTTTCAAATTTATAATACCAAGTCCTCCTTTGTCTTTAGGCAAAATTATCTTCCTGAATGATATAGGAATTAATTTCTTAGTGAAAGGATCCCCATGCCAAAGAAATCTGTTCATAGCACTATTAATCATGGAAATTAACTTTACTGGTAAGATATAATGTCTCATCCAATAAGTTGTCATGGCAGTTGCAATAGACTGAATTATCACTAGTCTCCCAGCTTGAGAAAATTTTGCACTTGGCCATGATGTAAGTTTTTCAGTGATTTTCTCAAATAAAGGCATGCAGCTAACTTTTGTAAGTCTAGAAGTTAAAAGAGGTAGACCTAAATAAGTAGCATTAGAAGGCATTATATTTAAACCTGAAAATTTGATTATTTCTTTTTTGTTTTCCTCTTCCACTCCAGCTATTAGTATATTTGACTTACTGATATTAATATGCAGACCAGTGATCTTTCTAAACTTGTCTAATACCTCCAAAACAGTCTGAATATTTGCAATAGTAGGCTTTGTGAATAAAACTAAGTCATCAGCAAATAGTAAGTGAGTGATCATAGGATCTTTACATTTTGGATGTAATTCCAAAGATTTATTCCTAACCCTCTCCATTAAGAGAACATTCAAAATCTCCATTACAATAGTAAACAAATATGGTGAGATAGGATCTCCTTGTCTAATTCCTTGTGTGCCCTTGAAAAAACCATTTAAGCAACCATTTCTAGACACAGAATAATATGGAGATGAAATGCATGTATAGATCCAAGCTAGCAGTGGTTTTGGAAAATTCATTCTTGCCATGATTGCAATGATAGAACCCCATGAAACACTATCAAAAGCTTTCCTAATATCTAGTTTTAACATACATCTAGGAGATATATTGGCAGTTGCATATCCCCTTAGAAGTTCTTGAGTCAACAAAATATTGTCACTAATGTTCCTTTTGGGTATAAAGGCAACCTGGTTATTTGATATTATAGAAGGAAGGACAGCTTGCATTCTGGTTGATATAATTTTGGTAATAATCTAGTAAACAACATTACAACAAGATATAGGTCTAAACTCTGAAACAATAGATGGATTATCAATCTTGGGGATTAAAGTAATTGCAGTGGAGTTAAATCCTTTGGATAGCTTATTAACACTGAAAAAATACTTTACTGCTCTAAGTACTTCATATCTAACTGTCTTCCAACAGAATTGGAAAAAATAAGTGTTGAAACCATCAGGACCACCACAACTCTCCTTATTCAAATTAAAAACTGCATTTTCAATCTCTTCATTTGTGATTTCCTCAATAAGCTTACTAGCTTGATGTTCTGATATGTGAGGAGTTTGTAGATGAAATAGAGGACTCACATCAGCATTATAAGGATTAGGATTAGCAAGAATGGATGAAAAGTATTCCACAAAAGCAGAATTAATATTCTCTTCTTTATCATGCTTAACCCCATTAATATCAAATATACAATTAGTTCTATCTTTTGCTTGCTTGACCTTAATAGATTCATGGAAAACTTTTGTATTCCTATCTCCAAATTTATCATATTTGGCTTGACTTAATTCTTTAGCCATAGAAATCTCAAATTCTAACATATCTTGTAATGACTTAGAAAGTTCATTTTCCTCCTTAGCAAGTGTAGCATTTAAGGGGTCTGAAAGTAAATCATTTAAGGGGTCCTCCTTAGCAAGTTCATTTGTACATATTTTATTTTATTGTTTAATACGATTCTTATTTTTGTTATATATTTCATTTATTCATTATTATTATTATTCATTTAACTTAACTATCAATATTCATTTAAATTCCATACATCTTTATAATATTAATATTAACTATATTTTATTTTTCTTGAAATTTCACAAATTAAATTTAAAAGTTCAAATAATTTACTAAATTTAATTTAACAAATTCTGGGATATTACACATTGATTGCATTATATTTTGAAATTTTCTTTCATAAAATTGCTAAATATTATTTATGAAATAATGGCTATTTTTTGGTATTGATTGAGAAATAGATATAGCTATATTTCAATATAAATATTATGAATACTCGTTATGAAATAAAACTATAACGTGGTATTTGTTTTTATAACAAAAATGATGCATTGGAAAATACAGATGTATGAATATGCGCTTATATGATTTTTGTTTGATGATAATAAACATATATACATTCATTTAAATGTATTTGTTAACGTACTATTTTATTTTTCATAGATTAAATAAATATTTATTGAATAAAATAAATTACACAAAATTTGAATTCAAATAGAAATTTTATTCAAACAAATATTTATTACAATCTTGAATAGTACAAATTCAAGCTCTCACTATACATATACAATTTTGATTCTAATTACATCACAATTCAATTTACATAAATTCCTCACTACATATCACTCACGCTCGTAGTTTATCTTCAATTACATTCCAGTTATAATCCAGCATCCGAGAAATCTGCAAAAATATTCACTAACGCAGTAAAATTGAAAAAGAAATATGTTTGCAATATAAAATAAAATAGGGATTTTTGAAAATACTATTTGCCTCAGTTATTTGGGTTGTTCGTCATCATTCACATTTGAATTCATCATACACGAACAATGTGACATGCACAGTGTATCACTGTACATGCCACAAGGCCGTGCACATCGATATACACTTGATAATGCTACAGGGACAGGTGAGCACAGGTCAAACCCAAATGAAAAGCCGGGTTCAACTCACGTGCAATATAAAAATAAAATCATGACACGAGCACAAGGTCAAACCCAAGTTTTGAAACTGGGTTCAACACAAGGCACAATAAAACTGAAGCATGGCAGATCATAAATGAAACAGCTCAAGAAACAATGGAAAAGCATTGAACCGGACCACGTTATGAACACAGTAGTGAATTCAACAAACCAACATGAGTGCAGTAATGACCACCGAGATAAATTCAAGTAATGTTACCAACGACACAGTGTACACAAGTGAAGTCAAATGAAACAAAGAAATGCATCATGCAAGCTATCAAGAATCAGTGCACAGCAACCATATATACAGTGAATCAAGTTCAGGCCAGACCAACTCAATGCAACAGACAACAACAGAGCTCAATGCAACACAGCATCAAAGCACATGCATGCAGACCTAGTGCCTTAAATGACCAGTGCCAACAGACTCGATAGACAAACAAAAGTGCATCAAGTATGATCAAGTCCAAATGCATCAGGTCAGAATATTTCAGAGCTAAGTACAAAGAAAGACCAGAGTAGTACAAGTTAGACACAGCAGTTTTTGAACAAGAAAACCAGTGAAATATGCAAGCTCGACTAACAAGACCAAAATGCAACAGAGACCACTATGTAGTGTACATGAATGCAACATCAATAAACCAAATGCAAGACCACAAGTACAACAACTCCAGCAGTGACAAAGAGTATTGCAGTAATGAGTATGCTAAAACAAAATCTAGTTCAAACCAGTTGCAAACAACATGAATGTCACAAGTAAGTAACGGCATAGCAACTGCCACAAGACCACAATGAAGTTGTACAAGAATACCAGAGACTACAAAGTATGGAGTGTGCAAGTGCAGACCACAAAGACTCAACAAAGGCTACAGACAAGTAGCAGTGTGCAGAATGAAGCAACTGTGAAACTGAACAGTTATACTAATGTGCCAGAGAAAGGAAGATCACAACGTAGTATCAATAATGTATGAAACATATATACAAGCAACCGAAGGGAACATGACCAAAAGATCAGAGACAAAACAATGCACAAGCTTAATGAAACAGGCAGTACAAATACAAGTTGCCAACATACAAACAACCAACTACATGCAGGTGAACAGAATGACCAATAAATGCAACAACTCAAATGAACGCAGAGAAATGCACAAAGCTGCTACAGGGATGAACAGAAGGACCTTAAAACAACATCTCATTAACAAAGTCAAAGAAATTCGAATGTATAAGTCAAAGCCTGCAGTAAACCAAGTTCGAATTCGTGTAGATGATAAGCAACTTGAAGTCGAAGCCAACTAAGTAATTCACAGTGAAGTCGAAGATGACAGAAGATTAAAAGTGCAGAGATGACCAAGTCAAATAATCAAGTGTGTGCAATTTTTTGAAAAAGTCAAATCAAAATAAAAGAGGAAAGTTCTTTGCCGTATGAACCAAAGAAAAATCGAACGTTTCAAAATCAAAGCCGTGCGCATCAAGTCGAAACTATATCAGAAAGCGAAAATTTAGGAAAGTATCGAATTAATTAAGGTCTCGGAATTCATATAAATACCAACCCGCAAATCATCATCAGAAGTATGGAAAAATCAAATCAAATCCAAATATAAACCCACAAGTTCATCATCGGCAATGCAGAGCTAACAAGAATAATTAGATTAAATCCTGACAAAGCAAAAGATTCGAACAACGTACCTGAGGTAATTCGCAATCTCGAAGACAATCAAGTAGCTGACCTCAAGAGCCGATCATCAGAGAAGCAGTGAGCAAAGAGCATCACAAACCAGAGAAATCAAAATTGAAGAAAGCCATAATTTTCACAAGGGAACGAAGCCAAATTCAGATCGAATGAAGCCGCCATAGCAAAAGAGAAAAGGGATCGGGTGAAAGAATAAAATGGGCTGACCTTGTTTTACAGAAGGGCTTTAGTTTATTTGTTTGGAGTTTTGTTTTTATAAAGGGGGATTTAGTTTATATTTTAGGGTTTTTGGTTTTTAGTTTGTTTTAAATTTTCTTTTCGAATCAAGTCTTGGTAAATCACCACCTAGGTTGTAGGTAGTGTCAGATTGTCTAGTTAGAATTAGTTCAATGAGCAGGGTGTGCGAGTTTGCAAAACTCTGTAGGCGGGAGCAGGGTTTGCGAGTTTGCAAAACTCTATAGGCGGGTGCAGGGGTTGTGAGTCTATTAGAGTGTTTGTAAGCGGGAGCAGGGTTTGCGAGTCTGTTAGAGTGTTTGTAAGCGGGAGACTGTTTAATTCTAATAGAAATTTGGGAATGCAGCAGTAGGCAGGGGTTGCCGAAGCTGGGTAAATTTTGTGTGTGATTTACTTTTTAGCATATTTATTTCTCTGCAGTTTGTTTTTGTGTTTAATTCGAGAAAATTTGCTATAACCCTATTCACCCCCCCTCTAGGGTTAATTTAGATCCTACAAGTGGTATCAGAGCGAGGTATTTTTCTTTGACTCTAGAGTCATGAATCCACCAAATAATGCTTTTTCTGAGGGGCAATCTATTGTTAGGCCACCCATGTTTAATGGGAATGATTTTGCTTATTGGAAAGTTAGGATGAGTATTTATCTTAGTTCTGTTGATTATGATGTTTGGGACATTATTGAAACTCGCTATAAATCTCCCACTATAACCGTTGGTGATATTGAGATTCCTAAACCTAAGGATAGGTGGGATGCTAACGATAAGAAATAAAAAACTACAAATGCTAAAGCCATGAATGCTCTGATCTGTGCTCTTGATAAGTCTGAATTTAATAGAATTTCTCATTGTAAAACTGCACAGGAAATTTGGCATACTTTAGAGGTGACACATGAAGGAACTTCTCAAGTTAAGGAGTCTCGTCTAGCCCTATTCAACAATGAATACGAGAACTTTGTGATGGACATAGGCGAGAGCATAAAAGACATGTTTGGACGCTTTTCAACTTTGGTGTACAATGCTAGAGCACTTGGGAAGGTATTCACCGAGGTAGAGCTTGTGAGGAAGGTGCTACGAGTCTTACCGATGAACTTTGAGGCAAAAGTCACGGCAATACAAGAATCGAAAGATCTGAGTAAACTAAGCATGGGGGAGTTGATTGGCAACTTGATGACATATGAGCTTGCGCTAAAAGCAAAGGAGGAACGCAACAACTCCGAACCAAAGAAGAAGACGATTGCCTTAAAGAGCAAAGAAGAGAGCGATGAAGAAGAAGATCCAATTGAAGAGCTTGCAATGGCTGTCAATAATCTTAGAAAATGGTCAAGATTCAAGCCACGCAAGAAGAAAACAAATGGTAATAGTTCAAAAGACTCTGACAATTCCGATAATGAATCGACGTGCTTTAACTGCAACAAGCCTGGCCACTTCAAACAAAAATGCCCACTTCTCAAAAACAACAAAGGAAAGAAAAAGAAGAAGAAGGCCTTTGCAGCGACTTGGGATGATGAAGAAGGAGAGGAAGTTTCGAATAGTAGCTCAGAGGAGGCTAACTTGTGTCTTATGGAAAAATCAGATTCAGAAGCAAGCTCAGAGGAATCTAGTGAGGGAGGTGACTATTCTTATAAAGAACTTGTTTTTATGTGTCTTGATCTTACTAAAGAAGTTGATACTCTTGAATCTAAAATTGAAAAACTGAAATCTGATATGAGAGAACTTGCTCGTAGGCTAGAAACTGAACTTGAAAATATTCAAAACCTAGAATGTAAAAAATGTAAAATTTTAGATTCAGAATTATCAAGACTTAAGAATAGCTTTGAGAATCTTGAAAAAGAAAACTTGAGTCTAAAGGAAACCATTGACACTAGGAAAAAGGATTTTATAAATAGATGCACCTCACTTGTCACTGAAAACACAACACTAAAAACCAAAGTCCAAAATCTTGAGAAATCTCTGAATAACTTTTCAAGAGGAGAAAAATCATTCAACATGTTATTGGGAAATCAAATTTTTGCTAACAACAGAAAAGGATTAGGTTTTGGGAAAACACAAGTTGATGGTAATGCAAAAGGTAAGAGTGTCTTTGATAAATGTGAAATAATTGGACATTGTGTTGAAAATTGTAGTCATGGGAACAAGAACACAAAATTTATACAAGTTTGGGTTCTTAAGAATTCTACAAACAAATTTCATGTCTATTGGAACAAGAATGAAATGACAAAACAAGTTTGGGTTCCAAAGGGTTTGTTTATTCACAATGCTTCAGCCACTAACAATCATGGACCTATAAAAACAAGTAGGTCACAAAAATCTTTCATCGTGTAGGTATGGTGGCGGGCAAAGGAACAACAACAGTGTTCGCTGGATTTTGGCTGTTCTAGAAACACAACGGGCAACAAAACAAAGTTCCTTAGCCTAGTACAAAGGTGACAGAGTCACAATGGGAAACCACAAAAAATTATCATAATACATGTGAAGGTATATTAAATGTGATAATCTACACCGTATTCTGAATGAAATCAGCCAATACTGAGATGTTGTAAAGAGATGATTTTTTGATTCTGTCTTGTTCAACATAGTTGGCCAATTATATTTATGCCAAAAACACTATTCTTTGAATTACTTCATACATATACGTATAGTGTTTTGTTGGATGATAATATTTTTGGTTACGGCTAACTCTATATTCACGGTTTTCTGATTATTTACATGGCTTCAATCCAAATTCAAGAGAATGTCATTTAAAATGTTGTGAAAAATTGAGTTTGAATTTTTATGCACACTTCATGATCCGGTCTATCAAATTTAGTTAGTGATATTTTTGAAGTGAAAGAGAAATTCAGATGCAGATCATACTGGTAATCTAGTTGACAGAAAACTTACTAGTTGAACGTGATTTATGGTGAGACATTTAGTAACTGCATCGTTTTTCAAAGAAAAAATCTGCATATTTTTCATTACAAATAATTTTCAAATAGCAGAAATTTTTTTCTTATATAACCCCTTCAAGAAAATCATTTTTTTGACCACATTTTCAGATTAGTCATTTTAATTTGATTTTAAATGACAAATTTTGACTAATCCGACTTCCTACTAATTATCATAAAGATAAATAGTGATTGAAAAGGTGATAAGTGTTGATATTTAACATACATTACTCAAGACAGTATATTTGGAAAATTTCTTTAGGAATTCAAACAAGAGTTATAAAACTTTTTGTTGGGTAAAGGTTCCATGACCATTTCTATATCTATCATATATCTATCGACCATTGTTTATCAAATTTTAAATATAGTTTGTCGATATGTTGTACTATAATCAGGGATCATTTGTTTTTCATTTCATATTTTTTTGTAAAAATAAATAAATATCCAAAGTATTCACTCTCATTTAAAAGTCCTCACGGTTATGCATGGGTGAATTACTTGGATTTTTGATTATGTGCTTCCATGCTCATTTAAAAGTCCTTACGGTTGAACGCATATCAAAATTAATTGATTAAATAGGCAAGTTGATTCTAATCCCATTTAAAAGTCCTCATGGTCATGCGTGGTTAGAAGATACTTGATTTCATTTTTTAAAATTAAATTGGAATACTACTAATCTCATTTAAAAGTCCTAATGGTTATGCATGATTAGTAGATATTCAAATTCCTGATATAAATGTACCACAAGTTGATACAATTGTATGATTTTATATTAGAACATCATTTCCATTCTTTCTAAAAGTGGAATATGCGCCTAACAAGGGTAGTTATGATTTTGTTTGATTTTTATTGAAGTTTAATATTTATATTCAAATTGAGTTTTAATGTTGGATTAATATCGATCACTTTATCTCTATTTTCTCTAACACTGTTATTCTTTTGCTGATAACAAAAGGGGGAGAGAAAAGTTAAGATTTTGTCAAATAAAATCAAGCGAAGGTCAAATAATTTTCCATTTGCATCTAGGCTCATTTGTATATTTCTATTTGTATGCATATATGTAGGGGGAGCATCATGTAGAAAGGAAGCATTTAAATAGGGGGAGCTATTAGGATATATCTATAGAGCAAATACATTTAACACATTCAAAATCTTAAATATATGTTTGTTATCATCAAAAGGGGGAGATTGTATGAATATGCGCTTATATGATTTTTGTTTGATGATAATAAACATATATACATTCATTTAAATGTATTTGTTAATGTACTATTTTATTTTTCATAGATTAAATAAATATTTGTTGAATAAAATAAATTACACAGAATTTGAATTCAAACAGAAATTTTATTCAAACGAATATTTATTACAATCTTGAATAGTACAAATTCAAGCTCTCACTATACATATACAATTTTGATTCTAATTACATCACAATTCAATTTACAAAAATTCCTCACTACATATCACTCACACTCGTAGTTTATCTTCAATTACATTCCAGTTATAATCTAGCATCTGAGAAATCTGCAAAAATATTCACTAACGCAGTAAAATTGAAAAAGAAATATTTTTGCAATATAAAATAAAATAGGAATTTTTGAAAATACTATTTGCCTCAGTTATTTGGGTTGTTCGTCATCATTCACATTTGACTTCATCATACAAGAACAATGTGACATGCACAGTGTATCACTGTACATGCCACAAGGCCGTGCACATCGATATACACTTGATAATGCTACAGGGATAGGTGAGCACAGGTCAAACCCAAATGAAAAGCCGGGTTCATCTCACATGCAATATAAAAATAAAATCACGACACGAGCACAAGGTCAAACCCGAGTTTTGAAACTGGGTTCAACACAAGGCGCAATAAAACAGAAGCATGGCAGATCATAAATGAAACAGCTCAAACAACAATGGAAAAGCATTAAACCAGACCACGTTATGAACACAGTAGTGAATTCAACAAACCAACATGAGTGCAGTAATGACCACTGAGATAAATTCAAGTAAAGATACCAACGACACAGTGTACACAAGTGAAGTCAAATGAAACAAAGAAATGCATCATGCAAGCTATCAAGAATCAGTACACAGCAACCATATATACCGTGAATCAAGTTCAGGCCAGACCAACTCAATGCAACAGACAACAACAGAGCTCAATGCAACACAGCATCAAAGCACATGTATGCAGACCCAGTGCCTTAAATGACCAGTGCCAACAGACTCGATAGACAAACAAAAGTGCATCAAGTACGATCAAGACCAAATGCATCAGGTCAGAATATTTCAGAGCTAAGTACAAAGAAAGACCAGAGTAGTACAAGTTTAGATACAATAGTTTTTGAACAAGAAAACCAGTGAAATATGCAAGCTCGACTAACAAGACCAAAATGCAACAGAGACCACTATGCAGTGTACATGAATGCAACATCAATAAACCAAATGCAAGACCACAAGTACAACAACTCCAGCAGTGACAAAGAGTATTGTAGTAATGAGTATGCTAAAACAAAATCTGGTTCAAACCAGTTGCAAACAACATGAATGTTACAAGTAAGTAACGGCATAGCAACTGCCACAAGACCACAATGAAGTTGTACAAGAATACCAGAGACTACAAAGTATGGAGTGTGCAAGTGCAGACCACAAAGACTCAACAAAGGCTACAGACAAGTAGCAGTGTGCAGAATGAAGCAACTGTGAAACTGAACAGTTATACTAATGTGCCAGAGAAAGGAAGATCACAACGTAGTATCAATAATGCATGAAACATATATACAAGCAACCGAAGGGAACATGACCAAAAGATCAGAGACAAAACAATGCACAAGCTTAATGAAACAGGCAGTACAAATACAAGTTGCCAACATACAAACAACCAACTACATGCAGGTGAACAGAATGACCAATAAATGCAACAACTCAAATGAACGTAGAGAAATGCACAAAGCTGCTACAGGGATGAACAGAAGGACCTTAAAACAACATCTCATTAACAAAGTCAAAGAAATTTGAATGTATAAGTCAAAGCCTGCAGTAAACCAAGTTCAAATTCGATGCAGATGATAAGCAACTTGAAGTCGAAGCCAACTAAGTAATTCACGGTGAAGTCGAAGATGCCAGAAGATTAAAAGTGCAGAGATGACCAAGTCAAATAATCAACTGTGTGCAATTTTTTGAAAAAGTCAAAGCAAAATAAAAGAGGAAAGTTCTTTGCCGTATGAACCAAAGAAAAATCGAACGTTTCAAAATCAAAGTCGTGCGCATCAAGTCGAAACTATATCAGGAAAGCGAAAATTTAGGAAAGTATCGAATTAATTAAGGTCTCGGAATTCATATAAATACTAACCCGCAAATCATCATCAGAAGTGTGGAAAAATCAAATCAAATCCAAATATAAACCCACAAGTTCATCATCGACAATGCAGAGCTAACAAGAATAATCAGATTAAATCCTGACAAAGCAAAAGATTCGAACAACGTACCAAAGGTAATTCGCAATCTCGAAGACAATCAAGCAGCTGACCTCAAGAGCCGATCATTAGGGAAGCAGTGAGCAAAGAGCATCACAAACCAGAGAAATCGAAATTGAAGAAAGCCCAGATTTTCACAAGGGAACGAAGCCTAATTCAGATCGAACGAAGCCGCCATAGCAAAAGAGAAAAGGGATCGGGTGAAAGAATAAAATGAGCCGGCCTTGTTTTACAAATGGGCTTTAGTTTATTTGTTTGGAGTTTTGTTTTTATAAAGTGGGATTTAGTTTATATTTTAGGATTTTTGGTTTTTAGTTTGTTTTAAATTTTCTTTTCGAATCAAGTCTTGGTAAATCACCACCTAGGTTGTAGGTAGTGTCAGATTGTCTAGTTAGAATTAGTTCAGTGAGCAGGGTGTGCGAGTTTGCAAAACTCTATAGGCGGGAGCAGGGTTTGCGAGTTTGCAAAACTCTATAGGCGGGAGCAGGGGTTGCGAGTCTATTAGAGTGTTTGTAAGCGGGAGCAGGGTTTGCGAGTCTGTTAGAGTATTTGTAAGCGGGAGACTGTTTAATTCTAATAGAAATCTGGGAATGCAGCAGTAGGCAGGGGTTGCCGAAGCTGGGTAAATTTTGTGTGTGATTTACTTTTCAGCATATTATTTCTCTGCTGTTTGTTTTTGTGTTTAATTCGAGAAAATTTGCTATAACCCTATTCACCCCCCCCCCCTCTAGGGTTAATTTAGATCCTACAACAGAAATATGTAATATTATTTACAGTTGTTTGGAATTATAAACTAAGCCATAGTTTTGAGAAAATATTTGTATTATATGATTTTGAACCATGTGATACCAGTTAATTATATCTCGAACTATTATGGGCGATGCACCCATTCAGTGGAAGTATCATAAGAGTTGATGAACTCTTTGGATTGATACATATTGATGCATGCAATCACATGTCCATTAATACAAAAATTGTTCCATGTACTTCGTTATATTTACCGATGAGTTATCATAGACAGGGACACGTGTATTTGATACACATGTAATATGTCTGTGGTAAACTCACAGAGTATAAAACAAAGGTAAATAAAATAACATGTAATCGAAATGATTCAATTTGATTGAATGAGTGAGTATGTTGGAAAAGGTTTCGAACGTACCTAAAAATGAATAAAGATTCAATCTCAAAAGTCAGTCCTCCATGTGATACATAATGACGCATCGATAATGATGAATAAAGATCCAACCTCAAAAGTATTTTGGACAGTGTACGATTAATTACGAGTGAAGTTAAGTTAGTTTCTTTCTATAAGGTCATGTACTTAAGAATATACACAAGGTTAATAATATTTCATCTAAATAACATCTTTCAAAATCACACAAGATAAGGGTTCATAAGAAACTTCAATATATTCTAAGCTAAGGAGTTGGCAGGTTGTGTGAGTCAAAAGTACATAATAATTGTTTACGAGGGATCTTGTATGAATCTTACCAAAAGGATTTTGGGAAGGACTATCATTGGATGACATATTTATGTTTTGAATGTAAGTTTTGTAAACTAAAACCAAATCAGTTTTATAAATAAAGAAATTCATAAAACGTTTATGGATACTTGTTCCGTTGCATTTAGAAACAATTCTTGTTTCAAGAAATACCAACTTCATTGTGAAGGAATATTTTGAGGAATTATTGGTAGTAGAATGGAATTGGATACGATCCATAGATGGAACTGATTAGATGAGATGAAATGAAATTTACTAACCTAAGAAAACACATCGCATTGGAGGGTCTAATAAGCATTCTCGCACATCGAAGAGAAACTATGAGTTTCTTATTAATGTCGAAAATATATAATTCTTGGTTGTTAATTAAACCATTAAGAGTGTTGACTCTATGTTATGGTATGATGCGCAAATGCAAAAGGATTCCAAATACATATCAGAAAATGATTAGTCGTAACTGAAGGGATGTGATCCATCGGCCGCAATTGTGTCTTTATGAGCAAGACTAATGCGGTTGGAATTTAATGGGCAACATTGATAAGAATATCCTCGTAAATTTCAATTGTTGAAATTATCATAATAGATTTATTATTCAATGTACTCAAGTTATTTTAGGTTTACTCGCAAAAATTATAGCTTGGTAAGACCTAGTGTTTTGGTATATATGTGCTAAAACAGAAAATTCTAAATAATGAATTAGAATAGTCTATTTGCACATAGCAACCAAAGTGTCTCGAAGTCAGTGGAAGTGACATAGAGGTTGTGAGTTTTTGAATATGATCCAAGAAACGATACAAAGGTATCATTTTATAAGCATCAAAATTGAATAAGTATTTTGATAGAAATATCAAATAGCCTGATTTTCAATCAAAGTGCATAGGACACATGTGTTCATTAAGAAAGAACGTTAAAAGATACATTGATATTTCTAAAATGTAAGTAAACACATTGTTGATTTCAGCGACGTACTTTTGTTAAATCAACCTTAGTTTTTTTGTAACATTTCCTATCTTGAGGCTCGAAGCTAAGCACTACAGATGTTGTAGTCATCCATATTATTAACTGCTGGTAACATAATACGATAATATTAATGGTATCCATAATATCAGAAGCACATAAATATTAAATAAAATCAACATAAAATTAAAACATCTTTTTTGATTGCATTTTAAATCCATATTTCATATTTAGATACATAATCCCAAAACATTTTCCAAGTGTTGATCAAATATAATCATTACAAATTACGCCAAGAGCAACATATGAAGATGTCCCCTTGGATGATCAGAGTATTAAATAGACATACCAGTCTTAAATACATCACAGCGGAAATAAAACTAAATAGCTCATGCATAGCTTACTTTTCCTCCTGCACACCTCCGTAAGCTTATTCGTCCAACCTACTAAACCTAAAAACCTTAACTCTCGATCTACTTAAATTAATTTTGAGCATCAAAGAGTTTAAGGGGAAAACATAAACTTCGAGTCAGATATAAAGCCTGGTGTGAATAATACTATTACATCTCGGTTATCTGATATTAAGTGAGACCATGCCGCTTAGCGGAATAGGTTTCCCCTCACTAATATCCTTTTTTTAAATATCTTTTGCAAATCAGAATCCTGCAATCAAACTGATTAAAGAAGTAATAACAATATCATATATGCATGTAAATTAGGTAATCAATGGACTATCTGTCCGAACAATGTAGTTTTGTTTAGCTGACTCGGTACTACCAGACAAAAAAAATAATCTAACTTCTACTAGACACACTTCTGGATGGTCTATCCTTAACTTACTTCTCTTAGGGTCAACTGGTCCTAATGGTTTTGTGAGCTCACAAATAACCTATCTTTCTCTGTATATTACTTTCCGTATGTAACATTATTTAAGTCTTATCTATGACAAAGCCCTACACACTGGAATTTTGGACTTTTATTAGCTTGGGGCTATTAGCTAAAGTATAGGATGTGCCCTATACCAATCTCATCTAGTATTCTAATATCTGAGTCATTTACTTAGGGTTAACCACCCTACCAAATTTTCCTTGAAAGCATTTCTTTCAAATTTATTTAACCCTTTGAATCATACTTAAACAAGGGAAAAATACTTTTTTCTTTACTCAACTATCTTTGCTTTGGTATATGCTTTGCATAAAACAATGTTGATGAAAACCGAAACCAATAGGGGTTATCTATCACTTTAAAACAAGTTAAAGCCCTTCTTTAACATAGAAAATATTAGGTTTAAATCCAAGATATCACCTTCGAAACCCTTGTTTAAAAACTTTAAACAGTCCCTTTCGAATACATTGAAAGTACCCCTTTCAAATTAAGCTAACTACTTTACCTTGAAACACTAGGCCGAAAGGCCAAAACATACCTTTCGAACCTTTAACATAGACCTTTCGAAATCATTGAAAGCATCCCTTCAAAAGCTTTATAAAACCTTAGACATCCTCTTTTAAAACACTTCAAACTTGTCGTTCAAAAGCATCAGAAACCTTCCATTCAAATACTAAAAGTGAACCTTTTGAAAACATTGGGGAATCTCCTCTTCAAAACCTCCATTATATATCTTTTGAAAGAATTAAAGTCCTTTACTTAAACCAAACCATTCGAGAGCACTGGGTTCAAGTAAAAGTTTTGGAACATGGCTTTGGAACCATTTAAAACCATTCCTTTCGAAAACCTTGAGTTTAACTTTCAATATACCTAAGGGCCTTAAATAAACTGGAGCGAAAGCATTGCTTTTAAAAGCATTATTCCTAGTAAAAGAAAGTGGATGGTTTCAACACCAACCCTTTCAAAAGCATGGAGAAGTGGCTTCCAAGTTTAAAGGAAAACGCACCCATTTGAAAGCATTACTTCAAAAGGTTGAATGCGGCAGCAGGGGTTTCAACCCCTTCAAAAGCTTGTTTTCAAAAACAAAAGGCGGCAACCCATTTGAAAGCCCTTTCTTTATATAAAAGAAGCAAGTTGGTTAATTCGAAACTCCAACCCCTTCGAAAGCCTCATTTGTAATAAAAATAATTCCAAGTTTATAAGAGAAACCTCTACCCCTTTGAAAGCATGTTTCGACGCTATACCTTTCGCCTTTCTCCGATCCATTATATATCAAGGCATTGATATCATGTGTATTGGTTTCGACTTGGTCGAAGGCAGATGTATGGTGTCGAAAGGTGGCTGCTATAAGTGGCGAAGCAATAATCCTTTACAAAACTGATTTTTAACCCTTTGAAGTAATGTCTTTCCAACAAACTTACCTTATTTATCAATATATAATTGGTTACCAAATTCCTTTACAAAATCTTTTTCTAAAAGTGCCGTTGAATTCAGTAATTGACAAATTTAAAACATTTAACAAACTACCTCTTCTCCTTTTATAAACGTATAAAACATTTATATCACATACCTTAAATAATTTTATATCTTTAATAAAATACTTAGGAAAATTCTTCAAAAATTCTCATAAATCACTTTTAATATGTTTCCTAACATATTTAATTTTCCAATCCAAAGCTAACATATAATAGTCGAAAATAATTTTAACCTAATTTAATCATTTTCCTTACTAGAAAATTCATAATTAAACCACAACAACTTAGAAAATTATGAAACTTGAAACCCATCTCTAAAATAATGTTTCTAACCTTATAACAAAAATTCAAGCCATTTTGATGTCATTTAATAGGATTTTCAAATAAAATCTTATCATAAAATCTATATGAAATAACATAAATCATCAACAAACATATATATCCATTTAAACAATCAAAACATGGCATTTCTTGCAAAATAAATTCGAATCTTATCTAGGAACCGAAATCAATAAAAATGAGATGTAATCTATTATTCACCTTAGCTAGGTTGTTAAGAAGGTTGAGATTTGCTCATGAATTAATTCTCCTAAGCTTCCTACTTGTTTTCTTGCTTATCTCCCTCTTGTTTTCTTTTAATAGTGGTCGTGCAAGTTCTAGGTTTAGTTTTTGTTTGTGAACATTGTAAATGAAGTTGGAATAAGGGTTTAGGGTATAAGAATATAACCTATTCCTATTTTGCCAGTGTCTTTTTTCCTTTACTTACTTCATTTTAAATTTTCATTTGTTTATTCATTACTTAAGGCACGACTACCATTTAATTATACAAATCTCATTCTCTTAACCACTTACATTATTTCATTTCATTTAATTTATCTAATTAAATGTCCTAAATAATTTTAGTCAAAATTTGGGTCATTACATGTTTTAATACTCAACTTTGGATTGTAAATGATGTCTTTTATAGTGAATATAGAAGATATTGGGAATGCCATAAATTGATATGTAAAGACATCTTATTAAATTGTTTAATAGGGAACATGTAAGATGGGTTCCTTATGCATTGGTAATAGGAATTATCATACATTTTATGTCGTCTACATTATCGTGATTTATTAATGTATTTGATACGTGAAGCAAATATCAAATCCAAATATATATCACTAAATGTTTGTTTGAAGTGTTCTCGTGCATTTGTCAAATATTAGAGAATTATTTACATAAACAAAAACTCCTATGAAGGAGTGTGCATACTCAAACATCATAAGTGATATTGAATATAATATGTCAATAATAATTTTAATTTAAGAATATTAAAGTTAGAAATGTTCCAAATGAAAGACTGTGGCTGATTTAATGAAAAAGGCTAAGTACATCGCCTTGAATAGTGGTGCAATAAAAGCATGTGTGTATGTGTATAAATGCACAAATTTATAACTGAGGCAATTCTAAATGTTGATAATCCCAACATGGTTACAAGATAACAATGTCTTGATATAATTCATAAACAGAACTTAGAGCTCACTGGAAGTCGAGAGACATACTTTGAATTGTTCCACATGATATAATAGTTTATCACCATTGGAGAGAGTTGATAGAGTAGAAAATTGAAATATAATATCATAGCCGTTCACTAAGGGACTGACCTAATTGGTTTTGAGAAAACCGATTGGAGAAGTAGAAATAAAATTCCATAATTGATGCCCAAGTGGAAGTGGGAGATTGATAGAGTTTGGGGTATGCCCTAGGGGTAATTATGTGATTTGTTACATATATCTAACTCGTTGACTAATCTTGTTCGAAATAAAGGTGTTTTCTTTCTATTACATACTTAATGTAATGTGGTTATATTAATTAATTAAAAGTATATTCAATAGAAAATCCATAAATGATATGTTTTGTGATAGCAGTTACAAAGTATTGTAACCGTGAGTAATTTATCACAGTAAAGATAAATGTATCATTTTAAATGTTCCTAGTCAAGGTGCGTCGAGACTAGATATCATGTGTCCTTTGAGACTAGAGTATGTAATACTCTCCAAATGTTGGGTAGTGTATTACTCATGACTGCTGGGGGCACCTAGGGGTTATGTTCTAATAATTATTGGATAGTTATGGAACGTCTCATTCGATAGTTTTCTGTTGGTAAATATAACTAAGGTCAAAAAGAAAATATCAATGTGAATATTTACACAGTTCTTTTGACTTGAGAATACTGTGAATCTTCAATATGAAAGCTCCGCTTTGATTGTAGTCAATTCATGGCACGACGTCCATCGATGATTATAGTTGGGTCGAGTGGAAGTATTGGAAGTGAAGCACTATTCAAGAGAGGCTTTGTCTCCTCAGTTATATGGGGTTAGTATCAAGGTCCAGTCAACCCAAAGTCAAAATCTCTAGCTAGAGCAGTTCGATTAATAATAATTGTTATTATTGAAACAAGGACTTTGTTTTTGGAGTATAGAGTTGAATGTGGACTGTAACGACCCAACTTCCAAATACCAGGAAGTCGCATCATTAAGAAGAAAGAAAGGGATAGAATAGAGAAAAGAAAGGAAAGAAAGAAACATATAACATCAGAATCTCACAGCGGAATCGAATAAATTATAATATATCACATAATACTTTACATAGTATCATATATATCAGAGTTAAACAGCTAAAACAACACAAACTAGACAGTTATAGACATCTATCTAGCAATTACAATTCAAGTACATCAGAGAGAACCAATACAACTCAAACACAGCGGAACCATTACATATATCTAGACGCTAAAGCCTCCTGCTCCATTGTCTCCTCTAGAACTCGTCAAGGAAATCCTGAAAACACTTGACTACTCATACGTAATATGAGTACCCAAGATTTTAATAAAACAGAAAATAAACACTCAGGTCATACAGGGGTCTGGTGTGAGTAAACGGGAATAAAAGTTGCTTAACTTTAGAAAATCCTTTGAAACAAAGGTATCACGTAAGACTTCCCACACATAAACATGGAAAAGATTTTACCTTACGCTAACTAAAACATTTGATAGGAAATCCAGTGATATTATAATAGTGTCTAGGGTTTTCAAAATAAAATACAAAAATAGCTGGAATGCTTACATCTCACGTTCCAACATAGTTGGGCACAATCAAAACCGTACAGGCACTTATTGGATTATGGATTCCATCAATGGCAGGGCTACTGGGGTACCGCCCGCCATAGTACGTGGCCTAGATCAACGTACCGAGGACCACTCCCGATCCCCTGCAACACAAGACCGGAACCATTCCTTACTGGACAGTCCCGAACAAGACAACCCCGCAGTTGGCCTACGTTCCAACCGCCCACACAGCCGAATAAAAAGGGACTTCTAGACAGGGGAAAATCTTGCTCTCAAGTGGGGGCTACCCACGAAGCCTTGCTGCACCTCCCCTGTTTTTAGCCATTCCTGGTTAATGAGGCTTG
Organism: Allium cepa; assembly: GCA_030765085.1. Classification (NCBI taxonomy): domain Eukaryota; kingdom Viridiplantae; phylum Streptophyta; class Magnoliopsida; order Asparagales; family Amaryllidaceae; genus Allium; species Allium cepa. The sequence goes on from CM060938.1 coordinate 226,662,016, forward strand.
AGGTTACGATTACCTTTATAGGACACATCAAATCTTAGAATGCTCATCGTCCACCTGCCGATGTTCTAAAAGCATTCAATCCATACAAGTTCGTTCCGGGTTCGAATGAAACCGAAGGCATTATCTCGTTACACTCGTATTGGAATCACCCTCAGAGTTAACGACGATAACCCTTGCACTCTAAATTTCCATCTCGAGCCTATAAGTACTATTCCGTCAAACTCATTACGGAATCACCCACAGAGTTATACTGACTTATAGCCCTTACACCTCGAGTCTTCACTTACTCCACTTGGATTAACGACCTAACGTTTAATTGGAATCGATGTGGTTTTCGGATATCCAAATATGGAAACCCGATCCCGGTCTCATCGAAACCAAACGTCATCTTAATGTCCAAGTTGTACTTAAGGATTTTAAACAATTAACTTATTATATTATTATCTAATTTACATAGATAGATAAACTACATCTCACAATAGATAATCATATTCATATCACAAACAGATAATCATCACAACCAAATAATCCATCATAAAACATCATACTTAAACCAAACATTCATATCATATAGATACAACTCATCTCATTACTGAGATCACAACCATTCAATCAATAACATCCATAAGCAATGATTTAATAACCAACAATTAATTTAAAATGAATTAAATTAATTACAACCATCTCTAATTAATTTAAATTAAATTAAATTAACACTTCTATAAATCCTGCTTAACATCCATTAATTAATTAACCCAGTTAATTAATTATCCACAAGTATTTAACTTGATTGAACAACTTTGATTAATCATTTACTAATTACAATAAGTAATTAGTCTTTAATTAATTTATAAATTAATTAACCTTAATCATAAGTAATTAACATTTAATTACTCATTTATTAATTAATTAATTATATTTGTCCTTAATTAATTATAATTAATTAATCACTTATTTAATTATTACTTAATTAAACAATCCTTAATTATATCATTAATTATAATAATTAATGATCTCTAATATTTAAATAATTTACTTAATTAAAATTAATTACATTTGGTGATTAATCTAATTATTAATCACCTTGATTAATAATTAGATTTAATAATTAACTATCTTTAATTACTTATTTATAAATTAATTAACCAATCATTAATCATTAATTAATTCCTTAATTAATTACAAAAGTAATTATCCAAATTACTAATTACATTCCAGTAATTATCAGTATTACTTCTCTAAGTAATCTTGCTCCACTAATTACATTAAGTAATTACTCTCTTAAAATCGTCAAATGATTTATTTAAATTAATTAAACTAAATTAATTAACTTAAACAAATCACAATATCAAAATTAATTACAATAAGTAATTAATTCCTTAATTAATTACAAAAGTAATTATCCAAATTACTAATTACATTCCAGTAATTATAAGTATTACTTCTCTAAGTAATCTTGCTCCACTAATTACATTCAGTAATTACTCTCTTAAAATCATCAAATGATTTATTTAAATTAATTAAACTAAATTAATTAACTTAAACAAATCACAATATCAAAATTAATTACAATAAGTAATTAATTCCTTAATTAATTACAAAAGTAATTATCCAATTACTAATTACATTCCAGTAATTATCAGTATTACTTCTCTAAGTAATCTTGCTCCACTAATTACATTAAGTAATTACTCTCTTAAAATCATCAAATGATTTATTTAAATTAATTAAACTAAATTAATTAACTCAAACAAATCACAATATCAAAATTAATTACAATAAGTAATTAATTTCTTAATTACTTTAACAATTAATAATACTTAACAAATTACAATTAATTATATTCAATTAATTAATATAGTTAATTATCAAAATTAATTACATTAATTAATTACTAAATTATCCTTAGATAATTATCACCATTTATTAATTAACAACATTTCAATAATTACATACTTAAGAAAATTAAATTAGATTAATAAATCATTTCTAATTAATATTAATCTAAATCATTATTTAAAATCAAATAATTAAGTAAATCGTTAATTATCTTAAATATTTTTCAAAATAATTAAATTACTTATCAAATGACTCCTTTATATTCAAAATATATTAAAACAATATATTTTTATTTTTAAATTCAAATTCCATTTAAAAATTTAATATTTAAAATGTTTAACTATTTAAACATTGATCCAAATTTTAAATAAATAAAACTCTTAAAATAAAATGATTGTTTAAAGAACATTCATTACTTAAATATAAAAGATAAGTTTAAAACAAAATTACTTGATTAAAATAAATCAAGCTTGAGAATAGATTGATTACTTTAACTTCAATTTTAAATTAACACTTCATATTTCAAATATTAAAAGAAATAATTCTTCTAAGTTTAAACCTTATTTGAAATCAAATTTCATTTTCAAATTCACTTTTAAAACATTTGAATATGTTCATCATTTTTTTTTTAAATTTACAAACTATTTGAAATCAAAGCTGGGAAGTTACATAGTAAACCTGAAAACTGTGTTTTAACTTGATTTCGAACAAATTGAAATCTTGCTTGAAATATTTAAATCTGTTTATACTTTTAAAACTTACAAAAAAAACCGTTTTAAATCAAAAATCACGTTTTAAAAGTAAACCTGAAACTGTTTTAAGATCTTGATTCAAAACTAAATTTGAATCTTGTTTAAATTTAAGATTTCATTTTAAAAAAAAACTTTGAATTTCAAACTACATTTGAATTCAGATTCAAGTTACACTTGAATCAAGTTGCAACTTTAAAAATTTTAAAACTGCAAAACTACAGATTTAATACATGCACTATACTAACCCGAGAAACCATATATTTTACTTCGAGTTCCAAATCCATATGCTTCGAGTCAAAAGCACAAAAACTCGAGTGTGACTCCGAGCTAGAAACCCTGCACACCCCCCCCCCCCAGAAGTTCACCAGACCTCACATACATGGTTCATATGCACCGGTGTTTTAGCCACCTACAGTCACTCTTAACCCCTTCACCACATCGCAGGCCATCCCCCAAACTTATCCACGACCACCTGAGTTATTCAATCAGCTCAAAACAAAATTCAGGTTATTCAATGCAACCTGAACCCCCCTCTGTAACAAAAAAACCAAACCTGACATCATCTTGCAATCACATCACCGATCACCTGATCACTTACAACTCCGACTATAGCTCCATCTACGACCCTTCTTCCCAATCCCAAAGTATTTCATCATTTGATACAACAGAGAACAAGAGAAGAAACCAGAACTTCACTACTCAAAGACAAGGGCTTGAAACCTAGAAAACCCCAATATCACCTCCTCCCATTCTGATCATTTATCACCAAATTTCATCATTTCTCACATCAACACTCCACTAACATAAAGCATCTTAACACCTAACATTAACTATCCTAACAGTCAAACCCAATATTTCCACTTCTGTTTAAAACAGAAATTTCCCCCCTCCAACAGTTTATTTTAAACTGTAATATTAGTTTTTTTATAAAAAAAAAACCTAATTTCAAACATGCATTCTAATTGTACACTTGTTCTAATAATTTAAGATGTTTGATACTTGTTTTCATTTCATTGATGTTTGGTTTTGGGGTCTTCAAAAGCAACAGATTTTGCTGAGCTAACTTAAAATTTATAAATCTAATTTTATACCAAACAAACATATTTGCTTACACAGACTTTGCTAACTGAAACAATTCAAGAGGTAAAGAATTCCTATTAAAAAAAATTTAGTTACAAACTAATTATAATTGTAGATTCAGGAAATTAGCAACATACAAACATATGCATATATGTTCACATAGAGCAACCATCACAACATATCCCTTTCTACTAATTTATATGCACAGAGATCACAGGCTTTTTGCATGATGAAGTTACTCGATTCATTTTTTTTTAAAACAGGAAATAGAACAGTTATGTCTAAACAAATTTCGATTTCTGTGAATTATAGCCTGAGTTCTGCAAATTAAGTTTGGCTTTGATTTATAAAGAAAACTATTTTTAAGAAGCTTACTCACCTTTTTAATTTGAAGAATGCAGAGAACAAATAGATGCAGATTTTAGGACCCTGCATATTGAAGCTGTATTTTGAAATCTGGGTGCAATTTGAAGTTGAAGTTGCTTTTCCTGTTGATGTATGCATGCAGACTCCATTCTTATTGCTCGGATTTTATATTGAAGTTGAACTCTAGCTAGAAGTTGAAATATTGCATGCAGATCCATTTCAAATGCATAGATTTGCAGATTAATTTTGCAGCATATAGATGTAGATAGGTTGCAGATTTGAAGTTGTTTGCAGATTTTTAGATTGCGGATATGAAGTTTGATTTATATTTTGATTCTTGAATTATGAGTTAGAAATTGGATTTTGGATTTTCAGATTTTCTTTTGATTTTCAGATTTACAGAAATCTGGTTTTCAGATTTTCCAATTTGAAGAGAAAGTGTGTTTAACAAATGCATTGCTATGTTTTTTTTCAATATAATTTAAATAATAAGTTTTAAAACAAATGCCACTTGTTATGTTATTATCTCAATTTTTTTACAAGTGTCTTCTATTTGGTTTAAAAAGCTAACATATATGCATATCAATATTTAAAAGCAATTTCTTAATTCATAATTGTATTTAAATTTGTCTTAAAACCATCACTAATTTATTTTAAAATGTTTCTAAATGTTTATTAACATCTAGTCATTAAATAAATACATATAAACTTCTTTATAAAACTATACACTTACATTTTAATGTTTGTTTAATTATTTTTAAAATAATATTCTTTATGAAACTAAATTTCAAAAGAAAAGAAGTGTTGAATTAAATTTTATTCAAGAGTTTTAAATCAAATGTTATACTTTAACAAAAATGAATTAAATCTTTGTTCTAGTGGTTAAGACATAGTGGAGTTGCTACATATGGTTGTAGTGGCACCGGTTCGAATCCCAACGGCCACAATAATGAGACATAGTGCACGACCACTTATAAAACCGGCTAACCGAAGGCCAGGGAAAACATAGTTTCCTTGGCCCCAAAGTTTCTAAATATTCACTCCATTAATACATCTCTTCAAAAATAGGGTCCCCGCCCTCTCCCTTTCTTTTTTCCGCAGTTCAGTCCCATCCATAAACTTCTAAACAACCTTGTCCTTCCTCCCCAATCCTTGTACCTCCCTCTGCCATTCCCCTTCCTTCTGTGTCAGACCCATCCCACTCTTCTGGTCCCTTTGTCCGTGTTCCTGTAGTTCCACCACCACTTCCAATTGATTTACCCAATGTGTCAGTTCCCATCCTATCATCTCCTCCTTTGCTTCCTCCACCGACAACTCTTCCTCCACGACCTTGGAACTCTCTCTTTAAGGCCAAACCAAATAATGCTGGGAAATATGTGCCTCGTGAAATACAGCTTGATTACGTTGGCAATGCAATTGTGCCATCTGCTGACATTGTTCAAGCAGGAAACTCAATGTGGAAAGAATATCTAGTTGGATTTTTTCTTGACAATCCACTTCCTTATTCAACTGTGATGTACTACCTTAAAAGAGTTTGGAAACTTAGTGGTTCTATTTCTGTCAAATCTGATGGGTTCTTGTTTTTATTCAAGTTCTCTAATGAGGATGATAGATCTAGAATTGCTGAATCTGACCCAGTGGTGATGAGAAATAAATTATTTATTGTAAAGCAATGGGATGAAAATATTGGCAACAGTTGTAGCAGTATTCGAACTGTTCCAGTATGGATTAAACTCTCAAATATCCCCCTATATGCTTGGTCTCCTTTGGGAATTAACTGGTTAGCTTCTAGAGTTGGGAAGCTACTTTGTTTGGATGCATCAACTGAAAAATTTGAACGCATTTCTTTTGCTAAATGTTTAGTTGAGGTAAATCCAAATCAAGAACTGCCTGACAAATTTTCAGTTAAACTGCTTGATGGCTCTGAGCAGAATGTAAAGGTTAGCTACTTGTGGAAACCAGAGATTTGTACCATATGTAGGGAGTTTGGGCACTCAGTTAGCAATTGCAAGAAAGTTGTTTGTGTAGGTAATGAAGAACAAAGTGACAAGAATGAACAGCAGAGAAATGATGCAGAGGAAAGAAACATGATGAAGAAAGGACCAAGCTTAGAAAAACAAGACAAGGTGAAACAAGTGTGGAAAAAAGTCAATAAAAACAAAGGGAAAAAAAGTTTTAAATTATGAAGTACATGTTGAAACTGCAATGAAGGAAAAAGGTGAACATGATAAGCCTCTAAATGATTGTAATGAAGACAACACAAAGGCAACAGAAAAAGCTTGTACTCCTGCTAGTCAGGATCATGTCTGTAATGTTACCATTAATAACAAATACAACTTGCTCCAAACTGAAGACAATGAGCAAAATGCTATGGATTTGCTTGATGAAGAGGACGGTGAGATAAATGTACTGCATAATGGTAGACCTCTAAACCAAAAATCAAACACAAAATCTGCTCCTTCTGTTGTTCACAATGATTCAAGTTCTTCTGACAAGTTACTAAATCATGGTGTGCAGGTTAAGGATAAGAATGTCTCTAAGTCTACAAAAAGTACAAAAGAAGTTGGTAAGGAATCATCAGTTATGAAAGATAACACTAAGTCTATTGCAACTGATTTTGACACAAGCTGGTGCAAATCATTTGAAACAGAAATCTCTCAATTAATAAACTCCATGCAAGAAACTGATGTCATCCCACTTTCAGAAGCTCCAACACATTATAACTTTTCAATTAAGTTACCAGGATGGCCTACAAGCATTCCTTCCTCTCAATCACATCCTTCCTCTTCTAATGATCCTACTTCCTCCCAAACTAACTCCCATCCTTCCTCCCCTCCTGGCAAATCAAGAAGGAAAATTGAAACTAGATCTCTGTCTGCACAGAGAAGGCATAACTCCACACTCTCCCAATAATTTTTATGAATAAGAAAATAGCATCATGGAACATAAGAGGAGCCCACAGTAATTTGAAACTTGATCAAGCCAAATGCATTATCTCTGAGTTTAATATTTGTCTTTTTGGTCTTCTTGAAACCAAGCTTAACCATTCTTTATCCCTAAAAGCCTCCTCCTACATTAATCCCCAATGGTCCTTCCACCACAACCTTGAATCTGCTTCATATGGTAGAATTCTAGTCCTCTTCGATCCTATTTTATTGACCCTGACACCCATTCTGACAACTAGGCAATTTATTCATTTTCATGTTCATGTCTCCCAAAACCAATCCTCTTTCTTTCTCACTTTTGTTTATGCTGATAACAGTGTTATTTCTAGGAATGCCTTACTCAATGCATTGCCTCCCCTAAGACAATCTTCTCACCCCTAGATTGTCCTAGGTGACTTCAACTCCTACTTTGGCTTTGATGATAAATTTGGTGGCACACCTCTCAATCTCAGAGAAATTGAACCACTTAATCATTCTGTTTATGATTCTGAGTTGATTTTAGTGAATAAAACTGGAACCAAGTATTCATGGAACAACTGTAGTAGAAGTGGTGTGCATACCTTTACTATAATTGATCATGCCTTTTGTAATTACCAAGTTCTCAACCAATGGCCTTCTCTTTCTGTCTACCTACCTCAACCAATAATGTCAGGCCACTCTCCTCAAATTTTAACTCTGGGAACCAATTTAGAAGAGAAAAGTCAAGTTTCAAATTTTTTAATGCTTGGTCAAAGCATGATCAATTTCTTAATATCATTAATCAAGCTATCTCTGATTTTACTTGTTATGGTAACCCAATGTTTAAGTTTTGCAGGAAATTAAAACACATCAAGATAGCTATCAAGTCATGGGCATCATCTACCTTTGGTACTGGAACCCTTCTCTCTACAGCATTAAAGGAACAACTGAAAATAAAGCAAGACTACATGATGGACCATCCTCTTGATATTCAAGCTTCTGATGAGGAGAGGAATCTGCACAAGGAACTTAAAATTGCCCTATCCCTGGAAGCAAGCATGAAGATGCAGCAGTTGCATAAAAGATGGCTTGATGAAGGGGATAAGAATACTAAGTTCTTTCATGAATCTCTTAAGGTTAAGCAAGCTCGAGAAAATATTTTTAGAATCACTAATGAACAAGGTACCCTATTTTCTACTCCAGACACTGTTGATCATGCTTTTATCCAACACTTCACTAACTTGCTTGGTAGCACTAATGGTTTCTCCCCTGATTTGGATCAAATTTCTTCACTTGATCTTCCTAGCATTTCTCCTCAAGAAGCTTCTTCTCTAATTATGCCTGTAACTGTGAAGAAATTAAAGCAACCCTCTTCTCCATGAATAAGTTATCTTGTCTGGGACCTGATGGCCTGAATGTTAATTTTTTTATCACCATTTGGAGTTTGATTGGTGGTGACTTTTGTCATGCTATCCACAACTTTTTCAATAAATGTAAGATGCTTGGGGAAGTGAATAGCACTAACATTGCACTCATTCCCAAAGTGTCCCCTCCAACATGTGTCACTTCCTTCAGGCCCATTTCTTGCTGTAATGTCCTCTACAAGTGTATCTCCAAAATTCTAGCTTCACGCTTAGTCAAAGTTTTGCCCACTGTTATATCTATGAATCAATCTGCATTTTTGCCTACAAGAGACATAATTGACAATGTTCTCCTTGCCCAGGAATTGCTTAAAGGCTATGGTAGAAGTAATATCACCCCTGCTGCAATTAAAATAGACATCTCTAAAGCCTACGACACCATACATTGGGACTCTATTGTTAGAATAATGGCAGTGATGGGATTTCCTAAAACATTTGTGTCATGGATTTATGTGTGCATTTCTACTCCCTCATTCTCACTTGTATTAAATGGTAGACCAGTGGGATACTTCAGAGGTAGTAAAGGTATTCGCCAAGGAGATCCAATTTCATCATACTTATTTCTGATGGCCATGGAGGTGTTAACTGTTATTTTGCAGACCAGCTACAACCACAAGACAATCAAGTATCACCCAAAGTGCTCTCTACAACAAATTACTTCTATAATGTTTGCAGATGATGTCATGGTATTTACCAAACCAGAGATATCCTCCTTGGATGGTATCATGATAGCACTGCAGGCCTTCCACTGTATGACTGGGCTTACCATTAACCAAGCCAAATTGTCTCTGCTTGTTACTGGAGTTAGTGAACTGCATGCTACTGCCCTACAACAACATTCTGGATTCTCTTGTATGGAAAATGACATGATGTACCTTGGTCTCCCTTTAATTTCCAAAAGGATATCTAAAGCTGACTGTTTACCTCTTTACTTCAAAATTTCATCGGTAATGTCTGCATGGAATAATAGGAAATTGACTCAAAGTGGAAGGCTTGTTATAATAAAATCTGTTGTCTTTTCCTCCATTGTTTACTGGGCTCGCACCCTAATTCTTCCCAAGAAACTATTGCATATGCTAAGGTCTGCCATGATCAGATGTTTTTGGACTGGCAGTATTCATAACAGGAAGTTAGTGCCTTGTTCCTTTTCTAAAATTGAGTCTCCCCTGAGATTGGGAGGGCTTGGAGTATTCGATGTTAGGAAATGGAACATAGCTGCTATGAGTAAACATTTTAATGCCCTTATCAACAAAAGAGGTGGCTTATGGGTTGACTGGTCATGGCAATACAATATAAAGAACAAGTACTTCTGGAGCATGGATATCCCTCAAGTATGCAGTTGGACATGGAGAAGTTTACTAAATCTCAGAGTAGTTTTCCTCCCCATGATACAATATCCCATCAATGCTAGCAATGATGTTAGCTTTTGGCATGATCCATGGATTAGTAATGGTCAAATCCTTTCCAACATATGTGATCACTATCAAATGACACAATCGGGTATCCACTTTCATGCTAAAGTGAAGGACTTTCTGCATCTTAATCAAATCCAGTTGCCATATAACAGTAATCAGGTGATTAGGCATATATGGAGAGAAATTCAGCAAATAACTTTTAATACAAATCAGGTTGACACTGTAACCTGGCTTAAGAAGTCTCATACAGTTGCGGCAGTTTACAAATTTGTTAGTTCCAGTGTGTCTCTTCCTGCTACCAAATGGTTAGCTGTTATTTGGTCAGCTGATTCTTGTCCTAAGGACAACTTAATGATGTGGAAAGTCATCAACCAAGCTTTAGTTACCAGATGCTTGTTGAATAGTTATGGAATGACATGCTATGCTGAGTGTATTTTCTGTAATCAACATGATGAAACTACTGAGCATCTGTTTTTTGGATGTCCTGCCCTTCAATTCTTGATGGATAAGATAAGCTACATAACTGGTTTTAATCTGTCTTGTTCAATCTCAAGAATACAATGGAGTATAATCTATAAAGCAACAAAGTGGAGAAATGTGCAAGGCAGAGTACTTGCAGTATGCTTGAAAGTGTGTATGTCAGTTATTTGGAGAGAGAGAAATGCCATAATCTTTGATAAAGTTAGAAGAAATGATGATCTGGTATGGGTAGAAGTTAGAACCAGAACTTATAGGCAACTTCAAAATAGTGCAAGTGTTTTTCATCAATCCCTGATTGATGCCTGGACTTGAATTTGCTGATCTTTCTTGCATTTTCTTTGTATTTTTCTTTCTTTTTTCTTTTGTACTTTTTTATTGTTCTTTGCAACAAAACTGGTAGGGGCCCAGTTAACCCCGCTGGCTATGCCAAAAAAAAAATGAATTAAATCTTATTTCAAAGAAAAGCAATTTTAAAATAAAACAAAACAAACTTTTATTACAAAATGAAATTTAAACTATATTTATTCTTATAAGCAAATAAATACTTATTTACATTTCTATGAAAATTATAAGATAGATCTTTAAAACAAACTTTTGAAAAGTTTACAATACTAATTTAAATTAATTTAAATCAATTTTCAAATTATACAATTATATATATAATTAGAAAATATCCTTTATTTAATATAAATTAAAATTAAAACCAAATCCTCTGTTTACAATGTATAAACATTTATACATTATAAATAAAATATTTTTAAATCAGCAAAGAAAAATAAATTTATTACTTAAATATTTTTAACTTTGAAAAGAATATCATTTAACAAACTAAATAATTATAATTTTCAAAAGAGAATTCCAGTTTGAATTAATTTATTAAATCAATATTTCACATTTTAAAATAATTATCAATGAAATTATTCAATAAATATTGCCTAAATTTCCGGGACATCGCATTCCTCCCCCCTTAAAAGAATTTCGTCCCCGAAATTTAAAAGCAAAGGTAATTTAATAATCCCATACAGATTTTAAAATTTTAAAGTAGCAAAACAAAAACTATCAACCAAATACTAGCAACCATAGCAACCAATTCAAACAAACAATCCTAATTATCCAGATAGAATGCTAGATAGAATTCCCTAGAGTTTCCCAAGTACAAACACCGGGACACTCGCCCTACAAAATTTAAACTAGCTACACCACTCAGATCTAGAGCTCCTATATATCTAGATCTATAAATCTAAATAGAATACAGGACTACAGACAAGTCCTGATCAACTCCCCAAATCTCTCAGAACTACTGATTCTAGAACCAGAGATAAACCATACACATACTCCCTCAGAGATACGTGAAAAACAAAACAAATTCCAGCCATCCGAACTGGAAATTCAATCCTGTAGAACAAACACTTAACTCTTAAGAGAAAACAGAAAGATCCAATCTCTTATCCACAAATCTCTCATATCGATCCTGGGCTGCCTTCAACTTCTAGGTCAAACAAAATCCACCACACAAACTCTACTACAGATATCAGAAGACTCCAAGCATACTACCCTATTTGGAAAACAAACAGATACAAAACAATCAAGTCTCCAGATCCAAAATGAATATACTGTAGAAATCCTTTGATCCAAGACAAAACTCAAATTCCCAAAGAATCGGGTGCTGCTTCTATTCTGGAATAACTGCCACCCTGCTTCCACTGCGCAACTCTGATTCGAGAATGCTGTTGATGAACACAAGTATAAACTTGATCAACTTATCCCGGAAACATTGTTCATCGAATTCCATAAAATCTCAGTGACCTATCCGATTCAGTCACAACACACAACAAAAATTCAACCAGAAACCAGATCCGATAAATCCTGCCAACTTGAACAGATCTCATCCAAAGAATCTCCTACAATGTTGAACCACCGGTAAAACTCCAAGAATCAAGTCGGAACAGAACTCAATCTTCTGATGCGGATGCAAATCTTAATTCTTTCGAAGATATCCGGAAAATCAAACTACTTCGATAACTCAAACATCCTCTAAAGATGCTTCAATCCAAACAAAGATCACTCAGAGAACTTCCGAACCATCACAAGTCACTTTTGCGATTCCACCTAGTTCAGATCCCAAGAAATCGCTCTCACTTCAACAATCAGAACAGCTAAAGTCTTCAAATCAAAGAAGAACTAGTGGTCCACCTCTAAACCACTAACATCACACCCAGCTGAGCTTCCAGAAGAAATGGACAAGCTTCACCATCTTCCCGGACTTCTGACTGAAGAATCACAAAGATTTCTGAACCATCGAAGAACAGGCCACTCACTGCTCCTACTACTACCAAAAACTTCCTTATCCAAAAGCTCATCGAACCTCAAAGCTACACCAGTCACTTCACAATAGATCCTTCCAGATAGACAGATACCTCTCAGGAAACTCGCTCCTAAACCAAGCTCAAATATAGACAGAACTCCTTCCTAAGGTTGCCAAGATATCCTTTGCTGGCTTCTGCACTCCCAACTGATCCAAACTCAAGAAAGAAAAACCACTCACACGAGTGGTGCCAAGCTTACAATCTAAAGATAAACTTCGAATCTTGAAAAGATTTCCTTCAGAGATCAGAGAAATCCTTCACACCAAACTGCAAACCTATACAAGATGCCCAAAACTGCCCAAGCAGACCACTTCCAACGTCAAACACTCGTACTTCAACCATTGGTAGTTGTGTTACACACACCACTACCCTATCTACCTTTATTACTTATATTGGAAAACCCGAACAGGTAACCCAACCAAATAGGTAGAAATAAAAAAATATTCAAAATTTACAAATACGCTCTCTCAAGATAGACACCACTCCAGAGTCTAGGTATTCGCTCAACCTATAGCTCTGATACCACAATGTAACGACCCAACTTCCAAATTCTAGGAAGTCGCATTATTAAGAAGAAAGAAAGGGATAAAATAGAGAAAAGAAAGGAAAGAAAGAAACAGATAACATCAGAATATCACAGCGGAATCGAATAAATTATAATATATCACATAATACTTTACATAGTATCATATATATCAGAGTTAAACAGCTAATACAACACAAACTAGACAGTTATAGAAATCTGTCTAGCAATTACAATTCAAGTACATCAGAGAGAACCAATACAACTCAAACACAGCGGAACCATTACATATATCTACACGCTGAAGCCTCCTGCTCCATTGTCTCCTCTAGAACTCGTCAAGGAAATCCTGAAAAAACTTGACTACTCATACGTAATATGAGTACCTAAGAGTTTAAAAAAACAGAAAATAAACACTCTGGTCAGACGGGGTTCTGGTGTGAGTAAACGGGGATTAAAGTTGCTTAACTTTAGAAAATCCTTTGAAACAAAGGTATCACATAAGACTTCCCACACATAAACATGGAAAAGTTTTTACCTTACGCTAACCAAAACATTTGATAGGAAATCCAGTGTTATTATAATAGTGTCTAGGGTTTTCAAAATAAAATACAGAAATAGCTGGAATGCTTACATGCCACGTTCCAACATAGTTGGGCACAATCAAAACCGTACAGGCACTTATTGGATTATGGATTCCATCAATGGCATGGCTACTGGGGTACCGCACATCACAGTACGTGGCCTAGATCAACGTACCGAGGACCACTCCCGATCCCCTGCAACACAAGACCGAAACCATCCCTAACTGGACAGTCCCGAACAAGACAACCCCGCAGTTGGCCTACGTTCCAACCGCCCACACAGCCAAATAAAAAGGGACTTCTAGACAGGGGAAAATCTTGCTCTCAAGTGGGGGCTACCCACGAAGCCTTGTTGCACCTCCCCTGTTTTAGCCATTCCTGGTTGATGAGGCTTGAGGTTACGATTACCTTTATAGGACACATCAAATCTTAGAATGATCATCGTCCACCTGACAATGTTCTGAAAGCATTCAATCCATACAAGTTCGTTCCGGGTTCGAACGAAACGGAAGGCATTATCTCGTTACACTCGTATTGGAATCACCCTCACAGTTAATGACGATAACCCTTGTACTCTAAATCTCCATCTCGAACCTATAAGTACTATTCCGTCAAACTCATTACGGAATCACCCACAGAGTTATACTGACGTATAGCCCTTACACCTCGAGTCTTCACTTACTCCACTTGGATTAACGACCTAACGTTTAATTGGAATCGATGTGGTTTTCGGATATCCAAATATGGAAACCCGATCCCGGTCTCATCGAAACCAAACGCCATCTTAATGTCCAAGTTATACTTAAGGATTTTAAACAATTAACTTATTCTATTATTATCTAATTCACATAGATAGATAAACTACATCTCACAATAGATAATCATATTCATATCACAAACAGATAATCATCACAACCAAATAATCCATCATAAAACATCATACTTAAACCAAACATTCATATCATATAGATACAACTCATCTCATTACTGAGATCACAACCATTCAATCAATAACATCCATAAGCAATGATTTACTAACCAACAATTAATTTAAAATGAATTAAATTAATTACAACCATCTCTAATTAATTTAAATTAAATTAACACTTCTATAAATCCTGCTTAACATCCATTAATTAATTAACCCAGTTAATTAATTATCCACAAGTATTTAACTTGATTGAACAACTTTGATTAATCATTTACTAATTATAATAAGTAATTAGTCTTTAATTAATTTTATAAATTAATTAACCTTAATCATAAGTAATTAACATTTAATTACTCATTTATTAATTAATTAATTAATTATATTTGTCTTTAATTAATTACAATTAATTAATCACTTATTCAATTATTACTTAATTAAACAATCCTTAATTATATCATTAATTATAATAATTAATGATCTCTAATATTTAAATAATTTACTTAATTAAAATTAATTACATTTAGTGATTAATCTAATTATTAATCACCTTGATTAATATTAAATTTAATAATTAACTATTTTTAATTACTTATTTATAAATTAATTAACAAATCATTAATCATTAATTAATTCCTTAATTAATTAAAAAAGTAATTATCCAAATTACTAATTACATTCCAGTAATTATAAGTATTACTTCTCTAAGTAATCTTGCTCCACTAATTACATTAAGTAATTACTCTCTTAAAATCATCAAATGATTTATTTAAATTAATTAAACTAAATTAATTAACTTAAACAAATTACAATATCAAAATTAATTACAATAAGTAATTAATTCCTTAATTAATTACAAAAGTAATTATCCAAATTACTAATTACATTCCAGTAATTATCAGTATTACTTCTCTAAGTAATCTTGCTCCACTAATTACATTAAGTAATTACTCTCTTAAAATCATCAAATGATTTATTTAAATTAATTAAACTAAATTAATTAACTTAAACAAATCACAATATCAAAATTAATTACAATAAGTAATTAATTCCTTAATTAATTACAAAAGTAATTATCCAAATTACTAATTACATTCCAGTAATTATCAGTATTACTTCTCTAAGTAATCTTGCTCCACTAATTACATTAAGTAATTACTCTCTTAAAATCATCAAATGATTTATTTAAATTAATTAAACTAAATTAATTAACTTAAACAAATCACAATATCAAAATTAATTACAATAAGTAATTAATTCCTTAATTATTTTAGCAATTAATAATACTTAACAAATTACAGTTAATTATATTCAATTAATTAATCTAGTTACTTATCAAAATTAATTACATTAATTAATTACCAAATTATCCTTAGATAATTATCACCATTTATTAATTAACAACATTTCAATAATTACATACTTAAGAAAATTAAATTAGATTAATAAATCATTTCTAATTAATATTAATCTAAATCATTATTTAAAATCAAATAATTAAGCAAATTGTTAATTATCTTAAATATTTTTCAAAATAATTAAATTACTTATCAAATGACTCCTTTTTATTCAAAATGTATTAAAACAATATATTTTTATTTTTAAATTCAAATTCCATTTAAAAAATTAATATTTAAAATGTTTAACTATTTAAACATTGATCCAAATTTTAAATAAATAAAACTCTTAAAATAAAATGAATGTTTAAAGAACATTCATTACTTAAATATAAAAGATAAGTTTAAAACAAAATTACTTGATTAAAATAAATCAAGCTTGAGAATAGATTGATTACTTTAACTTCAATTTTAAATTAACACTTCATATTTCAAATATTAAAAGAAATAATACTTCTAAGTTTAAACCTTATTTGAAATCAAATTTCATTTTCAAATTCACTTTTAAAACATTTGAATATGTTCATCATTTTTTTTTAAATTTACAAACTATTTGAAATCAAAACTGGGAAGTTACATAGTAAACCTGAAAACTGTGTTTTAACTTGATTTCAAACAAATTTAAATCTTGCTTGAAAACATTTAAATCTGTTCATACTTTTAAAACTTACAAAAAAAATTGTTTTAAATCAAAAATCAGGTTTTAAAAGTAAACCTGAAACTGTTTTAAGATCTCGATTCAAAACTAAATTTGAATCTTGTTTAAATTTAAGATTTCATTTTTAAAAAAACTTTGAATTTCAAACTACATTCGAATTCAGATTCAAGTTACACTTGAATCAAGTTGCAACTTTAAAAATTTTAAAACTGCAAAACTACAGATTTAGTACCTGCACTATACTAACCCGAGAAACCATATATTTTACTTCGAGTTCCAAATCCATATGCTTCGAGTCAAAAGCACAAAAACTCGAGTGTGACTCCGAGCTAGAAACCCTGCACACCCCCCCCCCCCCCCCGGAAGTTCACCAGACCTAACATACATGGTGCATATGCACTGGTGCTTCGGCCACCTACAATCACTCTTAACTCCTTCACCACATCGCAGGCCATCCCCCAAACTTATCCACGACCACCAGAGTTATTCAATCAGCTCAAAACAAAATTCAGGTTATTCAATGCAACCTGAACCCCCCTCTGTAACAAAAAAACCAAACCTGGCATCATCTTGCAATCACATCACCGATCACCTGATCACTTACAACTCCGGCTATAGCTCCATCTACGACCATTCTTGCCAATCCCAAAGTATTTCATCATTCGATGCAACAGAGAACAAGAGAAGAAACCAGAACTTCACTACTCAAAGACAAGGGCTTGAAATCTGGAAAACCCCAATATCACCTCCTCCCATTCTGATCATTTATCACCAAATTTCATCATTTCTCACATCAACACTCCACTAACATGAAGCATCTTAACACCTAACATTAACTATCCTAACAGTCAAACCCAAAATTTCCACTTCTATTTAAAACAGAAATTTCCCCCCCTCCAACAGTTTATTTTAAACTGTAATATTAGTTTTTTTTTTTAAAATCCTAATTACAAACATGCATTCTAATTATACACTTGTTCTAATAATTTAAGATGTTTGATACTTGTTTTCATTTCATTGATGTTTGGTTTTGGGGTCTTCAAAAGCAACAGATTTTACTGAGCTAACTTAAAATTTATAAATCTATTTTTATACCAAACAAACATATTTGCTTACACAGACTTTGCTAACTGAAACAATTCAAGAGGTAAAGAATTCCTATTAAAAAAAAATTTAGTTACAAACTAATTATAATTGTAGATTCAGGAAATCAGCAACATACAAACATATGCATATATGTTCACATAGAGCAACCATCACAACATATTCCTTTCTACTAATTTATATGCACAGAGATCACAGGCTTTTTGCATGATGAAGTTACTCAATTCGTTTTTTTTTTAAAACAGGAAATAGAACAGTTATGTCTAAACAAATTTCGATTTCTGTGAATTATAGCCTGAGTTCTGCAAATTAAGTTTGGCTTTGATTTATAAAGAAAACTGTTTTTAATAAAGAAGCTTACTCACCTTTTTAATTTGAAGAATGCAGAGAACAAATAGATGCAGATTTCAGGACCCTGCATATTGAAGCTGTATTTTGAAATCTGGGTGCAATTTGAAGTTAAAGTTGCTTTTCCTGTTGATGTATGCATGCAGACTCCATTCTTATTGCTCGGATTTTATATTGAAGTTGAACTCTAGCTAGAAGTTGAAATATTGCATGCAGATCCATTTCAAATGCATAGATTTGAAGATTAATTTTGCAGAATATAGATGTAGATAGGTTGCAGATTTGAAGTTGTTTGCAGATTTTTAGATTGCGGATATGAAGTTTGATTTATATTTTGATTCTTGAATTATGAGTTAGAAATTGGATTTTGGATTTTCAGATTTTCTTTTGTTTTTCAGATTTACAGAAATCTGGTTTTCAGATTTTCCAATTTGAAGAGAAAGTGTTTTTAACAAATGCATTGCTATGTTTTTTTTCAATATAATTTAAATAATAAGTTTTAAAACAAATGCCACTTGTTATGTTATTATCTCAATTTTTTTACAAGTGTCTTCTATTTGGTTTAAAAAGCTAACATATATGCATATCAATATTTAAAAGCAATTTCTTAATTCATAATTGTATTTAAATTTGTCTTAAAACCATCACTAATTTATTTTAAAATGTTTCTAAATGTTTATTAACATCTAGTCATTAAATAAATACATATAAACTTCTTTATAAAACTATACACTTACATTTTAATGTTTGTTTAATTATTTTTAAAATAATATTCTTTATGAAACTAAATTTCAAAAGAAAAGAAGTGTTGAATTAAATTTTATTCAAGAGTTTTAAATCAAATGTTATACTTTAACAAAAATGAATTAAATCTTTGTTCTAGTGGTTAAGACATAGTGGAGTTGCTACATATGGTTGTAGTGGCACCGGTTCGAATCCCAACGGCCACAATAATGAGACATAGTGCACGACCACTTATAAAACCGGCTAACCGAAGGCCAGGGCAAACATAGTTTCCTTGGCCCCAAAGTTTCTAAATATTCACTCCATTAATACATCTCTTCAAAAATGGGGTCCCCGCCCTCTCCCTTTCTTTTTTCCGCAGTTCAGTCCCATCCATAAACTTCTAAACAACCTTGTCCTTCCTCCCCAATCCTTGTACCTCCTTCTGCCATTCCCCTTCCTTCTGTGTCAGACCCATCCCACTCTTCTGGTCCCTTTGTCAGTGTTCCTGTAGTTCCACCACCACTTCCAATTGATTTACCCAATGTGTCAGTTCCCATCCTATCATCTCCTCCTTTGCTTCCTCCACCGACAACTCTTCCTCCACGACCTTGGAACTCTCTCTTTAAGGCCAAACCAAATAATGCTGGGAAATATGTGCCTCGTGAAATACAGCTTGATTACGTTGGCAATGCAATTGTGCCATCTGCTGACATTGTTCAAGCAGGAAACTCAATGTGGAAAGAATATCTAGTTGGATTTTTTCTTGACAATCCACTTCCTTATTCAACTGTGATGTACTACCTTAAAAGAGTTTGGAAACTTAGTGGTTCTATTTCTGTCAAATCTGATGGGTTCTTGTTTTTATTCAAGTTCTCTAATGAGGATGATAGATCTAGAATTGCTGAATCTGACCCAGTGGTGATGAGAAATAAATTATTTATTGTAAAGCAATGGGATGAAAATATTGGCAACAGTTGTAGCAGTATTCGAACTGTTCCAGTATGGATTAAACTCTCAAATATCCCCCTATATGCTTGGTCTCCTTTGGGAATTAACTGGTTAGCTTCTAGAGTTGGGAAGCTACTTTGTTTGGATGCATCAACTGAAAAATTTGAATGCATTTCTTTTGCTAAATGTTTAGTTGAGGTAAATCCAAATCAAGAACTGCCTGACAAATTTTCAGTTAAACTGCTTGATGGCTCTGAGCAGAATGTAAATGTTAGCTACTTGTGGAAACCAGAGATTTGTACCATATGTAGGGAGTTTGGGCACTCAGTTAGCAATTGCAAGAAAGTTGTTTGTGTAGGTAATGAAGAACAAAGTGACAAGAATGAACAGCAGAGAAATGATGCAGAGGAAAGAAACATGATGAAGAAAGGACCAAGCTTAGAAAAACAAGACAAGGTGAAACAAGTGTGGAAAAAAGTCAATAAAAACAAAGGGAAAAAAGTTTTAAATTATGAAGTACATGTTGAAACTGCAATGAAGGAAAAAGGTGAACATGATAAGCCTCCAAATGATTGTAATGAAGACAACACAAAGGCAACAGAAAAAGCTTGTACTCCTGCTAGTCAGGATCATGTCTGTAATGTTACCATTAATAACAAATACAACTTGCTCCAAACTGAAGACAATGAGCAAAATGCTATGGATTTGCTTGATGAAGAGGACGGTGAGATAAATGTACTGCATAATGGTAGACCTCTAAACCAAAAATCAAACACAAAATCTGCTCCTTCTGTTGTTCACAATGATTCAAGTTCTTCTGACAAGTTACTAAATCATGGTGTGCAGGTTAAGGATAAGAATGTCTCTATGTCTACAAAAAGTACAAAAGAAGTTGGTAAGGAATCATCAGTTATGAAAGATAACACTAAGTCTATTGCAACTGATTTTGACACAAGCTGGTGCAAATCATTTGAAACAGAAATCTCTCAATTAATAAACTCCATGCAAGAAACTGATGTCATCCCACTTTCAGAAGCTCCAACACATTATAACTTTTCAATTAAGTTACCAGGATGGCCTACAAGCATTCCTTCCTCTCAATCACATCCTTCCTCTTCTAATGATCCTACTTCCTACTTCCTCAACACATTTTCTTTTGATTTTCAGATTTACAGAAATCTGGTTTTCAGATTTTCCAATTTGAAGAGAAAGTGTTTTTAACAAATGCATTGCTATGTTTTTTTATCAATATAATTTAAACAATAAGTTTTAAAACAAATGCCACTTGTTATGTTATTATCTCAATTTTTTTACAAGTGTCTTCTATTTGATTTAAAATGCTAACACATATGCATATCAATATTTAAAAGCAATTTCTTAATTCATAATTGTATTTAAATTTGTCTTAAAACCATCACTAATTTATTTTAAAATGTTTTAAAATGTTTATTAACATCTAGTCTTTAAATAAATACATATAAACTTCTTTATAAAACTATACACTTATATTTTAATGTTTGTTTAATTATTTTTAAAATAATATTCTTTATGAAACTAAATTTCAAAAGAAAAGAAGTGTTGAATTAAATTTTATTCAAGAGTTTTAAATCAAATGTTATACTTTAAAAAAAAAATGAATTAAATCTTATTTCATAGAAAATCAATTTTAAAATAAAACAAAACAAACTTTTATTATAAAATGAAATTTAAACTATATTTATTCTTATAAACAAATAAATACTTATTTACATTTCTATGAAAATTATAAGATAGATCTTTAAAACAAACTTTTGAAAAGTTTACAATACTAATTTAAATTAATTTAAATCAATTTTCAAATTATACAATTATATATATAATTAGAAAATATCCTTTATTTAATATATATTAAAATTAAAACCAAATCCTCTATTTACAATGTATAAACATTTATACATTATAAATAAAATATTTTTAAATCAGCAAAGAAAAATAAATTTATTACTTAAATATTTTTAACTTTGAAAAGAATATCATTTAACAAACTAAATAATTATAATTTTCAAAAGAGAATTCCAGTTTGAATTAATTTATTAAATCAATATTTCACATTTTAAAATAATTATCAATGAAATTATTAAATAAATATTGCCTAAATTTCCAGGACATCACATGGACGATGTTGGAATTTTTGACCATTACCAAATTCAATAAGTACAAAGTGATATAGTTTTGTCAAAGATTATTGGTGTAAATAATCATCACAATTGGGTAACGCTTATTAAAATAAAATAAGATTTTTTTCTTCTGAAAATGAGTAAGCGACAAAATTTGGCCATAATGTCACACCACCTGCTAAGTGAAGTTTGAACGTTAATGCTCGAATAGTTCGACGTTAATCGTCGATCGAATTCACACCCAAGAGTCACACAACCAAATCGATGAATTATCTTAAGACCGAATGATTTAATTAGTTTATAATTTTTATATATTGATTAAATTAATTAATATTTATGAAATATTAATTATAAATAAACATGTTGATCGATATGAAACATCGACAACAAATTCAGTTGAATATAATTATGTATATTTAATTCGGTTAAATGGGCTCACAACCAATGAATTCTATAGGTGAAAGTCATTGGTTTTGATAGAGGAAGGAGGCAGCTACTATGCATGAGACTATTGTTTTGAGATGTGTGGTTGAGATCATTATTTGCTCAGAGCCATCTCAAAACCCTAATTACAAGCCAACTTATTTTTTGAGCTCCTACTTTCTTCTTCTTACTCATTTTAATGGCAGCAACCATCCTCCCAAATCATCACAAAGATTATCAAATCCATTTTAAATTAAAAAAAAATACTACTTTGTAGTAAGAGGTCTCCATCCCGGATTAGCAACCTGATGGATTGGAAATTGTTCTTAGAAAAGAATTAATTGTTCAACGTCGACTCGAAGGCTTCACTGGGAGGCCAACTTTTATTTACTATTATTATTTTGATTTCAAGTTTATCATATGAATATTGATTTACAACCAATCACTTGTTTGTATTCAGAATTGTTTATTGTTTAGATTAGGTGAGATATTTGTGGGTGTACATGTTTGTTACAATTGGATTGGTTACGTGCTTATTATAGTATTTTATTTATTGACTTATTTTTGAATTTTTTTCAAAAAAATTAATTTTTATTTATATTAATATATATAATTAAAAGTAGATTAAATGTATACAGATTTGCAAATTGTCTATATGTATAGATGTATATATATTTGTATCTTATATATATTTAATCTAAAATTATCTTATGATGTTTTATACCTATTGTGAATCATAAAATATAAAATTATTTTATTAAATATGCATATACATATTTTATTATCGTTAAATGATTTTGTGAAATGTTTATAATATATAAAATAATTAATGGTTCAAAATTTCAATTCTCTATTTTTTATATTTTATGCACCATATAAGATGCTTACTATTAAATTTAAGATATTCTGAACATAATTTATTATTTTTTAAAATTAATTTACTTTCTGACTGCAATCAATTATCTATTAAGAATATGAATTCAATTGATAAAAGTCTAGAATTTTTTCTTAAGCACTGGATGTTTCACAGAAACCTCAAAAAAAGTTAAGGTTTTTAAAACCTAATTTAATATTTTTATAATTAATTTATTTTTGAATTGCAAATAATTATTTAATTAAAAATTAACTTCAGTTGAAAAGATTCTAGAAAATTTTACTAAGCACAAAATATGTTTCATCTATCTTTAGAAAAAGTATCAAAAGTTTTCGACTTGATTTCATATTTTTAAGAATTAATTTGATTAAGGGGTATTATCAAATTTTAATAATAAAAATATTTTAATTAAAAATAACTCCATAAATTAATCTTAAGCCTAAAATATGTTTCTCGGTTATCTAAAATAATAGAACTTGTATTCTTATCATGTGATTATTTTACATTAATTTATTATGGCAGAAACTTTTTTATTCAATAATATATATACACATATACGTACAAACATATATATATATTCATATAACTATATCATTATCCTGTTTTGATATATTATACAAGCACATATTTAAACAAATTACAGTATATACAAAATGTGCTTATGTGTCCTTTGCAATGTAAATCCCAACAACTATATATCGGCACATTATACCCATTACATATTATGATGTTACACATGCGCGCACACACACACACACACATATATGTATATATTGCTCTCTCTGTGTGTGTAAATGGTTCATATATATATATATATGCACACACTTATACAAATAAATAAATAAAATAAAATAAATCTCAAAATACAATTTGTATAGTTAGAATACATATATGGACATAGTAATAAATCTTGCCATGAATAAATTATTAATTAATGACATTTAATGTATCAATCAATTCAAATTAAAAAGAGAGAAAATGGTAGGTTTCTCTCTCCATTTAATGTAATTAATAATCTAAATTAATTCTTATTTAAGGAAAAGAAATGAAAGGTTTCATTCCCTATACATTAACAAAATGTTAGACGTATTTGATACACTATACATTTGAAATTAAAAACTTCCCTTTAGCCAATTTAAATAAAATAAATGATCTTATTTAAAATAAATTTAGAAATTTTCTAAATAAATTAGGCTTCATAGCCCAATTAAGATCTAATAAGGTAAATTTTTTGATATTCACTCATTTCTTCCACTGCGGGCTGGCTTAGTTCCTTCAAACAGAGCAGCTAAATAAATTTTTATTCCATCGAATTGTTTTTCATGGTTCATTACATCACCATTAACCCATCTTGTTCTCTCGCTTGGGTAAATATAGTAAGAAATATATAAAGTGTCATGCCCGATATATGAAGATGCCGACACTGCACTTAACCAGTTATAATACTTGGTTTTACCCAACAAAATTTTCAAAATAACTTTTATTTTCTAGATATGCCCCTACTTCGTCCTCTGAGTCTCTATTCACCATTCCAAAAGGTAAATGTCTAAACCATAAACTCAGCCTACTCAAATGAGTATCTGTGGGTACGTAGGAAATAATAAAAACACGGTCAGATATAAAGTCTGGTATGAGTACTTTACCCAAAGTAATCATAGTGAGACCATGTTGTTATAGCAAGGAATGGGTTTTCCCCTTATTTTATCATCACAACAATTACATCATACCTTCCGAACAAGAATTACATCAAGCAACCATGTGAATCATATTCAATCCATAAGTGTACCCTACACTTATCATCCAATTATGAACCGTGCCATATTTATGTTAACCATTCATATTAAGCATTCCCTATAACTAATGTTCACTTATAAACCAAGCCATACAAACATCCATCATCCATGCAAATGTCACATAATCTCTTATTTTAGGTGTTCACCTTTAAGTTATCATTAACTTATTTTAGTGATTACCACCCTAGGTCTATCTATCACTAATTTATCTTTTCTAGAACAATGCTATCTAATGACATAATCACTATTCCACCAAGGGAGCCACTTTGGCTAGAGCCATCCTATTCTTTTAAGAGGTCAATGTAAGTCCATGAATACATTCCAACAAAATCCTTACTAGGCGTCAATATCCCCTCTTAGTCTCGAACCACTGCTTTTTATAACATCACCCAAATGTTTTGGCAACATGCCATAACTCACTTTAGGGTTTTAAATCTTTATGAATTGAACCTTATCATGGCACCTTGCTATATACTATTGGACTTTACACTTAATAGTCTTGGCACTCTGCCATCGAATAACTCTACGAGCTAGTATATTTTTACAATCATGGTTCAACCCTTTTTTTGGTTCATTAGTTGTGTACACATTCTTTTGGTAAAATACACTATCATTTATTAGCTTCTCTAAGCTTTTCTTCATTTCAAAAAGTTAACATAATTAACTTACAAAATTCTTCCATTATTTCCTCACCATGGAATAGTCAATCAACACTTGAAAATCATCTTCCAAAGTGCACTAAGGCTTCTTATTTTACTTAGAAAATTTAGTTTCCCAATCCATCGCATATTGACCCTAGATATCGCATATTGGCTTTCCCAAAGCCATCACAAATTGATCGTAGCTATCGCATATTGGCTTTCCTAAAGCCGTCGCTAGTCAAGCCTACCTACCGTAAGTTGGCTTCCGCCTAAGCCATCATATTTTGATTTTCCTAGGCCATCGCTAGTCAAGCCTAGCTATTGTAAGTTGGCTTTTGCCTAAGACATCGCATGTTAATTTTCCTAGGTCAAGCCTAGTTATTGTAAGTTGGCTTCTACCTAAGCCATCACATGTTAGTTTTCTTAGGCCATCGCTAGTTGACCCTCAACTAGCCATCGCAGGTTAACAATTTAGTTTATTGTCAAAATTTGAGCTCTTATGAGCTGTCGCAAGTTGATAACTTCCCCAACTATCGCACATTGAACTGTAAGTAGTTATAACCCATTGACCTCCCCAAGCTATTGTAGGTCGAGCTTCCTCTAAGCCATTAGATGTTGAGCTTTCTTCAAGCCAATGCACGTTGAGTAATGTTTAACTATCGCAAGCTAGTTGATATTTGTCACTGGTTGCAGCCTTAGGGGATATAATTCATTGGTTTCCAATAACTGTCACATGTTGACATCCTATTAGCTATCGCTAGTTGATAGCCCTAGTGCTTTCGCAAGTTGACTATCTAGTGGGTCTTCGCAAGTTGAATTGACAATTTTGTAATTAACTTGAAAACTATTTTATTACGATATAAATTAATTTTTTACCAAACCTTGTATATCATTGAATCCTCATTGGTCTATGAAAGCTTTTATTATTTTCTTTTTAGAATTTGTTAATATCTCTTTCAATTAATTAATTAATTGCCTTCAATTAATTAGTTTCTTCATTTTCCAATTAATTCATATAAAATTGAAAACTAATGGGAAATATCCTAAAAGATTCGCCTAAAATACAATTTGTCATCATTTACCTTATATCAACATTTCAGGTTAAAATAAATATTTTATTATTTTTAAAATTAATTTTCCTAAAATCAGTCTTTTCTTAATTTAGAAAATTCATAATAATTCTAAATAAATTCCATAAACCTAAAAATTAAATACCCAACTTTTTTTATATGATAGAAGTATCATGCTAATTTTTCGAAGCATATAAATTTGATTAGATTATTTTTACCCAAAAAATGGACAAATCACCTCATTTAAATTTCTAAATATAATAAAACCCATGTTTAATCACCCGAGCACGACAATCATAAAAAAACACTCATTCAAAATCAGTTTTGAAACCCAACGGGTTAGGAAAAGTTTTAGAGAAAATTTATTCATACCGATTAAGAAAAACTTGATTTCATCTTCTTTCTCTTTAAAATGAAAGCTTGAACCTTTTAGCTTTTAATTTCTTCTTCTCTTGCTTGAAATGATAACCAACCTTGAGGTAGTTTAAGGGTTTTTGTTTCAGAAAATAAAATGAGAGAATATGACTAAGGTAGGTATGTTGGTGATTTTGGCTTGGGTTAATATCCCTTGTTGCCTAGTCTCACTACTATGTTTTTCCTTAGTACAAAGCCTTCTCATTCAAAAATCTATTTTATTTATTCTCATTAACATGACCAACTTTAATTACCCCAATTATCCTTGCTCCACTAAATTAACTTTTTAAAATATTCCACACGTAATTAATCAAATCTCCTTTAAACAAATATTACAATTAAATGAATATATTTATTCTTTTAATAATCTCTTCTTAATATTATTTTAATTTAACTTCCTATATTACGGCGCTTTAAAATGGGGTGTTACATTGACTACTGAGCCGTTGATGTATCTGGAGGTGATCTCGGTTGTTAATCTTGATTATTCATTGATGTGCTCTTGGCTTTAGATAGAGATTGCTTTGGTCTTGTATATTGAATGAGGTACTCTAGGTCTTTACTTTCTGTTATGGCAACCTTAAGTCATTGCTTTAAGTAAAGACACCCATAAGGTCTCAATATATGAACTGAGGCCGCATATGGCCTCAGTATAGTAGCACGCCTTGATACTTTTACCAACAACACGCCTAGATGTTTAAATCTTTTGGTCATATGACTTATGCTTTCGGTTGGAGGCCCACCGCGATGGTTGTACTCTCGGTTTAAGGTTAGCCTAGTGACCATTGGTTTTGGATGAACCAGTATTATGCATATGCTTTCATTGTGACTTGATCTGAGTCATAATACCAAGCTTTCGGTACAAGACCCATATGCGATCCTCAGTTTTTAGTATATTGTAGACATAATTCTCGGTCTTAGAACCGTGAAACTTAAAGGATGTACGGATCATATGTTTATATCCATTATGCAAGTGTAGTAAAATGTTATCTTATAATTAACAAAGTAAAGTAAATAATAGTAGGAAACAACCACACCAAAATTTTTATACTGGTTCGTACCTCCCGTCCTACGTCCGGTCCCGAAGCTCCTCTTCGGCTTTAACTAGTAAACGACCCTCGCTTTGCCTGGAGGAATAGGCTTAATACAAAATTTCTTTTCGAGACAAGTTCTGGAAAACACTGATTCTGACTGCATAGTACAAGTCTTCCTATAATCTCCTTTGAGTAGTATGTGTATGTGAAGCTTTTGATTTCAAGAAGTGATAAAGACTGATATGGTTTGCTTTTAGAAATTAGAGTATGCAAAAGAATGTAGATATAGGATTCAGAAAATTCAAGCACTTTAATTCTTAAAATCTTCACATATATATAGATGGTGAAGAGTTTTTGTGAAGAGTAATATCCATTAGAGTTTTCTGTTTCAATCTAAAGGTTGGAATCATTGAGAAGGAAGAGGTGCAGTGAAGAGTTGTGAAAGCAACCGTGAGAATGAAGTAAATGACCTTTCATTGTTAGTGGCCGTTACTCAACTCAGACATCTGTCCATACCTTCAAACGTCTGAACGTGTAATTATCTTTTTAAACAGTGCCCGGAGTCAGATGTCTGAGCGTTTTTAACAGACATCTGATGTATATGCTTGATTTAAAAATAGGGGATATGTTCAGACGTCTAATATATATTGTCAGACATCTGACATATGTTATTTTGCATTTCAGTTTCTGTGCTATATGAAGATTGAAAACTTTAGTCGTGTAATGTTTGAAATCTACTAAAGGAGATTTTAAAAGCTATATATCTATTACTCTTAACACACTATCTTGATTGCTCTTGTTTGTTAGTTGTCTTCAAGTTGACTTCTGAAAGCATTTTCCTGCAAGTAAATTGAATATATATTGTATATATATGATTGTATAGTTGTTGTCATCAAAATCATTGAATAGTAGTTCTAACATTCTTTCCATTTTTGATGATGACAACTATACAATCGTTTGATAAACATATAACTTCCCCTGAATGTGATCCTCCCCCCATATACATGTAATATGACATTTCTCTCACTTTGGCATAATCAAAAAAGAATACAGATGAACAACTGAAAAATATAAGTCCACAGTCAAGCAAAGAAAAGTTTAAATAGTTATACATGCATTCAACATTAGAACAAAATAACGGAGATACATGAATAAATATGGCCGACGTACTAAAAATCTTACTGATGGTTATAGTATCCCCAAAAGCTTGATGAGTCTTCATCATATGTTCCTTGTTGCCATTGAGACCGGTCAGCATATTCCTCATCTTCAAGAATAGAGAGAATTTGGAATGATGAGTAATAACTGTAGTCCTGGGGGTAGTGTGAAGCATGAGGATCTTCTGAAGGGAACGATAAACCTTAGCTCTCTTTGGCGTCTAGACAAATAGGTGCTTTGTCAAGGCGATAGTGCTATGGAGGTTCCTATGAAGGCCATGCACCTGAAGATGAACCTGTGTGGAAAAATGGTGGTGGTGGTGGTGTAAGGGACGGAGAAGAGGATGAGCGAGAGGAAGAACAATCGCAAACCTTTCAGAGAACCTTTCCCAAGGTTGAAATGACTTTATCTAACATTTTTTCTACTTTGGTCATACGAGTAGAAAAAGACCTACCAAACATGACATCTTTTTATCTAGCACCTGTTGATTTAGGGAGAGAAGGCGTTGATTTTGTAGTGTAATATCTCGATAGTTCTCTCTTGGACCTGCTGCTATTCTAGCTTCCTGTATTTCAAGATCAAAATAATAATCTGTAAAAGCTGAAGCTCTGGGTGGTTGGGAAGGCCGAGTTATAGGTGCTTGTTGATGTTGTTGAGGAGCTTGATACTGGGAAAATGGAATAATGTTTGGTGGTGTCTCTAGGAGATGATTAAAGAGGAAAATCTAATGTCACTATCCTTTATAGATATTTCTTCATATTGGGAGAGATATGAAGGAATTCCTAATGACCATAGAATTTTCATGATGTAGAGAGCATAAACAATGCTACGATGAGTTGGAGTCCAAAAACTTTTTATTTGGTCAAAAATGTACAATGCCCAAGTTACTTTAATTTGACCAAAAGTAGCATATGAAGCTTTATGGTCGTCATCGTAGACTTGTTCGTGACTTCCTAATCTAGGGATAACAGTATTAACATTTGGTTAAGAAGTCATGCCTGTGGATGGAAATTAGATGGTTTTAATCCGAAAGTCGTCATCCTAGATGAGATGAGTAATAGCATCTCTGGAGTCATAGCGCTTATTAGGAACTTCTTGTAATCGAATTCCCTTATAAGAACAGTTAAACATTTACAAAATCATGTCAATGTTAAGTTTTATCAATTGACCGTAAACATTGGTTCAAATCCAATTATCTTCATTCGAATGATTCCAAAGAGATAATGAACAAAGATTAATTAAGAAAAGAAATAACACTAGTTGGTCAATTTTTATGGCATTGTCGTCATAGTTGACCAAGTGGTAGATCCCAGCATCTTGAAGTAGTTCTTCGGCATCATAGTGGATGAATCGACGAAGAGGATAGAAAGGTTCGGTATGGAACGGCTTTTTCTTCGATTCTTGAAGCCGTTGTTTTCCATTTCGCTTCTCGACGATCCATTCCTCAATATGGTGATAGGTTACAAATTGTTGAGAGGGAGGTTGGGAGCTTTGTCCCGAGGATGGTTTGTGAAGTTTTGTTACTGGATTCTTTTGTTTTGGAGCCATTAATTTGAGAATTTTGAGAGAAAATAGAATTGGGGTGTTAGGGTTTTCTTGAGGGTTTGGCCAAAATGAATGGTGAAAGTGAAGGAGGTTGAAAAAGATAATTTATAGGAGGGTGAAATGGTGTGGTAGAATATACGTTCAAACGTTCGGTGTTAATGGAACAGACATCTGATAGTAGTACTGTTTGTAGTTAGAGAAGTTTATTGGACGTCTGGATAATAGTATAGACATCTATCTTTGAGATTGTAAATTTTCCAGAGCATTTAGAAAGACGACTGACGAAGATCATAGTCGTTTGTGCTAAAACAAGGTTAAATCTTATGTAACAGAGTGATTGCACAGACGTCTGATGTTATGCTCAGACATCTGTGCTGAAACTATCATTGTTTTTTAGTTCAGAGAGTTGAAACAGACGCCTGTACTGAAAGAAGAAAAATATATTTCATGTTTTCTTTTGTCTTAGATGTCTGACTTCAACGTTAATAGATTCTTGTGTATACATTAGACGTCTGACATTTCTTTTCAGATGTATGGTTGATGAAAAAACATTTTTGCCTCATTGAATTTATACATTTAAATATTTTTAAAAAATGAAGAAAATACAAATAATTGTAAGCATATTTTATATTATATATTTTATATTATATATTATATATATAGGTAAATAGGCACAAGGAAGAAGTTGTAAAAAAATTAGTCTCGAAGACAACAAGTTTGTTTTTTAGTCTGAAGGACACTTTTTAGTATAAACTGAAAATGATAGTTACAACTATCATTCTGTGATTTACACTAAAAAGTGTCCTTCAGCCTAAAAAACAAACTTCTTGTCCCTGAAACTAAATTTTTTCTAACTTTTTCCTTAAACCTAAAAAGCCCTTATATATATTAACCGTCAATAAAATTCTTCTTTAGTAGTTAGCTGGGGAGTCAGAAGAAAAATTATTTTGTTTCTCCCAAGATATAGGTTCAACCTTGGTGTGCTCAGTTGACAGTCGAAATGGTGACCAGTAAGAAAGCACTACGTTCTGGTTGCGATGTCCCTTCACCCCATAATTGTCGTACAGTGATTTTTTGAGCTCTGGAAGGAGTTTCCCTTAAACGCGGAGACCTTACATGTACGCAAACCTTTGTTAGAGAATGACCACATATGGAGAGGATGCATTTTCAAGGAAATTCAAGTGCACTCCATGACGTCGTTGTTCGTAGTACATCTCTCTTTAAACTCTTATCATTTCCTGTTGGTAACGATGGATATCGTCAACTTTCTCAGATGGTGAGGCTTATTGAAGATCAATTCCATGTTTGGCTTTCTTTCCTTTTGGAGAGTAGCCAGTATGGTATGTTAGTGACGAAATGATGTTAAGGGATGGAGATGACTTAGGCATGACTTTAAACGGAGAAGTATAAGTACTTTCGGAGGAGGGTGAGGCGTAGTCGATAGCAGAGTATGCAGAATCATGATCCAAAGACATTTTTGATATACTAGTTTTGAAAGCTGTTTCTTTGGTTAAAATTTATTTTGGATAAATTTCCTGATGAAGTTATCATATACATACATATATATATATATATATATATATATGAAATTATATATACTATTTTAGGAGTAAGTTCTGATTAATTGTTGGAAAAAAATCTCTGCCATAAGACATTGGTTGGTTAAAAAAAATGGATAAGGAAACAGTTGAAATTTTAGCCAGTAAAAAATAAAACTTTTAGTAGAAATAATATATTTTATTATATATCATGTAATAATACAATACCTAGGTCATGTCGTAACTTAATAAAATTTTGTTCGCTTGGTGGTTTTGTAAAAATATCAGTAATTTGATTTTCGGCTTTTACAAATTTTAGAATTATCGTTTCCTTTTCGATATTATCTCTTAAAAAGTGACGATGAATATCTACATGTTTCGTTCGAGAATGATTTATTAGATTTTTTGACAGGTTTATTGCACTAGTGTTGTCATAAAAAATTGGAGATTTGTTTATAATTTTTTTGAAATCTTTAAGGGTTTGTTACATCTATATTACTTGAGCACAAGCTAAAGCGGCTTCAATATATTCTGCTTCACAAGTTGAAAGTGATACACAATTCTATTTTTTACTAAATCACGAAACTAAAGACTGAGTGATAAAGTGACAAGTACCACTCGTACTTTTCCTATCAGTCTTACAACCACAAAAATCCACATCGCTATAGAATACAAGTTCAAAGGAGCTATCTTTAGGATAGAAAAGACCACAATTCGTAGTTTCGGTTAAGTAATGCAAAATACGTTAAACTGCCCGATAGTGTGAATCTTTAGATTGTGCTTAAAATCTTGCATATAGACACACACTCATCATGATATTAGGTTTACTAGCCGTTAAGTATAATAATGATCCCATTATACTTCGATATGACTTTTGATTGAAATCCTTTCCTTTTTCATCTTTATCTAAAGGTGTAGTTGTGCTCATGGGGGTTGGTTTACTAAATATTTTTTTCCACTCCAAATCGCTTTAACAAATTATGGCAGTATTTTTCTTGATTTATAAACATACCATTTTCTAACCGTTTAATCTGTAATCCTAAGAAAAAAAATTTAATTCTTCCATATGTGACCTTTCAAATTTATTTTTCATGGTATCTGGAAACTCATTACATGGATTTTCATTTGTCGATCCAAATATTATGTCATCAACATATATTTGAACAAAAAAAATATCATTTTATTTATTTTTACAAATAAGGTTGTATCTATTTTTCCAACTTGAAAACCAAAATTTATTAAATGATTTTTTAGTTTATCATACCAAGCACGAGGTGCTTGTTTTAAACCATGCAGAGCCTTTTTAGTTTATATACATGTTCAAGGAATTTTTCATTTATGAACAATGGGGGTTGCACAACATACACTTGTTCTTTTATATAACCAATTAAAAAAGCACTTTTTACATCCATTTGAAAAAGTTAAAATTATGATGACATGCAAATGCAAGTAACGTTCGGATGGCTTATAGACCTGCAACTGGAGCAAACGTTTCTTCATAATCAATGCCTTCCTCTTGATTATATCCTTGTGCTACTAACCTTGATTTATTACGAACACTGTTTCCATTTTCATCAGTTTTATTTTTATATACCCATTTAGTTCCGATTACGGATTGATCCGTAGATCTTGGTACAAGTTTTCACACTTAATTTCTTTCGAATGATTTAGTTCTTCTTGCATCTCGATAATCCATGATTCGTCTTTTGAAGCTTCTTTATAATTCTTAGGTTCAAAACTGGAAATAAATGCAACGTAACTCATTTGATTTAATCGATGTCTTGTAGAAACTCTTGTATTTAAATACCAAATACATTATTAATTCAATGATTTTTCAAAATACAAGTTGATGATCTTAATGAATTATTGTTGTCAACAATATTTTCATCATTGTTATGTATATCTGTATTATCTTCAGAAGATTTTAGTAAAAACTCATCATCATCGTTGTTTTTGGTAATGGAAAATTTTTCGTCAAAAGAAACGTGTAGACTTTCTTCAATGGTACCGATATGTTTATTAAATACTCTATAAGCTTTGCTATGGTCTGAGTATCCAATAAAGATACCTTCTTCAGCTTTTGATTCAAAATTTCCAAGATTATCCTTAATATTTAGTATATAACATTTTTAGCCAAATATTCGAAAATATGATACTTTGAGTTTTTTTTACTAGAAAACAATTCATAACAAGTATTTTTAGTTAAAGGACGTAATGTAACACGATTTAATACATAAATAAACAATAGCTACAGCTTCTACCCAAATTATTTTTAGTAGATTACTACTGTTAAACATAGTTCGTGCACATTCTTCTAGTGTATGATTTTTCCTTTTGACAACACCATTTTGTTGCTGTGTTCGTGGAAATGAGAAATTATGTGTAATTTCCTTTTTGTTACAAAAATTTTTAGAAATTTCATTTTCAAATTCACCTCCATGATCACTTCTTATACTTTTTATTTTAAGATTTATTAAATTTTTAATTCTTTTAGCAAAAAATTTAAACATTTCAAAAGTTTATGTGATGACCCGAACTTGATGCCCGACAAACGACATCGAAATCCATATCGCCGGAGCTTGTAACAACATTAGATGATAAACAACACAGCGAAAACAAAAGATGATTAATTGATATACAACATAGATACAATCTCAGTTACATCATGATACAACATATCCATAAATATCAGAGACAAGGTACAGCAACGAAAATATATCAACATTAGCAAAGTCTTCAAAAGATTCCAATACTGCAACTCCAAACCAAAACTCCAAAGCCAAAGCTCTAAACTTCAAGCTCGAACCATCATCAAGCTGAACTCGTAGCAAATGCGATCCCAAACGTGATTGCCAAACCAGAACTTCAAAGATCCAAAAACCGAAGAAGATTTCCAAATGCTACCAAACCAAAGACTTCGAAGGCTATCGAATCTATACCTATTGTTTGATTATCTGAAAAACCCAACTCTAGACTACCCGTGTGGAAAATTATGGACACCCAGCGTTTAGGAAGGGAACAATAAACTCTGGATCATTCATGGGACTTATATGAGCAAACAAAAACAGTTTTGAATAAAAAAAACAACAAAAGAATTTAAGATTGAAATCTGCAATGCTTTTTGAAAAATGAGACTACCTAAGGCCTCCTGACACACACACCATGCAATCACACACTTAGGGGAAATTTCTCCTTATGATCGTCAAACATGCTTACTATGAAAAATCCTTTTTGATATTATATTAGTGCATGATGGAAAACTTTTTTGAAAGTATAATATTAATCTTAGCCAGCATACGTACCATTATAATATGCCTAATATAGCTACCATGTTAAATGGCAGGTTCTACAACTAAAACCGTACAAGGCGTGTATTGGTGATTGGATTTCCAACAAATGGTCAGGCTAAGGAACTTCCCATTGCAACATGGGTATGCCTCTGGAGGGACGGCTCGAGAACTTACCCAGCTCCTTGCCAACACAAGGCCGGTTTACTCTCTGCCCGGGAGTAACACCTATAAGTATGCCATCCTCGGTCGTTTGCGACCTTTATCCGAGGATCCTCAACCACAAAGCCACAACCACAAAGCAGTGTCCGCATGAGTTAAGTATCTGAGCTCCATACCATGATACCATCCTTTTCCAGAAGAAATGGACATACCCTAGGGGTGCGACCCCTGACAACCATGCCGCATCTTTCCTATTTTGACCATTTCCAAGGTGTAAGGTCTTGATGCGGTCTCGTCCACAAAGCTACGATTTTCATAAAGCCATGCTTTGATCAAAAAATGATCAGCAGCACTTCGTATGCCATATTACCAAATTGGGAATGTATCACTAGTAACCATCAACTACATAACCTCTAAGCTCGTATGTCCTAGAAAAGGGTTTTAAGCTAAGAGAATAAATTCTCCGCCACCAAACAGAAATTTATTTGATAGAAACCGGCTTTACATCTTAAAGTGTAACGTCAGACACACATCCATACAAGTCTGTTCCGGGTTCAAACAGAACCGAAGGGACTTCAAAAGAAGTCCTTGCAATCCGGGTATTCACAATCCCGATCGGACTCCCCATCACATATGGAGATCTCTATACCGTAGCTACTCAGTGCAGAGTCATTCAACGGGTAATCCTTTCATTTTCGAAAATACCCGGTCTTCACCATCGGTCTTCAAATTCTATCTATAACGTCGTATCATTATTCGAAATGGGTTATATGACACAAGGTCCTCTCCCGGCTAAACGGAATAATGAGCGCAATATTTAAAAACATATGGATATATGGATTTCAGTTAAGTCACAACTTAAAACCCAAAACTTTCCTTTCAAATGGTTTAAAAAAATTATCATTTTCAAATCTTTAAACAAAAATAATCACTACACAAAGTTCACCCATCTTTCACAAAGATTAATTCATAGCTTTCAAAACTATTCACAATTCAAATCTTTTATACAAAAGATACACCTTTAAGATCCGCTTATTTTGTAAACAAAGTTCACCAAGATTCATTAATAGCTTTCAAAACAATTTTCATTCAAACTTGAAACCTTTTCAACACAAATTGGAAATTCTTTCTTTATATGAAAGCTATTATTATTTGAAAACAAATAGTTTTCGTTTCGGAAAAATCCGATTACATTTGTACAAGTTAAAGCCCTTGGGTTAAATTCAAATTCCCAAAACAATACTTTTAAAATGGTTTAAACCCATATAAACACATTTATAACTTGTATAACATTTTTAAACCATAATTTCTAAACATGGAATTCGGTTGCAAATTTTGAATTCAAATCAAATTATTTAAATTCCAAAACTTTATCAAGTTATTCAAAATAACTTTTATCTTTAAAACTTCTTTTCAAAAGATTTTCATATTAAACCCAATTCCATTCCGCAAACCATTTGGATTCAAAATTCAATTTTAAAACCATTTCAAAAATCTGTGACTTAACCAATTTCCTCGTGCAATCCATATTTGTGCATGTATAGTGTAGTCTAAGGGTTTTACAGAATAGTGCAACATCATCAATCATCACAGATTCAGTCATATCAATATCGATAAGCGGTATAATCTATAACGCTTATCTTCCATTTACAGATTTACAGATAAATAATATACATTTATCACAAATATAATAAATTACATTCATCACAGCTTGAATCAAAACAATGCATATCACAAAGCATTACACATCAAAGATATCAACAATTCACAGTATTCAATAGAATACAGTCATCCATAAGTAAGATTAATCAATTATCTGATTAATTCAAATCAAATTAATATACTTATGAATAAACTACTAATCCTGGTTAATTAACATTAATTAATTACAAACCATCTAATTAATTACCCTTTAATCATTTACTAATTAACCTCAATTAATAAATTAATTAATCCTTTAACTATTGATTAACCAACCTTAATATATTAATTAACCTATAATCATTAAATAATTAATCTTTATTTTATTTAATTAGCCTTTAATTAATTATCCTTAATTATTACATTAATTAATTAATCCTTAATTTTATTACCATTAATTATAATAAGTGATTATCCCTAATCACTTATAAAAATAAATTACAAATTAATTATCACTTGATTAATTAATCATTAATCATTAATTTATTATCCGTAATTACTTTTTATTAAGAAATTATCTTTAAGTAATTAAATGCCCCTAATTAATTATCTTTAATTAATTAATTTACCTTCGATCATTTAATTATCCTTAATTAATTAATTTCATCCATTAATTATTCTTTAATTTATTAAGTTAACCATTTATTATTAAGTAATCAATCAATCTTTAATTACTCAAGTTTTAAAGCTAAATCATTACTTAATTATCCATTTGATCACTTCAATCAATTACATTTGAAAACTTTCAGAGATTTAATAATTAATCTAATATATAATTTATTTTAAAACCACATCAAATTATTTTCTAATCATATTCGAATTTTAAATTAATGTTTGAAACTTGTTTTAGAAAACTTGTTTAAAATTTGCTTTTAAAACTTGTATTGCTTTTGCTTTAAAACTTGGCTTCTTTTGCTTTTGAAAAATTTATTAACTCGCACAGGAAAAAAAACCGAGCCCACCCACTTAATTCTCGAGCTCAACTCCGAGACAACACCCGAGCTCCTCCTTTTATTTTTTTTCAAATTTTCTTTTGATTTAAATCTTTAAAATCCTGTTCAAACACTCTCGCGTTCGACCCGAGCATGTCTTCGAGCCACATCACCAAAGCCTCGAGATCAACTTCGAGCAGCATACGTCTTTCCCAATTCTCCACAAGCAACCCAGACCAATATGCACTAAACTTCGCGCGTGCACATGCATGGCTAATCGCCGGCCCTCCGACCAACTTCCCGACCACCCACACATCACTGATCACCTACTCCATCATCATAAAGACCTAGATCGTCGAATTAGACCGAGAGATGAAATCGCGTAATTCAATCACCCAGGCATTCAAACCCAGCCAACTCAAAATGTCTCACCGACAACAAGATCGGCCATCAGAAAATCTGCCATCTCATCCAAAGCTTCACCATATGGCGACGCAACAATCCCCTAAGGTCCGATGACCTGAATCGCCCTTACGACGACGTAACAATGCGAATTCCAACGTCGACCCCAAACCAATTTTAAACCCTAGATTGGCCTCGTTCATCATCCACGATGAACTAAAAATTAAGCAAACATTTTTCCCTTGCTCTTCGACACATCATCTTCTTCCACCCTTGACCACGGCGCATATGATCTTGTCGATCGCCAGTAATTGAATGAAATCCAAATTCCGTTCAACACAAGATATCTCAACGAATATTAGCCTAAAAATCATGAAAAGATTACCTAAATTCATGATTCTCTGCCACGAATACAATCATGCAATCCAAATCTAAAATTGAACTGATTGATTTTTGTCATATATAAGAATTTCACTGTATTTTTCATTTTTAAAATTATTTGCTGAATCTAAAATCCTGAAACTATTTTATAATCATCTTTATACTTTAACATACAGCTTTCATTTAAATATCAAAGGTTAATATTGATACGATTGAGGGATTTGAATTTTTGAAATTAACTTATGCCTGTAACCTCTAAACAGAGGTATATACAGACATTCACACACCCATTTCTACGTATATACATGCATATTTTCATACACACAAACATATTTACAACTTCACTTCAACATTTATCACAACATCAAATCAAAGATCAGAACAAAGGCAAGTTTGTTCACCTGTAGTTTAATAGAGAGGAATAGAGAACAGAAAACTTGAATATTGGAAATGATGATTTGGCTTAAGCTTTGAATTTGTACTTGATGTTTGATTCTTGTTTTGATTTGATCCCTGATTGTAGAAATCTCAAGTTGCCTGATCTTTACTGATTGATCTTGTTTTGCTTGCTGAGTTGCTTAATGCTTTGGTTTGATATTTTTCCAAGTTTTGAAAATTTGGTTATAGGTTTTGATCTATAGTTTTTTGTTTCCAGTTTGTATTTGTTTGATTCCTGACTTAGTTGCTTTGAAACAGTAACCAGTTTTGAACTAAAACTTGAATGCTTTTGATTTTTTTGGATTGTAGTTTGTTTTGATATTGAGATGATTTTTTTTCCTTTCTTTTTCTTTTTTGATTTCAGGTTTGATGTTGAAGATTTGAGAAAATGAGTGTAATTTAGTTTTTACTCTTCAATATATAAAATAATAATTCATTTAAAAAAAAAAAATGCCACTTGTTCATCAACCCATACACTTGTTAATTCCTACCATCTCCTCTTTCTAAATGTTCATATGTAAAAAATTTGTGTTTAAACGTTGTCTTGAATTTATTTACAAATATATTTTTAGACCTTACTTTATTCCAATTTACGGAACATATTTTATTTAATTTATACAATTCGTTTTAAACCCTTTATGCTATTTTCATTTACCAAAGATACGTACATTCTAAAACTTTATCATCTTTCCTATTTAAATAAATACATTTCTTTATTAATCATTTATATAATCCTTTAAAGCAAAATGGTTTTAAAATTAAATTACACATGAATAAATATAATAGAATTGTATTCTTAATTAGCCTTTGAAAAATTTGTTATATTAAATTGAAAATATCATTCTCAAATCAAAATGCATATTTAATAAAATTAGGAACAAATTCTTATTAACTTAAAAATAAAATTTTAAATCCAATTTATTTCCAATATATTTATTTTTGAGTTTTCAAATTCAAATTTCAATTAAAATCAATATATATATAAACAATTAATATTTTATTTTATTTGGAAAAAGCTAAATTTAATTCAAATTTAATTTTCAAAAATTAAATTAATTATCAATTTAATTTGATTTAAATATTGGGATCGTTACAGTTTCACTTTTATGTTTTAGGAATAATGTCCACGTATAACGTGAAATATCTACAATAACAAATACATATTTGTTATGGTTTATTGATCGTATTTGAGTAGGTCCAAATAAATCAAGATGTAATAATTCTAAAGGTTGTTTGGTAGAAATTTCCTTCTTTGATTTAAAAGAAATCCTTTTCAATTTTTCATATTGACATGCATCACATAAATGTTTAACTCTATAATTTATTTTAGGGAGACCTCTAACCAAATTGTGTTTAGCAAGTTTGGTTAGGGAGACCTCTAACCAAATTGTGTTTAGCAAGTTTGGTTAAGGGATTAAAGTTTATGTGACATAATCTTTTGTGTCATATGCACGGGCATTAAAATCCGCAGCTAGACATAAATCACTCAAATTATTAAATTTCATATTTAAAAATAGATGTTTCTTTTCCTTAATCCTTTGAAAATCATATTTTTATCTTGATAAAATATATTGCATTTATTCTTTTCAAAATCAATTTTAAATCTTTATCACAAAGTTGACTAATTCTTAAAAGAATATATTTAAAGTTTTTAACTAAATAAACATTTGTAATAATAGGTGAAGTGGATATACCAACATTAATGACATCTCCAATTCCTATGACAAATCGTTTTATCTCCGCAAGTTACAGTACCACCATCTTTGTATATTATATTTGATAACATTTGTGAATTTCCAATCATATGTTTGGACTTTGGAGCATCCACTATCGAATATCCATTTCTCCTTATTATTTGATTTTCTTTTGGGTACTTGCAATGATAAAAATAGTTTAATTGGTACCCACTTCTTTTGTTAAGGTCCTAAACGTTCAAAAGAGACAGTTGCCATATCCAAGAGGTTTTGGAACCTTTTAAAAAATAATTTTTATTATGAATAACGTTTTTTAAATAGTTATATATGTGTCTTTGTCTGATTAGTTTATTATTGGATTTCGGAATCCATATTTTATTTATTTTGCTGCTAGACTTCTTTTCTATAGTATCTGACTTCTTGAGCCGTTATATAGTGAGCTATAGTTTTTATGTTTTTATGATTTCTTAAATCCTAATCCATTGCGATTTCCAGAGGGTTTTGAAATTTTGATTGAATTATCCAAGTTTTGCTTTCCTTTAATAAATTTCGAAACATTGATAGTAATCTTGTCTAATTTATCATTAAGATGAGAAATTTCGGATTTTAATGCTTCTAAATCATTCTTCAATATAGTGTTTTCTTTTCTAATTTTATCATTTTGTAGTTTAACTTTTCCTATTTCACATAATAATGAGTCATTTGAATAGATAGATTTTTATATTTCTCTTGTAAAGTTTCTAATTCTTCTTCCAAAATGGTTTTTTCATCTTTTAATAATCCTATTTCAAGTTCCATTCGATTAATTTTAGCAACGTATTCTTTATTTAATTTTTTTGTTTATCTTTATTTGTCATCTAATTCCATGCTGAGTTCTACAGTTTCATTATAAGTAAGATCATGACATACCTCTTCAGTATATTCCATGAAGCATACATTAGCCTACTCAGAATCACTATTGCTTTCACTGTCTGATGATGAAGACGAAACTGAATCATCGCAAGTTACTTGAAAAGATCATTTTATTTTCTTGAATTTCTTTAAATTGCCTTTCCTTTTGTCATTATTGAGTTCTTGGCATTGTTTCTTTATGTGTCTGAACTTGTCACATCCAAAACATTTGATCGAAGTATAGTTGGATGAATCTGAATTTCCTCCATTTTGGGATCTTGTCATCTTTTTGGATTTCTTGAATTTGTTGTAATTTTTGGCAATGAATACGATTACATCTTCACCTAAGTCTGAATTAATATCACAGACTTGAAAGGCAATTTTTTTCATTGATTTGTTCTTTTCTAGCTTGTAAATTTGCTTCGTCTGACATCAAATTTCCAATCAATTCTTCAACTTTTAGTTGAGATAAGTCATTTTCCTCTTCGATGGCCAATAATTTTCATTCCTATTCATTTGTTAAGGAATTTAAAATACGTGTACTATATCAAAATCTGTGAATTTGACTCTAAGTGCCATGAGATCATGTTATATAGTTTGAAATCTAGCATACGTATCACCAATAGGTTCATATGCTTTCATTTTAAATGAAGAGAATTGATTTTGTAAAATTGAAATCTTTATTTGTTTAACTTTGTTTGTGCCTTCATGAGTGACTTGTACTGTATGCCAAATATCATATGCAGTAGTGACAACATGACTGAGAATTCATTTTTGTCAAGTGAACAAAATAAAGCATTCATAGGTTCAACATTGTTTATCGATGTGTTCTTTTGAGCATATGTCCAAGTGCTTATATTTGTTTTTGTTGCTACATATTTAACTTGTGTTGCTTGCCAAATTTCTAAGCCATTTACTTCCATAAAAATACATATTCGTGTAGACCAGTAAGCATAGTTTGATCCAGTGAATAGTAGTGGACATTCAGTTGATTGTCCTTCTTAAAATGTACTTTTCATTCTAAATATGTTTCAATCACATGTTACTATGAATTAAGATAATCATGCTCTAATACCAAATGAAAGGATGTATGGATCGTATGTTTATATCTAACATGCAAGTGTAGTAAAATGCTAGCATATAGTTAACGGAGTAAAGTGAATAATAATACGGAAACAATCACACCATAGTTTTTATACTCATTCAGACCTCCCGTCCTACATTCAGTCCCGAAGCTCCTCTTTGATTTTAACTAGTAAACAACTCTTGCTTTGCCCAAAAGAATGGGCTTAATACAAAAGTTCTATGGGGACCCACCTTTTTTGGACAGTTTAAATCAACAATAAACCACACATGTTAACTCAAAGCATTCAAAAGGGACGATTGTTAATGGGGTAAATAAGAAAATAAGAGGAAAAAGAAGAAGAAACAAACATAGAATCTCGCAGCAGAAAGACAAAATATAATAATTAAATAAACATTTCATGAAGCTGTTTATACAATGCATCTGATCATAATCTATACAACATTTATCAGAGTTATAAGTACATCAGGAATAAATACAGTAATGCAGCAGATTACATGATGCAGGGATAATAATAGTAGTAGTATACTAAATCTTCGTCTTCATCCTCCAGAATAAATCTTCAATAAGCTGAAAACTCATGGCTGACCCGAGTGTAATGAAAAGAACAAAACACTCGAGTCAGGACTAAAATATCCGTAACTGATATCTTATATAAAATATGAGGGTCACGACGTCAGAGATGCTTATGGTTTTTCACATCTCATATCCAGGGTATAACGTGCGTGCAATAACTCAAGAGATGTTACGGGATTTTCTATCTCTTAAGGTTCCATCGAAATATTTATATATAGTAGAATACGCTGCATATATAATGTCTAATTAATAAAATAAATATTTTTCTTAGCGCTAAAGCTTTACATTAACCCCCATTAACGCGTTTTAAGCATTATCGTATAGTTTGCAATTGACACCACTAGTACGTCGGTAGTCAGGGATGCACTATGATACGAAAACATTAAACCAAAGTTTTATGGGTCTCGTATATAGATAAAAGTATGACAAGGCACGTGAGGCAATCCATTATTCATATCCCTTATTTACTTTGTATCTATTTCTTTACATAGCATATTATTTAATACTATCATTTGTGAAACATCATTTCATAGAATTTGCTTACTTGAGTTCATTTTAAACATTCTATACAATTTAATTAAATTCAATTTCATTTTCCGTTGATTCTTAGTTACACCCGATTCATTTCATTTACATTCATTTTCATAATTTCTATTCATAACGGATTTATTTGTGAAACATTTTATTAATCGTCACTTGAGTTTATTAGTCATCTTATAAAAGTCATATATAAGAGTTAGACTTTATCAGACTTTTATAATTATCTCAAGAGTTACAAGTCCAATTTCACCATTTCTGTGCCAATTAATGTTAAATTCTATAGCTAATTAACAAAGATATTATTTAATTCATTTGTCTACTTTTTTAAGTTCAGTTACTTATTTCATTTAGTCAT
This sequence comes from Allium cepa, assembly GCA_030765085.1. Classification (NCBI taxonomy): domain Eukaryota; kingdom Viridiplantae; phylum Streptophyta; class Magnoliopsida; order Asparagales; family Amaryllidaceae; genus Allium; species Allium cepa. The sequence goes on from CM060938.1 coordinate 226,706,943, forward strand.
TAATCATTTCATACCATACTTAAGTATACAACAATTATTATTACAATCAAATTTCCATTTATATACATTTTAATTACTTTTAAATTTGTTTACTTGTATAATATCCCATTACTATTCCAAATCATTATTTTACTTTCAACATTTGGTAAGTCTTATTATATGTTATTAGAATGCAATTCGATATTATACTAATTAATCTGATTCATTTCACTTAATTAAAATATTCACTATTTTAACTTGTTTAAAATTTCATTGCTTTCGATTTTAAGAGTTAAAACTTCAACTCTAAGGTTTCTTAAAACATTTAGCTTAGATTTCCTAATTCTTTTATTTTATAAGTTCTGGTTATTCAAATATTTCATTTCATCCAAATAATTTGAAGATTATTAATTAACATAACTTAAAAATTTAAACACCAGGTTTATTTCAATTGAAATAAATATGTACACTTATATCTTTTATATGCCAAATCATACTTTTGGGGTTTAAACCAAAATCTGTTTATCAAAACAATTTCAAAGCAAAGCTTCTCAGTAGTCTCTCCCACTTTGAGACTCGAAAATGAACGTCGATGATGCTGCGCAGTCATCACCGAAATTATTTTCCAGCGACATAAGAGGGGAGTACTGAATTCATTTCTTTCTTAAATTTTATTTGAAAATAATTTGTATTTGTATATACTTTTAACAATACCAATATTATTTTTCAGACCTTGAAAACCTTTATAGAAACAATGGAATTTAAATTTATCAATTCTCAATTTTATATTCATTTACTTGCCAATTACATTTCACAAATCACATTTTTTTACAATTTCATTTTCTTATAATGATATAATAGCGAATAGTTTAGGAATATTGACTAATCAAACAATAAATAATAATGATCAATATTATCATTTCCAACAACCTATTCCTATTATATATATATACCATAATAATTTCTAAAAATCATTCCTTTATATATAAAATATAATCAAGGTAAAATTATTTCATTTACTCAATTTTAAAACAATATTATGTTGAATTGTTCTGTTCAAGTGTTTAAAGATCCCCATCGATAACGTTAATTACTCATATTAACCAGAATCCATAAGCCACTCAACAAATTAACCAACACCATATAAAACAATTTTTATATTCACTAACAAATACGCGCTCATATCTATTAATACACTCAAACTCATTCTAGGGTGCTACTGACCCTATCTCTAATGAGTTACCCCACAAAGATAAGGTTATCACAAAACCAAAGCTCTGATACCAACTGTGGCGACCCACATTTTTTGGACAGTTTAAATCGAAAATAAACCACACATGTCAACTCAAACCATTTAAAAGGAAGGATTGTTAGTGGAATAAATAAGAAAATAAGAGGAAAAAGAAGAAGAAACAAACACAGAATCTCACAACGGAACGACAAAATATAATAACCAAATAAACAGTTCATGAAGCTTTTATACAATGCATCTGATTATAATCTATACAATATTTATCAGAATTATAAATACATCAGGAATAAATACAGTAATGCAATAGACAACATGATGTAAGGATAATAATAGTAGTAGTACACCGAATTTTCGTCTTTATACTCTAGAACATATCTTCAATAAGCTGAAAAACTCAGGGCTGACCCCGAGCGTAATGAAAAGAACAAAACACTCGAGTCAAGACTAAAATATCCTTATATAAGTCAATCGATATCGCATATAAAATATGAGTGTCACGGCGTAAGAGATGCATATGGGTTTTCACATCTCCTATCCAATGTATAATGTACGTGCAATAACTCAAGAGATGTTACGAGATTTTCCATCTCTTAAGGATCCATCGAAATATTTATATGTAGTAGAATATGCTGCATATATAATTTCTAATCAATAAAATAAATATATTTCTTAGCGTTAAGGCTTTACATTAATCCTCCTTAACGCGTTTTTAAACATTTTCTACAGTTTGCATTTGACACCACCAGAACACCGGTAGTCAGGGATGCGCCATGGTACGAAAACACTAAACCAAAGACGTATGGGTCTCGTACAGGGATAAAAGTATGACAAGGCACGTGAGTCAATGTCCAAGGTAGGATACTACCAGTTCGGGTCGTGGGGCTGGTGGTAACGCACCATAGCCATGACCGTCCACCGCGTCCATCCATCTTATAACGTGTCAAAGTGAGGCTATCCCAAATCAAGGTGCACCAATCGAAACCAATAATAAGAGTAATAATATGGACCGAGTCTAAGAAAATCGAAGAACGGATGTCCGCTCGGGGTAATTAGTCCACTTGGCCCTGTCAAGCCATCCTAATTTAGTCATTTCAAATGGGCATAAGTGTTGGGGTCTATCCATCATCGTTCTCTTTCTTCAAATCCACCAATCTTTGCCAATCCAACTACTTCGTTCTGCAGTCTCTTCCTCGTACACAGCTGTAAAGTGGTTCCAATATCGACCGAGAGTATGCCTATATCTGGCCTCGGTCTCATTAACAACCAAACATCGTTTTATACACCGGTTGGTACTTTTATATTTAAAAAACAGTTCATACTTGATATCAAAATATCATACTCGCTTTAAAATCAAATCCATTTATAAATCATCATATTTACTCAAAATATACTATTTCAGTTCAAAATCATTTCGCTTTAATATCTCGATTTCAGTTCCAAAATTGTTCTGAATTTCAATTTGATTTACAACTTCATTTTACTCAATTCTTATTTAAATTCATGATTTAAAAATGAAAATTCCACCCTTGACCAGTTTGAATTTTTGAAAAATATTTTGAATAATTTTTAACTAGTTTAAATAATTAAAATAGTTAAAAATAGTTTAGATAGTTAAAATAGTTAAAAATAGTTTGAATGGTTAAAATAGTAAAAAATAGTTTAAATGTTAAAATGGTATATATTGTAATATAATTTGAGAATCAAAATAATTTAAATATTTAAAGAATATAGATTTTAAACAGTTTATACTAAAGAAAATTATTTGAAAATGGTTTCAAAGTCAAACCGATCAAATTCCAACTTCTCAATTCGAATTAACTTTGATTCCAGTTTATATTCAAATCAATTTCAATTTCGACCTCAATTCCAATTATTTCAATTTAATTCCAGTCTGAATTAATTTTAATTCAATTCTCAAATTTAATATCATTTCGATTTATATAAATTCGAGTTCGATTTTCAAAATATCGATTTAAATCGCTTAAATTAAATTTAACTTCAATATCAAATTTAAAGTCCAATTTTCAAATATAATTAAATTCTAAGCTCAATTTCGAAATAGCGTTTTATATCACTTTTACTTAGTAATATTCAAAGTTCAAATAAAAGTTCAATCTTTTAAATACAAACCAATTTATGAAAGTCAATCATATTTCGATTTTAACTTCAAACTCTCAACTTTAACTTTTAACAATTTCTTTTAACCAGAAAAATTTATTTCAACCTTTCAAACTCGAATTCATGATTAATTCGATTTCTATAAATTGATTTTTATTTTTTTAAATCAAAACCATTAAAATAATTTCAAACAAAAGATTTTAAAATAATTTAATTTAACCAATCTGATGTCCGTTTATAATTTTCTATCCTATGGCCAATTGATCAGTTATTTCAGTTTAATTTCAGGATGGATATACATCATTTCAATCCAAATCAAAATGTCATAGGTATATATCATTTCAACTTATTTCTTAATTTATTCATAATAATTTGATTTACAGTTTTATACACTTTAAATAATAAGCAGGGTGATAACATGATATATATATGTATGTATGTATAAACAAATAAACATCCAAACATCAACCAATTTGCATTCATCACAATCAATCATACAAACAGACAATATAATTCACGACAGTTTCATCGTTATTAATATTGGGTAATTTAATGGCAATTCAATTTTATAGTATGACGGTTAATTCAAATGACAATCAAATTTATCAAACAACGACTAAAAAATTCATATCACTTTATAAATTCAAGTTTAACAAACATAAAAATATTCTAGTATGTTGTAAGCATTATAAAACACTCATCTTGAGTTTCGTTGTCACCAAGATGATCCAGTTTGAAACTAAAATCGGACGATGCCCAATTTTAGCCCAAATTTCGACTATCTCCAAATCCATCCAAACCAGTTTCATTGCGAAGCTCTTGTCATCACGACCAGAATGCAAAAAGTTTCGTCCAAAACGGACCTCATATGAAGGAGATACACGTTTTATAAGTCCGTTGATAAATTAATCATATTAAATTCTAACTATTTAACAAATATAAAACCCATACCACTTATCAAAACCGGCCCACCACTACCATCTTCCCCAAATACCCATACATGTACACGAATAAGCCATTCACGCATCTGCACACCATATATGATACGAAGCTACGATCCTTGAAATCGCAAGTCGTCTTCTCCATTTCTTTCCTCATCTCGAACCGCACCTGAATGCCACCACCCCCACATGACCGGCCTCCACCTACAAATCATGACTCGGCACCTGAACCTCGACCTGTCAATGTTCATGCGTCAAAAAATGTCGATGTTCTTTCCAAATCTTTGAGCCTAAGTGAATAACGTGCCTCCGATTCCAAATCTAAGGTTTGGTTCATGAATCGTTGTCCAAAATTATCCCAAAACCCAAGGCTACCTCGGCCATGAGCACGGTCATGTCCCAACTCAAGATCGAACAACCCTAAACTTATACCACCAAGTAGCTCTCAGCAAAAAATGATTTTTAGAAGAAGTTTGGGAGTTTTCGTTGAGTATATTGTAAGATATTAATTTTTGAAGCTGCCATGTTTATGTTTTCTGTCTTAATGTTAAATTTGCATGCATTATAAAGGAGATGATGCGTGTATGAACAGGTAATAGGCACCAGGGTGGTGGCTGATAGAAAGAAAAGAGACAGATGTGAAGGGTATGGTCAAATCATATATATATATGTATGTATGTATGTAGGTATATAATATCTAAATTTTCAAATCGTCCCGATTACGTAACTTAAAAATTTGAACCCCTAACAAGACGTGCTACCAGGCGTTCATAATGTTATACCCCTATTTTGAATACAATGGAAAAGGTTTCGAGTCCTAATTCGATCGTATGTAGAAGATAGCTTTTTGGACCCTATTATTATACTAAATTTTCGATATTTAGTTTCAACGCGTTTATATTCTGTACGACCAAACGTTACCTCCAAACGCTACGAAATTTGAAATCCGATAATAATACACTATTACGGATATAATGGAACTTGTTCCGTCGAATTCTGAGACTGTGCCCCGGATCGCTATTTTAATGTCTCGATTATAATGTAAAATTTCCAATTCCTAATTATTCACTTTTAAATCCAATTTTAAATGTTAACGATCTTCATGTTGTTTAAACAAAATTTACATCAACTTCCGATATCATCAATCATATTAAATTCAAAATTCAATTATTCAAATAATTTCCAATATTAAATTTAAATAATTTAATTGCTCAACATTCAACAAATTTCAATATTATATTTTAAATGAATTTTAGTTATCAATCAATTACTTTATTTACATCTAATGAATTCAACATTTATTATTTAATCCAACTATTGATTGTAACACATTCAATACATAGCAATAACATTCAATACTTGTTATTACTTAAATCTTTGAAATTAGTTTACTTCAAAATTTTATTCAAGATCATATCCAATAACTTACATTGAAAATCATTAAATTTTTGTCTTTAACCAATTTTTATTCAATAATTACATTAAGTTCAATAATTTAAAATAGCTAAAAATATGGGTCGTTACAATCTCCCCCACTTAAAACTTTTCGTCCCCGAAAAGATGATAAGTAAAGAATTTACATTTGGTATATTTTTTCAAAATAATCAATATATAGAACAATAAGATTTCATTTATAGAACTATTACTACGTTCCTACTATGCTACTCAGATTGGCTTACGGAATTTACAAGCTAGTTATTAAGACAAGTTATAAATTTTAAAACTTCAAAAAATTCCCAACACCCAGATTTTATGGAAAATTTCAGTAGAGTCTCCTTTGCACGGCTAGATTAGAACAACCATAAAACGCAACTACGTTCCCCAAACCAACAAAAGAAAACAAAAGCCAAGTGGCTCAATCATAAAACCATCAAATCAAATGACAAAATAAACATGTACCTTTTTGTCGGGCAATCCAAATTTTTCTTGATTTTAAATACCTGCATCTTATTTACTAATGACATTCAATAATAAAATTTAAAGTCATTTTATATTTTTCATTTTCAATTTGCAATATTAGCTTTACATAAGCCCATACGATGTACGTATATCATCCGTACGCAATTTCAAATCTGATCGCTCACTCGGTCACATAATTTCACTTACGAACTAGTATCGTTCACACAACTCTTTATTGCAGACTCAGATCTGGTTTCTCGATTAGAAACCGTCATTCTCCTTGCATAGCCATATACTATGATAGAGAACTCCAGAATCAAATCAAAAATCTGTATCCAGGGTATGCCATCGGGAATTGAGTGAAAAATCCTAACTCGGATCAATATAAATTATCACGAAATTTTATGCTCAAATCTGGATCAAATTGTTATGTGAATAAAATAATATACGTACAACTTACGTGTTACCTTTCAATGGATTTCTATCCAATTCATCTATATTAAATTTCTTTTACTTACCTTCATTTCATTTACGATTAATTATTTACAATCCATTATTCATATCCCTTGTTTACTTAGTATCTATTACTTTACATAGCATATTGTTTAATACTATCATTTCTGAAACATCATTTCATATAATTTGCTTACTTAAGTTCATTTCAAACATTTTATACAATTTAATTAAATTCAGTTTCATTCTCCATTGATTCTTAGTTACACCCAATTCTTTTCATGTACGTTCATTTTCATAATTTCCTTTAATAACGGATTTATTTGTGGAACATTTTATTAATCATCACTTTAGTTTATTAATCATCTTATAAAATTCATATATAAGAAGTTAGACTTTATCAAAGTTTTTGTAACGACCCGTATTTCACGTGTCGATAAATCGTAGGATTTGCAGGTCGTTAGTGTTGTTTGTGTTGCCTTTAGCTTGAGTCGTTTAGGAGTTGACCCGAGTGCTAGTAATGAGTCGTGACCGACTCATAGGGGACCGACTCAAGGAGGGGTAGCGGTTTAAAGTGTTAGCCGAGTTAAGGCTTGAGTCGTAACCGACTCATAGGATAGGTCGTGTGTGGGTTGCGACTCATAGAAGGCCGACTCATAAGGGACGACTTAAGATAGGCGAGTCAGTGGTGTTGCCGACTTATAGGGAGAACGACTCAAGGGGTTAAGGTTTAGGTCGTGGGTAGTTAAGTCGGCAGGGTGTTGTCTCGTGAGGAGGATGAGTCGTTACCGGGTTAACGACTCATAGGAGTTACCGGGTTATAGCTTAAGTCGTGGGCGAGTTAGTGGCTTAAGGCTTGGCAGTGTGTTGATGAGTCGGTGAGGCCATAGGTCGTGAGTCGGCTAGGAGTTAAGTCGGCACTTGTATTGAGTCGTAAGTCGGCTAGGTGTTTTGTGCAGGCAGTGAGTTAGGTCGTGGAGTCTTGAGTCGTGTGTCGGTAGGTGTTGAGTTGGCCTGGGTTGTTGAGTCGTGTGAGTGGCTTGTGTTAGGTCGGCATAGTATGAGTCGTGAACGACTCATGATAGGTCGTGACCGACTCAGGGGCGACGACTCATGGTAGTTCCAGCCTATAAATAGAGGGGTTTGGCTCACTTTTTGGCACCGGTTTTTGAAGCAACGAAGTGCTGCCATTTTGAAGACTCGACTACAACATTTCTTCATCTTCTTTTCTCTATTCCAATCTAATTCTAACATCCATCCAAGATCAAAGATTTAGATTGAAGATTCAAGTGCCAAAGTTGAAGATCTTCATCCGTTTGAGCTAGATTTCATCGATTGAGGCGAGATATTGCCGGATCAAGCTTTGATCTCCGCTGTCCAGATCTGAAGTGTTTAGTTTTCATAGTGTTTGGGTGATTTGGTGAGTGGTAGTTATCTCTCACGCGGATCCAAGGGAGTATATTGGATTGGTGGCTTGTTTTAGTGTTAAAGTTAGAGATTTCATGCATGTTTCTTAGATCTAAGTCTAGATCCATTATTTCCAAAGACGTTTACTTATGCAAGTTTGTTTAACAAGTATTAGAGACAAAACCCATGTTTTATATTTGATAGATCTATGCTAAAAACCATGATATCACATATGTTGGACTTTTGCTCATTTATTTACGAAATTGCCATTATAGTTGATATTGCTTGTTAAATCTTGTTTGAATGTTTGATTGGTTGTATTAATGATTGATTGATTGAATGTATGATAGATTTGATTGTTTCAAATTAGCTTGTAGTTGATTTGGAACCAGATGGTTGGAGATGATTCAAAAGCTAAGCGGAAAGGCTCTTGAATAGTGAAAGCTGCCTGTAGCATATGAAGCGGATATGGAAGCTCATATGAATGGATTCGAGGATGTGGGATCTTGCCATGATGCGAGAAGGCAAAGCATGATTGAGATGGGACTTTGCTATGATGTGATGAGGCAAGGCTTATGTTGGGATGGGACGGGTCATGATGACGTTCCAAGCACGGGTCATGATGACGTGCAAAGCTGTAACTCGGTGATGCGGTCCGGGTTGGGGTGGATAATGGTTAGCTTGAGAGGCGCTTGAGCTAGTATGGAAATAGTCGTCAAGGAGGATGACTAGGAGGCTAAGATCTCATCGTTGTTGAAGGTTCTAGCATACTCAAAGCAAGGGTACGTTGGAACGGGTCACGATGACGTTCCAAGCATGGGTCACGATGACGTGCTAGTACTCTGGGCTGATGCGTTCGGCTTAGGCACGGGTCACGATGACGTGCGGAGTTATGTCTAGACCGGGGTTACCATTAGCCCTTGACAGGTGGTCATTCAACTAACGGTGAAATCAAGGCAAAGTTAACAGTGATAGCCAGAGTCATGGATGTTTGGTTGTATCATCATTCGGACTCAAGATCGGTGTTTTCTGGGTGCTTATCTGATCTTGGTTTAGGCCTTGGGGGTTTGTATTTGGAAAACATCGTCCTTGACTCGAGTGATTATTGTTTTACTTTAGTTACCGGTTATGCTATGATTGCTTCTCCTTAGTGTGTGTCTGGGGCTATCACTGTAGAAAGAGGTGGAGTGGGATGGTTTGGTTCCTATTCCTTTTATCCCTTATGCTCTTTTGGTATGTTTGATTGTTAATTTACTGCTCACTAAGACTTTGTCTGACTCAAGGTTTTATGTCTCCTCTTATTACCTTGGGCTGTTCATCCATGTTTGGGATGGGCAGACTAGGTAGCAGGTGACAGGTGCTGTGCTAGGAGTTCTACGCTGAAGATGACGAAGACGAGCAGAAGGCTTTGCATATTAGTTTTCTTACTATATGTACTGGGTATCCTCTGCTATATTTGGTTGAGCGATTTGTAGTGAGGCTTTCATGTATAGATTTGTGTGGATGATTGTATAAAACTACTTTGATGCTTATATGATGATGTTCTGTTCTATGGAGCTTCACTATATTATATTTCTCTATTGTATTTTATCCATGCGCTGTGAGTTATGCGTTAGAGATTCTTTTGTTTTGTTTTACCCTGACTATCGTCCATGGCTGCCTGGCACACCTTTCAGCGCATTATTTTCCTTGTTTTGGCGCAGGAGTCATGGGCGGTCGTCACATTTGGTATCAGAGCTTTGGTTAATCGATTTTAGCCAACGCTCGCTAACGTAACTACGTATGAGAGACGTAATTGTATTTTGATGGATGATTACTATATATAATATAGTAGTTTAGAAGGATTTGAACTCCTTATGCAGTTGTTTCTTAAGGTGTTCTAATCATTCTTATTACAGATATTAAGGATGAGTCGAAGAGGGAGACCAGCTGCAAGGGAAGGCCGTGCTACTGAAGGGGCTGTTGATTATGGAACTATGTTCGAAGCGATGATGACTTCGATCATGAGAAGGATACCAGCTCCAGGGCCATCTGTAGATGTTGGAGTTCAAGTCCAAGCTCCAAGACCGGTGGATTTTGCTAAGCTTTGCAAGGATTATACTTCTCTTGGAGGAAAAGCTTTCTTGGGGACGGAGTCAACTATTGAGGTGCAGAGATGGATTGACGCATGTCGAAGGATCTTTGGTGACTTAGGGATTGAGGATGCAACTAAGAGAAAGCTTGCATCGAGACAGCTTCAGGGAAGAGCTTCGGATTGGTGGAATTCTATCACCATTGATACTCCGGAGGAGGAGATTACTTGGGAGCAATTCCAAGCTAGATTTGAAGCTAAGTTCATCTCTACAGCTCAGAAATCTGTTTTGTTCAAGAAGTTTGTAGAGCTCAAGCAAGGTGGGAGATCGGTCCTTGAGTATGTTTCTGAGTTTGAGGCTTTGTCCAAGTATGCCAGATCGTATATTGATTCTCCTTATCAGAAGAATGAAAAGTTTGTGACTGGTCTGGATGCTTATCTTGGGAGGCAGTTGGTGGATCATCTGGACGATCCATTTGAAAAGCTTGTGGAGAAAGCTCTTAGGCATGAGAGTTTATTCCCTAAGGAAAGTTCTGTTGTTGCTGTAACCAGGGAAGGATCTAAACCACAGCAGGGTGGAAATAGGAAGAGGAAGCAGCAGCAACAGAAAGGTAAGGATGGCCAGAAGAAGCCGAGAGGTGAAGTGACCTGCTACAACTGCCGACAGAAGGGTCATCTCTCCCGGGATTGCAAGAATCCAAAGGTGCAGTTGAAGTGCCACAACTGTGATAAGCTGGGACATATCAAGAAGGACTGTCCAGAACCGAGGAAAGATAGGCAGGTTGTGCAAGCTTATGCTTTGGGAGCTGTGTCGTCGTCTTCAAAAGCTCCTATTGCTGAAGAGAAGGGGAAGAGTGTGGTGGTTCAAGGTACTCTTTCTATTTGTGGTGTTCCAGTTAGAGTGTTGTTTGATACTGGAGCGTCGCATTCTTTTGTTTGTGATGATTTGGTAGGCCGGTTAGGTTTGAAACCGGATATTGTTGATAGACCATTGGTTGTGACTAATCCAGTTGGGGGTTCGTCATGTTTGTGTATGATATGTCGTGGCCTAGTTGTGTCGAGTCATGATTGCTCGTTCGTTTGTGATTGCTTTGTTCTGAACTTTACGGGGTTCGGAATTATTTTGGGTATGGACTGGCTTAGGAAGTATGCGGCAAGGATTGATTGTGAGAGGCTGGAGGTGACAGTCGGAAATGTGGAAGGGCGAAAGGTTGTGATACGATGTAAGCATGAGGAAGGCGTCTTCATGAGCTTCATGTATTCGTTGGTTGTTCCACGGGATGGACTGTTGTCGGTGCCTATTGTGAATGGATTTGAGGACGTCTTTGACGAGGTCAAAGGGTTACCGCCGCATAGGGAGATCGAGTTTCGTATCGATCTAGTTGAGGGAGCCAGACCTGTTGTGATGCCTCTTAGGCGGATGGCGCCTAGGGAGCAACAAGAGTTGAGGGTGCAAGTTGATGACCTTTTACGGAAGGGATTCATTCGGCGTAGTGTGTCCGAATGGGGTGCACCAGTTGTGTTTGCAACCAAAGCGGATGGATCGTTGAGGTTGTGTGTGGATTATCGTGAGTTGAATAAGGTGACTAAGAAGAACAAGTATCCATTGCCGAGAATAGATGACTTGTTTGATCAGCTCCACGAGGCTAAGGTGTTTTCTCAGATGAATTTGGCAACGGGATTTCACCAGTTGAGAGTGGCGAAGGATAGTGTGCCGAAAACTGCTTTCAGGACACCATCCGGATTTTATGAGTGGCTGGTAATGCCGTTTGGATTGACCAATGCACCAGCATATTTTGTGGATCTTATGAATAGGGTGTTCAGAGATCAGTTGAATAAGTTCGTGCTCGTGTTCGTGGATGATATTCTGATTTATTCCAGAACCGAGGAAGAACACAAGACACACTTGAGAATTGTTTTGGAAATCTTACGGAAACATCAGCTGAAGGCTAAGTTCTCGAAGTGTCACTTCTGGAAGAGTGAAGTGAGGTTCTTAGGCCATGTTATCTCTGGAAATGGAATAGCGGTTGATCCCGCTAAGGTGGCAGCAATCCAGGATTGGGTTAGGCCTAAGAATGCATCTGATATGAGAAGTTTTCTTGGATTAGCAGGATATTATCGACGGTTTATCAAAGACTTTTCCAAGATAGCTGCACCATTAACAGGATTAACGAAGAAGAACCAAGTGTTCAGATGGGATGACAAGTGTGAGCAAGCTTTCGTAATCCTAAAAGAACGACTGACAAGTGCTCCTGTTTTGACTATTCCAAGTGGGAATGATGAGATGGTGGTTTACACCGATGCATGTGGTACTGGACTGGGAGCAGTGCTAATGCAGAAGGGTAAAGTTGTTACGTATGCAAGTCGACAACTGAAGCCGCATGAAAGGAATTATCCGACTCACGATTTGGAGTTAGCGGCAATTGTGTTTGCTTTGAAGATGTGGAGACATTATCTATTGGGAGTTCGATTCGAGTTGTTTACGGATCATAAGTCATTGAAGTATCTTTTCTCCCAAAAGGATTTGAATCTTCGACAGCAACGATGGCTAGAGTTTTTAGCATCATATGATTTTGGTATAGCTTATACTCCGGGAAAAGGTAACGCAGTAGCTGATGCGTTGAGTCGAAGACATGCAGGATTGGGAGCCATGTTTTCGGAATGGAAAAGTCTCGAGTATTTGGCTGGATTTGATTTCAGGCCCAGATGTGAATTGGAACCTGAGATGTTGGCAAACTTATCGATAAGGCCTACTCTTGTGGAAAGAATTGGCGAGAGCCAAAAGCGAGACGATAAGCTTGTCAAGATTATCCGAGATTTGGAATCTGGATTGGACCCAGAAAAGGATAAAGGATTCGAAGTCGATCGAGAGGGTTGGCTTCGGAAGCAGGGACGACTAGTTGTTCCCGATGTAGATGGATTGAGAGATGAAGTTCTTAGGGAAAGTCATCACTCGAAGTTGACAATTCATCCAGGAGGAAATAAAATGTATCGGGATATGAAGAGAACCTATTACTGGGAAGGTATGAAGAAGGATGTTGGAAATTTTATTTCCAAGTGTATGAACTGCCAGTTGGTGAAAGCTGAGCAAAAGAAGCCCAGTGGATTACTTCAGCCATTAGAGGTTCCTACATGGAAGTGGGAGCAAGTGTCGATGGATTTTATCGATGGCCTACCTAGAACCAAGGCGGGAAATGAAGGGATTTGGGTCATCGTAGATCGGTTGACCAAGAGTGCAAAGTTTATTCCTGTTCGATCGACTAGGACTACATCGAAGTTGGCTGAGCTTTATGTTAAGTGGATAGTTCGATTCCATGGTGTTCCGAAGAATATAGTGAGCGACCGAGATCCTTTGTTCACTAGTGGATTTTGGAAGAGCTTCTAGGAAATTTTGGGAACTAAGTTGTGTTTGAGTACAGCTTACCACCCTCAAACAGATGGTCAGACTGAGAGAGTCAACCGAGTTTTGGAAGATCTCCTTAGAGCATGTGTTTTGGATTTCGGAGGATCATGGGAGGATCACCTTCATTTGGTGGAATTTGCATATAACAACAGTTACCAGTCAAGTATTGGTATGGCACCGTATGAAGCATTGTATGGAAGACCGTGTAACTCTCCGACATGTTGGTTGGAAACTGGAGTAAAGCTGATACTTGGGCCAGAAATGATTCGACAGACTTCGGATTGTATAGAAATCATTCGGCAACGAATGAAGGAAGCTCAAGATCGTCAGAAAAGTTATGCCGATAATCGTCATAAGGATTTGGAATTCGACGTGGGTGATATGGTTTTTGTGAAGATTTCTCCATTGAAGAATGTTATTAGATTCGGGAAGAAAGGAAAGTTAACTCCGAGATTTGTTGGACCATTCCCGATTATCGAGCGAATTGGAAAGCTCGCTTATAAATTGGAGTTACCGGAAAAGATGGCGGGTGTGCACAATGTTTTTCATGTATCTTATCTACGGAAGTATGTGCATGACCCGAGTACGGTGATTTCTGCTGATAGCTGTGAAGACTTAGAGGTTGATCCCGTGGATACGAGACCTCGTGAGCCGCTTCGTATTGTTGAAACCGACACGAAACAGCTTAGGAGGAAGACGATTACGTTGCTCAAGGTACAATGGAGTGATGATGTTAACGACTGTACATGGGAGGAGGAAGAGAGGATGAAGGCAGCTCATCCCGGACTCTTCGAGGTATGGCCCTAAAGTGTCGTGACATCTCATGAATTTGTAGCTTGTTCTAAGTCTTAGAATTCTGCATGCTAGGATAGAATTGGATGCATGGTTTGTTGATTGCTATGGATGGTAGGCATGCGGAATAATTGTGATTGCTGTTGTTTGCTTAGAATTTCGGGGGCGAAATTCCTAAGGGGGAGAGAATGTAACGACCCGTATTTCACGTGTCGATAAATCGTAGGATTTGCAGGTCGTTAGTGTTGTTTGTGTTGCCTTTAGCTTGAGTCGTTTAGGAGTTGACCCGAGTGCTAGTAATGAGTCGTGACCGACTCATAGGGGACCGACTCAAGGAGGGGTAGCGGTTTAAAGTGTTAGCCGAGTTAAGGCTTGAGTCGTAACCGACTCATAGGATAGGTCGTGTGTGGGTTGCGACTCATAGAAGGCCGACTCATAAGGGACGACTTAAGATAGGCGAGTCAGTGGTGTTGCCGACTTATAGGGAGAACGACTCAAGGGGTTAAGGTTTAGGTCGTGGGTAGTTAAGTCGGTAGGGTGTTGTCTCGTGAGGAGGATGAGTCGTTACCGGGTTAACGACTCATAGGAGTTACCGGGTTATAGCTTAAGTCGTGGGCGAGTTAGTGGCTTAAGGCTTGGCAGTGTGTTGATGAGTCGGTGAGGCCATAGGTCGTGAGTCGGCTAGGAGTTAAGTCGGCACTTGTATTGAGTCGTAAGTCGGCTAGGTGTTTTGTGCAGGCAGTGAGTTAGGTCGTGGAGTCTTGAGTCGTGTGTCGGTAGGTGTTGAGTTGGCCTGGGTTGTTGAGTCGTGTGAGTGGCTTGTGTTAGGTCGGCATAGTATGAGTCGTGAACGACTCATGATAGGTCGTGACTGACTCAGGGGCGACGACTCATGGTAGTTCCAGCCTATAAATAGAGGGGTTTGGCTCACTTTTTGGCACCGGTTTTTGAAGCAACGAAGTGCTGCCATTTTGAAGACTCGACTACAACATTTCTTCATCTTCTTTTCTCTATTCCAATCTAATTCTAACATCCATCCAAGATCAAAGATTTAGATTGAAGATTCAAGTGCCAAAGTTGAAGATCTTCATCCGTTTGAGCTAGATTTCATCGATTGAGGCGAGATATTGCCGGATCAAGCTTTGATCTCCGCTGTCCAGATCTGAAGTGTTTAGTTTTCATAGTGTTTGGGTGATTTGGTGAGTGGTAGTTATCTCTCACGCGGATCCAAGGGAGTATATTGGATTGGTGGCTTGTTTTAGTGTTAAAGTTAGAGATTTCATGCATGTTTCTTAGATCTAAGTCTAGATCCATTGTTTCCAAAGACGTTTACTTATGCAAGTTTGTTTAACAAGTATTAGAGACAAAACCCATGTTTTATATTTGATAGATCTATGCTAAAAACCATGATATCACATATGTTGGACTTTTGCTCATTTATTTACGAAATTGCCATTATAGTTGATATTGCTTGTTAAATCTTGTTTGAATGTTTGATTGGTTGTATTAATGATTGATTGATTGGATGTATGATAGATTTGATTGTTTCAAATTAGCTTGTAGTTGATTTGGAACCAGATGGTTGGAGATGATTCAAAAGCTAAGCGGAAAGGCTCTTGAATAGTGAAAGCTGCCTGTAGCATATGAAGCGGATATGGAAGCTCATATGGATGGATTCGAGGATGTGGGATCTTGCCATGATGCGAGAAGGCAAAGCATGATTGAGATGGGACTTTGCTATGATGTGATGAGGCAAGGCTTATGTTGGGATGGGACGGGTCATGATGACGTTCCAAGCACGGGTCATGATGACGTGCAAAGCTGTAACTCGGTGATGCGGTCCGGGTTGGGGTGGATAATGGTTAGCTTGAGAGGCGCTTGAGCTAGTATGGAAATAGTCGTCAAGGAGGATGACTAGGAGGCTAAGATCTCATCGTTGTTGAAGGTTCTAGCATACTCAAAGCAAGGGTACGTTGGAACGGGTCACGATGACGTTCCAAGCATGGGTCACGATGACGTGCTAGTACTCTGGGCTGATGCGTTCGGCTTAGGCACGGGTCACGATGACGTGCGGAGTTATGTCTAGACCGGGGTTACCATTAGCCCTTGACAGGTGGTCATTCAACTAACGGTGAAATCAAGGCAAAGTTAACAGTGATAGCCAGAGTCATGGATGTTTGGTTGTATCATCATTCGGACTCAAGATCGGTGTTTTCTGGGTGCTTATCTGATCTTGGTTTAGGCCTTGGGGGTTTGTATTTGGAAAACATCGTCCTTGACTCGAGTGATTATTGTTTTACTTTAGTTACCGGTTATGCTATGATTGCTTCTCCTTAGTGTGTGTCTGGGGCTATCACTGTAGAAAGAGGTGGAGTGGGATGGTTTGGTTCCTATTCCTTTTATCCCTTATGCTCTTTTGGTATGTTTGATTGTTAATTTACTGCTCACTAAGACTTTGTCTGACTCAAGGTTTTATGTCTCCTCTTATTACCTTGGGCTGTTCATCCATGTTTGGGATGGGCAGACTAGGTAGCAGGTGACAGGTGCTGTGCTAGGAGTTCTACGCTGAAGATGACGAAGACGAGCAGAAGGCTTTGCATATTAGTTTTCTTACTATATGTACTGGGTATCCTCTGCTATATTTGGTTGAGCGATTTGTAGTGAGGCTTTCATGTATAGATTTGTGTGGATGATTGTATAAAACTACTTTGATGCTTATATGATGATGTTCTGTTCTATGGAGCTTCACTATATTATATTTCTCTATTGTATTTTATCCATGCGCTGTGAGTTATGCGTTAGAGATTCTTTTGTTTTGTTTTACCCTGACTATCGTCCATGGCTGCCTGGCACACCTTTCAGCGCATTATTTTCCTTGTTTTGGCGCAGGAGTCATGGGCGGTCGTCACAGTTTTATAATTATCTCAAGAGGTACAAGTTCAATTTCACCATTTCTTTCCAATTAATGTTAAATTTTATAATTAATTAACAAAGATATCATTTAATTCATTTGTCTACTTTTTTAAGTTCACTTACTTATTTCATTTAGTCATTAATCATTTCATAATATACTTAAGTATACAACATTTATTATTACAATCAAATTTCCATTTATATAAATTTTAATTACTTTTAAGTTTGTTTACTTCTATAATATCCCGTTACAAATCCAAATCATTATTTTAACTTTCAACATTTGGTAAGTCTTATTATATGTTATTAGAATGCAATTTGGTATTATAGAAATTAATCTGATTCATTTCACTTAATTAGAATATTCATTATTCTAACTTGTTTAAATTTTCTTTGCTTTTAATTTTAAAAGTTACAACTTCAACTCTAAGGTTTCTCAAAACATTTAGCTTAGATTTCCTAATTCTTCTACTTATAAGTTCCGGCTATTCAAATATTTCATTTCATCCAAATAATTTGAAGATTATTAATTAACAGAACTTAAAAATTAAGACACCGGGTTTATTTCAAATCATTTGAAATAAATATATACACTTATATCTTTTATATATCAAATCATACTTTTGGAGTTTAAACCAAAATCTGTTTATCAAAACAATTTCGAAGCAAAGCTTCTCAAAAGTCTCCCCTACTTTGAGACTCGAAAATAAACATCGATGCTGCTGTGTAGTCATCATCGAAATTATTTTCCAACGACATAAGAGGGGTGTTCTAAATTTATTTATATTTCAAAATTTATTTGAAAACAATTTGTATTTGTATATACTTTTAAACAATACCAATATTATTTTTCAGACCTTGAAAACCTTTATAGAAACACCGGAATTTAAATTTCTCAAATTCTTAATTTTATGTTCATTTATTTGCAAATTACATTTTACAAATCACATTATTTTTACAATTTCATTTTCTTATAATGACATAATAGCGAATAGTTTAGGAATATTGACTAATCAAAGAATAAATGATAATGATCAATATAGCCATTTCCAACAACCTATTCCTATTATATATATAATAATATATACCATAATAATTTCTGAAAATAATTCCTTTATATATAAAATATAATCAACGTAAAATTATTTCATTTACCCAGTTTCAAAACAATATTGTGTCGAGTTGTTCAGTTCAAGTGTTTAGAGATCCCTATCGATAACATTAATTACTCGAATTGACCAGAATCCACAAGCTGCTCAACAAATCAACCAACACCATATAAAAAATTTTTTTATATTCATAACAAATACGCGCTAATATCTATTAATACACTCAAGCTCATTCTAGGGTGCCACTGACCCTATCTCTAATGAGTTACCCCACAAAGTTAAGGTTATCGCAAAACCAAAGCTCAAATACCAACTGTGGCGACCCACCTTATTTGGACAGTTTAAATCGATAATAAACCACACATGTAAACTCAAACCATTCAAAAGATGACCTTTCATTGCTAGTGACCGTTACTCAACTTAGATGTCTTTCCATATATTCAGACGTCTTAACGTGTATATTTTTTTTAAACAGTGCCCGGATTTAGACGTCTAAGCATTTTTGACAGACATCCGATGTATGTGCTTGATTTAAAAACAAAGGCTATGTTCAAACGTTTGGTATATATCGTCAGACGTCTGACATATATTATTTTGCATTTCAGTTTCTATGCTATATGAAGATTGAAAACTTTGGTCGTGCAATGTTTGAAATCTACTAAAGGAGATTTTACAAGTTATATGTCTATGACTCTTAACACACTATATAATACTGATGATTGTTCTCTTTTGTTAGTTGTCTTCGAGTTGACTTCTAAAAGCTTTTTCCTATAAGTAGATTGAATATATATTGTATGTGTACGATTGTTTAGTTGTTGTCATCGAAATCATATAATAGTAGTTCTAACAGAACCATTTCTGGTCGTTTGAGCTCGCCTTCTAACCTTCGACGTCTTATACGTTCTCATGGACATTTAGCTTTCAGGTACGGTCTATGGTTCGACATGTGAGCTTAACGTTAGCTAGACTAATACGCTAAAGGAAGCTACGCGAGACTATAAACAAAATATCATTGATATTTTACACTCATGCAATATCAAGTACAAATCGGAGTTGATAGGCATAACCCGGAGAGTTAAGGCTTTTGGTATTCATGTGTAATGAATACCTAGGAATATTTCCTTCGGGTTTCATCTTATGTAGCTAAAAGTTGAATATGGCCAAATAAAAATTATGGTATAACACACGTGAAATTGAGATAAAAGTTTGGCTTTGTGACTAAAAAACTCGTTGTTGTTCAAGCTAAATTTTGTTCAAAGTTTTTCGGAAAATTAGGCTCTGTTTGGTCTGACATTTTTAATTTTGTGTTTTCGTAAAAAAAAGCCATGCACACGATTCATGCATTCTTAAAATACAACTGATTTGGAAAAAGAAGCTAACGTATAAAATAAAAAACAAATTTATTTTGTTTTTTTTGTTTTAAGAAATTACAAATGTGGAAAATAATCTATCACCTCTACCGTCCATGCATTCTCTCCGTCGTCATCCCTACATCGTCATCGCAATGGTCTAAAATTTCATATTTCTCTTTCGTTACCCTCATAATTTGTTACGAGTACATATGCACGTCTAGGCAGGCCTACATTTGCAACATTCATGCATTTTTAGTTGTGCTGCGGAAGTAAACTTAATAGCAACATCCCCATATTTGAACTCTGCCTAGGCAGAACCTGTAACGACCCGGAATGTTGGACATTTGCAATTGGAATATTTAATTGATTTTAACTATTTAAAAGTTATTTTTTAACTTGAATTTAAAGATCACTGTTTATTGGATAATTAAATTTTGAATTTAATAATTGGAAATTTGGGTAAGATATTGAAAATGGAGTGTTAAGCTCGCTAAAAATAATTTGAAGGGTTGTAAAATTTATATTAATAATATTGAAGGTGATAGAAGTTTTAAAATTGAAATTAAAAGTGGTTTGTTCAGTTTTAAAAATATATCGTTTAAATTGACATTTAAAAATAGCCTTGCTGACTTTGAAAATGGAAATTTTAATATGTTTGAAGAGTTTATATAAAAATCTGATTTCTAATCTATATAGGATATTTTTAGTATATATGTAATTTCAAAAAGAAAATAAATATACATATGTACGTATTAAACCTACTTGTTTATTTTATAATAATGTATTAGGGGGATTAACTTAATTAATTATTTTCGTAACTTAAATTTATTTATTATAGGAAAAATTAGTTTAAATAAAATTATTAGTTAATTAAATGTATTAAATGGAAATTAATTATTCGGTTGGTTCAGATATTAATAAACCGTATAATGCTTGTACAATGTCTAAAATAATGAAGAAAACAAGCCGGTTTGGATTGGGTTGCAAAACAAAAATCAAAGGTGGGTAAATCTCACTCAAATTGCATTATCGATTAATTTAATTAGTGAAATTTAATTATTGTATTGATTGCTTGAATTGATAATTTATTATCAGTTTGGATTATTACATATAGTAGTGTGTATATATATTGGAGTGATTGATATTCCAGCATTATATAGCGGATGAGACCCTATGCACCCCGCATAATAGAGGATGACCCTATATATGCGCCGATATCCTCCTCGAAGTGGGATTGGTATTTTTATTATTGTGTTAACATCTGTGGATGCAGGAAAACTGGTTGGAGGGTTCCAATTGGATTCGTCGAAAATATTGAAATTTATTTTCATAGTCTATGATTGTGATTTATTTGATAACATGTGTTAGATGATATCGAAAATTGAAGCTATTGAATGCTATGGTTCGACTGAATACATTTTGGATATTTTGAGATATCAAAAGAAAAGGTATTGGATTTTTGGAAAGAAAGAATATGGAAATAAAATGAAAACAAAGTAATTGGTTTATGGTTATATAAATTAAGTAATTTAAAAACCTTAAGTTAACTTAAACTTCAGGATTGGTAATGGCTAGGATAAATATAATAATTTAATTAATTAATTAAGTTAAGGTAATTGTACATAGGTTATTTATTAATTACTAAGGTTTATTAAGGTAAATAAATAGTTGTGATTAGTTAATAGTTAATGATAAAATAAAATGAACTAAACCTTTAATTTATTAAATGTCCTAAGTTAATTATACTTGTTAATTAATAGTTAATCACAGATATTTAATTAAAATAAAATGGTTTGAAATTAGTTTAACGATAATTAAACATGATTTGAAAATAATTAATTAATTCTGTTTTTGTGACTAGGTAATGTGGTCTAAGAATAGTTTAAATTGGAATAACCTAAATGAACAGTTAGATATAAAATGTGAGACGTTTTATTTGAATAGATATTATGAAGGGATTTTTATGTGAATAGTGACATTCTGAAATTGTACTGTTTTGTTAAAAACAACCTGGTTTACAAGATGGCATTTGGATTTGAAGAGACCGGGATCGGATATCAACGATATCCAGAACCATTTCGATTTAATAACTACTTCAAATCTTTATGGGTTTGATTTATAAAATCAAATAGGCTAGAATTAAATAAATTAAGTAAATCCGACTATATTTGGATAAGTAACTTCACTTAGGTATTATTTTAAATAATGGATTTGGCAACAAGTGTGGGTCATAACAAGATAAGAACTCGTAATGTTGGACGAGTTACCCTGATTTTCAAAGACGTTTTTTACAACTTTAGTATTTCAAATTAAACGGGTTACTCACGCTGGTTTCCAACCTGACTCGGGTGTTATTTTGTTGCAATGCTCGGGTCAGACCGAGTATTACAGAATTTCAGGTTATATGAAATCTTTGGAAACAAATATAGAAATATCATAATACAAATCAGTCACAGAAGTTCATATCACAAAGGCGGAAATAGATATGAATATATTACACTTAAAAGTGTACATCAGAGTAGTGGTCTAACAAGATCCACAATATCACAAAATAATAGTTACAAGTGCTACCCAAAAGAATAGGTATACTTCATGGAGTCGATATCTCAAATGTATACAACAAAATCAACTGCTAATCTAAGTAGTTAGATAAAAGTCAGAATAAAAATCCCAGAGGAGGAGTCAAGTAGAAGCACTTGTAACATCTCGGACTGACCTGAGTATTATTTAATAAGAAAATAATAAACGGATCAGTCTAGCTATAAATATCAGATGAAATGATATAGAATAAGAGATATCACAAAAACGTATGATAACCATAATGCCATACTGTGGTAAGTATGTAATTAAAAATCAACCAGAGATTAACCAATATCACAAGAATCTTCTCAAAGATAAAAAAGAATGTCATACTCTTCATTTTTATTCACCAAGTCATAAATATTGGCAAACATCACAATGCCAATCGTAAAAGTTGTTGAAACACAAATTCACCAATGCACAAATATTGATAGAACTTATCAATGAAATCACAAAAATTGACGAAACACAAATTCTAGAAATCATCAATAGAAATCCAAAAATCACAAAAAAGGGGAGGCCTATCAAAAAACGGGAGCATGAAAGCTCACCAACACGTGTATCACAAAACGGAACGCTATTCCATGGTTGCTAACCATTAATTTCGAGAAGAGGCTCCACAAAACGGCCCGAAGACCATGGGTCGCTACCCCACCAATTTGAGTCGAAACTCCACAAAAACGGGGTTTAGTCTCCCTCGCAGACAAAGAGACATTGCACAATGCTAGTCTAAATCACAAAAATGATCATCATCGATCATCAAGAAGTGTCAATTACACTAAGCTAGTAAATAGATGAGTTTAGCTTCATGTCCCATAACCACTGGCTTAACTTAAATATTTACGAACAAATGGTAGATTTCCACTCGAAAGTTGTCATAAGAGTTTCAATCGAACAAGTCCAAGAATTAACCGACGAAGTAAACGCAAGCGTTTCATACCACTTGTTTTACCAAGTCGTTTAATTAAATTTCTCATACGAGTGAGGTAAAGGTTT
Organism: Allium cepa; assembly: GCA_030765085.1. Taxonomy (NCBI): domain Eukaryota; kingdom Viridiplantae; phylum Streptophyta; class Magnoliopsida; order Asparagales; family Amaryllidaceae; genus Allium; species Allium cepa. The sequence goes on from CM060938.1 coordinate 226,730,208, forward strand.
GTATATACTAGTAGATTGGAAAACGGTTTAAGAAACGAGCTTTGTAATAAAATAATGTTGAAATCGTTTTGATAAAAGAGTTTTGATATTTACTACTAGTATTGAAACCTTTATATTTTTAAGTGACACATTACAAAAATGATTGTAGAAACAATCGATCATCAAAATTCACATACGAAGACGTGAATCAAATCCGAAGCAATCGATAACGGATCCATCAAGATGGATGCTCCCAAAAATCCAAAGAAAGAAGTCATCAAAGACGATAATAAGTGATAACAGCTAACCGGATCAACAAAAATCGATAAACCTTGAAAATTTACTCAAAAATAGCCAAAATAAGCAAACTAAACAGTTCCAAAAGTCTGGTAGGTGTTCCCAGACGTCTGGCCCTAGGTTCTGGAAGTATATGTGTTTTTCTCCCTACTATTTTTAATTCCTGGGACATTTCAGACGTCTGAAATTTTCAATCAGACGTCTGAATTTGATTTTAGATGTCTGGATTCGTTTCAGACGTCTGGATTTAGTCTCTGCCTTTTCCAGATCCCTTTCCAAACGTCTGGATTTGGTTTCAAACATCTGAATTTTTCTACTAGGCAAAAAAAACAGACTAGACCAAAAATGTCAAATCCAAACCGAAGTGCGATCGAACGAGCGATGGATACTAGGGATTTATGCCAATCGACAACCCAGCACTATAGGCTCTTCGATACGCCACAAACAACATGTTCAAACATCCAAGATAGGATCTTTAAAGATTTTGACTTCAAAATACCAAATTGGAAAATTCACCAAATCAATTCAAATCAAAAGCAAATGAAAATGAATAAATGTTAGGAATTCATACCTAACAACAATGAAAGTTATAGATATAGATGTGAGTTCAAAAACTCACCTTTAAATTCAAAATCACAAGAAAGAAGCTATACAACAATGGCAAGAACAATCACTCTTCAATTCCAACCCAACAAGCTTGAATCTAAGCTTAAAAGAGAAACATTTCCTAAGTTAGTTTTAGGAATTTCTGAAATTGAATGGAGAATGAGTTGGAGAAGAAGAAGAGAAGGCTTACCAAAGCTTCTTTTATGAATTTGGAGCTAGAACTTGAATTTGCAAAGAAGATTAGGGCTTGGAGTTTTAATTTCTCATTCCTCCCTCCATTGTTGCTAAAGCTTGAGTAATAGGAAAAATAAGAATGAAGTGAAGAGGAGAGGTGGACTGAGCTAGAGTAATAAGTGGGGTTAATGGGCTGAAATCCAACCCAAAGCCCTAAGTGAAGAGTAGCAAAATTCTACTATCTCCAAACATATCGAAGTTTATACTCAAAAAGATCTCAAACGTCATTTTGAACTCGATGGGGGTGGTCTCGAGTCCTGATTCGACCGTTTGCAAAAAGTAGCTTTTCGGACAAAAAAATTCGACTAACGATGCTATATTTAAATAAAATATTTAAATACACAATCGTAAAATATGCGGGTTGTTAAAAACTCCCCTCCTTAAAGAAATTGCGTCCTCGCAATATTTAAGAAGAAAATAAAAAGTAACAACCATAAAAGCATATTCAACACAAAAGAAATTTGAAATAAAAAGTTCACCTCAAAGAGCACTAGAAAGTAAGTCCGGATGTGTTCGCTCGATGAATTCTCTATATTCCCAAGAGAATTCCTTAGGATTTGAAGACCATTGAACTTTCACAAGCGGGACATCTTTATTTCGAAGGCGTTTGACCTCTGTAGCGATGATGCGAAAAGGATGTTGCTCATAAGTCAAATTAGGCGAAACTTCAATTTCTTCAACAACACCAGGCTCAAGAATAGAACCGGAATCTCGAAGGCATTTCCGTAATTGAGAAACGTGAAACACGTCATGAATAGCAGAGAATTGAGCCGGTAATGAAAGAAGATAAGCCACGGAACCAATACGTTCGGTGATGGGAAATGGACCAATATATCGAGGTGCTAACTTTCCCGATCGACTGAAACACACAACACCCTTCATCGGTGAAACACGAACAAACACAAAATCTCCCACAGAAAATTCTAATTTCCTTCTTCGGTTATCGGCATAGGATTTTTGTCTACGTTGTTCTTCTTTCATCCTACGACGAATAAGGTCAATCTTTTCTGTGAAATCACGAATAAAATCTGGATCTAAAACCAGCTTCTCACCGGCCTCAAGCCAACAAGAAGGAGATCGGCATGGCCTTCCGTAGAGTGCCTCAAAAGGTGCCAAACCAATACTAGAATGGAAGCTATTATTATAGAAAAACTCAACATGAGAAATATGATCTTCTTAACTTCCACCAAATTCAAGAACACATGCACGAAGAAGATCTTCAAGAGTTTGATTCACATGCTCGGTTTGTCCATCGGACTGTGGATGATAAGCGGTGCTAAAATCAAGCTTCGTTCCCAAAGCCTTTTGAAGACTCTTTCAAAATCCACTAGTAAACAATGGATCATGATCACTAACAATAGAAGTAGGAACTCAATGCAATTTAACAATTTCTTTGATAAAGAGTTTGGCCAAAAGAAGAACGGTCCGATTAGACCGAACGGGAATAAAATGGGCGGATTTAGTAAGTCTATGAACTATCACCCATAAGCTATCATGACCCGTACGAGAACGGGGAAGGCCGTCGATGAAATCCATGGAAATGCAATCCCACTTCCAAATTGGAATGTCTAAAGGTTGCAATAACCCACCGAGCCTTTGATACTCGGTCTTGACAAGTTGGCAAGTTATACAACGCTTAACAAAGTTAGCAATATCATATTTCATTCCATCCCAATAATAAAGTCGCTTCATATCCGCGTACATTTTACTACTACCGGGATGAATGGTAAATTTAGAACGATGAGAATCTTCTAAAATATCTTTACGAAGATCACTAATATTTGGCACGATAAGTCTACTAAATTTTCGAATACCGCCATGAGAATCAATATCAAAATCTTTCAAACCTTCAATATCAATTTTATCCCTACAACTTTGGCTAAGAAGAGCCAATTCGGAATCTAGCTTTTAAGCTTCAAGAATGCGGTCTAAAAGAGATGGATGATCCCCAAGGCTACATAAAACAAGAGATGAACATAAATCGGATTCACGATCTCGAATCTCACAAGTGGATAAAGTCTCGAGATCATTCCATTCGGATATCATCATGGAAACAACCGCTTGTTTCTTTCGGCTAAGAGCGTCGGCAACACGATTTCCCTTTCCGAGAGTATAAAGAATATCAAGATCATAAGAGGCAAGGAACTCGAGCCAACGCTGTTGACGCAAATTAAGTTTCTTTTGAAAAAATAAATCCTTCAAAGATTTATGATCGGCATAGAGAATAAATTTCTCTCCCAAAAAGTATGACGCCAAATTCGAAGGTCGAAAACAATAGCCGCGAGCTCTAAATCATGAGTGGCATATCTAGTCTCGGCTGGCTTTGATTGCCTAGAAGCATAAGCAATAACTCGATCCCTTTGCATAAGAACGGCTCTCAAACCAACGCGACTAGCATCGGTATAAACAATAAAATCTTGGTTCCCTTCGGGAATCATAAGAATAGGAGCATCGGAAAGGAGTTCTTTAAATTTCTGAAAAGAAGCTTCACATTTTTCCGACCAAATGTATTTAACTCCATTCTTTATCAAACTAGTAAGTGGCACGGCAATTTTAGAAAAGCCCTTTATGAACCGGCGGTAATAACCTGCCAATCCAAGAAAGCTACAAATATCCGTCACACTCTCCAGTCTCTTCTAATCTTGAATCGCTTCGATCTTTGAAGGATCCACAGAAATTCCAGATTCAGAAATAATATGACCGAGGAACTTCACAGGAGATTGCCAAAAGTGGCATTTAGAAAATTTTGCTTTCAATTGATTGCTCCTAAGAGTTTCCAACACAATCCGAAGATGCTTTTCATGCTCTTCCTCGGTTTTAGAATACACAAGAATATCATCTATAAAGATGAGAACAAATCGATCAAGGAAGTCTTTGAAAATTCGATTCATAAGGTCAACGAAATAAGTCGGAGCATTCGTTAAACCAAATCGCATAACAAGCCATTCATAAGATCCATAACGCGTACGGAACGATGTCAAAGGAATACTATCCTCTGTAATACGAAGCTGATGAAATCAGGTTGCTAAGTCTAATTGTGAAAAGACTCTAGCACCACTAAGTTGGTCGAATAAATCATCAATCCAAGGTAATGGATATTTATTCTTGATAGTAAGATCATTAAGCTTGCGGTAGTCAACGCAAATCCTAAGTGTACCATCGGATTTCTTTGCAAAAATAGCCGGAGCTCCCCAAGAAGAGGAACTAGAGCGAATAAATTGCTTCTTCTCCAATTCGGATAATTGTTTGCGCATCTCCTCATTTTCCTTATTGGACATGCGATAAGGAGGACGAGTGATAGGTTGAGCTCCAGGGATAAGATTAATTTTGAACTCAATTGCTCGCTTAGGGGGTAGTCCTAAAACGGGCTCAAATATGTCGCAAAATTCACGAACAACGTGAATAAGAGATATAGCATCTTCCTCATCATTATTATCGTCATCACGAGGATTTAGAGAATATAAGGATGCTGCCAAAGTGGAATCCGAATCTTTAAGAACAATAGAAATTTGATTAACAGATTGTGGATGTCGAAGATAAATAGTCCGCACATGACATAGGATATGAGCTTCATAACGGTTAAGCCAATCCAATCCCAAAATAATTCCAAAGCCTAAGTAACGCATGACATGCAAATCGGCTTAGAAAGAAAAATCACATAAAACAATCTCAACATCTTTACAAAGTAAACTGAGTGTTGCGGATCCACCAAAGAAGTCATTAAAGCAACAACACTTAAAGAAAAAGTATCAACAAGTTCCTTTGATATAAAAGAATGGGACGCACCCGTATTAAAAAGAACTCGAATAGGATGATCACGAAACACAATAATGCCATTAAGGATAGAATGAGAAGAACCTTAACCACGAGAAGTGTCGCAAGCGGCTTGCGCCACATTAAGCTTTCCCTCCTTGTTTTGGAGTTTGGGGCATGCAGATAAATAATGATCCGGGCTTTTACAATAGCGACAAGCGCGGGGCTTTGAACACTTATTCGCATAATGGTCCTTAGAACCACAGTTGTAGCATTGCCCACCACTAGAGGCAGAAGTGTTGGCTGCCAGAGATGCTTGTTTCCCCTTTTTATTGGGATATGAACCTTTGAATTTATTAGGCCTTTTCTTGTTGTTGTTGAAGTTCGGTTTGGCACTCCCAACTTCAACATCACTCTCCCTATCCGCCTCTTCAAGACGAAGAGCGATATCAATGAGTTGATCAAAAGAAACTTCTAATTTTAGAAGTAATGGCTTCTTGAGATTTTTGTTCAAGCCATAGACAAATCTTTGGTTCTTCTTCAATGGGGTGTTTATGTATTCGACCCCGTATTTAGAAAGTGACTTGAAGGATGCGACATAATCTGCCACGGAGGATTCACCTTGAACAAGGTCTGTGAAACGACGAGCCAATGTCACCTTTTCAGCTTCTGGCACAAACTTTTATTCGAATCGTCCCCGGAATTTCTCCCAGGTAAGATCCATTTCATTCATTTCAGAAATCAGAAGCTCGTACCAGTCTAATGCTCTTTCTTGGAGCATGCTAGAAGCCACTTGGACTCGATGAAGATCAATAAAATTCATGCGAGAAAAGATGCGATCGCATGTTCTAAGCCAAGCTTGGACTTTGATAACGCCCTCGGAACCCCTGAACAGCTTTCCACCCAAATTTGTGTAATCACTACACAGGCGTGCAAATACGGATTTTGGGTGAGTAGGCTCGGGAATGGGTCCGACAGCTTGAGCGTTCCTTACAAGATCAAGAAGCTATTGTGCAGACATAAATACTCCATCCTGAGGAGTAGCACTAGATTGACCGGCGCTGGGACGGGCAGGTCTAACCATTTTCTTTAAGAAAGAAAGAAAGAAAAAGAAAAAGAAAAAGGTTATTCACAAATTGAATATCAAATAATAATGATTGATAAAACAAGGCATCACAAAAGAAATTATGATAAGACGGTACGAAGACTCGAATTAAATCCTAAGGCACGACTCCTAAGATGGACTTAGGACGATGATCCTTGTTAAATCATTCGACATTGTTCCGAAGTTTGGATCCGATACCAAGCTGTGACGCCCCACCTCTAAACCCTCACTAGACAAGGACACTACGGGGTAATGCCGTCAACTAGCGTGGGGAATAAGGCTGTTGAGGAGTGACCATCTGTATAATTGCTTTGTGCGAGTACCGATATGCCAGTTAAAAATATCACTTTTCATCACAAGAGGAAATCTGACATACTGACACAAACTCAAAGCTACTACATAGTGGCTATATGAAATCTTTGGAAACAAATATAGAAATATCATAATACAAATCAGTCACAGAAGTTCATATCACAAAGGAGGAAATAGATATGAATATATAACACTTAAAAGTGTACATCAGAGTAGTGGTCTAACAAGATCCACAATATCACAAAAGAATAGTTACAAGTGCTACCCAAAAGAATAGGTATACTTCATAGAGTCTATATCTCAAATGTATACAACAAAATCAACTGCCAATCTAAGTAGTCAGCCAAAAGTCAGAATAAAAATCCCAGAGGAGGAGTCAAGCAGAAGCACCTGTAACATCTCGGTCTGACCCAAGTTTTATTTAATAAGAAAATAATAAACGGATCAGTCTAGCTATAAATATCAAATGAAACGATATAGAATAAGAGATATGACAAAAACGTATGATAACAATAATGTCATACTGTGATAAGTATGTAATTGAAAATCAACCAGAGATTAATCAATATCACAAGAATCTTCTCAAAGATAAAAAAGAATGTCATACTCTTAATTTTTATTCACCAAGTCACAAATATTGGCAAACATCACAATGTCAATCGTAAAAGTTGTTGAAACACAAATTCACCAATGCACAAATATTGATAGAACTTATCAATGAAATCGCAAAAATTGGCGAAACACAAATTCTAGAAATCATCAATAGAAATCCAGAAATCACAAAAAGGGGGGAGGCCTATCACAAAACAGGAGCATGAAATATCACCAACACGTGTATCACAAAACGGAACGCTATTCCATGGTTGCTAACCATTAATTTAGAACCGAGGCTCCACAAAACGTCCCGAAGACCATGGGTCGCTACCCCACCAATTTGAGTCGAAACTCCACAAAAAGGGGTTTAGTCTCCCTCGCAGACAAAGAGACATTGCACAATGCTAGTCTAAATCACAAAAATGATCATCATCGATCATCAAGAAGTGTCAATTACACTAAGCTAGTAAATAGATGAGCTTAGCTTCATGTCCCATAACCACTGGCTTACTTAAATATTTACGAACAAATTGTAGATTTCCACTCGAAAGTTGTCACAAGAGTTTCAATCGAACAAATCCAAGAATTAACCGACGAAGTAAACGCAAGCGTTTCATATCACTTGTTTTACCAAGTCGTTTAATTAGATATCTCATACGAGTGAGGTAAAGGTTTGTATATACTAGTAGATTGGAAGACGGTTTAAGAAACGAGCTTTGTAATAAAATAATGTTGAAATCGTTTTGATAAAAGAGTTTTGATATTTACTACTAGTATTGAAACCTTTATATTTTTAAGTGACACATTACCAAAATGATCAATCATCAAAATTCACATACGAAGACGCGAATCAAATCCGAAGAAATCGATACCCGAATCCATCAAGATGGATGTTCCCAAAAATCTAAAGAAAGAAGTCATCAAAGACGATAATAAGTGATAACAGCTAGCCGGATCAACAAAAATCGATAAACCTTGGAAATTTACTCAAAAATAGCCAAAATAGGCAAATTAAACAGTTCCAGACGTCTGGTAGGTGTTCCCAGACGTCTGGCCCTAGGTTCTGGAAGTATATGTGTTTTTCTCCCTTCTATTTTTAATTCTTGGGTCATTTTAGACGTCTGAAATTTTCAATCAGACCTCTGAATTTGATTTCAGACGTTTGGATTTTGTTTCAGACATCGATTTAGTCTCTGCCTTTTTCAGACCCCTTTCCAGACGTCTGGATTTTTCATCCAGACGTATGGATTTGGTTTCAGACGTTTGAAATTAATTTCAGACGTCTAAAATTTTCTGCTAGGCAAAAAAACAGCCTAGACCAAAAATGACAAATCCAAACCGAAATGTGATCGAACGAGCGATGGATACTAGGGATTTGTGCCAATCGACAACCCAGCACTATAGGCTCTTCGATACACCACAAACAACATGTTCAAACATCCAAGATAGGATATTTAAAGATTTTGACTTCAAAATACCAAAATTGAAAAATTCACCAAATCAATTCAAATCAAACGCAAATGAACATGAATAAATGTTAGGAATTCATACCTAGCAACAATAAAAGTTATAGACATAGATGTGAGTTTAAAAACTCACCTTTAAACTCAAAATCACAAGAGAGAAGCTATAGAGCAATGGCAAGAACAATCACTCTTTAATTCCAACCCAACAAGCTTGAATCTAAGCTTAAAAGAGAAACATTTCTTAAGTTAGGTTTAGGAATTTCTGAAATAGAAAGGAGAATGAGTTGGAGAAGAAGAAGAGAAGGCTTACCAAAGCTTCTTCTATGAATTTGGAGCTAGAACTTGAATTTGCAAAGACGATTAGGGCTTGGAGTTTTGGTTTCCGTTTCCTCTCCCTATTGTTGCTAAAGCTTTAGTATTAGGAAAAATAAGAATGAAGTGAAGAGGAGAGGTGGACTGAGCTAGAGTAATAAGTGGGGTTAATGGGCTGTAACCCAACCCAAAGCCCGAGTGAAAAGTAGCAAAATTCTACTATCTCCAAACATATCGAAGTTTATACTCAAAAAGGTCGCAAATTTCATTTTGAACTCGATTGGAGTGGTCTCGAGTCCTGATTCGACCGTTTGCAAAAAGTAGTTTTTCGGACAAAAAATCCGACTAACGATGCTATATTTAAATAAAATATTTAAATACACAATCGTATAATATGCGGGTTGTTACAGACTCCCTTCCTTAAAGAAATTGCGTCCTTGCAATATTTAAGAAGAAAATAAAAAGTAACAACCATAAAAGCATATTCAACACAAAAGAAATTTGAAATAAAAAGTTCACCTCAAAGAGCACTAGAAAGTAAGTCCGGATGTGTTCGCTCGATGAATTCTCTAGATTCCCAAGAGCAATACTTAGGATTTGAAGACCATTGAACTTTCACAAGCGGGACATCTTTATTTCGAAGGCGTTTAACTTCTGTAGCAATGATGCGAATAGGATGTTGCTCATAAGTCAAATTAGGCGAAACTTCAATTTTTTCAACAACACCGGGCTCAAGAATAGAATCGGAATCTCGAAGGCATTTCCGTAATTGAGAAACGTGAAACACGTCATGAATAGCAGAGAATTGAGCCGGTAATGATAGGTGATAAGCCACGGAAGCAATACGTTCGGTGATGGAAAATGGGCCAATATATCGAGGTGCTAACTTTCTCGATCGACTGAAACACACAACACCCTTCATCGGTGAAACACGAACAAACAAAAAATCTTCCATAGAAAATTCTAATTTCCTTCTTCGGTTATCGACATAGGATTTTTGTCTACTTTGGGCTTCTTTCATCCTATGACGAATAAGGTCAATTTTTCTGTGGAATCACGAATAAAATCTGGACCTAAAACCAGCTTTTCACCGGCCTCAAGCCAACAAGAAGGAGATCGGGATGGCCTTCCATAGAGTGCCTCAAAAGGTGCCATACCAATACTAGAATGGAAGCTATTGTTATAGGAAAACTCCACAAGAGAAATATGATCTTCTCGACTTCCACCAAAATCAAGAACACATGCACGAAGAAGATCTTCAAGAGTTTGATTCACACGCTCGGTTTGTCCATCGGACTGTGGATGATAAGCGGTGCTAAAATTAAGCTTCGTTCCCAAAGCTTTTTGAAAACTCTTCCAAAATCCACTAGTAAACAATGGATCATGATCACAAACAATAGAAGTAGGAACACCATGCAATTTAACAATTTCTTTGATAAAGAGTTTGGCCAAAAGAGGAACAGTCCGATTAGACCGAACGGGAATAAAATGGGCGGATTTAGTAAGTCTATCAACTATCACCCATAAGCTATCATGACCCAAACGAGAACGGGGAAGGCCTTCGATGAAATCCATGGAAATATGATCCCACTTCCAAAATGGAATGTCTAAAGGTTGCAATAACCCACCGGGCCTTTGATACTCGGCCTTGACAAGTTGGCAAGTCATGCAACGCTTAACAAAGTTAGCAATATCATATTTCATTCCATCCCAATAATAAAATAGCTTCATATCCGCGTACATTTTACTGCTACCGGGATGAATGGTAAATTTAGAACGATGAGAATCTTCTAAAATATCTTTACGAATATCACTAATCTTTGGCACGATAAGTCTACCAAATTTTCGAATACCACCACGAGAATCAATATCAAAGTCTTTCAAACCTTCAATATCAATTTTATCCCTACAACTTTGGCTAAGAAGAGCCAATTCGGGATCTAGCTTTTGAGCTTCAAGAATGCGGTCTAAAAGAGATGGATGAGCCCCAAGGCTACATAAAACAAGAGATGAACATAAATCGGATTCACGATCTCGGATCTCACAAGTGGATAAAGTCTTGAGATCATTCATTTCGGATATCATCATGGAAACAACCGCTTGTTGCTTCCGGCTAAGAGCGTCGGCAACACGATTTCCCTTTCCGGGAGTATAAAGAATATCAAGATCATAAGATGCAAGGAACTCGAGCCAATGCTGTTGACGCAAATTAAGTTCCTTTTGAGAAAATAAATACTTCAAAGATTTATGGTCGGTATAGAGAATAAATTTCTCGCCCAAAAGGTAATGACGCCAAATTCGAAGGGCGAAAACAATAGCCGCGAGCTCTAAATCATGAGTGACATATCTAGTCTCGGCTGGCTTTAATTGCCTAGAAGCATAAGCAATAACTCGATCCCTTTGCATAAGAACGGCTCTCAAACCAACGCGACTAGCATCGGTATAAACAATAAAATCTTGGTTCCCTTCGGGAATCACAAGAATAGGAGCATCGAAAAGGAGTTCTTTAAATTTCTGAAAAGAAGCTTCACATTTTTCCGACCAAATATATTTAACTCCATTCTTTATCAAACTAGTAAGTGGCACGGAAATTTTAGAAAAGCCCTTTATGAACCGGCAGTAATAACCTGCCAATCCAAGAAAGCTACGAATTTCCGTCACACTCTCCGGTGTCTTCCAATCTTGAATCGCTTCGATCTTTGAAGGATCCATAGAAATTCCGGATTCAGAAATAATATGACCGAGGAACTTCACACGAGATTGCCAAAAGTGGCATTTAGAAAATTTTGATTACAATTGATTGCTCCTAAGAGTTTCCAACACAATCCGAAGATGTTTTTCATGCTCTTCCTCGGTTTTAGAATACGCAAGAATATCATCTATAAAGATGAGAACAAATCAACCGAGGAAGTCTTTGAAAATTCGATTCATAAGGTCAACGAAATAAGCCGGAGCATTCGTTAAACCAAATGGCATAACAAGCCATTCATAAGATCCACAACGCGTATGAAACGATGTCAAAGGAATACTATCCTCTGCAATACGAAGCTGATGAAAACCGGTTGCTAAGTCTAATTGTGAAAAGACTCTAACACCACCAAGTTGGTCGAATAAATCATCAATCCGATTTAATGGATATTTATTCTTGATAGTAAGATCATTAAGCTTGCGGTAGTCAATGCAAAGCCTAAGTGTACCATCGGATTTCTTCACAAAAATAGCCGAAGCTCCCCAAGGAGAGGAACTAGAGCGAATAAATTTCTTCGTCTCCAATTCGGATAATTGTTTGCGCATCTCCTCATTTTCCTTATTGGACACGCGATGCGGAGGATGAGTGATAGGTTGAGCTCCAGGGATGAGATTAATTTTGAACTCAATTGCTCGCTTAGGTGGTAGTCCTAAAACGGGCTCAAATATGTCGGAAAATTCACGAACAACGTGAATAAGAAATATGACATCTTCCTCATCATCATTATCGTCATCATGAGGATTTAGAGAATATAAGGATGCTGCCAAAGTGGAATCTGAATCTTTAATAACAATAGAAATCTGATTAACGGATTGTGGATGTCAAAGATAAATAGTCCGCACAGGACATAGGATATGAGCTTCATAACGGTTAAGCCAATCCAATCCCAAAATAATTCCAAAGCCTAAGTAACGCATGACATGCAAATCGGCTTGGAAAGAAAAATCACATAAAACAAACTCAACATCTTTACAAAGTAAACTGAGTGTTGTGGATCCACCAACCGGATTCGTGATTCTCAAAGAAGTCATTAAAGCAACAACACTTAAAGAAAAAGTATCAACAAGTTCCTTTGATATAAAAGAATGGGACGCACCCGTAACAAAAAGAACTTGAATAGGATGATCACGAAACATAATAATGCCATCAAGGATAGAATGAGAAGCTTGACCACGAGAAGTGTTGCAAGCGGCTTGCGCCACATTAAGCTTTCCCTCCTTCTTGTTTTGGAGTTTGGGGCATGCAGATAAATAATGATCCGGGCTTTTGCAATAGCGACAAGCGCTGGGCTTTGAACACTTATTCGCATAATGGTCCTTAGAACCACATTTTAGCATTGCCCACCACTAGAGGCAGAAGTCTTCGCTGCCAGAGATGCACGTTTCCCCTTTTTATTGGGATAAGGACCTTTGAATTTATTAGGCCTTTTCTTGTTGTTGTTGAAGTTCGGTTTGGCACTTCCAACTTCAACATCACTCTCCCTATCCGCCTCTTCAAGACGAAGAGCGATATCAAGGAGTTGATCAAAAGAAACTTCTAATTTTAGAAGTAATGGCTTATTGAGATTTTTATTCAAGCCATAGACAAATCTTTGGTTCTTCTTCAATGGGGTGTTTATGTATTCGGCCCCGTATTTAGGAAGTGACTCGAAGGATGCGACATAATCTGCCACGGAGGATTTACCTTGAATAAGGTCTATGAAACGATGAGCCAATGTCAACTTCTCAGCTTCTGGCACAAACTTTAATTCGAATCGTCCCCGGAATTGCTCCCAGGTAAGATCTGTTTCATTCATTTCAGAAATCAGAAGCTTGTACCAGTCTAATGCTCTTTCTTGGAGCATGCTAGAAGCCACTTAGACTCGATGAATGTAACGACCCGACAATTAAATTGTTAATTAAATAGGATCTTGTTATTTAATTTTTTGTAGAAAAAAAAAAGAAAAAAGAAAAAAATGAAGATGATAAATTAGTATTGGAATGAACGCTAAATTAAAATATAGCAACGGTATTTAAAATTTGATTATTAGTAATTTGAATAAAAATCTAATGATTGAAATAGTGAAAGATTTATACCTTTGTGTAAATTGAAAATAAATAAAGGGAATTTATTATGTAAATTAAGAAAAGATTGGAATAAATGATGATTCCATGCATACTTATAAAAAGTTATTATGAGTTGCATGTTGAAATGGTTGATTGAGTTGAAATTATGAAAAGGGTAATTAAAGACAAGAATTTGATTTTGCCTAAGTATCAATATATTGATAAACTATAACTGAATAGAAATTTTAGTTTGCTCAATCCTTTTTATTTACTATTAGAAGATGTTAATTAATTTAACGGTGAAAATTTGAAAATAAATTCAAATTGTATGTTAGATAATAAATTGCAATAATTAAAGTTAGTTACAAATGGAAAACGGAATACCAATTTATTTATGAAGTGGATATAAGGGAATGTAACAAATTTGAATAAGGAATGCTAATTGTGCATTAAGTGAAGGAATGGAGCATAGATGGAATAATTAAAAGGGATTTAGAATTTTTAATTTGTATGTGTGCATTAATGAATGAGTATAGAAATATATTGCAAATAAAATAGGAAGTGAGTGAAGAGATGCATTAATGAATGAATATAGAAATATATTGCAATAAAATAGGAAGTGAGTGAATATATGCATTAATGAATGAGTATAGAAATATATTGCAATAAAATAGGAATAAGTGAGAATCGATTGAAATATAAAATGATATTGGGTATTACAAGTATGAGTTTAGAAAATAATTACAAGATATAAGTGGAATAAGATGCATAGAAAAGTTGGTTAATTGTTAAGCGATGAATGATGTAATAAAGGAATGAAATCCAGATAAATTAACCTAATTGGGACCTTAATTAATGATTTAAAAAAAAAAAGATGACTGACTAATAGAATAACTTATAATCTAAGGAAATCAAGTAGTACGTTAATTTGAAATAAATTTATAAATTCATTTATGGAATGTAATATAATTCAATGCTAAATGTCAATTTATTTAATAGTAAGATTGTAAATCAATAAACGAAGTTATGAAGATTTCAAATTTTATTTATAACAATTTATGGGAAATCAATTACAATTAATTGACTTGAATTGTGCAGTTAGCGTAGATTTTATTTTGTAATTGAAGGAGGTTAATTTTATAAGATGAAATTTTGCTAATTCTATATAAAATAGGACCACTGGTTGATTTATAGTATAGAAAGCAAGATGTATAAATTTAATTAAAGTATCAACATTCAACAATTGTAATTATTGAAAATTAAAATGGAATTTGAGGATAATAAGGTGAAACCATGAACAAATGTTAGTGCATCCTTATTACTGGTAAAAGATGAGAATATAAAAGTTTGAAAATCAAAAAAATAGGTTTTTGAAAACTTAATTTATAATTTCTAAATATAAGGAAGTGGAGAAATTAACACTGCAATGGATAGACTTATCAGCTTTTAATTTACATCTAAATTTGTTTAGATCAATTTGGAAATTAATAAAATTGTGGATATATTTTGAAACGTAAACGAAACGTCTAGATTTACATTTGTAAATACGTCTAAAATAAAATGTAAATGATAAGGAATTTATTTATTTCCTAAATCCGTAACGTGTGTAATTAGTATTATTTATCTTTTGGGACCACTTCCGTTTGCACGTTAAAATTCGTGCACACCTATTCTTTTGCGATCTATCTATAAATAGGCGGTGAAACCCTAGCCTCCATCTTCATTCCTCTGTATTGTCTCTTCTTCAACTTCTTCTCTTCTTCAATGGCAACAGACAATTTTTAGATCCAGTTTCAATCCAAATAAAAGTCAAAATTCAAACTCCTCTAAAAATTCCAGAAAAATTATATGTTGGAGTTCTCAGAATACGCAATCTACTGGTGGTATTCGTTTTCCGTTTTGGGTTCGGTCTGGAAACATATTCGCGTGCTCCTGTAGCCAAAGCGCGTGGAAGACGATAGTGACGTGGCGAGTATTTAATTAAGGTTTGTTTTGTTTTATAATTTATTTTGATTTTCAAATCGTTTAAATCGCATAACTTTTTCATACGACCTCGGATTCACGCGAAACTTTTTTTGTTACGAACGTAATTAAATTCCGGACAGTTTGGAACTAGTTTGGGCCAATTCGGAGACCGTCGAATTTTTGAGTTTAAATTGAATTTAAATTCGATTTAAATTCAAAAGGTGAGTGTTTTAACCCACTCACAACTTCTAAAAATTCTTATGTTTGTTAAATTGATTTTTGATATGAGTAGAAATTTAATTATGACTGTTGGCATGCTTTATTCATCATCTCTGTTAAGTCGCATTTATTTTATTTAACTGTTAATTTATTTTATTTATTGCATATAGTTCAATAGTTATTAAATTTTTATTTGCATATAAACTGCTAGATTAACAGTTATAAAATTTATTATTGAATATAAACTGTTAGTTAATACCTGTTATTTATTACCTGTATAATTTATACGCTCTATATCGATGATTGTTTAAAATTGGATGATGATTGCAAATGATGGTTGATGATTGATATTTTGATGAATGTATGCTATATTTATATTGTATAAACTGCAAGTCATCATGCATTTTCATTTGATTCGGGATTGCGGTTTGAAATGATATACAACCGCATTTTTATTTTTAAATTGCGGATTGAAATGATAAACATCCGTATCACTTGACCATAGGGTAGAAAATTTTATACAGGCACCGCGGTATATATATATATGTAAAATTATTTTTGAAATGATTTCCATGGTGTTGTAATGCTATATATATGGTTTACGGGATATTGATTTGGTTATTTATATATATATAGTAATTTTTGGTTTTTTTAAGCTTTGTATGAATTTGATTTGAAGTATAAAATTTAGTTGATTTTCGAGATCAGTATGATTAAGAATTTATTTAAAATTAAATTTTTGGAGTTTTAAATGACTTAAAAGAGAATAAGATTTGAAGATGAATATTAAGTTAAATTGGAAATTTAATAAAAAGTTAGAATTTTTAAAGGATATGATTTTATAACTTGATTTTGTGTAGAATGATTTAAATGAATGAATATCAGGTTTATTTAAATGAATATAAAATAAATTGAAAGATTTTTTTCCAGTTATGTGAAATTAAAGGTTTTCTTAAATTATATTGAATTCATTAAGTAAAGATTTCAAGTCTAAATAATAAGTAATTGAATTTAATATATATGGGATTTTTAAATGAGTTTGTTTTTTTGAAATGGTGAAATAATTAAAGCTTTGGAACATAAGAATTGAAATTGTATTTGGAAGTTTAAATCGATATTTGAATTTGATTTGTGAAATCTAAAGAAGCTATTTTGTTTTATAAAAGTAGTTTGATATTTAACCACTTAAGAGATGGAAACTTGTTTCAAAGTTATGATTGTCAAGGTAGTATAATTTAGAAATATTATATTCAAGAGTTTTGATTTCTAAATATTTTATTTTGAAAAACACTATGGTTTTGAAAAGAATATATATTGGAAAATAAAATGATATCGTATTGATTTGGGGTTTTAAGAATAAATGATATCGTATTTATATGGGTTTTAAATGGATATTTTATTTTGGTTTTGAAAGAATAATTATTTTTTAAATGACCGCGGTGTTATAATAACGATTGGTTGGCAAAGAGACCGGGATCGGATATGGACATACTCTCTGTCGATACCGAAAACCACTTTGACTAACCGTGTACGCGGTGGAGATTCCAAAATGAAGTAGGTTGGTGGCGGCGTTTTCTGTAAGGTAAGTACGTGGACCCAACTCCCGTGAGTTGGCATAAGGTGGCTTAAACAGGAGCGATCGACGGGTTAATGAGGTAGCACCTCTGATCGGACACTTCCCTTCGATACTATACTATGACTTTGGATTGTATTCGGTGGCCACCTTCACTTTTGATTTCTTTGATGTGGGGAGTTTGTCCGAGGTGGGCGCAGCTGCGCGCTGCGCGTTTCCATCGGCCCGGAAGCGTAATTGGTATATCTACCCTGGCATTGCCTAGTTGTGCCGTGTCACCTACCCTAGCGCGCCTTATACGATTTTGGTTTTGTACCATACCTATGGAGTGCCCTCTGACGACGCCCGGTACGGGGGAGATTACGGTACTGTATAGACTATGGGAATATATAACTGTGTTAAGGTGGAAAATGTAAAGCCTTAACGCTATTTAAAAGTAAGTTTATTTTACAAATAGACACTATTATAATAGCGCAATATACTATATAGTAAATAGTTTAACGGATCCTTAGGAGATGTAAATCCGGAGCATCTCTTGAGTTACTGCACTCATATTTATTTCTGTTAATTTAACTCACATAAGATCTTTTAATTCTGACTCGAGTGTTTTGTCTTTTCAAATTCGCTCGGGTCAGTCCGAGCTTTTTAGGATTTGAAGATTTAGCTCTGGAGGACGAAGACGAAGATGTATATTATTATTATTTATACTAGTACACTACACTGTTCCGCTGCATTGTTATTGGTATGTGTAACTCTGATATGTAGTATATAAATGTTTTGTAAACAGATTTATAAACTATATATTTTATTATTATATTTTATCCTTCCGCTGCGAGATTCTGTTTTCTTTTATTTCTTTTTCGTTTTTCTTATTTACCCCATAACAATCCGCCCTTTCGTATGGTTTGAATTGGCACGTGTGTCTGTTTAAATCGTGCGAAAAGGCGGGACGTTACATCTGGTATCAGAGCTTTAGTTTAGCGATAAACCTTAGCTTTGTGGGGTTTGACTCTTTACTAATAGGGTAGTAATACCCTGTGGGAGTCACTGAGTGTATATATATGAGAGAGCGTATTTGTTAGTGTTATAAAAAGGTTTTTATATTGTGTTAATCTGTTCCGTTTCGTATTTATAAATTCTGGTTGGTGCATGGGACGCTATGACATCAATAGGGATTTCTAAACACTTAATAGGACAGACCGACATAATATTTGTTTTAATATTGGTGAATGAAATAATTTTACCTATTATATTTTCTATAAAATATTTTTTCAAAATAATATCTATATTTGGCTGTAATAGATTGGTTGTTAGGTAATAAAGTGTATAATTAATAATAGAAATAAGATTGAAAAATAAAATCAATGAAATTTCGAAATTTAGGACTTAAGATCCGGGATTTTGAAATTTCTTTCGAATAAATTTTGGAATATAATAATATTGTTTATAAGTATTTTCTTATATAAATATTTCAATATAATTCGGAAGATTTGTTTAAAGGAGATTTTGGAGAAAATAAGTTTTGTACTTTCCTCTTTGTCGCTGGAAAATAATTTCGGTGATGAGTGCACGCATCATCGACATCCATTTTCGAGTTTCGAGGGGGAAAGGCCACCTGTATTAGTTTTACTACCGATTCTTTTTTGAAAAAAATATTTATATATATTTTGAATTGTTTTAAATATAAATTGAGATATAAGTGTAAGAATATATTTATCTGTTATTTTAAAATAATTTGAAATTTAACCCGGTATCTAAATTCTTAAATTTCTGTTAATAAATTGTTTCAATTATTGTAGTGAAATGAAAGGTTAGTAATTAATAATTGGAACCTTTAATTAAAGTAAAAATTTAATAATAGGGAGATAAGTAATGTATATAAATGATTGTAAAGCTTAGTAAATGAATTAATGAAATTCTTTATTTATAAGAATTGATGTTATAAGGTTATAAATTTAAGTGTAATTAAAATGTTACTATAATTAAAAACAATAGAATAAAAGGAATTGAAAATAATTTGAAATATGTAACTTATAAAACAAAGATATAATTATTGAACCATTAATTAATTAAAATAATTGTGAATTTTTTTGCATAACTTTCAATTACATCCTTAAATAAATATATATATAACTTACCAAATATTAAAAGTTGAAATGTTTAATAAGAGATTGTAATAGAATACTATACAAGTAGTAAAAGTATTCAATGAAATTGCTGTTAAATGAGAATTTAATGTTATAAACTTAAGTTATAATTGAAATTTTACCAAGTAAAATATAATAAAGGTAAGTATGACAAATAGATGATTATAAACTTAAGTAATTAAAGTGTAAATAAAAGAGGTCATGCAATAATAAATGAATGAATAATAGTAATTAGTAAGTGAAAATAAACGAGTGTAATAATAAAGGGAAATTGTAAGCTTAAGAAAAAGGGTTGAAGTTAATTTCTAAACAAAATAGAAATAAATATAATGAAAATAAATGACGTAATGAAAGAAAGGAAATCAAACAACTAAAGTATGAAATAAAGATTTATAATAAGTTAAATTGAATGTTGGGTTGAATGGTTATTGTTTGATTTATGATTGGTTGGGTAAGGAAATTTGAAATTGTTGGATGAATAAATAATTTATTCCATCTAAGACTGTTGAGTAAATGATGCACTTGATAGTTATTTTTCATTCCGTACAATTTCAAGTTTGAACCCAAACAACTATTTGATTTGCGTGATTGTATGGTTGTTTTGTAATTGTATGTATGCTGTTCGAGGAAATTGATGGTTGTTGAATTAATTTGGATGATTAGTGATTGGAACTACTGAGATATTTAAAATTTTGGACTTAGAAATATTTTGAAATGTTCTCCAAACTCTAATAAATTTAAGTATAAAAAGATAATGTTGTGAATTTGTATATTTTAAGAAAAGTAACAGATACTGTAAATTTAATTGTTTATAAGGTAATGTTTTGAATAAGATATGTAGATTCTAAAATCCTTCTTTTCCCTTCTTTCCCTTTTCGGGGACGAAAAGTTTTGAGTGGGGGAGACTGTAACGACCCGACAATTAAATTGTTAATTAAATAGGATCTTGTAATTTAATTTTTTGTAGAAAAAAAAAAGAAAAAAGAAAAAAATGAAGATGATAAATTAGTATTGGAATGAACGCTAAATTAAAATATAGCAACGGTATTTAAAAACTTGATTATTAGTAATTTGAACAAAAATCTAATGATTGAAATAGTGAAAGATTTATACCTTTGTGTAAATTGAAAATAAATAAAGGGAATTTATTATGTAAATTAAGAAAAGATTGGAATAAATGATGATTCCATGCGTACTTATAAAAAGTTATTATGAGTTGCATGTTGAAATGGTTGATTGAGTTGAAATTATGAAAAGGGTAATTAAAGACAAGAATTTGATTTTGCCTAAGTATCAATATATTGATAAACTATAACTGAATAGAAATTTTAGTTTGCTCAATCCTTTTTATTTACTATTAGAAGATGTTAATTAATTTAACGGTGAAAATTTGAAAATAAATTCAAATTGTATGTTAGATAATAAATTGCAATAATTAAAGTTAGTAATAAATGGAAAACGGAATACCAATTTGTTTATGAAGTGGATATAAGGGAATGTAACAAATTTGAATAAGGAATGCTAATTGTGCATTAAGTGAAGGAATGGAGCATAGATGGAATAATTAAAAGGGATTTAGAATTTTTAATTTGTATGTGTGCATTAATGAATGAGTATAGAAATATATTGCAAATAAAATAGGAAGTGAGTGAAGATATGCATTAATGAATGAATATAGAAATATATTGCAATAAAATAGGAAGTGAGTGAAGATATGCATTAATGAATGAGTATAGAAATATATTGCAATAAAATAGGAATAAGTGAGAATCGATTGAAATATAAAATGATATTGGGTATTACAAGTATGAGTTTAGAAAATAATTACAAGATATAAGTGGAATAAGATGCATAGAAAAGTTGGTTAATTGTTAAGTGATGAATGATGTAATAAAGGAATGAAATCCAGATAAATTAACCTAATTGGGACCTTAATTAATGATTTTTAAAAAAAAAGATGACTGACTAATAGAGTAACTTATAATCTAAGGAAATCAAGTAGTACGTTAATTTGAAATAAATTTATAAATTCATTTATGGAATGTAATATAATTCAATGCTAAATGTCAATTTATTTAATAGTAAGATTGTAAATCAATAAACGAAGTTATGAAGATTTCAAATTTTATTTATAATAATTTATGGGAAATCAATTACAATTAATTGACTTGAATTGTGCATTTAGCGTAGATTTTGTTTTGTAATTGAAGGAGGTTAATTTTATAAGATGAAATATTGCTAATTCTATATAAAATAGGACCACTGGTTGATTTATAGTATAGAAAGCAAGATGTATAAATTTAATTAAAGTATCAACATTCAACAATTGTAATTATTGAAAATTAAAATGGAATTTGAGGATAATAAGGTGAAACCATGAACAAATGTTAGTGCATCCTTATTACTGGTAAAAGATGAGAATATAAAAGTTTGAAAATCAAAAAAATAGGTTTTTGAAAACTTAATTTATAATTTCTAAATATAAGGAAGTGGAGAAATTAACACTGCAATGGATAGACTTATCAGCTTTTATTTCCTAAGTCCGTAACGTGTGTAATTAGTATTATTTATCTTTTGGGACCACTTCCGTTTGCACGTTAAAATTCCTGCACACCTATTCTTTTGCGATCTATCTATAAATAGGCGGTGAAACCCTAGCCTCCATCTTCATTCCTCTGTATAGTCTCTTCTTCAACTTCTTCTCTTCTTCAATGGCAACAGACAATTTCTAGATCCAGTTTCAATCCAAATAAAAGTCAAAATTCAAACTCCTCTAAAAATTCCAGAAAAATTATATGTTGGAGTTCTCAGAATACGCAATCTACTGGTGGTGTTCGTTTTCCATTCTGGGTTCGTCTGGAAACATATTCGCGTGCTCCTGTAGCCAAAGCGCGTGGAAGACGATAGTGACGTGGCGAGTATTTAATTAAGGTTTGTTTTGTTTTATAATTTATTTTGATTTTCAAATCGTTTAAATCGCATAACTTTTTCATACGACCTCGGATTCACGCGAAACTTTTTTTGTTAGGATCGTAATTAAATTCCGGACAGTTTGGAACTAGTTTGGACCAATTCGGAGATCGTCGAATTTTTGAGTTTAAATTGAATTTAAATTCGATTTAAATTCAAAAGGTGAGTGTTTTAACCCACTCACAACTTCTAAAATTTCTTATGTTTGTTAAATTGATTTTTGATATGAGTAGAAATTTAATTATGACTGTTGGCATGCTTTATTCATCATCTCTGTTAAGTCGCATTTATTTTATTTAACTGTTAATTTATTTTATTTATTGCATATAGTTCAACAGTTATTAAATTTTTATTTGCATATAAACTGCTAGATTAACAGTTATAAAATTTAGTATTGAATATAAACTGTTAGTTAATACCTGTTATTTATTACCTGTATAATTTATATGCTCTATATCGATGATTGTTTAAAATTGGATGATGATTGCAAATGATGGTTGATGATTGATATTTTGATGAATGGATGCTATATTTATATTGTATAAACTGCAAGTCATCATGCATTTTCATTTGATTCGGGATTGCGGTTTGAAATGATATACAACCGCATTTTTATTTTTAAATTGCGGATTGAAATGATAAACATCCGTATCACTTGACCATAGGGTAGAAAATTTTATACAGGCACCGTGGTATATATATATATATATATATATATATATATATATATATGTAAAATTATTTTTGAAATGATTTTCATGGTGTTGTAAAGCTATATATATGGTTTATGGGATATTGATTTGGTTATTTATATATATAGTAATTTTCGATTTTTTTAAGCTTTGTATGAATTTGATTTGAAGTATAAAATTTAGTTGATTTTCGAGATCAGTATGATTAAGAATTTATTTAAAATTAAATTTCTGGAGTTTTAAATGACTTAAAAGAGAATAAGATTTGAAGATGAATATTAAGTTAAATTGGAAATTTAATAAAAAGTTAGAATTTTTAAAGGATATGATTTTATAACTTGATTTTGTGTAGAATGATTTAAATGAATGAATATCAGGTTTATTTAAATGAATATAAAATAAATTGAAAGATTTTTTTTCCAGTTATGTGAAGTTAAAGGTTTTCTTAAATTATATTGAATTCATTAAGTAAAGATTTCAAGTCCAAATAATAAGTAATTGAATTTAATATATATGGGATTTTTAAATGAGTTTGTTTTTTTGAAATGGTGAAATAATTAAAGCTTTGGAACATAAGAATTGAAATGGTATTTGGAAGTTTAAATCGATATTTGAATTTGATTTGTGAAATCTAAAGAAGCTATTTTGTTTTATAAAAGTAGTTTGATATTTAACCACTTAAGAGATGGAAACTTGTTTCAAAGTTATGATTGTCAAGGTGGTATAATTTGGAAATATTATATTCAAGAGTTTTGATTTCTAAATATTTTATTTTGAAAAATCCTATGGTTTTGAAAAGAATATATATTGGAAAATAAAATGATATCGTATTGATTTGGGGTTTTAAGAATAAATGATATCGTATTTATATGGGTTTTAAATGGATACTTTATTTTGGTTTTAAAAGAATAATTATTTTTTAAATGACCGCGGTGTTATAATAACGATTGGTTGACAAAGAGATCGGGATCGGATATGGACATACTCTCTGTCGATACCGAAAACCACTTTGACTAACCGTGTACGCGGTGGAGATTCCAGAATGAAGTAGGTTGGTGGCGGCGTTTCCTGTAAGGTAAGTACGTGGACCCAACTCCAGTGAGTTGGCATAAGGTGGCTAAAACAGGAGCGATCGACGGGTTAATGAGGTAGCACCTCTGATCGGACACTTCCCTTCGATACTATACTATGACTTTGGATTGTATTCGGTGGCCACCTTCACTTTTGATTTCTTTGATGTGGGGAGTTTGTGCGAGGTGGGCGGCAGCTGCACGCTGCGCGTTTCCATCGGCCCGGAAGCGTAATTGGTATATCTACCCTGGCATTGCCTAGTTGTGCCGTGTCACCTACCCTAGCGCGCCTTATACGATTTTGGTTTTGTACCATACCTATGGAGTGCCCTCTGACGACGCCCAGTACGGGGGAGATTACGGTACTGTATAGACTATGGGAATATATAGCTATGTTAAGGTGGAAAATGTAAAGCCTTAACGCTATTTAAAAGTAAGTTTATTTTACAAATAGACACTATTATAATAGCGCAATATACTATATAGTAAATAGTTTAACGAATCCTTAGGAGATGTAAATCCCGAGCATCTCTTGAGTTACTGCACTCATATTTATTTCTGTTAATTTAACTCACATAAGATCTTTTAGTTCTGACTCGAGTGTTTTGTCTTTTCAAATTCGCTCGGGTCAGTCCGAGCGTTTCAGGATTTGAAGATTTAGCTCTGGAGGACGAAGACGAAGATGTATATTATTATTATTTATACTAGTACACTACACTGTTCCGCTGCATTGTTATTGGTATGTGTAACTCTGATATGTAGTATATAAATATTTTGTAAACAGATTTATAAACTATATATTTTATTATTATATTTTATCCTTCCGCTGCGAGATTCTGTTTTCTTTTATTTCTTTCTCGTTTTTCTTATTTACCCCATAACAATCCGCCCTTCCGTATGGTTTGAATTGGCACGTGTGTCTGTTTAAATCGTGCGAAAAGGCGGGACGTTACAATGAAGAGGAATAAGATTCATGCGAGAAAAGATGCGATCGCATGTTCTAAGCCAAGCTTGGACTTCGATAACGCCCTCGGAACCCCTGAATGGCTTTCCACCCAAATTTGTGTAATCACTGCACAAGCGTGCAAATCCGGATTTTCGGTGAGCAGGCTCGGGAATGGGTCCGACAGCTTGAGCGTTCCTTACAAGATCAAGAAGCTGTTGTGCATACATAAATACTCATCCTGGGGAGTAGCACTAGATTGACCGGCGCTGGGACGGCCAGATCTAACCATTTCTCTTCTTTAAGAAAGAAAGAAAGAAAGAAAAAGAAAAAGGTTATTCACAAATTGAATATCAAACAATAATGATTGATAAAACAATGCATCACAAAAGAAATTAGGATAAGACGGTACGAAGACTCGAATTAAATCCTAAGGCACGACTCCTAAGATGGACTTAGGACGATGATCCTTGTTGAATTATTCTACATTGTTTCGAAGTTTGGATCCGATACCAAGCTGTGATGCCCCACCTCTATACCCTCACTAGACAAGGACACTATGGGGTAATGCCGTCAACTAGCGCGGAGAATAAGGCTGTTGAGGAGCGACCATCTGTATAATTGCTTTGTGCGAGTACTGATATGCCAGATAAAAATATCACTTTTCATCACAAGAGGAAATTCAACATACCGACACAAACTCAAAGCTACTACACAGTGGCTATATGAAATCTTCAGAAACAAATATAGAAATATCATAATACAAATCAGTCACAGAAGTTCATATCACAAAGGCGGAAACAGATATGAATATATAACACTTAAAAGTGTACATAAGAGTAGTGGTCTAACGAGATCCACAATATCACAAAAGAATAGTTACAAGTGCTACCCAAAAGAACAAGTATACTTCATGGAGTCTATATCTCAAATGTATACAACAAAATCAACTGCTAATCTAAGTAGTTACCAAAAGTTAGAATAAAAATCCCAGAGGAGGAGTCAAGCAGAAGCACCTGTAACATCTCGGTCTGACCCAAGTATTATTTAATAAGAAAATAATAAACGGATCGGTCTAGCTATAAATATCAGATGAAATGATATAGAATAAGAGATATGACAAAAAAACGTATGATAACCATAATGTCATACTGTGATAAGTATGTAATTAAAAATCAACCAGATATTGATCAATATCACAAGAATTTCTCAAAGATCAAAAAGAATGTCATACACTTAATTTTTATTCTCCAAGCCATAAATATTAGGAAACATCACAATGCCAATTGTAAAAGTTGTTGCAAATTCATAAATGCACAAATATTGATAGAACTTACCAATGAAATCACAAAAATTGGCGAAACACAAATTCTAGAAATCATCAATAGAAATCCAGAAATCACAAAAAAGGGGGGAGGCCTATCACCAAATGGGAGCATGAAAGCTCACCAACTCGTGTATCACAAAATGGAACGCTATTCCATGGTTGCTAACCATTAATTTCGAGCCAAGGCTCCACAAAACGGCCCGAAGACCATGGGTCGCTACCCCACCAATTTGAGTCGAAACTCCACAAAAACAGGGTTTAGTCTCCCTCGCAGACAAAGAGACATTGCACAATGCTAGTCTAAATCACAAAAATGATCATCATCGATCATCAAGAAGTGTCAATTACACTAAGCTAGTAAATAGATGAGCTTAGCTTCATGTCCCATAACCACTGGCTTAACTTAAATATTTACGAATAAATTGTAGATTTCCACTCGAAAGTTGTCACAAGAGTTTCAATCGAACAAGTCCAAGAATTAACTGACGAAGTAAACGCAATCGTTTCATATCACTTGTTTTACCAAGTCGTTTGATTAGATTTCTCGTACGAGTGAGGTAAAGGTTTGTATATACTAGTAGATTGGAAGACGGTTTAAGAAACAAGCTTTGTAATAAAATAATGTTGAAATCGTTTTGATAAAAGAGTTTTGATATTTACTACTAGTATTGAAACCTTTACATTTTTAAGTGATACATTACAAAAATGATTGTAGAAACAATCAATCATCAAAATTCACATACGAAGACGTGAATTAAATCCGAAGAAATCGATACCGAATCCATCAAGATGGATATTCCCAAAAATCCGAAGAAAGAAGTCATCAAAGACGATAATAAATTATAACAGCTAACCAGATCAACAAAAATTGCTAAACCTTGGAAATTTACTTAAAAATAGCCAAAATAGGCAAATTAAACAGTTCCAGACGTCTGGTAGGTGTTCCCAGACGTCTGGCCCTAGGTTCTGGAAGTATATATGTTTTTTCTCCCTTCTATTTTTAATTCCTGGGCCATTTCAAACGTTTTAAATTTTCAATCAGACGTCTGAATTTGATTTCAGACGTCTGGATTTTGTTTCAGACGTCTGAATTTAGTCTCTGCCTTTTCCAGACCCCTTTCCAGACATCTGGATTTTTCAATCAGACGTCTGGATTTGGTTTCAGACATCTGAAATTTTCTGCTAGGCAAAAAAAACAGCCTAGACCAAAAATGACAAATCCAAACCAAAATGCGAACGAGCGATGGATACTAGGGATTTATGCCAATCGACAACCTAGCACTATAGGCTCTTTGATACGCCATAAACAACATGTTCGAACATCCAAGATAGGATCTTTAAAGATTTTAACTTCAAAATACCAAAATTGGAAAATTCACCAAATCAATTCAAATCAAAAGCAAATGAACATGAATAAATGTTAGGAATTCATATCTAACAACAATGAAAGTTATAGACATAGATGTGAGTTTAAAAACTCACCTTTAAACTCAAAATCACAAGAGAGAAGCTATAGAGCAATGGCAAGAACAATCACTCTTCAATTCCAACCCAACAAGCTTGAATCTAAGCCTTAAAGAGAAACATTTCCTAAGTTAGGTTTAGGAATTTCTGGAATTGAAAGGAGAATGAGTTGGAGAAGAAGAAGAGAAGGCTTACCAAAGCTTCTTCTATGAATTTGGATCTAGAATTTGAATTTGCAAAGATGATTGGGCTTGGAGTTTTAATTTCCTATTCCTCTCTTCATCGTTGTTAAAGCTTGAGTATTAGGAAAAATAAGAATGAAGTGAAGATGAGAGGTGGACTAAGCTAGAGTAATAAGTGGGGTTAATGGGCTGAAACCCAACCCAAAGCCCTAAGTGAAAAGTAGCAAAATTCTACTATCTCCAACATATCGAAGTTTATACTCAAAAAGGTCGCAAACGTCATTTTGAACTCGACGGGGGTGGTCTCGAGTCCTGATTCGACCGTTTGCAAAAAGTAGCTTTTCGGATAAAAAATCCGACTAACGATACTATATTTAAATAAAATATTTAAATACACAATCGTAAAATATGCCGGTTGTTACTATTACAGAATTTCAGGTTTGGACGCTCTGGAGCTCAAGAGACGAGCTGGATGGCAGAGACGTATTGTTATATGCCGCTGTGTATCATAGACCGTATAGATAGCATTCAGGGACAAGTTATTATAACTTTCCAGATTTGTTGTACTCTGATATCTTGTATGTATATTGACAGTTACAGCTTTTGTTTGTATAAGATGCTATTATTTTATATTATAGTTTGTTCCGCTGTGGTTGTGAGATTCTGTGTTGTTGTTTCTGTTTCTTTTTCTACTTCCTTTTCTTCTTAACCTTAACAGTCTGGGGTTTCTGGCACTCGATTGTTCGGTACTATATACAGCGAACGTATCGGTGTCGATTTTTCGGGGTCGAAAATCTTCTGGGACGTTACACGTGGTATGAGAGCTGAAGGTTAAGCGAGAACCCTGGCTTTGGTGGGGATTACTCATTAGAGATAGGGTCAGTAGTACTCTAGAATGAGTTGAGTGCATTATATGAGAGCGTACTTGTTTTTTTTCTTATATAATGATTTTAAAAAACGATTTTAAAAAAAAATGATTTTTATAAACTTATATTTTGATATATAAAGAAGTAGCTTTTCTAATTATTATATATATTGAAGTAATTGGTTGTTATTAAAATTTAAATGAGATTATAAGATTTAAGTGGTAAAACATATAACCGAATAGAAATTTGGACAAGGATTAACTAGATAAATAAGTTTTTGAACTTATAAAGGGAAGGGATATTGATAAGAAATTTAAATTTTGAAATGGAAAATTTAAAATTGAGTAGGGTTGAAGGATTAAATGAATTGAAATTTAACTTAGGGGAAGTTAAATAAGTTTTGAACGAACAACCTGAATTGGAAAGTTCTAGGTGGAATTAAAGATTTAACTTAGGAAAGTTATGTGTTAAATTGAAAGAGAAGTATGAATTTGATAAGAGGTTGTGTATGAATAATTTCAAACAGCTTTTGAAATAAAAAGGGAGTTATGTGTGATCTCAAATTAGGTTTGAGTTCTGGAAATTGGTATGGATGTTATTGATCGGTGTTTTAGATAATTTGGATGTCTACTTCGACATATTATGCTATTATCCTGTTGGTTAGTGACGGTATATATATAAAACTGTAAATTGGATTATTTTGAATGAATTAAGAAGTGGATTGAAATGATATACATCCATTGTCGAAATTAAAAAGAAAGAAAACTTTATTTTGAAATTATTTAAATGAATTGTTTCCTAAAATAATTGAATTTGTGAAATGGAATCACTTTGAACTTAGGATTTAAATGTTAAAAATGAACTTGCAAACTGAAATTGTTTAAGAATAGGTTTCAAAGTTTAAAGTTAAAATTGGGTAATAAGTTGGATTTCGAAGATTAAATTGTTTAAAAAGATTGAACTTTCACTCGAACCTTGAAATAAGTTTAAGTAAGAGTAATTTAAAATGAATATTTAAATTCAGACTCAGAATTGAATTATTAAAGACTTGGGTTGTGAATAAAAGGTTAGGGATTAATTTGATTTAAGGGATTAAATCTGTATTTGAAAACCAAACTCGGATCTAGATAAATTGAGATGGTTAAAAATTTGAAAATGGAATTGGAATTAATTCAAAGGTGGAATTGAAATGAATTAATTGGAATTGGTATCGAAGTTGAATAAGTTATATTCAAATGGAAATTGATTTGAATTAGAATGGGAATCAAAGTTAATTCAAATTGAATTGGAACTGAATCAATTTAAATGGAAGTGGAGATTTAAATTCAAAATTTAATTGAGATGGAGATTGGGAGATTGAACCAGTTTGGCTCTGAAACTATTTTCAAACAAATTATTTGAACATAAACGGTCTTAGATCTATTTTTTCCATGCTATTTACTATACAAACCATTCTTTTAAAAACTCCAACTATCTTATAACAACTATTTCACTATTCTACAACCATTTAACTATTTTAAAACAATTTAAGTCATTTTCCAGATTCAAACTGGTCAGAGTGGAAATTGTTTATATTTAATACCAATCGAGATAAGAATTGAAGTGATAACTCAAATGGAAATTGAAAAAATTATGGACTGAAAGCGAAATCGGGCATTGAAGCAAAAAATAATTTTGAAGTAAAAAAAGTATATTTTGAGAAAACTATGATGATTAAAAAATGAAAGTTTGATAGCACTATAATTGGAAACTCACTTTATAACGAGTAAGTAATGTGGCAAATAATTTTATAATGGGAAATCAAACTTGAAAGTTGATTTGGCATAAATAAAGTTAAATATATATTTGTTATATATGAAAAACTCCCTTGTTGTGTAACAACCCGGAATTTGCATTACCAATTAATAAATAAAAGTTAGGATTTTTATTTATTCTTAATGAAGCATAAAAGGATTTGGAATAACAAAATTTATTTGAAAAAGGCTATTTTAATTAAATGGGAAATGTGGGATTTTAAAATGAGGATAAAATGTTATTTTGGAGAGTTAAATATTTTAGGAGAGATTTTAAAACGGGTTTGGGTAAGAAATGAGTTCATAAACATACATGAACACTTAGAATTTTTTTTGGAAACATTGTAATAACCCTCTTCTTATTGGGTTACAAAACTTAACCCAATAACCCACCCTAAACCTCCCCTATATATTATCTCAAACTCTCATAACCTTCTTCATTCAACCCTAATCAAAACCCTAATCATTTCCTAAAGCTTCTTAACAAAAATGGCCTCCATCTTCATCTCCTTCAAGTTTTAGCTTATGCAAGTCATTCTAGGCAAAGGTAATGCAAATACTCACCTCAAATCCCTCTTTTATAACTTTCTAATTTCTGAAATTAGTTTGTTAACACATGTTTTATGTGTTTTTATGATCTTATAGCCTCCTAATCCTCTTTTGCTAACTTGGGTTGATGCTATTATGATCATTGTTGCTTTCTAAGAGAGGTATATTGCTAAAAACTTCTTATAGTATGTGTTTGATCCTCTTTTGATGTCATAAATCAATTAGTAACACATGCTTATTTATGTAACATGTGAATCATAGCTCCTTAATCATCTTTGCATTCAATTTGGGGTTGCACATAAGGTGTTTGTAAAAATTGCTTCATAAGGTAATGCTAAGCTTTGACCCTATGTTTCCTTTAATTTAGTATAATAATCATTATATGATGGTTAGTGATTGTTATTAGCAAAATTTGATGCCAAAAACTTGAAAAAAAACACTCCAAAATCACTAAAATGCACACTTTCTGCTGGCTGGAAATGTGCAGGCTGAAAACAGGCCAAAACAGACTAAAAAAGGGCTCTGGGTGCACCAGGACAGGCCTGGGTTGCACCCAGGCCCCAACCCGGGCGCAGCCCGGGCGCGCACAGGCCCCCAGCCCGCCCGGGCTGGGGGCAAGCCACAGATCCCAGCCCGCAAGGGGCTGGGGCGGCCCCCTTTTCCCCCAGCCCGCAAGGGGCTGGGGGCGAGCCACAGACCCCAGCCCACAGCGGGCTGGGGCACGGCCCAAGTCCCCAGCCAGTGTGGGCTGGGGCGGGCCCAGTACCCCCAGCCCGCATGGGCTGGGGGCGGGCCCAAGACCCCCAGCCACGTGGGCTGGGGGCGGGCCCAAGTCCCCCAGCCCGCGCGGGCTGCGGACGGGCCCAAGTCTCCCCAGCCCAAGCGGGCTGGGGGCCCAAAAAAAAAATTGAAAAATGAAAATGTTGCTTTCTGTTTCAGTTTTGGGACTGAAACTTTGTGACATCGCCATGGTCACATCCTTGGTCGAAATCCAACGTTTTTGGACTCGTTGGAAAGGTGGAGTTCCGAACTCCATCTCTGGAAAATTTGGGCAACATTGGAGTTCGTTTGGTACTCCGATTTTCGTGCCAAAGTTAGACTCTGGTCGCTGTTGGAAAACAGTGTGAATCTTTTTCTGGGTTCAACTTTGAGACGTCGCTGCCACTTCGTCTCAAATCGGAATCCAGAAATTCTTTTTGCATCTTAAAGTAGGGATGTCGGACTACATGCCTACCAGTTTTCATGCCATTTGGACACAGTTTGCTGGTCCAAATAAATTGCCGAACATGGGTTCGCAGCAGTTTTTGAATGGTTTCAAACACTTAAGAATATTTTTGATGATTTTTTGGTTTTCGTCGATTTCTTTGAGATTTGTCCCTGGATTTCGTACACGGGCTTTATAAAAAGGATTTAAAAGGATTTTTCACTCCAAAATGGCTTTTGAAAATTATTATATAATATTATTTTTAATTATTAAATTAATTACTCCATAATAGGAGACTTTTCAAAAGACCGTTTTGAAAAGTGATTTCGAAATCAATTACAAATCCGTTTTACACCATTATTTTCTATAATAAAAATCTCACACTCACTTTTAGCACGTCGAGCAAAGTGGAAAGGTGCTTAAACGGTTAGAAAATCTCCGGCCTATGGAACCGTGTGTATTTTCTTTCCTGTTAATCCCCGAGCTATTCGGTTGATCGTTTTGACCTTTGGGTCTAGTTTACCGATGATACGAGGTGGACTTTTTATTGTTTGGAGCGTGAGCTTGCTATTGGTTAGTAAACCGTTTAGTGCGAACGTGGGGTATGAGACTCATTGTTAACACTTTACGGGTTCCTCCCAAGAAGTTAGTGACACATTAACCTCTGGGCGGCCAGTACTGGACCTCTGGGTCACCACGCCTCTGGGCAACCGTCTCTGGACACCTGCTCTATGGAGCAGTTTATTTTTCGGCGTGCGCCTCTGGGCCTTTATCCTTCTGGGAAGGATCTCGCCATCTCGCGCGTTCCGCATTTGTGCGAGTGATCGATCACAATCCTACAGTACTTGGCAACAACGACTCTGGTCGGTGCACGTGCAAAATTTGTATTATCTGATGATTTTTATATCCATTCGAGTATCGCCATTCGGTGTTGGTTCTATGGAACCATACGATGTAAGTGCGATTACCCTATGGATTCACAGTGTCTCTGGACACTGCATTTCTGTATTCGATTTCATTGACTTTTCAGTATATCCCTATTGCTCTTTGGAGCATCGATCTTTGCTTGGGCATTGATTACAGACTCTGGTCACTCTTGGGATTATTGCCTATGGGCAACTTTATATAGCTTTGGCTACGCCGATGATATTAGGCGATTTTATTTATTAAACACTTTGGTGTTTGTATTCTCTTTGGAGATTTTTACTGTTTATTGATGATTAGGGATTGTCATTATATTCATGTAGTCCATATTACTCTTCTCTTTGGAGAAGTATTGTTTTATTTATGTACTTCATTATTATATATATCTCAGTTATTACTGATTATTTAGCTAGCCTGACCCGAGTGTTTTCGCTCGGGTCAGACCGAGTTGTTCAGGTTAGGTCTCTGGACTTAGCTTATGTGCTTCCGCTTGGACACTATCTGCTATGCTGATAGATAGTGCTTTTATTTGTCCACTATTCCGCTACTCTTTTATTTCAGACTCTTATGTACATATTTTTGACTCACATGTGTGAGCGGTGGCTTTGTACCCACCTTTTGATACTTGGATCTGTATTGACGATATATTGTACCTATGTTCTGTGACTGTTATGTGACTGTTCTGTGATGATGATGTTATCATTTAGTATTATGTTTGTTCTGAACCTATTTTCCTTAGCCATTTATAATTTCGTTATAAATATCTATTGGATATGACGAACCATTTGAGAAAGGAATACCACCTATTCGACGTATTCAGTAGTTAGTTATAGCTTGATTACACATGGTCGCTTCCATTATACTCTATTCTCCGTTCTAGTAGACGGTATTACTCCGTAATACTCTTTACTAGAGTGGGTCTCGGAGTGGGGCGTTACATCTTGGTATCAGAGCAAGGTTCAGAATTAAGCATAACAAACACAGAACGGATACACTTAGTACAATACATTTTAATTGGATCCGAGTTAAATCAAATCCCTTCCTTATGCTTATTGATAGATAAGTTAGGAATATGTGTAGGAATTTATTATATTCCATAGTATTCCTTAATTAAGTATCAATCATTGAATCATGTCTAACTCTAATTCCCGTTTGACTTTCAGTATGTCTGGAAGGGGAAGAGGGAGAACCACACGTCAGACTAGTGCTGCTGGACAGTCCAGCAACACTCATCCAGAGGGCGTGT
This sequence comes from Allium cepa, assembly GCA_030765085.1. NCBI lineage: Eukaryota > Viridiplantae > Streptophyta > Magnoliopsida > Asparagales > Amaryllidaceae > Allium > Allium cepa. The sequence continues at coordinate 226,764,794 of CM060938.1, forward strand.
TCATGACTACCGACCAGATCATGGAGCTGGTTCGGAATTCTCAGTCTCATTCTCAGTCTCCAGCCCCAGTTGCTGATGCTCCGCGCATGTCTGTTTTTGCGCGTCTCTGCAGTGATTTTACCCATCTCGGAGGGAAGCCGTTCAGTGGCTCCGAGAATGTCTTAGAGGTCCAGGCTTGGATTCGGATATGCGAGCGCATTTTCACTCGTATGGATATCCCGGATCATGACCGTGTTCTTATTGCTTCTAGTCAGCTTCTGAGTCGTGCCCTGGATTGGTACGAACTACTTATTGCCGAGGTCGATGAGGCCACACTTACTTGGGCTCAGTTTCGTCAGAGATTTGAGCTCAAATTCATCCCAGAGTCAGAGAAGAACTCCCTTGCTCGCTGCTTTCTTGATCTCAAGCAGGGGAAGTCCTCCGTATCCGACTATGTCTCTTCCTTCGAGGCCCTGTCCAAGTACGGCCTTGAGTTTATTGCTACTCCTTATAAGAGGAACCTCAAATTTGTTGAGGGCTTGAAGAAATATCTGAAGAGGCAGCTTATGCTTCAGCTTGAGCTCTCATTCGAGAAGCTAGTCGATGCAGCCCTACATCTTGAGTCAGTCGAGATGGAGCATAGTGATGATGATGGTGGGGGTTCCAAAAACCCCAACCAGAAGCGGGGTCCATTTCAGAAGAACAAGCCTTGGAACAAGAAGAAGAAGACTGGCAGTGCTGCTGTCCAGGCTCAGCCTCAGATTCAGTCACAGCCTAATGGAACCCGTCCTCCGAGGAAATGCTTCAACTGCGGTTCTCCAGATCACTTTATTCGAGAGTGCCCCAAACCTCTCTATTGCACCTTCTGCAAGAAGGAGGGACACAGGATCTCCACTTGTCCTATTGCTCCAGCTAGTGCCAAGCCTGGCAAGCTTAATGCTGCCAAGGCTCCTGCATCTTCAGCTCGGCCTCGATGTACGCATACTTCCGTTCTCGAAGGTTCTATTTTATTTCATGGTAGATCTTGTAGAGTTCTCTTTGATACGGGTGCCTCTCACTCATTCGTATCAAAGGAGCTAGTAGATGCTTTATCCTTGGATGTTACTTGTCTGGTTTCTTCACTAAGGATTGTGAATCCCATCGGCGGATCCACGACCCTCAGCTTGCTTTGTGAGAATATAGATATCGATCTTTGTGGATTTTCTTTCCGTGCGAATCTGCACGTTATGGAGTATTTGGGATTTGATATGATTCTTGGCATGGATTGGCTCGTTCAGCACGACGCCAAAATTATTTGTTCGGAGCGGATATTATTCATTCATCACCCTGATCCGTCCTCTCCGTTAGCTATTGTTCTTCAGGATGTTGCGCTTTCTGATGTTACTTTATTTTCTCTTGATACACGAGATGAGGATTTGGACATATCTCGTATTCCTGTCGTTCGGGATTTCCCCGATATATTCGAGCCAGTATCTGGCCTGCCGCCAAAGCGGGCCATTGAGTTCCGCATCGATCTCATTCCAGGCTCCCACCCAGTTGGGCGTCCTCCTACGAGAATGTCTATTAAGGAGAATGAGGAACTCAGGAAGCAGTTAGTTGAGCTTGAGGCGAAGCAGTTCATTCGGTCCAGTTCTTCGCCATGGGGTGCTGCTGTGGTCTTCGTTAAGAAGCCCGATGGCTCTCTTAGGCTATGCATTGACTATCGCAAGCTTAATGAGTTGATCATCAGAAATCGTTATCCATTGCCACGGATAGACGATATGTTTGATCAGTTGAGCGGTGCGAAGGTCTTTTCCCAGCTCGACCTTGCCACCGGATTTCATCAGCTCCGAGTTGCGGAAGATAGCATCCCTCTTACCGCTTTCCGCACTCGTTATGGTTCTTTTGAGTGGTTGGTCATGCCATTCGGCTTGACGAACGCACCAGCTTTCTTCGTCGATCTTATGAATCGAGTATTATGGGAATACATCGATAGATTCGTTCTGGTTTTCATTGACGATATTCTTATTTATTCTAGATCCGAGGCAGAGCATGCTCATCATTTGCGGATCGTCTTGGATACTCTTCGTCGGCATCAGCTTAAGGCCAAGCTCTCCAAGTGCCATTTTTGGGAGAGCAAGGTCAAGTTCTTGGGCCATATTGTATCATCTGAGGGTGTTTCTGTCGATCCTGCCAAGATCGAAGCTATTCAGAATTGGAAGCAGCCCGAGAACGTTCATGATATTCGCAGCTTCCTTGGTCTGGCGGGTTATTACCGTCGGTTTATCAAGGATTTCTCTCGAGTTGCACTTCCCCTTACGACGCTGACTCGTAAGGGTGTTCGCTTTATTTGGTCTGATAAGTGTGAAGCTTCTTTTCAGCGATTGAAGGAACTTCTCACCCATGCTCCTATTCTTGTGGTTCCTGAAAGTAATCAGGATCTGGTTGTTTACACCGACGCTTGTGGTAGCGGCCTCGGTGCTGTGCTTATGCAGAAGGATCGGGTAGTTGCTTATGCTTCTAGGCAGCTACGGCCGAATGAGGTTCGCTATCCGACTCATGATCTTGAGTTGGCAGCTATCGTCTTTGCTTTGAAGACGTGGCGTCACTTTCTATTAGGCGAACGCTTTATTCTTTACACCGATCACAAGTCTCTGAAGTATCTTTTCAGCCAGAGAGATCTCAATATGAGGTAGCAGCGATGGCTTGAGTTTCTCGCCTCATATGATTTAGATATTCAGTATACCCCTGGCAAAGGTAATCGTGTTGCAGATGCGCTCAGTCGCAAGCACTCGGCAGTAGTTTCTATGATGATTGCCAAGTGGGATATTCTTGAGATCCTATCTTTGTGTGATGTTAGAGATCGAGCTCCATCCTCTGATTCTCCGGTCTTATTATTTAGCTTGGAAGCTCGTCCTATCTTATTGGATCGCATTGCCCATGCTCAGCGGCAGGATCCAGACTTATTGCATCTTATTCATCTTCTCGAGTCGGGATCCAGTGATGAGACATTGTTCGATTATTCTCTTGATTTTCATCGGTGTCTTCGTAGGAAGAACCGTATTATTGTACCATCTGATTTATCACTTAGGCGTGACATTCTGGACGAGTGCCATCGCACTAAGTACACTATTCATCCCGGGTCGAGTAAGATGTATGCCGACATGTGTCGCCTATATTATTGGGAGGGTTTGAAGAGAGATGTGGCAAGTTATGTGAGTGGTTGCATGACTTGTCAACAGATCAAAGCCGAGCATCATCGTCCATCTGGTCTTCTTCAGCCTCTAGAGATTCCATTATGGAAATGGGATCAGATATCCATGGATTTCATTGACGGTCTGCCTCGATCGAGGTCAGGCCATACTTCTATCTGGGTTATTGTTGATCGCTTGACCAAATCGGCTCATTTCATTCCGATTAAGTCCACTCGGACTGCACCTCAGTTGGCCAAGCTCTATGTGAAGGAAGTCATTCGACTTCATGGCATTCCTAGCTCTATCGTCTGTGATCGAGACACTATCTTTACTAGTCACTTCTGGAAGTGCCTACAGTCAGCTTTGGGCACAAAGCTGAATCTCTCGACTGCTTATCATCCTCAGACCGACGGTCAGACGGAGAGGGTGAATCGGGTTTTGGAGGATCTTTTGCGCTGTTGTATTCTGGATTTCGGAGGTAGTTGGGAGGATCACTTACCGCTCGTAGAGTTCTCCTACAACAACAGCTTTCAGTCTAGTATCGGCATGGCACCTTTCGAGGCTCTATACGGAAGTCCATGTCGCTCTCCTGCTTGTTGGTTAGAATCTGGCGAGAAGCTTATTCTTGGTCCCGATTCAGTTCGGCAATCTTCTGAAAAGATTGTTCTTATCCGTCAGAGAATGAAAGAGGCACAGGACCGCCAGAAATCCTACGCGGACAACCGTAGGAAGCCTCTTGAGTTCTCCATTGGTGATCATGTCTTTATTCGGATTTCTCCCATGAAGGGGGTTGTGCGTTTCAGCTCTACAGGGAAGTTGGCTCCTCGCTATGTTGGACCCTTTCCTATTACGGAACGCATCGGCCCCGTTGCTTATCGTGTGGCTCTACCTGCTCATTTTTTCGGAATGCATGACGTGTTCCATGTTTCTCAGCTTCGCAAGTGTGTTCGCGATTCTGATTCTATCATTGAGCCGCATGTCGTACCTGATTTAGAGATCTTACCTGACTTATCTTTGGAGCAGCAACCTCTCCGTGTGCTTGATTCGGAGGTTAGACGCCTTCGCAACAAAGAGGTTCCACTCGTGAAGATTCAATGGTCACCGAATCCTAAGGACTGCACTTGGGAGACCAGAGAATCTATCGAGCGCTCTTATCATGGCTTTCTCTCATCTTCTTCTGCGGGTAAGAATTCTCTATTTTATCTCTATCACTTCTTTTGTGGATTTGACGTTATAGACGACATCTATCTTAAGGAATTGCGAGGACGCAATTTTCTTAAGGGGGGAGTCTGTAACAACCCGGGATTTGCATTACCAATTAATAAATAAAAGTTAGGATTTTTATTTATTCTTAATGAAGCATAAAAGGATTTGGAATAACAAAATTTATTTGAAAAAGGCTATTTTAATTAAACGGGAAATATGGGATTTTAAAATGAGGATAAAATGTTATTTTGGAGAGTTAAATATTTTAGGAGAGATTTTAAAACGGGTTTGGGTAAGAAATGAGTTCATAAACATACATGAACACTTAGAATTTTTTTTGGAAACATTGTAATAACCCTCTTCTTATTGGGTTACAAAACTTAACCCAATAACCCACCCTAAACCTCCCCTATATATTATCTCAAACTCTCATAACCTTCTTCATTCAACCCTAATCAAAACCCTAATCATTTCCTAAAGCTTCTTAACAAAAATGGCCTCCATCTTCATCTCCTTCAAGTTTTAGCTTATGCAAGTCATTCTAGGCAAAGGTAATGCAAATACTCACCTCAAATCCCTCTTTTATAACTTTCTAATTTCTGAAATTAGTTTGTTAACACATATTTTATGTGTTTTTATGATCTTATAGCCTCCTAATCCTCTTTTGTAAACTTGGGTTGATGCTATTATGATCATTGTTGCTTTCTAAGAGAGGTATATTGCTAAAAACTTCTTATAGTATGTGTTTGATCCTCTTTTGATGTCATAAATCAATTAGTAACACATGCTTATTTATGTAACATGTGAATCATAGCTCCTTAATCATCTTTGCATTCAATTTGGGGTTGCACATAAGGTGTTTGTAAAAATTGCTTCATAAGGTAATGCTAAGCTTTGACCCTATGTTTCCTTTAATTTAGTATAATAATCATTATATGATGGTTAGTGATTGTTATTAGCAAAATTTGATGCCAAAAACTTGAAAAAAAACACTCCAAAATCACTAAAATGCACAATTTCTGCTGGCTGGAAATGTGCAGGCTGAAAACAGGCCAAAACAGACTAAAAAAAGGGCTCTGGGTGCACCAGGACAGGCCTGGGTTGCACCCAGGCCCCAGCCCGGGCGCAGCCCGGGCGCGCACAGGCCCCCAGCCCGCCCGGGCTATGGGCAGGCCACAGATCCCAGCCCGCAAGGGGCTGGGGCGGCCCCCTTTTCCCCCAGCCCGCAAAGGGCTGGGGGCGGGCCACAGACCCCAGCCCGCAGCGGGCTGGGGCGCGGCCCAAGTCCCCAGCCAGTGTGGGCTGGGGCGGGCCCAGTACCCCCAGCCCGCGTGGTTGGGGGCGGGCCCAAGACCCCCAACCACGTGGGCTGGGGGCGGGTCCAAGTCCCCCAGCCCGCGCGGGCTGCGGGCGGGCCCAAGTCTCCCCAGCCCAAGCGGGCTGGGGGTCCAAAAAAAAAGTAATTGAAAAATGAAAATGTTGCTTTCTGTTTCAGTTTTGGGACTGAAACTTTGTGACATCGCCACGGTCACATCCATGGTCGAAATCCAACATTTTTGGACTCGTTGGAAAGGTGGAGTTCCGAACTCCATCTCTGGAAAATTTGGGCAACATTGGAGTTCGTTTGGTACTCCGATTTTCGTGCCAAAGTTAGACTCTGGTCGCTGTTGGAAAACAGTGTGAATCTTTTTCTGGGTTCAACTTTGAGACGTCGCTGCCACTTCGTCTCAACTCCCAATCCAGAAATTCATTTTGCATCTTAAAGTAGGGATGTCGGACTACATGCCTACCAGTTTTCATGCCATTTGGACACAGTTTGCTGGTCCAAATAAATTGCCGAACTTGGGTTCGCAGCAGTTTTTGAATGGTTTCAAACACTTAGAATATTTTTGATGATTTTTTGGTTTTCGTCGATTTCTTTGAGATTTGTCCCTAGATTTCGTACACGGGATTTATAAAAAGGATTTAAAAGGATTTTTCACTCCAAAATGGCTTTTGAAAATTATTATATAATATTATTTTTTATTATTAAATTAATTACTCCATAATATGAGACTTTTCAAAAGACCGTTTTAAAAAGTGATTTCGAAATCAATTACAAATCCGTTTTACACCATTATTTTCTATAATAAAAATCTCACACTCACTTTTAGCACGTCGAGCGAAGTGAAAAGGTGCTTAAACAGTTAGAAAATCTCCGGCCTATGGAACCGTGTGTATTTTCTTTCCGGTTAATCCCCGACCTATTCGGTTGATCGTTTTGACCTTTGGGTCTAGTTTACCGATGATACGAGGTGGACTTTTTATTGTTTGGAGTGTGAGCTTGCTATTGGTTAGTAAACCGTTTAGTGCGAACGTGGGGTATGGGACTCATTGTTAACACTTTACGGGTTCCTCTCCAAGAAGTTAGTGACACATTAACCTCTGGGCGGCCAGTACTGGACCTCTGGGTCACCACGCCTCTGGGCAACCGTCTCTGGACACCTGCTCTATGGAGCAGTTTATTTTTCGGCGTGCGCCTCTGGGCCTTTATCCTTCTGGGAAGGATCTCGCCGTCTCGCGCGTTCCGCATCTGTGCGAGTGATCGATCACAATCCTACAGTACTTGGCAACAACGACTCTGGTCGGTGCACGTGCAAAATTTGTATTATCTGATGATTTTTATATCCATTCGAGTATCGCCATTCGGTGTTGGTTCTATGGAACCATACGATGTAAGTGCGATTACCCTATGGATTCACAGTGTCTCTGGACACTGCATTTCTGTATTCGATTTCATTGACTTTTCAGTATATCCCTATTGCTCTTTGGAGCATCGATCTTTGCTTGGGCATTGATTGCAGACTCTGGTCACTCTTGGGATTATTGCCTATGGGCAACTTTATATAGCTTTGGCTACGCCGATGATATGAGGCGATTTTATTTATTAAACACTTTGGTGTTTGTATTCTCTTTGGAGATTTTTACTGTTTATTGATGATTAGGGATTGTCATTATATTCATGTAGTCCATATTACTCTTCTCTTTGGAGAAGTATTGTTTTATTTATGTACTTCATTATTATATATATCTCAGTTATTACTGATTATTTAGCTAGCCTGACCCGAGTGTTTTCACTCGGGTCAGACCGAGTTGTTTCAGGTTAGGTCTCTGGACTTAGCTTATGTGCTTCCGCTTGGACATTATCTGCTATGCTGATAGATAGTGCTTTTATTTGTCCACTATTCCGCTACTCTTTTATTTCAGACTCTTATGTACATATTTTTGACTTACATGTGTGAGCGGTGGCTTTGTACCCACCTTTTGATACTTGGATCTGTATTGACGATATATTGTACCTATGTTCTGTGACTGTTATGTGACTGTTCTGTGATGATGATGTTATCATTTAGTATTATGTTTGTTCTGAACCTATTTTCCTTAGCCATTTGTAATTTCGTTATAAATATCTATTGGATATGTCGAACCACTTGAGAAAGGAATACCACCTATTCGACGTATTCAGTAGTTAGTTATAGCTTGATTACACATGGTCGCTTCCATTATACTCTATTCTCCGTTCTAGTAGACGGTATTACTCCGTAATACTCTTTACTAGAGTGGGTCTCGGAGTGGGGCGTTACATGTTGAATCTATAACTAGAAGAAAAGATCTTTGAAGGATATTTGAATTATAAAATGGAATTTATAGAAGTGTGAAGGAAATTATTCAAGTTGAAAGAATGGACTTATATATGTATATGTAAGAATGATTTATAAGGATGAGACTGAAAAGGGTTTTGGAGCTCACTGGTTTTTAAAGGCTTTGATTTTAGGAAAAAACAATTTTTGAGAATTTGGAAAGCCAAGTTTGAGAATTATCGATTTTCAGATATCGATTTTGAAGTTTATATGTGATACATATAAAGAGTATGGTTTGAAAGATACTAATGCTGCGGGGAAAAAGGCGCTCTCATTTAGAGTTGAAACTTATAGTAGGAGATCCACTGGGTGGTTCTGCCTTGAGACCTAAGGGGGATTCTAAATTTTGATTCAGAAGACGTTCGGATTAAACTGTAGTTTCTATGGATTGTGATTGGGGTAGCGAAAGTCGAGGGCGCTGATGCCTACAGAGACATTGGGGTATGCTGTGACGGTAGTGTAACTCTGGTGTAACTGCGATCTATTGCATTTCTATACTATAAGTCGAGGGGCAACGACTGCCTAAAGTCTATGTAATTTTGCTGGGAGAGTGATGTAATATCGGTAGATTGCGTTCTATGTGGTCCATAGCTAAAGTCGTGTGGCAGTGAGTGCCTATAGGCTACATTGGGACTCGACTGATATAGTCTGCGATCTATGTGGTGAAGTTTCATTTGACAGCGAAATTAGAGAGCGCTGATGCCTATAGATACATGGTTTTTTCCATGATGGCAACGTAATCCTAGGTGTAGCTGTGACCTGTGGCGGTTCCATGATGTAATCGAGGGGTGTGGATGCCTACAATTTTCTATGGATTTCGTTGGGATTGTGACGTAATCATTGGGCTAACTGCGATCCATGGAGGGGGTGATGATTTACAGAGCATTCTCACAAAAGTTTTTCCAAGTATTTTCACTGGGTGTTGAAAATGAGTTTACTAAGTACTTATAGATTTTCAGTCCTACGCCTGATCAACGTTTGACTGAATTTCTATAAGAACAAGGATAGACTTGTTGAGACATCAAGTTATAAAAAGTATTTTCATAAAGATAGTTTTGGTGATGAATAAAAATAAAAGGTAAATTGAATTCAAATAGAATTGGAAATTTAAGTTAAATGAGAATAGATTTAAAAGCTTAAGAGGTAAAGTGAAAACAAATATAAGAAGTATAAAAAATATTTATACTGGACTTAAGAAATGGATGGTGAAATTCTTAAGTAAATTTGGAGTTGAGAAATATACTAAGTTAATATTTGAATGAAGGTTTAATAAAAGTGGTAAAAATTGAAATTCTGAATAAGTGAATAGAAATCAAAATAAATGTGAAGAGAAAAAAGAGAGGAGAATTGATATAAATAATAATCAATTCGAAATTAATACGTAGAATGTATGTATATTATTTTATCCGCATAGCGATTTGATCTAGATTCGAGAACAGAATTTTGAGATATTTATATCGATCCAAGTTGGGATTTTACACTCGATTTTCGATGGCGAACCCTGTATATGGATTTTTGATTGATCCTAAAATTCTCGATCATAGTATATGGCTGTGCAAGGAGGATGACGGTTTCTGATCAAGAAAATAGATATGTGTTCGCACTAGAGAGTCGGGTGAATGATACTGGTACGAAAGTGAAATTATGTGATCGAATGAGCGATCGGATTTGATATTGCGTATGGATGATATATGTATATCGTACGGCTTGAGTAGAACAAATATTGAAATTTCGTAAAAGAAGGGAATAAAATGATTTTGAAATCTGTAATTGGATATTATTGCTAAGTGAGGTACAGGTAATTAAAAGCAAAGGGAAATTGGTTGTGATTTCAGAAGATAAATTTGAATTGCCCGACAAAAGGTACGTGTTTAAATTATCGTATGAAATTTGATGATTTTATGATCTAGCCATTTGGCATTTTGTTTTCTTTTGAAATATGGGGCCTGTAGAGGCAATTTTGTAGTTGTTCCGAGCTAGCCGTGCAAAGGAGACGCTGGCGAAATTTTTTGAAAGTTTAGGGAGCTAGAAAATTTTAGGAAAATTTTGATAAGTTTAAAATTTGGTTTAAACCATAACTTGAATTATTGAGGGAATAATATTATTTGGAACAGCTGGATGAATTTGGAAAGTTAGTAAGAATGATGGCGTGTCTTTAATAAAAAGAATGTTTTGGAAAATTGTTAAAAACCGTTGGGTTGTGGAAAATAGTTGGCGGGTTGTGGACCATTCTTCTTAACTAGTAATTTCGGGGACGAAATTCTTTTAAGGGGGAAGGAATGTAACGATCCGAAATTTTAGACATTTAAAATTGGAATGTTTAATTGATTTTAAATATTTAAAAGTTAATTTTTTACTTGAATTTCAAAGATTGTTGTTTGTTGGATAATTAAATTTTGAATTTAATAATTGGAAATTTGGGTAGGATACTGAATCTGGAGTGTTAAGCTCACTAAAAATAACTTGAAGGGTTGTAAAATTTGTATTAATAATATTGAAGGTGATAGAATGTTTAAAATTGAATTTAAAAGTGGTTTGTTCAGTTTTGAAAATATATCGTTTAAATTGACATTTAAAAATAGCCTTCCAAGGCATGGTCTTGGATTTTAACGAAACCAGTTCCATTGGATCCGTAATAATGTATTATTAGCGGATTTCAAATTTCGTACTGCTTGGAGTTGTGGTGTGATCGTATGATATATAAACGCGCTGAAATTTATATTGAAAATTCAATACAATATCTGGGTCCAAAAAGCTATCTTCTCCATACGATCGAATTAGGACTCGAAACCTTTTCTATTGCATTCGGAATATGGGTATAATATTAAAAACGTCTAGCGGCATGCCTCGATAGGATGTCGAGATTTTGAGTTGCATTTTGAAGACAATTCAAATTTAATTAAAAAAATATATATTTATATTCTCATACAAGCTACCTTCACTAGCTAACTCTCTTTCACATACAACCCAACATTCAGCTATGATTCTTTTATCATCAAACCTTTTTCTTCCTCGGTAGCTTTTGCTTTTCAGAGCACTGTGGCTCAGCTGCAACACGCGATCATCACTTCTTGTCTCCCTCATCTTCTTTTTAAATTTTGCACGCGATAGTTCATTTTAAAACAAACGCGCTTCAAAAAAATGAAATGGTGGAACGAAATCGAAATCCAGTCCCTCTTTCTAAAATCCTCGGCCTCATTCCTCTTCCCAATTTAATTCGAACATTGGCCGCGATTCAGAAAAAAAAATGGTCGTCTCTCTTCCCAATTTAAATTCATGAAATCGTTCATTAATAAAAGAAAAGGATTCACTCGGGTGTCGAGCGAAGTCGATCGCGATGCCTGGAAGCTCGACTTTGCCTTAGGAGGCACACGATCGATGAGAAGGGGGGCACGCGCTCGATTCGGAGAGTGTTTGAGTTTAGTGTGGGGTTGCGCCGTTTTGGGTTGGAGCAGGGGCCGTCGCCAATCGACCTTCGGCTAGTGGTCATGACGGAGGGTGAAATGGCAGAATCGAAATCGTGTGTCAAAGAAGAGCAGGGCCTGGAGGGGAACTCGGCGATCTGCATTCTTAATCGGTGGCCTCGTGGATTGTCGACAGCAGCGTCGTGAGAATCTCTCTCGATTTATATGCGTGTCGATTGTAGTTTTTCTCTTTTCAATTTAAATTTAATAATATATATATATAAATAGAGTAAGGAATGTTAAATCAGATTTTTAGATTTTACAAATATATTTGTATAAAAGCTGAAAGGTTTTTTACAGTAAGGCTTATATGTCAAATTATTTTACAACTTAAAAATGCATATATACATTTGTATCTATATACAGAAAAAGGGAGTTTTTACTGAAAGTAGAAGAAAGGGAAAAAAAAATTGACCAAAGAAGTATAAAATAATTCTGTTTTAATAAGTATATATACATTCGCATACATATTTTAAACTAAAAAGGTAAATATATATATATAGAGGTAAGATTTTGAAAATGGAAATTTTAAGATGTTTGAAGAGTTTATATAAAAATCTGATTTTTAATCTATATAGGTTATTTTTAGTATATATGTAATTTCAAAAAGAAAATAAATATACATATGCACGTATTAAACCTACTTGTTTATTTTAAAATAATGTATTAGGGGGATTAACTTAATTAATTATTTTCATAACTTAAAATTTATTTATTATAGGAAAAATTAGTTTAAATAAAATTATTTGTTAATTAAATTTATTAAATGGAAATTAATTATTCGGTTGGTTCAAATATTAATAAACCGTACAATGCTTGTACAAGGTCTAAAATCATGAAGAAAACAAGCTGATTTGGATTGGGCTGCAAAACGAAAATAAAAGGTGAGTAAATCTCACTCAAATTGAATTATCGATTAATTTAATTAGTGAAATTAAATTATTGGATTGATTGCTTGAGTTGATAATTTATTATCGGTCTGGATGTGATATTACATGTAGTATTGTATATGTGTGTGTTTATATATATATATATATATATATATATATATTGGAGTGATTGATATTCTAGCATTATATAGCGGATGAGACCCTATGCACCCCGCATAATAGAGAATGACCTTATATACCACGATATTCTCCTCGAAGTGGGATTGGTACTTTTATTATTGTGCTAACATCTGTGGATGCAGGAAAACATGTTGGAGGGTTCCAACTGGATTCCTCGAAAATATTGAAATTTATTTTCATAGTCTGTGATTGTGATGTATTTGATAACCCGTGGTAGATGATATTGAAAATTGAAGCTATTGAATGCTATGGTTCGACTGAATATATTTTGGATATTTTGAGATATCAAAAGAAAAGGTATTGGATTTTTGGAAAGAAAGAATATGGAAAGAAAATGAAAAGAAAATGAAAACAAAGTAATTGGTTTATGGTTATATAAATTAAGTAATTTAAAAACCTTAAGTTAACTTAAACTTTAGGATTGGTAATGGCTAGGGTAAATAAAATAATTTAAATTTAAAATTAATTAAGTTAAGGTAATTGTATATAGGTTAGTTATTTATTAATTACTAAGGTTTATTAAGGTAAATAAATAGTTGTGATTAGTTAATTGTTAATGATTTGAAAATAATTAATTAATTCTGTTTTAAGTAAATTAATGATTTGTGTGACTAGTTAATCTGGTCTAAGAATAGTTTAAATTGGAATAACCTGAATGAACGGTTAGATATAAAATGTGAGACGTTTTATTTGAATAGATATTATGATGGGATTTTTATGTGAATAGTGACATTTTGAAATTGAATTGTTTTGTTAAAAACAACTTAGCATAAAAGATGGCGTTTGGATTTAAAGAGGTCGGGATCGGATATCAACGATATCCGGAACCATTTCGATTTAATAACTACTTCAAATCTTTACGGGTTTGATTTATAAAATCAAATAGGTTGGAATTAAATAAATTAAGTAAATCCAACTATATTTGGATAAGTAACTGCACTTAGGTATTATTTTAAATAATGGATTTGGCAACAAAGTTGGTCATAACAAGATAAGAACTCGTAATGTTGGACGAGTTACCCTGGTTTTCAAAGACGTTTTTTACAACTTTAGTATTTCAAATTAAACAGGTTACTCACTCTGGTTTCCAACCTGACTCGGGTGTTACTTTATTGAATGCTCGGGTCAGACCGAGTATTACAGAATTTCAGGTTAGGACGCTCTAGAGCTCAAGAGACGAGTTGGATGGCAGAGATGTATTGTTATATTCCGCTGTGTATCATAGACCGTATAAATAGCTTTCAGGGACAAGTTATTATAACTGTCCAGATTTATTGTACTCTGATATCTTGTAAGTATGTTGACGGTTACAGCTTTTCTTTGTATAAAATACTGTTATTTTATATTATAGTTTGTTCCGCTGTGGTTGTGAGATTCTGTGCTTTTATTTCTATTTCTTTTTCTACTTCATTTTCTTCTTAGCCCTAATAGCCTGGGGTTTCCGATACTCGATTGCTCGACACTCTATACAGTGAACGTATCAGTGTCGATTTTTTGGGGTCGAAAATCTTCTGGGCCGTTACAGAACCCGATATTTTTTTGTTCAAACTGCAATAACTTCTTCATACTAACTCGGAATCGGACGAAACTACGACCGATGAACTTCTACCTAAATTACAGACAATATGATAAACTCGGATACTTCATCTAGTGAACGTATACCCTAGTTCTCCATGGTGATTAATAGTTGTACTTCGAAAACAACAGGCTACGTTCCATATTTGAACTCCGCCTTGGTAGAAATCGTTATTTTTTTGTTCATACTGCAATAACTTATTCATACTAACTCGAAATCGGGCGACACTACAACCGATGAACTCCCATCTAAATTACGGACAATATATTATACTCGGATACTTCATCTAGTGAACGTATACCGTAGTTCTCTTTGGTGACTAATAGTTATATTTAGAAAATAACATGCTATATCCCCACTTCAATGCTCACTGTAGTTCTCCATGGTGACTAATAGTTGTACTTAAAAAATAACAGGCTACATCCTTATATTTGAACTCCGCCTAGGCAAAAGCCGCTATTTTTTCTTCAGACTGTAATAACTTCTTCATACTAACTCGGAATCAGACAAAACTTCGACCGATGAACTCCTACCTAAATTACAGACAATACGGTACACTCGGATACTTCATCTTACGAACACGCACTGTAGTTTACCATGGTGACTAATAGTTGTACTTAGAAAATAACATGATATATACCCATATTTGAATACTATTTCTCTATGAGATGTATAATGCTATATTTAAAACTTCAAAAAGACACCGAGTAAATCTATTTAATGAATTTTCTTTATTAGTACTAAAGATAAAGATAACTGTTTCTATTCAATGAATTTTCTTTATTAGTACTAAAGATAAAGATAAATGTTGAAAACATAAAACACAAAATAAAACTAAATCTATTCAATGAATTTTCTTTATTAGTACTAAATGGTTGCACCAAAATTGGTCACAACACTCTTCGGAAGTTTTTGAAGAGATAATAATGAAGAATATAGATTAAAAATGAGGATTATCTAACAAAAACTCCAAACAATAGGAATGTAAATGCACAGACAAGCAATTTAGAGTGGTTCGGCGTGTTGTCTACGTCCACTATGAAGTTTTCTGTAGCTTTATTGATTCTCTTTCAATGATTACAAGCGAGTACAGCAAACAACAACAAGTTATAACTGGAAATTCGAAATCAACATCAAGAGTATGATGTAGGTTTCAATCCGGCAGAGTCTGGGTGCTTGAGAATCAAAAAGTCCCTCTTCTGTAGGCTCTGGGGCTCTATTTATAGGCATAGGAGGCTGAGACTTCGCTCAAACTTCAGGAGATTCACTCTGGCACATGAGGGGTCCCACACGACCAATTCCAGAAAGTTTCGAGTCGATCTGTGATCGATAAGAAATCATTTCGTATTGATCAAGATGATGTCCAATGGAGATGAAATTTGGTGTGAACGTTCCTTGTCTCGTGTGCAATATCCTGTGAAAATTTCATTGTATTTGGATCAGTGGACTGGGAGAAATAGTCGATACGAAATGGACTTTTTTGGTGGTTGTTTGGTTCGAACCCATCACTTCGAATCGATACATTCGAATCGATCTTCTCATGTGGTTCTCTAATGACGTGGCACACACCCTTCCCCTCGATCCGAGTTTCACTTCTAGTTGACCGCGTTGACTCCATTATTTTCTCCTTGTTCGTATCGAATTCGACACGTCATCTAGGCTTGTTGACTCGATGGATACGAATTGCTCTGCCTAGATGGATTCGAAGAGAGGCTTCCACGATGGATACGAAGCAGTAACCGTTGCCTTAGTTAATGGATGCGAAGTCGGGAGATGCCAATGGATTCGAATAAGGAGGAGCTGATGGGTACGAACAAGATCGAGTCGAACAGAGGCTTCCCGATGGATTCGAACTTGATCGACACGAACTGAGGCTCTTCGATGGATACGAAGTCGATGGACCCCTGATCGATACGAACGGCAGCTGCCTGATGGATACGAAGAGAGGCTTCTATGACGGATGCGAAGAAGACACTGGCCAATAGTTACGAGGCACAACACCTGTTGATGGATACGAAGTTCATCGATACGAATTCAATGGATTCGAATACTGCCATCATGATCGATACGAACTGCTATTAACTGATCGATGCGAACATGACCGATACGAACCGAGCGCACTCTTGATGGATACGAAATCACCCATAGTGATGGATACGAAAGCTGGGTCGTTTCCTCTAGATTGAATCGATCATAACATGAGCATATGAATTCGGATTGACTTGAAATTTGGAATGCTGGCCTTCATGGCTTTGCTTGTCATGTCCTATAAATTGTAGCCTTATCCAGGCTCGGACAAAATTCACCGACGTCCATGGCGAAACAATATATAACCAACCCTTGAGATGAACTGTCTTTAGTTTCTAGTCAGTTTTTAGGTGTCACGGCCTTGCCAAAAGGCGGGATAACATTTGCCTCCCAAAGTACGTCTTGTGGAAATATGACGTGCTTTGAAAAGCTGTAGTTTCTCTCTGAACAATCATCGTATTTTTCGTTGAAAGTTGTACTCTATATTGCTGTAACTGGCTGCTGCGTGATAGTGATCAGCTGTTTGTCGTCGTAATCGTAATGAAATGAGTATTCGAACCCTATGAATGTTGAAAATCGAATATTAGTCCGACATATATGGATATATGTTAACTTGACTCTTGTTAACGTTGCGCGTTCACGAGTCATTGTCTGTTTAGTTTGTTTTTGTTTTATATCGAATTCCGTATCGATCCTCTCCTGAACACGCATGAAATTCGAGTTGCACCAACACTTGATGGTTGTTCTTGATTATCCTCCTGTATCGATCCTCTCCTGAATCAATGTAAGAGGTTGAAAACCAGTTTTTCACATCGATGCAATCCGCCTTTAGGGATACGAAATGGTCATTCGTACCCACGAACTTTGGTGGGCCTTGCTTCGCGTTGATGAGTTTCGATGGATACGAAATGTTCGTTCGTATCGATGAACTTCGAAGGATACGAAATCAACGTTCGTATCGATAGACCTGCACTATTGCGAGTCAATGGTTGTAAAATAGACATTTCGAATCGATGAAGCATGGTGGTAATTTTGCCTCGATGAAGGCAAAGTCTGATGGATTCGAAGAGAGCATTCGCATCGATCCGTTATTTGACCGGTTGCGACCGGTCATGTTGATTGGGAGGCGAATCGGCCCAGTCTCTCCTTAGGCTCCATATAAATATCTTGGACTTTGGCATTTTTTCACTTTTTACTTTTCACTGTTTCTTTCTGTCTTTAACTTCGTATTGATAGATAGACCGAGAGAAAGAACCGCGATTGCCTTGAATCGAACCAAACCTTCGATCCTTTGAGCATAATTATTAAAATCAGGTAATTAATGGATAGAATCATGTTAAGAACGATGAAACTCGAAATCTCAACCATCCTTCTTGCTTTTACAACCGGTTTTGATGAATTTGAGATCTGGACGAGTGAGAGCAAGATTGTGGATGGAGCGTGGCCATGGAGTTGAGGCCCTTTGGAGAAGAAGGAGGTGTGGAGGAATCACTTTACCTCTGTTTTGTGTCGATCTGGAATAGGAGAGTTCGAATCGACCCAGAGTATTTGACTTCGTATCAATGCCCGTATTGATTGAAAAGTTAAGTGGGATGAAGAGGTTCGCATCGATCGAAGATGGTTGGAGCTCGTGTCGATCTGGAATGATCGATGCGAGTACTTGGCTCGTATGATCGGTACGAAGTTCTTACTCCCACGATCGATACGAACCATATCGGCTAGAACCTGATCGATACGAAAGATATCGAGTCAAAACTGATCGATACGAAACACATCAATACGAACTTGATCATTATGAATGTATCGATTCGAACGCGGTCGATTCGAAATGTGAGGTTTCTGACTCGATACGAACTGAACTACGGCGACCAATTCCAATCTAAAATTCAATGCACTTAGGGAACTTTTGCGCATTAAAACATTCGACTCCGACGAGCTTCTGCCTTGCACGACTGAACTTGATCGCAGAAATGCATATTGGACTACCTTTCGAAGCTCGCCGATGGAACCGTAACTTAACAAAATCGTAACGAACTTTAACTTGAATCGATCGTTAGCATTCGGATGGAACAGTTGTGACGGTCAACGATGACGGTCATTTCCGGTCTGATTTTTAGAGTTTTGTCATTCACGCATTCCGGTTCATTTCGTAGAATTTGCTCAAGTAATGCACAGCACTGCACTGCACAACACGTTCATACACTTTACACTGGGGAGTGCACGGGCTCTTTATCGTCTAATGATGATTTCTCACTAGTTATGGAACCATCAAGTTCGCAGCAGCAAGAAACACAAAGTATGGTCTCTCCTAGACTTGAGATACCGGAGATTGAGGCTGAAGTCATCGGTCCAGCTCCGGACGAACTACCCGACGCATCCTTCATTAGTAACCCATCAGACTCTGTTTCGTCCAACATTTCGGAAGACATGCTAGGAAGAATATGCTTAAGGCATGGCCTGTCGATGGACGACGTATTATTGCCAGAACTAAGCGACAGACCGCACAATCCTCCGGAGGGATACACCGCATTCAATCGACATGCGTGCGCAGCTGGGACACTCCCTCCGTTTAACCAGTATATAAGAGAAGTATTGTCGTTTCTGGGGATTGCCCCCTCTCAGCTACATCCGAACGGATATGCCTCACTCAATAGCTTGTTCATTGCATTTATGGAGAATCTCTATCGACCACCACTCCCGATTGAGATCAGATACTTGTTTAACTTCAAGAGTCGGAATGATAGTCCATCTTTCACATTCTTAGAAGCGGTAAGGAACTGTCAGGTGGTCACAGGGGCTTGGACTAGACTGAGCTACTTCAAGACGGAGTGGTTTTATGTTAGATTCCCCTCAGGATTTGCTAGGCGATGGCTATTTAGACGTGAGTATTTCTATCTTCTTGGGTAGTTGATAAGATATATGTAGATGAATTCTGACTCACATCTCTTTTTTTCCAGCCATAATCCAGCGACCCGAAGGTGAACGTTTCAAGGAGATAGTTCGGGTATTCCACGAAATCCCAAGCGAAGAAAGGAATATCAAATTGCTCTTGACAGATAGGAATCTTAGGATCCTTGGGCTGATTAAACGAAGACAAGTATAATGCTCGACGGTGCCTTAAGGACTGCCTCGAAAGAACGTGCCAAATGAAGAAAGCCTAAAGTTGTTATAATCGAGGAGGCTGACTCCGAGAGAACTCACACCGATGAGGAACCGTTGGGCGAACCTGCAGGTGTAGCCTAGGATATCGAAGAGCAGAGAAAAGGCAAGGTAGCCGTTGATAAGCCATCTAGAAAGGGAAGATGGAAATCTGTTGTCACGTCCCGGCCCGCTTCCGGAATTAGAATTTCGAAGATGTCTCCCCCACAAACTGAGAATCTCTATGAAGGACTCGTTGATCTTCCAATTCCGGATGATATGTCTTTGCAGCATGATGCCGGATTGGACGAACTCTCAGAAGCCTTAGTTGCGCGGTTGACACATCCGGTTGGTCGGGGGGTTGGACACACATTCACACTTCACGGCATTACACGATTTCTGAATGTAATACGCTCACTGTGAGAGGTTACTAACTCTTGTCTCCGTTTTGGCTTTGTAGATACTATATCTGGTCGAAGCTCGATGCTTGGCAGTCTTCGCAGCAAGCGCAAGTCTTCATCGTATTATGAATCATATAGAAGAGAAGGAGATAGAGTGACCAAGGGTACTCGAGTCATGAGCGCTCTGACAGAGATAGAGAGTATAGGCGTCGGTCTCGATCTCGTATGCCACCTCCCAGAGTCTCTGCACAACCTCCTGCCCACGCCTTGCGACCTTCCGAGACTCCACGACACAAGTCGTCCTCCCAATCGTCAAAGTATGAAACTCACCGTAGGACTGAGATTGTGGTCCCCGCAACAACAGAGCAGGTACTAACCGAGCCTTCGGGGGAAGGAGCAGCGAGGCTTGCTCAACTGAAGAAAGATTTTCCTGACATTTGCTTCGATGGGTTCGTCTTCCCTCTGCGTTTGAAAAGGATACCAACGTCGGTCGAACCCATGATGCATGATTATCTCACCGATATATTTTTCCAGTACCAGGAATGGTCAAAAACTACAAAGAAAGCATCAAAGGCGGCCTTCGACCAGGAGGCCATGATTGAGAAATTGGAGAAAGAACCTGGTCAAAAAGACCGAATTATTCAGGTGCTCGGCAGTAAGGCCGAGTCTTCTCGCAAATCAGAAATTGAGGCTCTTAAGAAAGCTGATGAAGCCCAGGTGGCAATGGACAGGATGAAGCGCGAGCATTATGCCACGGTGGAGGACATGGGCCACCGGAATACTGTTGTAGCCGCCGAGCGGGATGCGGCCTTGAAGGAGCTAAATGACCCTTAAGGCCAAAGTTTTGGAAATCATGAAGGAGAGGGACGCCGCTAACAATTCCGCACAGGAAGCGTACGATCAGGCGGTGGAGTTTCGGAGGGAAAGAGATGCGGCCGTGGAAAAGGTCCGCGAGATGGAAGCCGAAGTCGATGAGAAAGTTCGGCAGGCAGAGATCAAGCTCGAGACGGAGATAGAAGATCTTCTCATCACCTATAACGCCAATGGTTGAGACACAGGAATCTGGCTTGGCTTGATGATTACTCGACACATTTATTTAATGCTTGGAATTTTTTAGCCGAAGAAGAGAAGGCGATGCTGTTGGGTGGTGCCCTCGATGAATTTGAATTGGAGAACCGCATTTTAAGCGAAGATGAAAAGAAAATCCTCCACGATTCTATGATCTCTCATGCAAGAGAGAGGTTGGGCGCCCAGCATCTAGAAGTTGGTGAAGGCTCTGACATCGCACATCAGGTTACAAGTTCTGAGATGATTACTTCATCTGGATCCGAGCCGACGCTAGCGATTGAGCCACAGCCGGTTCCGGGCTATGACCCTGAGCATCCACGCTTATCCCACATAAGGGAACATCCTTCAGAAGCTGTTCAGTCAGCCACGAGTCAAGTAGAGGAAGGTACTCTGCACAGATCTATTGTGTGTCTGAACTGAAGTATTTGTATTGAAGCGTGTATTGACAACTTCTTTTCTTTTGCTCAGTGACTGAAGCTACATCAGATGCGCCTCCTGTGATCCAAGAGTTGCATCAAGGGCAGAAGGCCATCACTACTGAGGCGATCATTACGACTACGGTCGCGCAGACGGAGACGGCACAGGGGAGCTCACTGTCTTTGGACGAGCAGATGATGAACGAGCTTTTAGGTCAAAGCAGCGATCCTTTTGCGGACATGCCATTCGTTCTTGGTGCGTTCCCATCTGCTTCCATTGCTTCATCATAGTCCACCACTGCATATCGTGAAGCTCGTGCCGCTCGTGAAGCTGAGATACTTGCTCAAATCAACGCAGAGATGGAGGCGCCAACTCACGGTGGTGATTCTGAGAGTGTTACAACGGCGGTTGGCCCCACTCCTCTTATGGTGGTATCTTTCGGGGAATCGCTCGTCGGTACCAGCATGCCCATTCCGCCCTCGGTTGTGGATCCGACTCCTCCCGAAGAGAATATTCCTTTAAGTTCAAGTTCGGAGGAAGATGTCGATATCATGCCCTCATCATAGGATGATCCGCTAAAGGGTAAGGGCTTGAAGCGAAAGACTGTTAGCGGTTCTAGTAGTTCCGCGTCGAAGAAAAAGCCGAAGAAGAAAAAGTAGATAATTCCCCTCTGGCGCATTTTTGGCAGTTAGGAAGTGGCTTTTGATTTTCTTTCATAGGCCATGTATAGATGCAGGCTCGGCCCCCTACTAGTAGGAACTTTTTGGAATAACCTGTACATGAATCTTCATATACAGTTAGTTGAAATGACATTTAGTTTCTTTGCTTCAACTCTCATTTCTTTTGAGCTTAAGTATTTGCAGTATTTGACTTTCAGTCCAATGTACTTGTGGTGTTTTTACCTTCAAGTTGAGTTTGTTTTATTTTCCAAGTCTGAAAATCTTAATTACACGTCGTAATCGATGAATGAGTTGAATTTTGGACATTGTATTGCTTCGGTTAGTGATTAACACGTGAGCTTTTTGCCTCCAGTTCCGAGGAACAACATTTGTATTTCGGTGGTCGATCGCATCTTTTGCAAATCTTGAGCACATGTCCACACTCCGGGGACTTAGGATAATCTGTGATCGATAATCTGGTTCGCACTTTGGGAATTTGAGTTATTGATGTTTGTAACACAGTTCGCACTCCAGGAACTTTGACTTGGTTTTTGTACTCTAATTCACGCTTTGGGAATTTGGAGTCAGCATGTATATTTCGGTTCGCACTCCTGAAACCTGGAATTGATGTTTATACTCTAACCCGTGCTCTGGGAATCTAGAGTTAGCATGTACGTTTTGGTTCGCACTCCGGGAACCTGATTGATGTTTATACTCCAATTCACACTCTGGGAAGTTGGAGTTAGCCGACAGATGGTCAGTCACATCTGTTTAGGCTTTTTAGGAATTCGTTAACACTCTGGGAATGACGAATTTATCGGGATCGTGGATGGTCGGATCACATCCACCCCGAGTTAACAAGCGAGGTCGTTAGACGGACGGGTCCATCCTCCTCAAACTTGGTTAGGATACAGCCGAAGTCGTTAGGCAAACGGGTACACCCTCTCTGGAACTGCATTTATATGCTTATACTCTAACTCGCACTCTGGGAGCTTGGAGTCAGCCGACAGATGGTCAGTCACACTTGTTTGGGATTTTTAGGAATTTATTCGCACTCTGGGAACGATGGATTTATCGGGATCGTGGATGGTCGGATCACATCCACCTAGAGTTAACAAGCGAGGTCGTTAGATGGACGGGTCCATCCTCCTCAAACTTGGTTAGGATACGGCCGAAGTCGTTAGGCGGACGGGTCCACCCTCTTCGCAGCCGCATTTATGTGTTTATACTCCAACTTGCACTCTGGGAGTTTGGGGTTAGTGTTTGTACTCCGGTTCGCACTCTAGGAACTTAGAGTTGATGCTGATACTCCAATTCACACTCTGGGAAAGTGGAGTTAGGGTTTATACTCCGGTTCGCACTTTGGGAACCTAGAGTTGATGTTTATACTCCAATTCGCACTCCGGGAATTTGGAGTTAGTGATAGGACTGTCGTGTGTCGGTCCAGTTCAGCCTTTGATGTGATGGCTTGCCCCCGAGCTGAGGTTTCACTTAGTGAGTGGCCGGTCGTATCACAGTCACTCGCTATTTGAATAAATTCCATCGTGCGATAGAACTTAGCTCTTCGTGCATCGTGATCGTTGAATGTCGCATTCGGTGAATCACAACTCTAGCTTGAAGAGATAGTAATTTATTGCTATAATGGAAAAACATGGCAAAGTCAGTGCCTTATTACAAACTCAAACTTCAAAATGCAAAGAAAATTGCAAAGTATTCATAGAATGAATAAAGTCTGTCATGTGTAACAGTGACGAAGATCTCGTCGTTCCAGGTTCCTGACAAAGTGGGTCCGCCACTGACGGCATTTATCACTAATCTTCCGCCGGGACAGGTAGAGTCCTCCTGTCTCGGTCAATCGGGTTCATTATTTTGATTTGATGGGCCCGCTCCTCCAGGCTGCGGCGCCCGAACAAACTATTCCAGCTTCCTTTCTCTAATCAATTTTTCTACGAGATCTTGTAAGTGACGACATTCGTTCGTATTGTTCCCGTAGCTTTCATGGAACCTGCAAAATTTTTCCGTCTGGATTTGCCTCTCTGACGACAGTTTTGGAGCAGGTTTTTTGTATTAAATTGTATTACAGGTTTGTAAATACAAGTTCTCCAGTGATGTATTCAAAGGAGTGTAACTGTCAAACATAGGATTCTTGCGCTGTGGGCCACGATTTTGATCTCATTTTCTAGTTTGATTCACGTTCTCTCTTCGCTGAGTTTGTTTGTTTTGAACGTTCAACTGAACTTTTCCGGAACTGTCACCGGACTGTTTGATCGCGACATTGCTTTGAATTCCTTCCGTGCTTGGCCCTGCATCAGTCTGCTTCCTAGACTGTTTCGCATCTTCCCTTCTCAGGAATTGAGCCGCCTTGGCGTAGAAACGGTCTAATGATGCAGGTGATTTTCCAGCCAACCAGTTGCCAAACTCGGAATCGGGGTCAATCCCCTTAGTCAATGCCATAAGAATGGAGTTATCATTTGGGTTGCTGATTTCCGCACATGCAACATGGAATCTTTCTAAGTAGTGTCTGAGCGTCTCTCCAGGAGCTTGGGTGACGCTAGATAGAGTGTTGACATCTTTTGGCCTTGCGACGTGCATGCAGAATTGCTCAACAAATTTAACGGCCAATTGGTCAAAGGAGGAAATAGATCATGGTGGCAGTCGAGTGAACCACATGGTAGCGATGCCCCCCAAGGAGATGGGGAAACTACGACACTTCACTGCATCGTTAGCTCTGGCAGCGCTCATCGACCATTCATATTTCAGAATATGTTGGTTGGGGTCGGAGTTTCCCTCGTACATGGGTAGAGTCGGCATCCTGAATCATCGCGGGGGTTCAGCAGTAAATATATCATCCGCAAAAGGAGTGTGACTTCAGGAAATTCCCCAGTCGTCATTCGTGAGACCCTGGCTCTCACGGATCATCTGACCTATCATGGCCGGGAGATCCGGCATTTGTATGTTCTGTGTGTGTTGAGCCAAAATGCGGTTGGGTCCCACATTCTAGGGTTGGGTCGAATGCTATCAACGGTCCAAATCTCGCCTTCTCGGCTCATAGTCTTCCGGGACGTATGGTTCAGGAATACGCCCATGTTGACGATGGTCCAGGTTCGACTGATTTCGGGCATCAGCCCCTGGTTCAACCGCGGCGGTTGTGGCACGGTAGTCTGTGGTGTAGCGAGGAGCGGTACCCCCTAGGGAGGAGGGCCCAGTTTGGAAGCTGGCCGATGGGTCAACTCTCAGCTGTCCAATGGTCATTGCCGGTCGATGTCTGGCAGTTTGCATGTGACTCCCATCCAGTCGGGGTTGTGGAGATCGATGATGATAATCAGAAGATGAAGAACTTCCGCTGGAGGAGCGAGAAGCATGATCTCTCCTGGATCTCCTTCGCTTCTAGCGGTTCAGCTGGTTGGTTAGCTCGGCATTGGCGTGGAGCTTCTCTGTTAGTTGTTGCCGACTTTGGTTCAGCTCTTGAAGCAGCAGTTGGAACTCTTGTCGGGTAACCGGACCTGATGGTTCCGAGTGTCCAGTAGCGTCTTGGTTAGAGGGAGGTAGTGGCGCAGGATTCTATCTATCCTGGTCTTCTGGATTAACGGCGTTAGAGGTGGTCCTTGTGATAATCATCTTGAAGGTTGAATTCCTTTCTTAGATTTTATGCAAATCTGAATAGAAGGGAAGGAACTCGAATTAGCGATCTGGATCTCTCTCTTAGATTAATTCAATCCGGTATCGACGACAGATCCAAAGAGCAAGAGAAAATCTAGGTTTTCTCGGTGAAAGCACCAAAGTGTTTGCACCAAAATTGGTCACAACACTCTTCGGAAGTTTTTGAAGAGACAATAATGAAGAATATAAATTAAAAATGAGGATTATCTAACAAAAACTCAAAATAACAGGAATGTAAATGCATAGACAAGCGATTTAGAGTGGTTCGGCGTGTTGCCTACATCCACTATGAAGTTTTTCGCAGCTTTATTGATTCTCTTTTAATGATTACAAGCGAGTACAACAAACAACAGCAAGTTATAACTAGAAATTCGAAATCAGCAGCAAGAATATGATGTAGGTTTCAATCCGGCAGAGTCCGGGTGCTTGAGAATCAAAAAGTCCCTCTTCTGTAGGCTCTGGGGCTCTATTTATAGGAATAGGAGGCTGAAACTTCGCTCAAACTTCGGGAGATTCGCTCTGGCACGTGAGGGGGCCCACACGACCAATTCAAGAAAGTTTCGAGTCGATCTGTGATCGATACGAAATCATTTCATATCGATCAAGATGATGTCCAATCGAGCTAAAATTTGGTGTGAACGTTCCTTGTCTCGTGTGCAATCTCCTGTGAAAATTTCATTGTATTTGGATCAGTGGACTGGGAGAAATAATCGATACGAAATGGACTTTTTCGGTGGCTGTTTAGTTCGAACCCATCACTTCGAATCGATACATTCGAATCGATCTTCTTACGTGGCTCTCTGATGACGTGGCACGCACCCTTCGCCTCAATCCGAGTTTCACTCCTAGTTGACCGCGTCGACTCCATTATTTTCGCCTTGTTCGTATCGAATTTGACACGTCACCTAGGCTTGTTGACTCGATGGATACGAATTGCTCTGTCCAGATGGATTCGAAGAGAGGCTTCCACGATGGATACGAAGCAGTAGCTGTTGCCTTAGTTAATGGATGCGAAGTAGGGAGATGTCAATGGATTCGAATAAGGAGGAGCTGATAGGTACGAACAAGATCGAGTCGAACCGAGGCTTCCCGATGGATTCAAACTTAATCGACACGAATTGAGGCTCTTCGATGGATACGAAGTCGCTGGACCCCTGATCGATACGAACGGCAGCTGCCTGATGGATACGAAGAGAGGCTTCTATGATGGATGCGAAGAAGACACTGGCCAATCGTTACGAGGCACAACACCTGTTGATGGATACGAAGTCCATCGATACGAATTCGATGGATTCGAATACTGCCAACATGATCGATACGAGCTGCTATTAACTGATCGATGCGAACATGATCGATACGAACCGAGCGCACTCTTGATGGATACGAAATCTCCCATAGTGATGGATACGAAAGCTGGGCCGTTTCCTCTAGATTGAATCGATCATAACATGAGCATATGAACTCGGGTTGACTTGAAATTTGGAATGCCGACCTTCATGACTTTGCTTGTCATGTCCTATCAATTGTAGCTTTATCCGGGCTTGGACAAAATTCACCGACGTCCATGGCGAAACAATATATAACCAATCTTTGAGATGAACTGTTTTTAGTTTCTAGTCAGTTTTTGGGTGTCACGGAGTTGCCAAAAGACGGGATAACACTAAAGATAAAGATAAATGTTGAAAACATAAAACACAAAATAAAATTAAATAGGTCCTTGATTTTCTTGAAAAAAATTGCAACAATTTAAGTTTTATTTTCCGTAGAGCAACCGTGCTCGCACAGCTAGGTGGCGAATGCCCGTAAATTATTCCACTGGGTAGTGGGTAATGCAGCAGAGATCAAAACCATTAATCTGTCCAGCTTTTGATGATATCCAATCCAGCTATAGTTTGCAATCCGCGTGTTTACTTGCTGATTTCGGTCAGCATACATCTCCAGGTAGAAAGCCTGGCCCGTTTTCTCCATCTTGAACCAACGATCCGGAGCCCAAAAACTAGTCACAAACAAATAGGATTTATTTTCAATTTAGCCTCGTTTAAAAACTAATTATCACAAATAGCCTCATTTAGAAACTATTATCAATTATAGCCCTGTTTTGGCCAGCTCAGCCGTGAGCTGGCCAAAACGTACTGGCGACTTTTCAAAAGTCGCCAGTTATATATTTTTTTGATGAAAAATTACGGGCGACTTTTGGGAAGTCGCCAACTGGCGACTTCCCAAAAGTCGCCTGTTACGTTATGAAAAAAGCAGGCGACTTTTGGGAAGTCGCCAGTGGGCGACTTCCCAAAAGTCGCCCATTCGGGGCTCTGCAACAAAACCAGAGCCCCTTTTTCTTCCCCCTTCATTCTAAACCTACCCATTCCCAAATCACAAACCCCCCCTTCCGACTCAGAATTTTTTTGTTAAATACTCTTAAAAGAAGTAGATTTCGAAGAGCTACCTCAAGCCTAGCAAAACGTTGTTCGATCGAATCCAATCAAGGTATGCAGTAGAAACCCTAAGTTTTGAATTTAGTTTGCAAAGTAAAAAATTTTTGCGGTTTATGCAGAATGGCTCGTAGTTATATTCCAACTATATGCTACTTTGATGGTGAATTGGTTATTGACGAATTAATGTGTGGGAAATATCTCGGTGGATCTTATAAACCGGCTAAAGTTCGAAAATGATCTACTTTTGAGCAGTTGAAAGAGTCGGTTTATAAAGCAACAAAGATAAAACAGGAAGAGTACGAGATTGAAATTGTTTGCAATTGGCCAACAGATTCTGGTTCCAAAGCAATCAAAATTGTTGACGACGATGATGTTGAATTAATGTTTGCTGCATCGATCAAATCTATTGAGTTGTTTGTTGGGAAAAAAAGGAGATCGGTTGCAGAAGAACCAAGACCGGCACCCGTAACAAATTTTGGCGTTGAAGAATATTCTAGAATGGTGGGGAACATGAGTACTGGTCAAGGAATTCCGTCACCTAGTTTTAGCAATCCGACTCAACACATATCGCAATACGGGCAACAACAAATGTATTATGGTTTTCATCCGTTCATGAGTTTGCAGCCAAATGTCCAATTTACCTATCCACATCTAACGCAGGACAGCTTTCCACGAATGAGTCAGAGGTATCGTTTAGCCGTGATTACATAGAGTTATGTTTTATTGAATTTATATAATTCTTAAACCCAATTTGTATTCCCGTGCAGTTTAATTCCAAATCAGAATTCCACTCAAAGAAGTGGTAGAGCATCGAGTAGTCGTACAAATGAACGAATGCCGCCAATTCGGCCCGAATTTGACCATTTAAGCCAAAAGTAAGTCAAATATTACAACATGTTGCAAAATCGTAGGTATGAGAAAATAAACTAAAAATGTTGTATTAATTTACTGCAGTTGGACAGCAAATAACACTACCACACAGTCATATGTTCAACCACCAAATGAACCAGGAGGTCAAACTATGTGCAATGATGATATGGATGTAGAAGATGAAGAAGATGTACAAGCTGTATATGCTGTAGATGTTCCTGCAGTTGATAGTATGTCTGTTGTGTCAGTACTAGATGTTGATACAACGTGGGTGGAAAACATGCAAGTAAACAATGATCCACTAGAGTATGATTTTGGCGGTGCAGAAGCAGAGTTTGTGGACAATGATGAAGCAAAAATGGAGATACCGTTGGATGATGATCTGTGCAGTGTACAAATTATGGCTAGGTCGATTGTAGCAAATGTAAACTTCAACAGCGAATTATTTCTATCCTGCAGCGTACAGACTGGTTTCAAAATTGGCATGGTGTTTGAGAGTAAAGCTAAATTTCTACAACACCTATCAGAATGGTCAATCCTACATGTTGTGTCCTTTAAGCCAATAAGGTCGAACAAAGCAAAATATACCGCCATTTGTAACGTCGATGACAGTTGTCATTGGAGAATACATGCTATTGACTCAAAAAAGACACAGGCTGGATGGTGGGTTATAAAAAAATATCCTAGTGATCATACATGTGTTAACCCTACAGTGAACTCAAATCATAGGCAAGCCACATCATCCTTTATGGTATCGAAGATCATGCCTTTTCGAGAAATCTGATTTGAACATTACAGCCGGAACAGTGCAAGTTCTAATGGAGGAGCAATTATTTATTAAAATTAGCTATCTGAAAGCATGGAGAGCATTGAGCAAGGCCGTTGAAAGAATTTACGGCGATTGGGCAGAGTCATATTCCAACCTACGGCAATACTTTGGTGAAATATGCAAAACAAATCCCGGAAGTGTAGGACATGTGACTACTGATGAGTATGGAGTTTTTGATCGTGCATTTTGGTCATTTGGGCCATGTATTGAGGGATTTGTCCATTGTCGACCTTTGCTTTGCATAGATGGTACACATTTATATGGAAACTACAAAGGAACCTTACTTGTTGCAACAGCCGTTGATGCAAATGATCAGCTATTTCCCTTGGCATTTGCCATCGTTGAGTCCGAATCCAGTGATAGTTGGGGTTGGTTTTTCGCATGCATGCAAAGGTTCATTCACAGTGTGAACAATCGCCGTATTACTTTCATTTCTGATAGAATGAAAGGAATACCAACAGCGTTGCAGAGCAAATGGCTAGTCGCACATAAACACAGATACTGTGCCAGACATTTGAAAGCAAATTTTCAAGCAGCAGGTTTTAGAGATAAATGATTGACCGGTTTATTCTACGCTGCTGCATGTGCCTCTGAGGAGATTGAGTATTCAAAGATTCGTGAAGAAATTAAAAGCAGTAGTATAAGAGCACACAACTGGATAGAGAGAAGTTTGGGTGGAAAGGAGGAAAATTGGGCAATATGTAAAGATGATGGTGGTCGTTTTCATGTTATGACGACTAATGCGTCAGAAAGTTTTAATGGTGTACTTAGGGGTGCAAGATCTTTGCCTATTAAAGCACTTGTTGCACGTACCTTCTATCGATCCGTTGATTACTTTTGCCACAGAAGAGAGTTAACTAAGAATTCCATACTTCGTGTCACTCCAAAATGGGAAGCAAAAATAGCGGAGAGAGAAAGCAAAGCTAGACGTTGTCGGATTGTTCGTTTTAGTCAAATTGAATGGCAAGTGATTCATTACTTCGGCGATGAATTCAAAGTTATAATCGATGGTAACACGTGTTCATGTACATGCAACATCCCATTGCTTCAGCATCTCCCCTGCGCCCATGTGATGGCTGCTTGTTCGTCGGTGGCCAATGGGGCAAACAGAGCTCATCATGATTTTGCATCACATTGGTACTCTGTTCAGAATTACCTAGCTGCATACTCTGTGGAATTTTATCCTGTACGCGATAAAAGGTATTGGTCTCCACACGAAGGTCAAATGGTACTTCCACCTCCCACAAGGCGAGCTCCGGGTAGGCCTAAGTCAACTAGAATTAAAGGCGCTATGGACGAGATGCAGCCTCCTAGGCCTAATAGATGTAGTAAATGTGGTATGCATGGTCACAAAAGGAGTCGTTGTAATTCAGTTATTTAGTTTACGTATGCGTGTTATTATTGGTTTGATGTTTGTATGCCGTATGTTGTTTATGTAAGAACAATTTGTGTTTATATTTCATTTGCTAAGTTCTTTGTGATGATGAATGTTATGGGATACGTAAACATATGCAAATGTCAGCTAGTATTAACACATCTTTACAATACTTGTTCAACGATACATAAAACAATTCCATATACATGAAAGCCACCGATACAAAGTACATGAAAGCTAACGATACAAAATACTTAATTAAATTACATATAAATAAACACCTAAATCTGTGTTCACTTCTCCTCCCACAACGTACGAGGACTCAACTTATCGAACGGTACACCCTATTCAGTAGTGCGTTTCGATACTGTAGGTTCAACTTCTCCAAACGGGCGTTTTCCGCTTGCATCTCCAGGGCATATTCAACTCCCCTCGGATACATTTCCGGATCTTTCCATTTAAAAAAGTTACAACATTCAACATAGTTTGGCCGTATCTTATTATCGTCGTACGATTCACAACGGTAAAAGCGACGGCCCGCATTCCTTTCATTCCGACACACAACCACTTGACATTCAGCTCCGCAATAACAAAGCACCCGAGGCGCTATCCGGCTTGTACTAGCATTGTTAGTCTTACGACGAGCAAGCACATCCATTAATTTTCCATGAAGTGATTGATGTTTTGATTCACCGCTATCCATGGCCAATGTCGATGTACCGCCAACCCCAGAGGGGGGCAAGTTTTCAACCTGCGTCTCAGGGACGAAATCAACCTCAACATTTTCTTCATTTACCGGCGCAGAGCCTTGTTGCAGTTCAAATTCTTCATACATTTTCATCATCGTCTCGTCGTCAATCTCCCAATTGTCCATTCTTGAAAATATCAATGTTGGAGTTAGGCTAAATCGCAAAACATTAAACAAATTTAATAGTGCTTATGAATCTTACCTTCTTTTGGTGTCTTCAAATCTCAATAATATATTCCTTTGCTGCCAGGAACTATAGATTTTGTGGAAGAGAGAAGTGGGTTGGGTTTGAGGTTCTATATTTGCAATTTGGTAAAGTGAGGACTGTGGTAGGTGGAAGGTATGGGTTTCTGTTTTGAAACCCTGCACAATACTGGGGCGACTTTTGAAAAGTCGCCCCAGTATTGTGTAGGGTTTCAAAACAGAAACCCTGCACAACCATTTTCACTCTTCAAAATCTCAAAGGAATTCAAACAATTTCTAATTCAACATTTCTACCAAACTCAATCATCCACAACTCAAATTACAACATTCAACAATTCGCATCCAACAATTCAACAACAAAAATAATCCTAATATTTCAGCAGTTCATTAAACAAAATAAATCCGGACAAAGCATATCAATCACTTATACCATTCTCAGTTCTTCAATCTATGAAGTTATCGAGGAGTTCGTTTTGGTTTTCTCCTAGACAGTGGAATTTCATCCGACGAATCCTCCTCTTCACTTGTTTGTGTATGATCTATAGGCTGTGAAGGGCCGGGAGCAACTTCAACCTGTGTTTTGAGACGAAGATGCGCCTTTACGATGCCTACGTCGCTGATACGTACGAGTAGTGGGGGGAGGAACGCCATGGGCTTCTATGGCATATTCGATGAGCCCCTGTGCTGGTGGAGGAGGAAGCGGTGGGGGAGGTTTTGGTCTTGTTAGCTTGTTTCTTCCCAAATTAGACTCTAAGATGCGTTTCACACTAAAGCATTTCCCCTGTGACCTTTCAGGAACCTCTTGTGGAAGCTCGTCTACAATTTCGATCGCACGGTAAATGTCGTCCGCCTGTCACGACATAAAATTTAAGAAAATGTTTACGTTTCAAATATTGAAATAAAGACTAAATGTAGTACGTACCATGTTCCTTTCAAGAGGTGCTCTAGGAGTGTAAGGATTTGCAACCACAGGAGGCGCTGTAGGTGGATCGATGGCACGAAGAACATATCGACGCGTGATGTTCCAGTACCAAGACAGATATTCCTGTTCGGACAATGTGAACTCGCGTTCCTGTTGCGTGTGCATGTAGCGGTCGGTCCATGTCTCAATAGCCATAGCATACTCCCCAGCTTCAATATCAATTCTGTAATGGGGTGGTTGTTCCGGTAAATGCTGCGCCATACCAAACTGCCTCATCACTCGGTCAGGTAGATGATAGGCGACATCATTAAAGCAAATCAAAGGAACCCGAGCAGTCCACAGCTGAATGGAAGTTGTGCATAAGTTTGGAAGATGTCCAAGCACATCGTCGTACGGGGTCCAACTCACAACCTGATAGTCTAGCACATCGAACTCGTTACGGTAGAAGGCAACATGACGCCTCGGCGATGAAACGGTGCTTTTAGGTCCTACCCACCTGTACAAATATTCAATTGCGACTTCTCAAATCCAAACACGTATACTTAGTATACTACATAATTAATTATACCTAGCACCGTATGGCAATGATAAATCAATCGCCGTCCTCCTCATCGTTATTCTACCCACGGGTAGATAAGTCCAACACCAAAGCTGCAAATAAAATTGGACACATGGTTTTAGTTGGATAAAAGAATATGAAATAGCGGTCGGCGAAAGTAAAATATGGACATACCTGTACTAGGCTCACACAACCACCTATGCTTGTGCTCTCTTGCAAAGCAAGCCTCGTCAACTCGCAGTACGTATACACTAGAACTGCACTGCCCCACGAATACTGGCGACAAACTTCAAAGTTTTCTAAAAAAGGAAGCCATCTAAGCCATATCCGTGTCTTCGAATGATCGCATATCAACCTCGAGCATATAATATGCAATATAATGGCTCTGGCCCGTTGCTGAATCTGAATCTCCGTTGCATCTGCAAGTATGTCGTCCGCAAATTGTTCCCTAAACCACAGTGTCCGTATCATTTCGTTTCCCCACCACTCCTCTGTTGGAGGAGTTAAACCTAGGAGCTCTTGGCATAAACTAATGTAATCAACGGGATCGGGGTTGGTCAACGGAGCACCGTCTATGGGTATGCCAAGCAAGCACGCAACATCACCTAACGTGATAGTCATCTCTCCGGCTCGTAGGTGAAATGTCGAAGTCTCTGGCCTCCATCTATCCACCAAAGCGGTGATAAGATGATGAT
Organism: Allium cepa; assembly: GCA_030765085.1. NCBI lineage: Eukaryota > Viridiplantae > Streptophyta > Magnoliopsida > Asparagales > Amaryllidaceae > Allium > Allium cepa. The sequence continues at coordinate 226,798,947 of CM060938.1, forward strand.
CTAACTGGATGTGCCCCATCCTAAAAACAAGTCCAAATCCAGCTTGGTCTATCAACTGTATAACGCCTGGATGACCGGATGTTACTCTATTCATTTTGGACGAATGATCTATGCTTTTGTCTGCAGTATTACTCTGTCAACATATCACAAAATTATTATCAACAAGTAACATACATTAGCTTTCGATATTTGTACATTTCGAATACTAAAAAATTTACCGCGACAAATTCCGGATTATTCGTTCGATGCCGTTGTTGCAAATAAAGGACAGATCCATCAACTGGTACAGGTACCATGTCCGCGTAATCTACACATATACAAGTTAACAATTTTTTCATCTTTATTTTGCAACATCAACACTGCGAATTTACGCATTGTTTTTCCACATTTTACTAATGATTTCAACCATACACACATACCTCAACCATCAACTATTGCTTACAATTTCTAAAAATTACTAATTTACAAATTTCTTCAAAACCCTAAATTGAAATATTAGTGATTTTCCCATACCTGCAGGTGCATCCGGCATTGAAGAGCTAGCCATCTTCTAATTTGTTCAACGAAATGCGAAAAATTTCTGAGTTGGGGAAAAAAATTCGGAGGGGGGTTTGTGATTTGGGTATGGGTAGGTTTAGAATGAAGGGGGAAGAAAGAGGGGCTCTGGTTTTGTTGCAGAGCCCCGAATGAGCGACTTTTGGGAAGTCGCCCACTGACGACTTCCCAAAAATCGTCTATTTTTTTCATAACGTAACATGCGACTTTTGGAAAGTCGACAGTTCGTCCGTAATTTTTCATCAAAAAAAAATATAACTGGTGACTTTTGAAAAGCCGTCAGTACGTTTTGACCAGCTCTGGCCAGCTCACAGCTGAGCTGGCCAAAACAGGGCTATAATTAATAATAGTTTCTAAACGAGGCTAAATTGAAAATAAATCCCAAACAAATAACATACCACTTCCAACTCGCACCCGATCCGAATAACCAAAGCGGTTTCGAGAAGATGGAGTAGTCGGATGGTACTTTCGAAGTTATTGTTACACCGACTCGTCCCTTCTATTTATTTTGTCGTTTTTGATGATATTTAACGTCGTTTATTGTTTGGAAGAGAGATGGAAATAATTCGATAATAACATTTGACAGTCACTGTGATGGAGCCATGGAATTTCGCCGATGGTAACATTGTGGACTTGTTAGAGACTCGTCAATTGGACTCTTCTTCTAGGGTAATTTTTTCACCATCAGTTATTAGTCTGAATGTTTGATGTGAAATTTCCATTGCATATGTTAAGTGAATCACAATGATAAACTTGTTTAACGTGTAAAAGTAGCATGATCGTGAAAATATTGATGTGTAATTAGGTGATACAGTTTAGACTAGGTTACGGTTAGACTTTTTCATCATTTATTTTCCGTATAAAACCGAATTCTACTTCAGCGAAGTCAGTTCATGCCTTCTTCCCACAAATTAAAGGTTGTTTGTGAACAACCTACTTGACTTGAAACTTTTAGCTACTTCATCAAGTGGGCAAGTTTTTCTTTCCCTTTTCTTTCTTGGAGCTATATATTCACATCAATGAGAAATTGATTGGCTTGATTCTGGCTTTTTAGTTGAATTTGGACATGTTTCTTTTTGGTCATAAAAAGGTTCCTTCCAAATGAAATAGAATAAATTAAAATTGTTTAAGCATGTGTTTGATTGCGGTGTTTTGCTTTTATAAGTACTAAACGTCAATGGGATCGTTGACTTAGTTTACCAGGGTATAAAAAATGCAACCAGAAATGGATTGGGATTTTAAGCCGTATCTTGGATGATATACGCTATACATCACATGTATATTATCATGACTGCAAGGTTGCATGTCAATGATATGTATAACCTCATATGTGAGAATGTAAAGAAAAAGTACATTTAGGTTGTGGTTATTATAATATATTATAAATCATTGCATGCAACTGTGATTTTATTGTACCTTAGCCTTTTGGTGACATTCAATCATAAGAGGGTGCATGCAAATTCGTAATAACCGTTGCCTTGGTTAGGCCAGAGGTGATACTAAATGTTCTCAAACCACTCCCAAGGACGTCTATGCTAATGTTAAGGGTTGAAATCTTCACAGAAGAGATCATGTTGCTGATTCTATTTGGTTAGCATAAGGAATTATGCTTAATATACTCAACATGATATTCATCATGTTCATAATGTTGGTCTATAAAAGCATGTATTTTGCATCAGCGCTTGGTGATTATAACTCTTGATACCTGCCTTTAAATAAACTATACACATCAAATTGGTTTTCCTCATCTATATGGAGTGTAGTTATTTGTATGCGTGTTGATTTGTTAATTGGCGAAATTCACCTTTCCCCTTTTTTCTTAAATGAGTTAAATCTTAAGCTATAATGGTGGGCACAAGATTATTGAAATTGACAGAATTCTATTATGGTTTGCAAACCCCTGCAATGTGTCTCTGCGCGTGTGTATGTGTACGCACGCATGAATTTGACATCAGTGGATTAACATAAGATTTTAGACGCCAGTCTTAGAATTATAAAAATCACATGATTTTGAGTGATTTTCATAACATGTAGATAACATAATATGGAAAAATGTAAGATATAAAGGATTAATGTGTTTAGATCTTTGTATAAAATATGTTGATCAGTCCCTCTTCATTTAAGAGGTTAAGCAATCAACGTCATTGAGTCCAATTCATGGTATGGGTGTGTGTTAGGGAAAGGCAGTCGTTATTGGGTTACGTTTCTTCTAATATTATGTTCCTATATAGGATGTGAACCATAGTTTGCAAATGCACTCATCCCTGGTACAAAGGCTGGCACTTGAAAAGGAAATGCAGGTATGTGTAGTTTAAACTGAGAACAAATAGCTTGATAAATTTTTCCTACCAAATACATGCTTTGTTACTCATCAGTTATTACGAAAATGACGGCATGGCACCTTTTTATGTTATACGTACAACTTAATGTACATGCTGTGGTCTTGTAATTATTCTTTTAGGCAGTGTATCTTTGCTCCTGTCAGATCATTAGTGACAGAGTTTACCTAATTTTGTACGTGTTATTGTAAAGGAAAACTGGAACTTCATCATTTTATAGTAGCTGTTCAGTTGAACTGTTTGGTGATTTTTTAACTGTAATTTGTTATCTTCCTATCGAATTATTGAAGAATGGCTTGCTTTACTGGCAGGGTCATAATGGTTGTGTCAATACAATAGCATGGAACTCAAAGGGAACACTTCTAATATCTGGATCAGACGACACAACAGTATGTTCTATTGTCAACAATGGTTAGCTCAAGGGCTGACATTATGTTAATTTTTGCAATCATGTGCACTTACACTAGCTTAAATATCTACATACCTTGTATTTCTTACTACATGTTTACTCTCTGGACTTTAGACTTTTGTGCAACATAAAGGAGTTATTTGGCATAATATTATCCTAGAAGCAAAGGCTAATTATTTAATTTTTTATTTAATATCGTGTTCCTTCAGGTGCAGATATCTAAATTTCTTCCATTAGATGCATCCTTTAGATACCTCTCCAAATTCTTTGTTAACACTTGGTAGCAATCAAAAATTTATGTTGGCAAATATTATTAATTTGAACAGTCCATAAGACATAATTGACGATGACTCCAAGACCTTTTTTTAAATAAATAAAAATAAATCAAAACCATACGTTTATTGGTTCCTCAAAAATGGTTATGCTTGGACATAGGTAGTTCTATAATGCATGAATGCTTAATGGAGTTTGTACTGGATTTCATGACGTGACAAGATTTATGGTGGCGAAACATAATTAGTTTTGTTTGATCATAGCAGAATTTGAACTTTTAATAACATTTTTCTATTTTTGTGGAGTACAAAACCTTCATGTCAACTGCATGTTGTTTTTACTCAGATTAATGTATCATACTCTTTATGTTTTTTTTTCCAACCCTTTACACAATTTATTAAATAATAGTAAAGTAGTAGAATTTGACAGCCTCTCATTGATTCAGACAGTTTGCAAGTTTCTCCTTAAAACTCTGATGCTATCTTACATTCTGATTCCTGTGATTTATATTTTTTACAATGATTTTTTTTGATTCTCTATTACTGTTTTATTTTCATATCCATATAGTTTTCTTCAAAGTTGAAATATTACTAAAATAATAAACATACATGCATATGTATCATGGTTTAAAATTCTGTGGAATTCCGGACATTTTGGTAATTCCATTTCGTTTCCGACCATAATCGAGACGAAATCATTTCTGGTTCAAATCCTGGATTCAGCTTTTTAAATGCTGATAAAATAGTGAAAAATAGCCCCCAAAATAAAATAAAATCAAACAAGGTAATAAAAAATGAACAAACGATGATTTTCAAAAAAATTATGATACTTTTTTCGATTCTGACCCAAATAAGTAGAAATAGCATTGTAAAACAGTAAAAATCAATAATTGAATCAACTTATATTCACGTATAATGTATATATATTTTCAAATACAAGTGTGAACTATCTAATGATGTATTTCTATATAAAAAAAATCAAAATCCAAAAGAATATTCATAAGCGAAAATTTCAAAGTTCACTGAAAATTCAACAATTTTACATACAATTTTTTAGGAGAATGACGGAATTCTGAATCTTGATGCATACATTTATCGTTTTATTAAATATATTAAATTTTCGTTGTATTATGCTTTCATTGTGAATAATTATTTTGATATTTGCGATAAAATTTTATAATGCATAAAATATGTTGATCCATTACCTAATCAACTATATAGAACATGAGAGTTCAATTCAAAATTTTATTTTAATAAATACTTATCAACAAATATTAACAGATTATAAGTTTTAAATCGAATGAATCACTATAATTAACTATGTATATGTGTAGGGTTGGGCTTTTTTTTGGTTAAAACTCTTCTTTTCAAAAAAAATTCCTAATTTTTCATTTTCCATGAATTTTTGAAAAAGTAGTTTTAGAAGGAATTCCTTTTGACAAATGACAAAAAAATCGTAAATTTTCACATTTTTTATGGAATTTCTTTTTCTTTCAATTATATTGCTCCTACTTGTTTGATTGTGCTAGACCTGTCAAACGGATTATGATCCATCTCAATTGATCCATTTAGTGTATAAGGGTAAATATGACACAACTCACTTAATATTATCCGTTTAATTAAATTAGATTTGACTGATAATTTTTTGAAAATAAAAAAATTAAATTTAAACTGTCAAATTCAAATTTCTAAATTTTGAAATATTCGAATTCTTTTTAATCTTTTGAATTTATAAAATAATTCGAATTTAAATTCATAATTTCAATTTCAAATTCCAATTTTCATCAAAATTCAAATTTTCATTAAAATCTAAGTTTAGATGTGGAGGTGTAGCATGTAATTTACAAGTACAATTGTTAGCTACCATGGAGAACTACAATATAAATTCAAAATATGAAGCATTTGACCATTCCATATCGTTCTTAACATATATGCGAGTTCATTAGTTAAGTCTTGCTGATTCCGAGTTAGTATGAAGAGTTACTACAATTTGAATGAAAAAGATAGTGACTTATGCCTAGTCGTTCAAGTACAAATTTAAGTTACAACGAGTAAATGTCTACACGACTATCTAGTGTTTAGAGACAAATGAATTATTGAAATATTTTTGGAGTTGGTGTTTAAATTGTTGGGATGTAGCTTGTTATTTGCTAAATACAACTTTTATTAGTCACGATGAAGCTCTATAGTGTAAATTCAAAATATGAAGCATCTGATTGTTCTACATTGTCTGTAATGTAGATGCGAGTTCATTGATTAGAGTCTCAAAATTACCGTTTGAACAAAGAAAGAAAATAGCGACTTTTACCTAGTCGGTCAATTACATACTTTATATTATTAAATTTTCCGATTGAAAAAAAAATGGAATTTCGTGTCTCGTTTTGAATTTTCCCACTTCCATCAATTGGAATTCCGAAGTTGACGGAATGGAATTTTCGGAATAAATTGCATCACTTAGTTGATGGTCGAAAGGAACCCGAAATGCTTCGGACGGTATAGAAATTTTCTGCACCCACCCTATGTATGTGTGTGTATGCACATATGTTTGTGTATATGTTGTGTGTGTGTTTTATTGAATAATAGTGAAGTAAGAAAAAAGATTATTTTCTTGATTCTCTTTGGTCATATTACATTAAAGCCCCTTATAATTTAAAGTTCACATTCACATTATTATCTATGCTTTCTATCCATTTTCCAATTTTTAATACTCGTGATATCGAATCGTAAGAATATGATCATATGTATGTTTACATTTGATTCATGTTTATTTTTAAATTAACATAATTTATATATATGTGGATTAATGTTAACGGGAATAATATATATATTAATAATAGTTGCTAACGTTTATTTTGTGATAAACGTTTGAGATTTTTTTAACTGGTCAAATTAGAATATTTCGACAAAACTAAGACAACAATATGATTTTCCACGTTTCAATTTTGATTCCACTTTCATCTTCTTCTTTTTTCAGTTGGTAAAAGTTATAAATTTATCTTAGTTTGCTTTCATTCTTGATGAATATTTTGGTATTTGATACAAAAACTTATGATGCATGACATATATTGATTCATTGTTGTTGCACTTCTAGTTTTAGATTTGCTGATCACTAATATTTGGGATTAAATAAATTAATTTTATCTAATCAAATGCATCAAACGTGAGATATCGAATTCAACATTTTATCTTCATAAATAATTGTCTAAAGATATTAGCAAATCGTAAAGTTCAAATCAATCAAATTAATGTAAGCAATTATTTATTTGATTAGCACTATTAAATAGGAAAATAACAAAATATTTTGCTCATTTATGTGAACAAAAATGTCAAACTTATATTTTCTGTTCAAAATATATCATCTTACAAATATTGTATGTCTAAACAAAAAGCATGATTGATTTGTTAGTAATTTATCTTAATAAATTCACCATACATTGCATTACATTCTAATTTCAAACATTATATTTGAAATTTAAATTATATTTTTATGCAATATTATCGTGTGCAAAGAACGAGTCACACACTAGTAATTTATATATGCAATTTGAAAACTAAAAATACCCACTTTTCAGATTAATATTTGGAGCTATTCCAGTCGGGAACTTATCCATAGGATAGACACCGGGCATGCTACAAATATATTCTGTACCAAATTTATCCCAGAGACATCTGATGATCTTGTGGCATCAGGGGCTGGAGATGCTGAGGTAGCATTTGTATTGCAGATTTTTGCTTCTTAGACATTTCAATAACAAAGCTAATATGTATTATTACATCCGAATAATGTGCTTCAGGTTAGGCTTTTCAACATATCTCGTATGAGAGGAGTGAGGTGTGATGAAATCTATATCGATCCATCAGCAGTGTTTCAGTGCCACTCAAGGAGAGTCAAAAAGCTAGCTGTAAGTTTCTGCTAAATGATGAAGCCGCTGCAATATGCTCTTTAGCTAATAATTTTGATACATTGAGCCAATTTCTGATGGGGGAACTAAAGAAAAGCGGCATCATTTCCTTAACTTGTAATAGGAAAAAATAATAGTTAGGGCAATGGTAAATGTGATAATTTAAAGAATTATCCTTGGTGTTATATTTATGCTCTAAGCAAGGATCTCAAAGTGTGAAGTGAGTTGTCTGACTAAAAGATCCATTAGAAATGCTGGGTCTGCTCTTACTGAATCAGTTACCAGCTAGGTCGAACATGCCTTTTTTTCACCATTTTAAAGAACATGCTATGCAATGCGAAAGAAATTTTCTTCTAATTTGTTGATTGTATAGGCTTGGGTGATGTCTAATCTTTCGGTTGACCTGTAATGTGAAGTTGAAATGTTTCATTTTATGCTGAAGACATTTTCTTCAGCCAAGATAAAATCATTTATTGAATTCAGCAGATCAAATAGTTTCTTGCTATCTTTTTAATTCCATATTTTCTCCTACCTTCTTTCTAGAAGTTAAAAACCAGCAAATGCAAATTATTTAGTGTTTTATGCAAAACGGCTGATTCCGATTCTGATTCCGATTCCAAAATTGCCAATATTTACACCAAACTGCCAATCTCTGACAATTGGACATTGTTGTTTCTTATTATCCAGGTTGAAGCTGGAAATCCTAATGTAGTGTGGAGCGCTAGCGAAGATGGAACATTGAGGCAACATGACATGAGGGAGGGCTCTTCTTGCCCGCCTTCTGGATCTCAGGATTGCCGCAGTGTGCTTGTAAGTCACTATATTTCCATGCTCAATTTATAAATGTAGATATGTTTCCAACACTTTTACATGTTTGCGTAGCTTGATTTACGTTGTGGGGCAAAAAGGTCTCTCAACTCCTCACCCAAACAATGCTTATCTCTTAAGTCCTGTGATATAAGTTCTACACGCCCTCATCAAATTCTTGTGGGGGGGAGGTACCAACTTGATTTAGCTTTGAATTTCTTTTCATATTTCATCATAGTTTATTAGTCCTATATTATACTATGAATTCCTCTTTTCGGTTAACTCTTGCAGCGATGCATTTGCTCGGTTGTATGATAGAAGAATGCTTCCATCTTTAAGCTCATGTAGGACTAAAATGCCACCACCTCCTTGTGTTTGTTATTTCTGCCCAATGCACCTTTCCGAGAGTGTAAGTTTAGAATGGTTAATGTCGTGTTTTTTGGTAGTATTTTTCTGAAAAAGAAGAAGAAGAAGAGGAGGAGGAGTTGTACTGTAAATGATATTATCTTTTATTACCAGAGACGGTCAACAATTCATTTAACACATGTTACTTTTAGCCCGGATGGAGAGGAAGTTCTACTCAGTTACAGTGGAGAACATGTTTATTTGATGGACATATCTGGTATGATTGTTATTTTGTATCTAGCTTGCTTTTTTTGTTGCCTTTAATTTTATTCTATTTATAACATGACTTATGGTCTAATTAAGACAGTCCTATATTCTGAACCCATTAATTGGATATTATGACTTGCCTTTTACACGGTACTTATAAAAATTTACCCCTTGGCAGCGAGGGTAGTTGTAAGCACCTTATCACTTTTTTGCCTGCGAAATATGATCGTGTGCGTTGAGATGCTCACTGATTTTTGAGCAAGCATCTAGAAGCTGGAACAATTGCTTTGACATGGGAATCAAATAGTTTGGTTTCAGTCAAAAAAAAGAAAAAAAGAAAACTTGGAGACGTTTGTCTACAAGGAAAAAAGAAAAAATGGTGTTACGTTTCTAATACGAGCAATAGACAATCATGCTGTCAAAGAAAATCTTATCAAGTCATTATCAATGATTTAAGCGTACTAGACTCCATTTGTTATAAGGAAACGTTTTTCAAATATATTGCCATGTCATCCTTTTAGTATGTCAGTATTTATTTTATTTTTGGTCAGGTGACCAGAGATTTCAATACATTGCCGACGATGCATCAAAACTGTTCTCTTTAACATATACAGCCAATGAATCAGATTCATTTTCAGCCAGCACTGAGAGTTCACGTTACTTTGCTGGAAGCAAATGGAAACAAAGAAGGGTTAGTAAACCTGTCGTTTTGACTATAACGGAATATCTGTTAACTTACAGGGTTCCTACTTTGGTTTCTTAAGCTAGCTACTCTAATCTTGTTGTAGCTTGATATGTACAAAAAATTGGTTCAAATTGCGGATAAAATTCTGACTGAAGGAACAAACCTCTTGTATGGCATTGAAGCGTGCAGTGAAATATTAGATGGAAAAGGTCCTGAAATTGGCAATGCTTTAAAGCACGAGTGTTTATGTATTCGAGCAGCATTGCTTCTTAAGGTTCATTGTGATTTTATTTGCCTTCTTAGAACTTCGGTTGCTATTTGTTTTTGCATAACATATTATACATATTTAGAGAAACTGGAAGAATGACGTTCATATGGCTATAAAGGATTGTGTCAAAGCTCGGAGTATTGTCCCTTCATCTTTCAAGGCACATTATCTAATGTCCGAAGCTCTTGAGCAGGTGAGATATTTGATGCATTAACTTCAGAATATTGGTTTACGGGTTCAGTTCAGATTTAGTGCAGCTATCTATACAAAAAATATTTGGTACAGCTAGGGAAAATTAAAGAAGCATTAGAATATGCATTGGCCGCAGAACGTATAGCTCCCAACTCTAGTACTTCTGAGAGGGTCTCAAGTGTTAGAGATCAACTAGCTGCAGGTTGGTATTTTATTTTAGCAGAAATCACTTCCCTTATTACCGTATGCATCCAAGTGATATCAATTCGCATGTTAAGATATTTTGTAGCTTTTATTGCTCCCATCTGTTGAGTTTTTTCATCTTTTTTGGTTTGCCTTTTTTTTTTTTTTAATAATCAGCACATTCTAGGTAGGAGGTCATACGCAGTTGACATTTTCTATTGAAATCTTAAGCATTTGTTTTACATGGTTTCCCACATACAATTTGTCTGGATTGCATGCACATTCAATTAGTGGACTTAATAATCTTATTTTAGGTTGGTGGTTGATTTAGATGATGTTTACGATATGGCTATATATTGATCAAACTAGCTTTAGAACTTGCTTTTAGATATTTTAATGTGTAGCATATATAGCCAGATTAACCTGATAAGCTTGAAGAACATGTAGTTTTTTATATATAAATATTGTACATGCGTAAATATATGCATGTGTACGTATATGTGCATGTGCGCGCGCGCGTAAAACTAAACTATGAAATATGTAATCTAAATTTTGGAAACAAGATGGCTAATAAATCCATTAATTTGACCATGTAAAAACAGTTGTTCCCATATTACACACACACATAATGGTTGTAACTTGTAAGACAAATAACACCACCATTACACATAAAGTTTTAGTATGCATATCCAGACATCCTCTCGGATGTTTTGATTATGCGGCAGTAATTGTAGTTGACCAATACTTTGAAACCAAATATAGGCTGGAAAATTCTTATGTGTTTATGGAAAGCAATTGTGTGTGTTTTTATAGTTCGACCCCACATGTTTAAGCACATTTCCGTTGGGCATAGAATTAGTGGCACACAGTGCACAAAGATGCAAAAGCTTTCTAAATGCATGATACGTGTTTTTATAAATTAGGGAGAACTCTTCTAAAAAAGAAGAAATCTTAATCTGTATTAAAAGGATTAATGAATGAAAATACACGGTTATTCAAAATAGCAATATTTAAACAGCAATTTAAGTTAATTTATCTAATTACAGTAATAGCAATGAGTTTGTGCATACAAATTGTAATAAATTAGTTTATACTTCACGCTGTATGAAACGAAAGTTAAATCTTCCATGCAGCATAACAACATATTTAAATGATAAGAGCAATAAAATTATAAAACTATTTGTGATGTGTTTCGTAAATGATATTGTTTTCCGGGTTCTAATTTTCTGTACTCTGTCATTTCCTATTCCTATATTCCCTTCAATAGCACACAATCATGTGTAACATGGCTGAAGAGTAAATTGGAACCGGAAGAATGTTAAACCATGAACAAAAAGAATAATTAAGTTGTAATTATTTTAGTAGTCATGGTAAAGTAAATGTTACTTTGTTTTGTAGTTAATTATAGTGGCACATGACTAAATGTTGTTGAAGGAACACACGAATAGAGAAAGGAAGGGGTTAGAGGATTTGAACCAATCTCATTTATTATTTTTTGTATGTATTTTTTTTTCCACTAAAGAGGATAGTGCAATAAAATTTTCATGCCCTTTAGATCCTGAAAATAGAATGAAAAATTATTACAAAAGAAAAGAATACATAATTTTATAATGAACATGAATTTTTTGTTATATAGATCAAGGTTTGAGAACTTTGCTTCGGTCTCTGCTTGGCTTCGGTCGATTTCGGAAATTTCAAAATTTCCAGTTTGAGTCCCGGTTTCGATTATGTATTTCTTTAATGAAAAAGTAATAATAAACGTTGTTGCAGATTCATCCGGTTTCGTCTCTAAATGTATCCTTGCTCTCTCGCATAATGTGTCGAACTTAATCATCATTTTCATTTTTGTTGTCTCTATTGTCCGACTCTTGTTGATGCAGTTTGCTCGTCAATTCCTCTTGTATGCTTTGCTTTTCTAGTTTTCCTTTATTTCGTCATTTATCTATTGAACAATATGTGATCATACAGGTCTTTTAACTTCTTGAGAGACAATTAGACAAGATACATCGCTATCCACTCCTGCCGAGGGTTCTTTCAAACCTGTTACACCACATCAGTAGTTAGTTTATTGCATAAATTATGTTTAGGTTTTCGAAGATTACCATCGATTGCAGTACTATGATTTCAACCGATTTCAGTTTGATTTGCCATAGTATACCTGAAACTATAAATTATATAATCAAAAATATTCATGACAAGATTAAACATAAACAATATACTAAACAAAGTTCAAATACAAAAAAGCTAAGCATTAACTAAGTCAACCTATTTGAACATGAACACCAAAATTAACCCAACCTTATAAGTAATAATTATAATTAAACCAGCCCATTAAAGTCAGCCCACCCAATCAGTTAAAGCCCAATATGAATAACCCTATTCCTCCCAAACCGATATCGTTTATTTCTAAAAGGAAAAAATTGATCACCACTAACGTCAAAGCAAGCTCAAATTAGGTTTCAAATAAGGCTTTTATTTTGCTAATTTTTTTAACGATGATGAAGCAAGCTTGAATTTCTAATATTCGTCTGACATTGAAGTAATTAATGATTTCGTTTTGCTGCTTTTATAGAAAAAATTGATTTGTTATGCAATTTTATTGTATAATCACGTTTTGCTTCATCAAAACAATCGAATTGGTATAATTTTTGTTTGGGTCTAGGTTTTGGTTGCTTTTTTTGCCAAATTCGGTTCCTTTTTTTTGCCCTTTCGCTTTCTTTCCCTCATACAACACTTTTGATTTTTTATTGTTAGTGACGGGATGAGTTTTTGACATAATCTTGTCTCGTCTTTGGCTGAAACCGAACCAAGATGTTGGAATCTCCGGGTTCCGGCTGAAACTTGATAGATATAGATCCTGAGTTGATGAGGGAGTTTTTTCATAGAATTAGATGCCCATCTCAGGGTCATGTCGTTTGTGTCACCCCATGGGCCATGCTTCTCATAATTTGTTTCACTTGTGTCATCCTTGTGATGCATGTGGGTCTTTTCAATAAGTGAAAATGATGCAAAATATGCGTTTCTCCTTCCTTGCTCTTTGGTGTGTGACGTGGCCCCTTTTACACATTGCTACTTATCATCCCTCCAGTTTTGCTTCATACGTATATGTATATTTATGTGAGTGTGCAATTGGCTATTCTCTTCATTGACTTAGTATTGTTTGTATAGTTAGCATGACCAATGTGCAGTGTGCTTATATCACTTTACCACAACTTAACTCTTTCCTCTCTATACCACTTCCTCTTAACTTGCGTTCCCGGTTTATTCACATATTCTTTTGGAGAAGTATAGTCTTCTCAGTAACAAGTTTCATTGTTATAGTAACATACCAACATGCACATTGTGATACGTGTATATTGCTTGCTGTATATGTTTGTTATATCAAGATTTTAGCTTGTTTTCAACATTTATATAATAAATAAACATGCAAATAATACCCATCAAATGCACACATTGTTAATGTTTGCTATGATATTATTCAGTTCAAATATTTTCTCCACGGTTAACTTATGCAATTGATTTTTGAAACGAAGAGTTTCACCATCCTACTGAGTTTCACCATGCTACTTTTATATCTGTCATAATTATTAAAGGCACACGGTGCAAAATGATGCCAAATCCTTCCGACACATATCCACCTGATTTGTTGTACATGTCAAAAATCTATTATGCATGACGATTAATTGAAAAAAAAGATCCAAATTTATTTACTAAAAACATATAGGAAAAATATGTTTTTAGTAGAAATTTAGGTCTCGTTTGGCGTCAAAATGAATTTTGAGTTTTCAGTTTTTAATTCATATTAAAAGAGTGGTGGAAGATGAGGGGAGGTGGAAGGGGATTGAGGGGAAAGTTTTCCGTATCCTCAAGAAGCGGAAAAGAAGAGCAATTTGTTTTCAAAAACTCGTTCTTTGTCCTCTTCTTTCTCATTTTCTCCTCTCCAAACTGCATTCTTCTTCCTTGCCAATTGAAGCATGAATTGAAGCATTCTTCTTCCTTGCAATTTGTTTTGTTTTTATTTTCAGATTTGGTACGTGAAAAACCCTTCTTAAATACATGTTTTAAATTACACATCTATATTTAGTTTCGGTAATTTTTTTTTCGACAATTAAATGTGAACATTAATCTCACGTTTCTACGATCACAATAAATTTTGTTGTTTTTTTTAAAAAAAATGCATATAATATTTGCAGAGTTCTCTGCAGGTATTTGTAGAGTTTTTCGCAAATATCCCGAAACTTAAAAATATCAAGATTTTTTGCAACCTATTTTTTGGGAGGGGCAGATGTGTATTTTGAAACTTGGGGAGTGATTTTATGAAAGTTTCTTTTTTCAGCCATTTCGCAAAAACGTCATGATATATACACGTTTACCGAAAAGCTAGAATTTTTTTCGCAAAAACGTCATTATGTATATGTATATGTGTATATATATATATACACGGAAAAACTAGAAACTTGAATTTGATTCGTATGTATACATGATAGATTTTATATTACAACTCGCATTTAGAATGTTATGAAAAAAGAACTAGATTTTCCTTGTCAATACAACATATTGTCGTCTTCAGGCAAAAAAAAAAAAAAAAAAAAAATTTAAAGAAAAAAGTTATCCCTTAGAACATGTAAAGTAATAATATTATTAACAGTAATAATTAGCACAATCATATGACAAGTACTAATCTTTATGCCTTTTTTGATTGTAAAAAATGAAATAAGATATTGAAAAGGCGCACCTTTTTTGCACCATGCACTGTACTGTCGTGCATCTTATGCATCCTTTGCGCCATTCGATGTGCCTCTACGTGTGCACCACACCTTAGGGTGAAAAGGCACAGTCGTCACGTCGTGCCTTGCGCCATAGCACACATCTTAGCTTGTCTTTCACAACTATGATCTCTATCTTTACCTACCAATAAAGAGCACTGATTGTAGATGAATTCAACCGATGTCATTTCTATTGCATGGTCATCCTCCAGAAACTTTTTTGATCGAAAGAATGGAGGAGAGAATATGAGAGCAAAGAAAAGTGGACGAATGCCACTTTTAAATATCGTAAACACTCGAATTCAATATATTTGATATAAGGCGTGCATACATCATGTGTACCGATATATGTTAGTTTAAACAAAATAAAATTAAACTGAAGTTTTGCGCACTGGGAGAATTTTTTTTATACATAAACAAATATAATACAAATTAAAGTTACTTCCTAACCCTACAATACTTTAAAAAAAGTTGCCTTTCGATGGTTGAACTTCCAGTTTTCAGTTATAATTATAACCAGCGGAGATGATGAAAAGGTAGAGGTTTTTGTGTAAGAATTTTGGAAGTTGACAATACTGTTATATCTTGTCATTGTATGCACTACTATTGTGGTTTCCAACTTTCTATATAGAACTTGAACCCTTTTTACTTACAGCTGAAGCAAGAAAAAAAAGCAAGGAAAATGGTGGAAATAAAAATGGAGATGACACGCGAAAAGGAAGAGTAAGATCACTGAGTGATGTACTTTTCCGATCAGAACTAAATAACGAAGAATCTCAGGAGGGTGAAAGGGAAGACTCTGAATTTGAAGAACTGGAAGTCGATTTTGAAACATCAGTATCAGGTGATGAGGGTCATGATACAGAATCTTCTATACTTCATGGGCGTGTGAATTTGCGATATCATAGGAGTGATGATTCAAACAGAGATAGTTGCAGTACAAATGGTTCGCAAGGATCACCTTCATCATCTCAGCAAGGACATTTTCCTTATCAGGTTTTACATCTTTGTCTTTGAATATTAGATAATGCTAATGCAGGCAAATTGAAAAACCTCCTTAGTTTTTAATGTTTTATCTTTAATTTTTTGGCAATGCATGCTAGTTTATATCAAAGCAAGTTCTGTTGCCAACTTAAAGAAATTTGAATAAAACACTTATGTTCCAGAAGAAAATAGCACTGTTTAAAAACAGATGCACTTTTAGTTTGAGTTGTAGAAATATCGACGAACCAAGGTATAGCAGATTATTTTGTTAATCTTGTTAAGAGTACCATAGTAGAAGAGTGCCATAGTAGAGCCCATAGCTATTAACAATGCACGGTCTTCCTAGAGCCTTGGCACATAGCTTATTCAACTTGTGGTCAATTAGACCATATGATTTTTGCTTGCGGCATTCCTAACTATTCAGCTAGTGCATTTCACTTAATGTTACACGCCTTTTTCAAAGCATTACTCTTCCTCAGTGCGGGTTTGGTGAGATTCATGCCATGTCTGAGCAAGATATGCGGGAAGCGGGGTGGCTTGCTTCCTCGTTTCATATGACCTATTCCATGATACTCATGGGAAGTTGTGGAGATTCGAGGTTACAATGAATGAGGAAGGAGGAGTGTAGCAGCTGGAAGGTAGGAGGCTACCAATTGGATTTAAGGCAGACACAGTGAGGATATGTGATATAGGTCATTCTCTTCTGGGGCCCTCCAGGATAAGGTTGTGATTGAAACATGATTTCAGTCGAAAATTTAAAGGATCTATATTTTAACGTTTGTACACATTTTGGAATTGATTTTGATGTTTGAACTTCTGCATCTAAACCTAGCACCAAATTTTTTTCTTTTGTTCCATTTTTGTTTTTTTAGAGAACTTATAATTGAAAATGTAGACCAAAATAAGTAGAGCGAATGTATCAATATGCATTCAATGGATTTTCTCTACCACGATTTTAACCAAGTTTGAATCGGAATGTAAATCGAATCGTAAATGAAGAGATGCAATTTGAAATGAGATTTAAATCGTAGGATTTTGAGATTCTTGACAACGATGCTCTAGGGAAACTAAGATTCAGGTGCTTCTAATGATTGGAGTTATCTCTCAAGGGTGTTTAGCATTGCGATTCAAAGGCATAGGTGTGGAACCTCCAATAGGAAACGTGGTGAATGGCGTTTGCCTTTTTGATTTACCATGTGTGTTCCAAAGAAAAAACATTTGTTATACATAACAATTAATTGAACAAGTCCAATATAACTAATATTGTTTACAACAACACATTAAACAAAGATTCTTTTTACTTATTTTGCAAAGACATTATTAATAGAATTTTAGGTATAGCAGTTTTTTAAAGTCCAAAATCCAAAATATTTATACATAGTACCGATAAATTAGAAATTTGAATCCGAGTCATTGATTAGTTTCTCAAAATCAACGTCTTCCTTATATGTTCTGTTTAAACTTGTTTCTACTTTCATGAAGATGTAAAGAAGCTGAAGCGGATGTTGAAAAGCCTGTCTCGATGAAGATCTTCTACATGGATATCCAACCTTTTTCACCTTTGTTGCTTTTGCAGAAACTTCTCAAGTCAACCATCATTATCATCACCAATTACAAGCTCATCCTCAACATCAGATGCATCATCCATATCTCTCATCAACCATTCATTACAAGCATCAGTATCATTCCAATGATATTGGATCAATGGTGCCATAGAAATTTAAAAATATAATCATACGATAAATATTAATGTATATGCATTTTTAGATTGTAAAAGATAAAGAAAAGTTAAAAACGACAAAATATTGAAAACGTGCGTTTTCTGCACCTTGCGCCATTTGGGTCTTCTTTTCATGTGTGCCGCGCCTTAGGGTGAGAAGGCACATTCACAGCCCTGCATCATGGCACGTGTCGTAACGCGCCTTTCATAACCATGGTAGTGCCTCTTTTTGTATATCAGTAACCTATGAAATTCAAGTAAAAAGAGTTGCGATTTTTTTTTTAGTCTAGTCTGCTTCCAGTTGACTTCCGATCTATATGTACAATAATTTACATTTTTCCATTAAGAGACACAATGAAAAAGTTTCTTGCATTCTTGAATTCATATTAATGATACCACTGGTGAATGTTCTTGTTCCGCAAGCTCACCAATTCCAAGAATTTAATCTCTAACGACCTTTTATTTTCCATTATTACATCATCATGAAGTCGGAATCTGCCATTGATATGAAACAAAGATATGTTGGCCACTGCAATATTGGAACAGATATAAAGCAGGCTAGCTTTCTGGGGCAACAAGGTACAATATGGAAGTGGGCGTACATGCATATCTAATTTGTTTGACAACATAGTTGATTTTATCATATCTACTTTTTGTTTTGTTTTTTTGTTTTTGTTTTTTTGTTTGTTTTTGTATTTTGTTTTTGTTTTTATATTTGTTTTGATAATGTCTCAGAAGATGGCTATATAATACCCTGGATTTATGCTTGTTTCAATACAGGAGAATTTGTGGCTAGTGGGAGTGATGATGGAAGATGGTTTATATGGGAGAAAACCACAGGGCGGCTCATAAAAATGTTGACTGGAGATGAAGCTGGTAACTAATTTCTTTAATCATATTACGCACACACAAACATACAGATACATATGTACGTATGTATGTGTCTATGGATTTTTATAGTTTCTTTTCCACTGACATTCTGGGCATCTCCAGTTGTAAACTGCATCCAGTGTCATCCATCTGATTGTGCTGTTGCAACTAGTGGAATTGACAACACGATCAAGGCACGTATAAGATATACAGACTGAAAATACAGTTTATGAACGATTTGATATTTGATCGTCCTTTTTTTATTATTTATTTTTACAATTCCTTTTGCAGCTGTGGAGCCCACATGCAGAGGTTCCTTCTATGGTTGCAGGAGGGGCAGCGGGGCCAGAGACTGCTGATGTACTTAGTGTTATTGAGTCTAATCAGCACAAATTACGAAGGAGCCAAGGAATTTTGTAAGTTGATCGTATAAATCATTTCAGTGCATATTCTTTGTTACTGATGAACGATGATGATATTTGAAACTGGCTGTCTTATTAAATTACATGCAATGGTCAGTCAGTTTTTGGTTATATATCCTTGTATGCAATAACAAAAAAAAGGCTATAATACGAAACTATGGTAACTACAGGTGAATTAAATTAAAAAGTCACACAATGAAGAGTGATAGAACAATGATTAAGAAGCGAGACATGAATATTGGTATCAGATAACCAATTTGATTTTATGCTAGGTCCATCTATGATAAAAGCTATACACTTAATAAGGCGATCAATAGAGCAGTTTAACGATCACTTTGCACGCACGCACAATAATACCAAAAGACATAATTTGGTGGGTATCGTAAAAAACAAATTTGAACACGCATGATAAAACTAATTCAAATACGTATGACTAGTAAATTACGTCAGGGGTTGGTTTTAAGTTCATATTTATTTGCACTGGTTTTGGACAGAATTACAAAGGAAATTCCGAATGAGACGATGCATGATGTTTGCAGATGACGTTAAGTTGATTAATATCTCAAAAGAAAATGTAGAACAAAGATTAAAAACACAGAGGAATGCGTTAGAATAAAAAGTTCAAGTTTAGTAGAACTAAAAAGGAATATATATCATGCAATTTTGGTAAAGAAACTAGAATATTAATATGATAAAAATTCAAGATCACATGATTAACAAAAAAATATGTTCGAATATCTAGGTCTAATAATAGAAGATGATGGAGAGAGATATATCAAATCTAATTAGCGTAGGATGGATAAAATGATGATTAATCAGTGTCATTTTATGTGATATATGGGAATACCAGAAAAACTTTGTTGAGCAATGATTAGATCTGCGGTATTTTACAGAGCATAATGGTCTTTTAAAATAAAAAATAAAAAAGGAAAATAAGTTAAACGTAGGAGAAATGAGAATCCTAAGAGGAGTGACTGAAATTGCAAGAAAAGATAGGGTAAAAAATGAGAAGGTTGGAGAGAAACGGAAAGCGACATATATAAATGAGATTACAAGGAAAAATAGGCTTGAAGTCATATGAATACACTTAGAGAAAATTGATGCACCAATAAGAAGAGAAGATAATGTATACATTGAAAGAAAAAGAAAAAAAAAGACCTAAATTGACATGTGAAAAAAATATTAAATATGATCTTAAAAAGGTTAAATTCAACTAATAATACGATTAAAGATGGAAGTGTGTCCCAAATATTGGAAAAGAAAAAGCAAGGATGATGATAGTGCAATACAAATATGTATAATGCAAGTTCTAGATAATTTTTCTTGATTATGGTCACATATAAATTCAATTCTCTACGTCACCCTTAAGATCACTAATAATATTGTTGTACATGAAATGACGTCTGCACACATTATGTTCATAAAATATAAGACCCCGTTTGATTTGCCTTTTTTAGTTTTGGGTTTTCATCCAAACAAAATTCACTATGCATGTATTTTTTGAAAAATAATCAATTTGAAAAACGAAGTTAAAATAAAAAATGGAAAACAACTTTATTTTGTTTTCCGTGTTTTGAAAAATAACATAAGCACATGAAACGTTTCATTCCTCCGCCGTCTCCCTATTTCCTTCGTCGTCTCTCCATCATTGCCAAAATGACATCAAATTTTAAATATTTTCTTCCGCTCTCCCAACTGTCTCGTTCTTTTGTAATGAATTTTGAAATTGGAAAACACAAAACTCTAAATGAAACCAAATAGGCCCTAATATTTCGGGATTGACAAATATGTGGTTTCTTAAATAATAAAATTTTGTCCTGATCTTGGGTTGTTCCATTTATTGTATTTAGAATGTGATGTACTGTTTTCTACGTGTTTCTTATAATATTATTCATCATAACTTAATTGTATTTTCTCCTTGAATATTTTAATATGATAGCGTGGAGCCGCTTACAGTGCATGATCTACAATTTGCTGGTGTTCGTCCTTTTGAATGTGCGCAGACGTGAATCAGGTATTTGTATATTTGTTTCTAATAATACCAAGGACATGCTGTTCCATTTCTTATCGAGCATTTTAAATCATTTTATGGCACACTGAAGTTATATCTTAATCGAATTTTTTTTTATACATAGCAACACGACATAATGCTTTACCGACACAATTTTCCTAATGCTCTTTCTACTTTGTACCGTTGAATTCTAATAATGATTATTGCTTTCCATGTCTTCGATCTTTTCTTAATGTTCATCTGGTAAAATATTGCCACGTAAGCTTCAAGATAGGTTGTAATAACTGTAGCAATTTTGATCCTTTTTCCTCATACAAATAAAAGCATAGTTTGTTATAATCAATTATGGCAGGTGTAGAAATATTGGTGCACAAGATGATGCTTGCCAGTTACGCTGAAGGTGGGCCAGTTTATGTGAAAAGAAAAAGAAAAAAAAACTGCTGCAGTAAGACATTTTTTTTTACCTATGTAGAGAAAGCTACCAGTTGAATGACTGTTCTCTCAATTTATGCTTTTTGCTATTTGAGGATCCGTATCAAATCATTTGTGATGTTTTATTTTTGTAACTAAAATTATTTTCCTGTATTGGTTTGAGTTGTTGATCTGTAAGATTACAATATCGTGTGTATAGAAATAAAAATGATGCGGACATGATGAAGAAATTAATGTCATTCGTATTAGGCATCAGGTTGCGAAGAATTTACATACCATGATGCTACACTATGTTGTTTGAACAAAATCGGCTGTGACCGATATGATGGATCTTATTCGCCATGATGATGTAATATTTATCAGGTTAATGATTGCGGTGTTCAGCTCATTTTTGGTTTACCTAGCTCCACTCTTAAGCTTTGGTCTTTGCATTTTATCCAATGATAATTTTTTTTAACATTTTAGCTTCAAGGAAAGACTTTTCAGTATTTTAGTCCAAAGGACGATTTTTTTAGGTATCTGTGTTTTTTTAGTTATTGATAGCAGTTTTTAGGTTTCAGTTTGTAGTTGTCGGTAGCAGTTTTTGGTTCGGTAGCAGTTTTGGAAGAATGTTTGTCCTTATGAATAATTTTTAAAAGAATATTTGTCCTGTGGTTAAAATATTGAGGTCGTATTTTTGGGGTAAAAAATATATAAATTTGTCTTTTAAATTAATTCCTTCTATCATTTTATTTTTGGTTGGCTGCATCAGCAAATTTGTTTACTGTATATGTGAATATGATAATGTTGACATCATTTATTTGCAATGCTGATCAGATGTGATCATTTATTTGCAATGCTAATTTGATGTAGATTTGATGTTACTCAAATCTCCTTGCCAACTTCTTGACCATGGGAGCCCCTAACTAAAGCCAGCTACTGGGCTAGACCCAACAGACCATGGTTCGGACCACGGTTTGTGGCAACCCTCTGCACCCCCAACAGTAAAAAATAATAGAAAAAAGCAAGTAGAATGAATAAAATGTCACAAAATAAAGACAATGGAGACCATTAGAGAGAGAGAATAATTTTATTGAATTGAGATAGATCTTACAATACAATCAAGCTTCATATTTATAGACTTCTTATACACTACAGATTACAATAATGCCCTTTCTTATTTAGCATATTCATTCCTATTATTAATGTATATCACAACACTCCCCCTTGAATATGCGTATGTAAAGATGATAAGAGTAATTGCCTCATTAAAAATCTTGTTATAAAAAACCCAATGGGAAAAAAAATCATAAATAAGGAAAAAAGTACAACATGATTTCATCTTTAAGTAACATATATTTTATAATGTTACTATGAGCGTTGATACTTCTGGATCAAGATAATGCCGCATTAAAAGCTTACTAATAAAAACCCAGTGGGAAAAAATATTAGTGAAGGAAAAAGAGTACATTATAGCGTATTTCATACGCTCCCCCTAAATTATAATACATTATTCAATTAGTTTTTTGATACAGCCGACGCATACCAATTTTATACACCATCTTTTGAAATGTTGATTTTGGAAGCGACTTTGTGAATAAGTCCGTCGGATTTTCTTGGGATCAGATTTGTTTCACTTCTATCTTATTATCCTTTTGTAGCTCATCTGTGAAGAAAAATTTAGAAGAAGAAAAATTTAGAAGAAATGTGTTTCGTCCTATCACCCTTAATGACCCGCTTGAATTTGAGCTACACAAGCTGCATTGTCTTCATAAATAATGGTTGACCCTTCTGTTACGGATGGAAGTTGACAGATTTTTCGAATATGCTCAATTAGCGATCTCAGCCAAATACATTCTATACTTGCTTCATGTAATGCTAGTATTTTAGAGTGATTGGATGATGTTGCTACTAATGTTTGTTTTGTAGATCGCCATGAAATTGCTGCATTGCTGTTATTAAACACATATCCAGTTTGTGATCTTGCTTTATGTGGGTCAGAAAGATAACCTGCATCAGCATAACCAACTAGATTTGGATTATTACCCGAGTTAGAGTAAAACAAACCCAAATTTGTCGTTCCACGAAGATATCTCATGATATGTTTTATGCTGTTCCAGTGTCTTTTTGTTGGTTCTGAACTGTACCTTGCTAGAAGATTTACTGAGAATGCAATATCTTGGTCTTGTGCATTGGGCCAAATATAATAATGCGTTAATGACACTAAGATATGGCACTTCCGGGCCAAGCACATTCTCATCTTCTTCTTTTGGGCGGTAAGAGTCCCTTTTAATATCTAAAGATCCAACAATCATCGGCGTACTAAGCGGATATGCTTTATCCATTTGAAAACGCTTTAGAATTTTCTCAATGTAGTTTGATTGATGGATTAATATGCCATTAGTGCTATGCTCAATCTGTAGACCGAGACAGTGCTTAGATTTGCCAAGATCTTTATTTCAAATATCTTCTTTAAATAATTTATTGTTTCATCAATCTCTTCTGGAGTCCCAATCAAATTTATGTCATCAACATAAACTGCTAAGATAGCAAATCCCTTTACCGATTTTTTTTATAAAGACACATGGACAAATGAGATTGTTTCGTATCATTCTTTTACCAAATATTTACTAAGACGGTTATACCACATCCTTCCAGATTGTTTCAAGCCATATAGCGATCGTCTTAGTTTTAATGAGTACATGAACTTTGATTTTGCTTCACGCAATTTATATCCATTTGAGATTTTCATGTAAATATTGGTATCTAATTCACCGTAAAAATAAGCTGTCACAACATCCGTTAATCTTATATAGAGTTTTTCAGAAACTACAAGACTTATCAAATATCGGAATGCTATGACATCCATAACAGGGGAGTAAGTTTCCTTAAAGTCAAAAACCTGGTCTCTACAGGAAACCTTATGCGACAAGTCGTGCCTTGTACCTCACGACTTCATTTTTATCATTTCGTTTTCTAACGAATACCCATTTATAACCTACTGGTTTAACATTTTCTGACGTTTTCTCTATTGGTCCAAATACACCATGTTTTTAAAGTGAATCTAATTCCACTGGGATAGTATCTTTCCATTTTGGCCAATCGTGTCTTTTTCGACATTCATTTATGTTATTTGGTTCGTTATCGTCATTCTCATTATTCTCATTATGGTCATGACTTTCAATTATTTCAGTAGCTACTGCGAATGAGAATACATCATCAATTATTATTTTACTTCGATTCCATATTTCTCCATAGTTCGTATAAAATATTGAGATCTCATTATTATTAGGTACCAATTTATCGTTGGAATCTTCTTTTATCTCTTCTGGGATAATATTTCCTTCCATACTTCTAGAAGAATTGGGATTTTCATTTGAGTGATCCTTCTGATCATTTATAACCTCTTCAGGAGGTTCCTTAATTGATGATTTTTCATTAGACTTTCTTTTTCTACGCGCCAAGTCTTTTGAACCAATTGACCTTCCACGTTTTTGTCTTACTTTAGATTCATTTGCTGCTATATTTACTTTTGATCCTTTAGGGACATCAATTTTTGTTGGTGCATTTGCTGTTGGAATGTGAGATTTAGTTATTTTTGCAGTGTCACTAAATGCATCTGGCAGTTGATTTGCAATATTTTGAATATGCAAAATTCTTTGTACCTCATATTGGCATTGTTTGGTACGTGGATCCAAATAAGACATAGATGGATTATTCCATGATATTTCACGCCGTTCTACTGGAACGGGCTTTTCTCCCCCTAACGGCGAGAAGATTGTCTCATCAAATTTACAGTCTGAAAATCTTGCAGTGAAAACAT
Source organism: Allium cepa (assembly GCA_030765085.1). Classification (NCBI taxonomy): domain Eukaryota; kingdom Viridiplantae; phylum Streptophyta; class Magnoliopsida; order Asparagales; family Amaryllidaceae; genus Allium; species Allium cepa. The sequence goes on from CM060938.1 coordinate 226,824,178, forward strand.
CACCTGTAAGGGGTTCAAGGTAACGAATTATCGATGGAGAATCAAATCCTATATAAATTCCCAACCGTCGTTGAGGACCCATTTTAGTACGAAGTGGGGGATTAATAGGTATATGCACAGCATAACCAAATTTTCGTAAATGTGAAATATTTTGTTGAGATCCAGTTAAGAGCTGTGATGGTGAAAGCTGATGATAAGCTGTTGGTCTAATTTTCACCAATTTCGATGCATGCAAAATCGCATGCCCCCAAGCTGAAACGGGTAGTTTTGATTGCATAAGCAATGGTCTTGCAATAAGTTGCAAGCGCTTAATTAATGATTCTGTTAGACCATTTTGAGTATGAACATGAGCTACTGGATGTTCAATTTCAATTCCCAATGATAGACAATAATCATCAAATACTTGAGAAGTAAATTCTCCAGCATTATCTAGTCTAATTGATTTAATTTGATGATCAGGGAAGTGTGCTCTCAATTTTATTATTTGAGCAAGTAGCTTGGCGAATGCCAAATTTCTTGTGGAAAGTAAACAAACATGTGACCAACGAGTTGATGCATCAATCAATACCATAAAATATTTGAATGGTCCACATTCAGGGTGGACTGGGTACCCGCTATTTTGAACTATTCGCATCCGCACATGTCAGACTTGAATAATTCAAAATACCGAATTGTTAATTTAAATTTGGCAAAATTGAGATATACTGTAAATAAATAATCACAGAATCACAGACACAGAGTAATAATATGCAGCCGAAGTAAAAAAGATAGTAGTTCATGAAGCTACTATATATATATATATATATAACAGAGTTAAGTAAGTTATAACAGAAGTCTCGAATACAATAGTCAAATACAAGAATCATATACATCACTGGAATCCCTGAATATCTGAAAGCTGATAGATAGCTGGATCTCTAGGCGAAGCTCCAACTCCAAAGGTGAGTCTCAAAAACTGAACCACTCAGTCTGACCCGAGCGTAAAGCAAAACATAAAACACTCGAGTCAGGATCAACATTCTTATATCAATAAATCCAACTCAAGTGAAATAACAATCGAAATACAAGTAACTCAAAGGATATTGGAATCATCATCCTCTAAGGATCCGTTAAACTATCTACTAGATGGTAATATTCGCTTAATAGATAATGCCTATTAGTAATATAAAGTATCAAAATAGTGTTAAGGCGTTACCATTATCCCCCTTAACATATTTTATATAAGCGTTATAGTCTATACAGCACTGTAAACTCCACCGTAAACTAGTGGGATATCAGGGAGTACTCCATAGGTATAACACAAAACAAATTCGTAGTGGTCGCGTATATAGGGATACAAGTATGACAAGGCACATGAGGCAATACCCAAGGTAGTGAAACTACCGTTTGCCTGATCCGGACTGGTGAGAACGCATCGCCGCAACGATCGCAACACCGCGAAACAACACTCTTGAAATTCCGAGGGTGCACCAATCAATAACAAATAATGAGTAGTAGTTACGAAGAAGTGTGTCCGCTCGAGGTGGCTATCCTCATTTGGCCCGGCCCGGCTCTTGATTTTAGTCATTTCCAATTTGACACAAGTGTCAAGGCTATCCATTATCATTCTCTTTCTTCAGTCATCACGTACATCATTCCAACCACTTCATTCTGGATCATCACTCCACGTATAGTTATTAAAGTGGTTTTCGGTTTAGATAGAGAGTATATCCATAACCGATTCCGGTTTCTTTAATAACTTTCGTAATCATTACACCGATTGGTCGTTTAATAAATTTCAAAACTAATCAATTTCAATTTCAATTTCAATTAGAATTTATAAATCAACATTTCACTTGTCTTTCACTATCAATTTCCAAAATTTACGTTACAAACTTCCAAATAACCATTTCAAAATCTTACAATTCAATTTCAACTTTTATTTAAACAATTCAAATATTGATTCAAGTTCGTATATAAGTTTGATTCCGAAATCATTTAAAATGATTTAATTTACATTCAAACCAATTTAAATTCATTTATCGATTTCATTCAATATTCGTTACATTGATTTATCAATTCAAAACAATTAACATTAAATCTACAATTCATTAAATCAATTACTTAAGTCCATATTCATTATATCAAAACTTACAAATTTAATTAAATTAAATTCGTCAAATTAAATTCTTTAAATTACAAGCCTTACAATTTTTTTATAAAACCCATTCATTTCAATAAGTCACATTTTATTTCTTGTTAAAGAAATTCAAATTTTCGTTTATTTATTGACTTCGTTACAAATTTCAAACTCAATTAATACAGAACTAAATTTCATATATTCAAGAAGTTTAATTTCACTTGTTAACTTACTTAAAATTTCCAAAGCTTAATTAATAAATAAAGAAACTCAATTTCATTTATTAACGAAGTTCAAATCCACTTATTCAAAAGTTCAATTTCTCTTATCGAAGAATTCAATTTTTATTCAATTATCAAATAATTTAAATCTTATTCAATTATTAAATAATTTCAACTTAATTATTAATAATTTCAAAACTTAATAATTTCAAACTTGATTATAAATTCAAACTTGATTCAATGAATAATTCCAAATTTTATCGTTAAATAATTCATTTCGAAACAACTTTCTTTCGTCAGTTATTACATTAATATTTTGTTTCAGATTTCAATATTAATATTTCCCTTTCATCAAAATTTACGTTCCAATTTTATTTCAAAACCTTATTATTCAAATAAAAGCTTTATTTTATTTCAAATCAAATTATTGACCAATCGGGTTTATTTAATTCCCTATCCTAAGTCAAGTTCATTTTGGGTATTTATCATTTCAACCCGATTCCAATTCAATTCAAAAATCAAAGCATAGCAAAGGAAACTTGCAGTGTGATAACTGGGATGATGTCAAAGTAAATAAACAAGCAATAACAACAATCAATAACAATTCAATCATTAATTCAAATAATCCCGAAATAATCGTATTAATTTGCAGTGTTATTTGTGCGAATTAATATAATTATTTCTAGAATCTACACTATCATTTCATGTAGATTAAAGATTATTCCACTAATTATTCATACGGTTTTTCACCTGTCATTCAATTTCAATTTTATACTACACAATTAATCCAATATACGTTCAATGGTTCAAAGTGTAATTATCACTATTCTACATGTCAATTAATTTAACAATTAAAAGGGGTCATATTTAACTAATCAAATTTAACGTATAAATCGGTTTTAAAATTATTAACTATCCTATATCAATTCCAATTTTGCATACTATTTATCACTTAACATTAACAAATTAACGTCCAATACAAATATCAACCAATCAATCAATTATCAGCCGAACTGTATTATCATCGCATAAATAACAGATAATGGTGTCAGATGTCACAGGTGAACTGATACAGGTAATAGCATATATTTAACATTGTAAATAACTAGCAGCAGTATATTTCAATTGTCGTTTCAATTGAAATCAAATTTAATAAATAAAAGGACATTAATCGTGAGTGATTGCTCACCTTTCGAGGCTAGAGAGAGATTCGATGATAAAATGAGTTACGATTCCAAGCACGGATTTTCGAAGCAAAGCAAGAATAAATGCGAATTGGACGAACAAGGCTGAAAATCAAGAATGGACAAAACGAATCAGAAACAGTTTGATATGTACGGAAAAATATTTGTTATTTTATAAAATCGATATTTTAGTCTAAGGCAAAAATTTAAAATAAAATATTTATATAGTTAAAATAAAATACATACTATTACTATATCAATATATATAATTTAAGTCAAACATGTAACCAAAACCTTATAAACTTATATATGCATTTGTTTCTGAAAAAAAAAAATTCAAAACATAAAATTTCAAAACTACATAGACATACTTATCCTCCAAATTCAAACTCTGTCAACATACATAGTATATAGGTAACAACAACAAAAAAATTATTAAACTGTTACAACAGCATGGTCTAAGTACACGTTTACAAATTTATAAACACTGTGTACCACTACTTTACAGAACTTTATATATATATATATATATATATATAATCCCTTTATGCATAAAATATCTACTACCTTATCATTATTATAATCTAGCAATACTTTTGTGCTTTAACAACAACTGTAACAAAATTTATAAACTTGATACATATATTTACTTTGCCGTACACTTTTCTAACATACGGAAAGTATAACTTACTATTCTTTATAACATATAACCTATATAACATACGCACACTTGTATACATTCTATAGTTTGGTGCTAATATAACATATATCATATACTGTATGTATATTTTATAATAAACAAGTTACTTCTAAAATCTTGAGTATAACTACATATATATTAAATACACTTGAGATCAACTGCATGTCATCTAATATATGCAGAACATATATATAACAGTGGAGTCAAGTCAATATACAACATTATATATATTACTTTAAAATGCAATGTATATAAAAACCCGTATTAAAATTTTAAACTAAATCCCTATATTACAATTGAAACTAACTCACACTTATATAAATAACAATTTTATACGTATATATATATATATATATATATATACATATATACAATGGTTACATATACAAAGCATATATCTTTATAATAAAATACATAACATTCTTATAAACTGTGAATTTATATATGAAGCAAATCAGTATACCGAAAGGAAAGTTTACCTATATGTGAAAAGGATATACGGTGACCAGAAGGAAGATGATGGGAAGGCTGCGGCAACAGGTCCAAGGTGGAGGGAAGAGAGGAAGCAGTGATTGGTGGTGATAGCATGGGGCTAGCGGGCGGCTTTGGAGATGAACGTGGATCTGATGGGCCGAGGATGTCCGATGGCGGAGCATTCGAGGCCAGGACTAGGTATAAGTTTCGGTATGCTCGCTCGCATGACCGCGGCTATTGCAGAGGAAGGTAGAAGAGAATGGAGGGAACGGCGTATGGTGTTGCGAGCAGAACACGGGCTTGGGCGGTTGTACGGTGAGCCTAGGTGGTCGGGCGAGAGGGGGTAAGAGGTGGGGCGGAGGTCGGGTGGCCGCGGCAACTAGGTGGATGGCGTGGTGGAGTTTGTGCTCGAGGCGAGACTACATCAAAGATGGAGGGGTGCGTGCAAATGGATGTTGATGGTTAGAGAATGTATGCTCACGTTCTTTATTTTTACCCAGAGAAGATGGACAAGCAAATATATATTTGTGAACACACATAACAAATAAAAAGAAAAGGAGGAGAGAAAGTTACAGCAAAGAAATGAGGAAGAGAAGGGTAGGTTTGGATTCTAGGCAAATATTTCAAAAGAAAACAGTGTAAAGAAACCAATGGTCATAGAAAAATGAACCGGTTAATAATTATTATAACCAGTGGAATACCAAGTCACGAGAATAATAGAAGCAATTGATTTTGTTTGTAACCGATGTAAAAGTTGAATGGACGGAAAGAAAATGAAATTAACTGTAACAGTCAATTCCCTGGCTTCATATAATCAATTAATTATTTGTTTGGGCTGAACGTTATAGATTTGAAAACAATTGAAAGTGTAAAGTCAAATATGGTACCGCTACGGTGAACTGTTTCATCGTTACCATCACATATCAGGCCTCAAAATACGGAAGTGAATATACATCAGAGATCAGCACGACGAGACTATCAAAACGGTAAATAGATATCAGTGGTTCGATTGAATTATAAAAATTCGAAATTTTCTACTGCGAAAAATGCATGAAAAACGTAGAAAAATAAGATCGACGGAGCCAAAAATGTCCGAATTTGAAAAAACGACAAACTGACATCTTGCTCAGAAGATGGTTTAGAATTTTTCTATGTAAAAATATTTTGGTTTTGGAAACATTTTATTTTCATCGCTTTTTAACTGATTAAATTGAAGTAAATTTACGCATGATATAAACTTTCATATTTTCAGACGAATATTTACCCGTTGCTATGTTTAACTGGACGTATTTCAAATATCAAATTTATATTTCAAAATTTTATCGTTTAAATTTCCAAAAAAATTAAATTAATACGTTATTAAAACCGGTTAAATTTACGAGTCGTTACATTGGGCCACATATATCACCTTGAATTCTTTGTAGAAATGTTGGAGATTCAGATGTGATTTTACTATATGAAGGTCGAATGATTAATTTTCCTTGTGCACATGGGACACATAAGTAATCACTTGGTTCAATTGGTTGGATAAATCATGTCCATTTGAGTTTTTGGCAATTTTACGCATCATAGTTGATCCAGGATGACCCAAGCGATCATGCCAAAGAATCAATGTCGTTGTATTTGCGAGCTTCTGTCTCATGTTTATAGAGTGAGATTCAACTATGCCAATTTTTGTAAAATATAAACCTGTTGAAATTGTACCAAATCTTTCTAGAATAAGCTTTTGGCTTTCAATTCTAGAAATAACACAAAGATATCCTTTGTTGTTTTCATTTATAGTTTCAATATGGTATCCATTCATTCTTATATCTTTGAAACTTAGCAAATTTCTTTTAGAGTTGCTTGAGTATAATGCATTCTGAATAAAGATATGCGTACCATTTGGTAATATTATATGAGCTCTTCTGGACCCGTCAATTATATTAGCAGATCCAGCTATAGTGGAGACTTTAGCTGAGAAATTTTCAGATAGTTCAGAGAAAACTTCTGGTTTTTCAAAATTGTATGAGTATTTGCACTATCTAGTAAGCATATATCATCACCCAAATAGCGTTCCATACCTTAAGAATTAAAGGCAATAATTAATCATTAAAAATTTGTATGCATAAATAAATGTAATGTAAACAAACAAAGTAATATGATTAAAATAGGCTACTGATTAAAAACAACATCCACATTACACATTATTTTTAACTAGTACTGCAAAGGAAAATACAAGTAAACGAACACAAACTTCAAACTGATTTATTGATGCAAGATAATGAAATAAAACGAAAGCCACGTAACAAACTTCAAGATATTTCTAATTAATCAACTCGGTCATTTCATTGATCATTGCACTTAGATTTTCATCATTAATGAAATTTCCATTGTCATCTTCGAAGAAATCATCTAACTTCAGGTTAGTGTTTTTAGGTAACTTTTCAGCATTATATGCCTCAATATTCTTCGAGCGATGATATTCTTCAACTGTTTTCTTTGATGATCTACATGTACGTGACCAGTGACCAGATCGTCCACATCTATAACAAACTTCCTCACAGTGCCTTTTATTTTCTGAAGCTGAATCATTGTTTTTTACAGGCTCAATTTTCTTTTGTTGCTTTTTAAAGTTGGTGGTTTTGATACCTTTAAAACCACCATAACCTCCTCTGCTAGAGTTATATCCACGTCCAGACCATGTCCTCTACCTCGACCTCGACCCCTACCTCTTCCAGAGTGGGCAAAATTAGCATTAACTTCAGGTAATGCAGTCGAACCACTTGGTCTTGAGGAGTGATTTTTTATAAGCAATTCATTATTCTGTTCAGCAATTAGTAAGCATTCTATGAGTTCATAATATTTTGTAAAATGACGCTCTCGATATTGCTGCTGTAGGAGTATATTCGAGGCATGAGATGTTAAGAAAGTCTTTTCAAGCATTTGTGCGTCATCCGCCTTTTCTCCATATAATTTCAGTAGAAGTGATTCTAAACATTGCAGAATTATATTCTCTTACAGAATTAAAGTCCTGAAACCTCAGGTTCAACCACTCTTGCCTAGTGTTTGGAAGTATGACCGTCTTCTTGTGGTCATAACGCTCCTTCAGGGAGTTCCATAAGTGGAGAGGGTCTTTTTCAGTCAAATATTCTGTTTTTAGATCGTCATGGATATGACGTTTTAAAAATATTAGAGCCTTTGCCTTGTCCTGCTGGGACATAGTATTGCCATTTTTAATGGCATTTTCTAAGCATTGAGATTGCAAATGAATCTCAGCATACAGTATCCATGATATGTAGTTGTCTTCAGATATATCCAAAGCTTTAAATTCAAGCTTGGCGATGTTTGCCATTTTGTGAACTGTTCATAAAATAAATTACATAAGGTGAAAATATTCGCCACAACAACATTCACTATTTGTTTGTTTCCAGCTAAAAAGTAAAAAAAATAAAAATAAAAAATGGAAAGTCTTCATTCATGGTATCAAACAACTGCACCCCAAAAAAATGTATCAACAAAACCAAACATTTGGATTTTGCAACTTTCATGTATTTATTATATAAGAAAGGAAAGTTAGCTTTTGCATATATTACATTGCAAACTTTTGAACTTTATTTGGCAACAGATCCGCAAAGAAAAAAAATATTGAATTTAGAAGCCAAAGAATTAAATAAGAGTGATACAAGAAAAGACATGAAAATTATAGAAGCGAACCCCAAACTAGACAGCTTTATAAAAAAAACATGATATTGACAATTACCTTTTTGTAGAGAGGAAAAGTAACGAGTTTATAAAGAAATGCAAGAACAATTCCTTTACCTGCTTGCTGTTTTAAAGGAAATAAGAAATAGAATGTATGTAGATATATTATAAAAGACTCGTTTGCTCCAATATATAATAGGATTTTGAATATGAATAGCCTTGGAATTGGAATGGTCAGAAGTGAAACAGTCAGAGTAATTAATATATAATTACTTGTTGAGAAGTTGGAAAGTTTGAAGGTGAATATGTTGAGAACAATAATTGATTCGCATTCCTATGCAGAATATTGAGAATGCAGTATACAGAAAGTTCGTGCTGATAACGTGTTACGAAATAATGAGAATGAAGACCATTAGAGAGAGAATAATTTTATTGAATTGAGATAGATCTTACAATACAATCAAGCTCCATATTTATAGACTCCTTATACACTGCAGATTACAATAATGCCCTTTCTTATTTAGCATATTCATCCCTATTATTAATGTATATTATAACATAAAATAGATAACTTTCATAGTGTATTTCCTCACTCCGATGGAAATCCCACTTTAGTTCTGATTTCGAGCAAGTTCATCGTTCATGCCGTAGACTCTAAATTTTAATGATCATCACATCAGAGCAATCTAAGAATAATTTTTTTATAGTTCACATTTTACTGAATTTGTTGTTTGGTCATAGTTCATTATCTATTTTGGAATTTTTATGATCTTGTATTTGAGCCATTGAGTCTAGGTGTATGTATGATTGTTCTAGCATCAGTGAACTAAATTAATATCTTTTTATTAAAAAAGAGAACTTTATATCTTTTAATTAAAATTGAAGCACAAAATTGAACGCTATGAGTATATTGATATCAAGTTGATTCAAGAATTTAATATTTAATTTGTTAGTAGTTTAATTGTGTATAAATAATGGTAATTGAATATCAAATTGTGAAATTCTTTTTTGTAATTCGTGAAGAATAAATTAATTTAATGAATTGAATTAATTTGTATGTATGTAATAAGCGCTTTAGGTTCTCTATTTTATTGATATGAAAATGAATTTGAAATATGGCAAAGAATGAAGATCTTAATCTTCAACTTCAAGTAGGATCACTTCAAGTAGGATCTTAATATTCAACTTCTATAATGTTTCAAGAGAAAATTGAAAGATCTTAATCTTCAACTTCAAGTAGGATCTTAATCTTCAACTTCTATAATGTTTCAAGAGAAAATTGAAAGATCTTAATCTTCAACTTCAAGTAGGATCTAGAAAGTTTGTGATGCTAATACAAATACTGATGAGAATGTTGTAATTAATGAAGCAATAACAGATGAAAACGTTGAAGCTAATACCCATGAATAGACTATGGACACCGAACATGACAATGATAATGAAGAGGACATTAATGGTAATAGAACTAAGGTGAATGAAAGTAACGATGGTTCAATTGTATTTGATCTTGAGAAAGATGTTGATATCGACTATGATCCGAGTTGTGGGGATCAATAATCAATACCAAAAAGATAATGTTGGTTAAACAAGGTCCGGTTAACATTTCAAAAGAGAACGATAAATTTCCTAAAAATGGTATTGATGGTAGACAATTTTTAAAAAACATTACATTGGTTTCCATCCACGTGGAGATGAGTAGGAAAGAAAGTGGTTGGTTTACTCAAACGAAGTGAATAGATTGTTTTATTTTTGCAAACTATTTAGAAACACACAAAAACTTTCAATTTGTGGGAGGTAGGTGTTAATGATTGACATGATATCACAACATTATGGAAGCATGAAAGCAATTCAGAACATACCATGAACCTTATTAAGTGGGTGGATTTGTACAGAGATCTTTAACTTAATGCAACAATCGACAAAAGAATGGAATCTCTAATTGGGTAAGAGAGATAATGGTGGAAAATGCATTGTTGCTCGTTTTTCTTGCGAAAGCATAAACGTGTCCGTCAGTTCATAGCCCAAGAGCATAGACCCGCACAACATGTATCAACCAATATCATTTCCAGCCCAGTCGTATTTCCGCCTTCAGCATTCCAACCTACAAAGAGTTGATCGTCTCACTTTCCTAACACCCAGGACCTTGCCCGCTATACCTGTAGTTGAACAAAGGGCTTCAAGCCTTTTGGGTAGCATCCCTCGCCCTATCACTTGGCAATCAAGCTCCCAAACCTCTTGACCACCTATTGGTCTTGTCCACCCCTCTCCTTGATCGCATCAAGTCCTTCGATGGCCAACCTCAATGCTCGTCCCATTTTTGTCGTGACTCGATAAACTTCTCATAAAAGCCCTTAGCCTCCCTGTAAAAAGAGGCAACGATCCCATATTGTTTCTCTGACAATATGACATACTATTCATCTGATAAAAGTGTCACTTTACAACAACCACTTTCTTTACTTCAATGCCTTCCCTGCAAAGTGCCACTGTACACCAACTGCTCTCTACTCTATGTTATCTTTCTAACACATGCACGCCATGGCATGACCCGCCAACTAGCACATCCGAGCTAATCTTTTCCTGGGATTTCCGAGCCGGCCCCATCTAAATTATAGATCATGATCAACATTCAATTTGTAAACTTAGCAATCAAGGCCCAGTCTAAGTCCTTTAAGTCATGATCTCTTCAGCTACAAATAAGCGATCCTATGCTTTTATAAAAGGATCATATTTTGTACGCTTATAGGATATATTTGCTGCCTTAAAACCCTATAAAAGCCATTAAAATCAACTCTGGTAACCGAACACTGCAAAAATTTGGGCTTTAGATGGCATTCGAAAAACACAATAATAACTTACCATATCTTTTTAAAGAAGGCCGTATAAAGACATGCTATAATAGATCATGAACATATAATAACACTAACGCAAACACTTGAAAAGCGAGCTCTTTATAGTGTTTATTAAATGCTACAATGATTAATCTCTAAGAAAAAATAGAAACGCTAGAGAATAATTTGTTTATAGTGTTTATTATCATGTTATACTTGCGTAGAACACTATAATAACTTACTATAGCGGATTAAAGATCGCTATGTAACGACATGTTATAATAGATCAATAACATATAATAGCACTACTGCAAACCTAATGAAAAAATAGCTTTTAACAACGTTCACTAAAAGGTACAAAGTTTAAAAGCTATAGAGTTTATATTGTGTTTAACCCACGATATACATTCTCCAGCATTTCTACTTTTCTGTTGCATACATTAATGTTATAAATGCTTCTAATTTTCCTATTTCACCCTAAGTAATGGCATTTCCTACCAAAATTTCTTTGTCACATATTATCTAATAGCATTTTACATACATAGATGGATAGCTTTTGATATGTATATAATCAAAACAATCAAACAATTTTTTTTTTGAAATTGGGTACTCAGGTTGTTCTTCATAGTTGCACTCCAAGTCTTAGGTAGTACAAGCATACTATAGGTCAATAGATGTCCATTGGTTCGAATCACACACGATGCAAAATTCGAACATATGACCCTATGGACCAAAACTAAAGCGCCTACTGAGACAATTATATTAGACAAACAACAAACATATTTGAAAATAAATAAACATCAAATATTTAATATAACCATGTTCATGCATAATATTTTATTTGACATTGTCTAAAGAAAACATAAAAGATTACATAATTACCATTGAACCCTTCAACAAATATATATTATATTATTCTAATCAACACCAGGAACGCAAAAGCTTTAGACCCATATGAAGTATTAGCTTTGCCAATATCTTTTTCACTTGCATTTAAACAAAGGTTAAAAATAAGACATGTATAGTATATAATATAATTACATCAATTCAAAATTGTAGTGTAGTTTCAAATATGTAGATATGAATAACATATGTATATAAAATAAATTAGATTGGGTAACATGGAATATACGAATACTTTTTCTACACCAGCATATGTCGTTCCGTATACTTGCATGACCTATTCACTACACCTTACATAAAACATTTACAAAAGTTTTGAGTAGAGCATGTGTTATCATATGATATTGTTACTAAGAAAATATCTACTATTAATATCTACATATGAAGGCACAAATGAAAATGTAAAAAAGAAAATATATACATAAATGAGAATAGATGGCACAAACACTTATACTCCATGGCAGTATTTTCATGGTAGCGATATTCAATTTTTATTCTGCTCGTTATATCAGTAAGTATTATGTGACTTCAGTCTACTTGCAATTCTTTTTTTACTATTCATGGTAGTTATTGGATTGAAATAATCAAGACATCTTCCCGTTTGGCTGCCACAGCCTTACACTATGAGTTTGAAAAGTTTAAAGTAATTTTCATTTATACTGCTAGTTAGATTCATTGTCTTCCTTGCACATACATGGTACTTTCATCTTTTATGCACAAAATTTTATTTGACATATGATATTTAATGTAATTATCTTCTAAAGAAAACCTATAAAGCTTTTCAAGTTGTAAGGAAGTAGGATTTCTTAAACTAATTTTGAATTTGCAAGCTTCCAATCTTACTTGAAAGTTTTCCAAAATGAAGAGTAGATATTTTTTTATTCCTTTGAATGACTCTTACATCATTTAGGGTTTCATTGCTAGACACAGATAATTTTTTACTGACATTTGTAAAATATTCGTTGATACTTCCAATATTATACGCCTTAAATTTTTTAACTATGATCATAAAGTCATTTTCATTTTTGTCCTTAATCAGTCGTATTATTATCGTTGTTGTGTGAATAGTAACAATAAATATAGCTAGAGATGTTCGATTGGGATTTAGTAGAAGATCACATTATGTATTTTCTAAGACATATTGTTATGCCATGCGGTTTGAGTACCACTCTTCGCTCATTTCTAGCATGTAACATGCTATGATGTTTTTGTATTATATTTGAAAAAATATTTATGTCTTATTCGAAAATTTTATAGTAGCTAAACCTTCACGCTTTTTATTACTAGATAGTGGAATACATGAAAATGAGTAAAACATAAAAAAATCACTTTGCAGTAGCGCAACAACAATAACATTGAGTGTATTAAAATGAAAGAGCATATTTTTTTTACAAGCGATATTATATTATCTTCCAAGTATATTTCTTAAAATATCCCAATTATGTCAATTTCAAAGTACAGAAAATGTTTCAATTTTACAATTAAAATGCCTTTTTCCATATAATTAGGAAACCCAAGTTTATGTATCTTCCCCTTTTTTAAAGCTTAAAACTAATAATAATATTTTCAGAACTTTCAAAAAAAAAACAATATTGATCAAGTAGTGTATTACATGAATAAACCATAATAAATGCAAATCAACCATAGCGGATATATCTTTGTTAAGTTCAAACCATTCTCCATCTTGTATTATTTATTTTACTTGCACTGGTTATAATGCTCTTAATCGTTCCTCATTTTATATTTTTAACCACGAATTTAGTAAGTAATCTTCATCAAAATCCATCTTTAATTGTAATTTCGATGTCGGCTATCTAGCCAATACGTAATAACCCACATAATTGGGCATTGCAAGAACTTTTTCTTGAAATAATTACCATTTCATGGTTCAAAATAAAAATGTTTATGAAAAGAATAATGGACTTTCTTGCTGATTTGTAGAACTGATCATACCCAAATTTGATTCAACTATTGAAGATCATCTAAAATGTGTGGTAAAAAATGAAATAAATAACCATTATCTTAGCTATATATTTAAAATAAACAAACATTTTGTTGGCTAGAAAAACTAAGGAAACAATGCTTGCAAAAATCGTAGTACCAAAGTATTATTCAATCATACTTGTAACACCTCCACCTCTATACCCATACCATCCAAGAGTATTACTAAGAAATACCGTCAGGTAATATAGAGAATTAAACGAAATGAGGTACACATGTGAATATTCTCTTGGACTAAGATGGGTACATATCATATAATACTCATCATAAATGCACACGGTCTCAGTACAAAGTAATAAACACGTGTGCTCTCCAGACGAACAATACATAATCACAGAATAATATCAGAGTACACAGAGTTAGAACACAATAAATAAATTACAATAGATAACGTAATACATAGTCCAGGCTACAAAATGATAATCCCTAGCCCAATATATAACACATCATCATATCAACTACCAAATAAATCAATGTGGCTACAAAATGTATATGGAATGTATCATCCTATAACTGCTACTAGCCTCTCCAAAAGTCCTCCAAGTTCAAAATCATTGGGTACCTACACCCGAAATCTCTCAAACTGACCCAAGTATTATAAGTAACACACGGGTCAGACTATGTCTATAATGATGTGTTATATAAGATAATAAGTATAACATAAATCCATGAATATGTAAAAGTCATCGTCCAAATATTCTTTATAATCAAGTATAACATATGTCCATCAATCCATAATCACAAATGCATATCCATATGAAATATAATAACTCAAATCCAGTGGAGATGGGAATCAACATACGACAGACATAATGTCCTAAGTAGAGTTATCTCAATGTGAGGGTCACCTAAACCCTATCTCTACTTAAATGAGAAGTATAAATAAGATATTCCCATCTGTCAATCTGTGTGGAAACAGATGAAAGACTGAGGGTCATATGCCCGCTCTAGGAACTTAAGGACACCTAATCGGATCTACTCCTAGTCTTTAGTTATCTCGATGGACATCGTGGCACATATCCATCAATGGCTCGTCTACACTTAGCCTTTGTCACGACCCTGCTTTGCCCCTACAATTAATGGACTATTAGCCTATGCAAAAAAGGGCTATAGGGCACCTACCTTATGGTCACCTAACCCAATTATGTAAAGGCATTGAGGATTAGGGGTGCGGGTCAGGCCGCCATGGTGAATACTTGAACAACTTACCTCAAAACAGGCCTAATTTTTGACCTAGAAAAGGCCATCGAACTTTAGACCCATTCCAAAGCTGGATGTTAAGTCGGTAAAATTGAGTTAAAGAACAATGCACAGAGCTATGTATCTATGGATTAAGAATCTAATAGTAGAAGGATAAAGTATAATATTAGAACAATACCCATTTCAAAATTCAAATGCCAAAACAAACAACATAATTTCATATATCATCGCCAAATATTCGTAGTTCAATATTTCAAATTACGTAAAAATTTCAATGGGTATATCAGAAACATAAAAATAACATAGATAACTAAATAACCGCCAAAAGTCCGCGTCTTCGCCACCATTTCCAAAAATCTGCATCATCATCTCTAACTTCTTTTGTAATGAGGAGAGAGTCAGAACAACAATGTCCTGTGAATAAAATCTTAAGCTTTTCTATGATATACTTGAACAATATAATTTAAGTAAGAATACGTCTTACGTATATTAACCATATTATAAGTCTTCCAAATATAAGCCTTACGGCTTTCCCAGTCTAGTTCCTTAATTATTATTCTTTCAATCTAATAACCCATATTTATCATCAATAATGTCCTAACAATGTAAGAGATGAAACCTAAGTCATTTAATACCTTTTTAATAGGAACTGGGAAGACTCGGGCCATTTAACACCTCATTCAAGGCAGGTCCCCATTATTTAACATATCCCAAGGCAGACTCCTCTCCGGTACCATCTAGCTAACATTGCATGGAATCTCTTTATGCCACTTAATACCTCAAATCTGAAGTGGACCCTCCCCGAGATATCCTCTACCACACCCAACCATTTACCTTGACCATTTACTACTTCCTACATAGGGAAGAGATGGAACCTCAACCAGCCACTTAATACCTTCAGTCTCTCAACTAGATCCTTCCTATTATGACCCATAACCCAAACTGTGATGTCTCACATTAGTTTAACAATTCGTAGGTACTGGTAGGAAGATTAGCTAGGCAGGTTTACCCTAAAGAATTTGAGACTAACTTCGCATCTTCCGTGGGTACTTATTACAGACGATGTCCCACATTAGCCCCGAAGTCACACTACTGGTACTAGATTAGCTGTGCAGACTTCCAGGTACTTTTGACTGACCCTACATCCTTATAACTTAGTCATAATTTACAACACTCTCTTAATATATTATCACACATCTCACCACATTCCATATCAATGCCTTATAAGAAAACTATTATTTTGTCTTTATAGTAAACTTCTTTCCTAATGGGGATTTAACGATAATTAGTAGCCTACTAACTATGTAATTAATACGTTATTTATGCATATATATATATATAAACATACGTGCATCTAAAATATATCCAAGCATGTGGAGATCGCGCCTTAAACTAACGTTTAAATGTCAAAAGTTCAAAATTTATACAAGTCCAATTCCGTATCAACAAAAATACCATATATCTAATATCCATAATTCAATCAACAAACTTGTATAAAATAGAATCCATACTAAACTTATTTTACACTAAAATAGCGAAATCAACAATAATAGAAAATTATAGTTCAAATACTTTTATGCTCTATTCAACTTCATTGTATAAAATTAAAAAAGAGAATTTTGATTTAAATTGCAAAAATAGATAGTGCAAATTATGAATAAAAGAATTCATACCTTACACACCATTTCCTAATTTATTCTTTTCAAAATCCTTAGTTAGATCCAAAGAAAAGGATAAGAATTGGAATAGAATGTAAAACATCAAAATTGTAATATCTACATAATTCTATTATTTTAATATAGAATAATTGAGATTCAAACTTAAGAATTAACATTTCGCTTTAAGAGAATTTTAGGGTTTTAGTGTGATATTTTCGTAAACAAAATTCTCCAAATGCACATATCAAATCCAAGTTATACTATACAGTTACTAAAATAAGAAACACTAAGATTTTCACTCACAAGAAGTCCTTAGCTCTTCCTTTTTAGATTTGTTTATGCCCGCTTCAATCTACTATAGATATCTCCTTTAGAAATATACAACAATGGATTGTATATGGATTAAATTCAGAAATTTAAGGATTGGAGGAGAATAACATAAGAAATTAAATAATAAACACCTAAAATTTCTTACTTGTAACCCTAGAGAATTTTTTGAACTTTTAAAGGGAGATACTGATAGAGCTTCGCTTGGTTCCTAAAGTAATTTATAAATAAAAGTGTAACGACCCAGGAATTTTAATAATTAAAATATGAATATTTAATTAATTTTAAATATTAATAAGTGAATTTATAAGTCAAATAAATTTTTATTTGAATTATTGGATTTAATTGGATTATTAAATCGATAATTTAATACGTTAAATTATGGAAATAATTAAAAATATAGTTAAATATGATTGAAAATGATTTGTAAAATTTTATTTTATCATATGGGAGTTAGAATGATATTTTAGAACTTTTAAAATCGAATTAAAAGTTAATTTGTGAAAACTGAATATTTTAATATTTAAATCGACTAGTGAAAATAGTCAATTTTTGAACAGCCTCAGAATTGAACGAAACCAGTTCCATTGGATCCGTAATAGTTAGTTATTACCGGATTTCAATTTTCGTGTCAATCGGAGCTATCGTTTGAGCGTGGCAGCTCGAAACGCATCGATTTATTTTTAATTTAAATTTGACGAGTGAAAATAGCCATTTTTCAAAAAGTCTCGGATTTCGACGAAACTAGTTTCATCGGATCCGTAATGTGATATTATTGTAAGGTTTCAAATTTCAAGTCAATTGGATTTACCGTTTGTCCGGTACAAATTAAAACGCCTAGAAATCGAGTTAAATCGGTTTAATTCAAATTGAGCGTTTACAGCCATAACTCGCACATATGTCCGAATTAGCTTTCGAAACCTGTTCCATTGTGTCCAGAATGCGGGATAAACCCTAGGTACGTCAGTTTCGCCGCCTAAATCGGAGTTCGGAATTTCCGGATGAATAGTGTCGTTCGATTCTCTATAAATACACCACCACTCTTCATAATTTTATAAAAAAAAATAACTAAACCCTAATTCATGTTGCTAGCCGCCACCATCAATATGAACGCCCAGAAATCATCCTCTTTCTCCTCTTAATCTATCTAAATCCAAGCAACAATTCGTGATACCTCCAACATGAAAGTTGTAGCACTCGTCGAGCACTTGAAATCCATACGGAGATGATGGCGTGAAGTGGAGTAGGTGAAGGGCAGGATGGCCACGTTCTCCTCTAGTTTATGCACGTCATTCAAGTACTACAGGAGGCCGAGCTCCTGGGGATTGAGACCGAGCATGGTTGTGGTGGAGAGCTTCAAAATGCAAGTCTCTGATCATGTTTTAATCAAGCATGGAGGTTGTAAATTCAAAACCTAGTTTGAGTTTCATGGGTTGTTTGTGCGGCTATGGTCTGTAGGGGGAAAACGTAGGGGAAGGAGAAAGGTTGGAGGGCTGTGATTTGCTTGGAGTTAGATCCTACGGCCTGTAGAAGCTAGGTTAAAAACTATAGTTAATAATGTTATAAATTTATGTATATAAAATCGTGTATCTTATAAAATTCATAACTTTTTCATACGAGGTCGAAAAAATGCAAACTCAGTTGCGTTGGAATCGTATGGACGAGCACTACGCTATGGAGTTGGTTTGGAGTCGTTTGGAGTTAGTGAGAATTTTGGGTAAAATTAAACGTCCGTTTAATTTTATTCGAAATAAATCGCTAAAACGAAATTAAATCAAGGTGAGAATTTCTCACTCAATCGAATCAGTTTCGATTTTATTTTAAATAGTTAGATTTAAAATATTTGAATTCATGTTTGAATGATGATTAATATCTATTGATTGTTAAAATAGACATTATGCGCCGTTAGTAAGCGGATGTTATTTAATAAAAACATATACCGCGAATGTTTCATAAACAGTGAAATTGGTATTATAAATAATATCAATATATATATATTGGCATATGTATATATTGCAGTTGTTGATTTCCCGCATTTTTTGTTTAGCGGATGAGACCCTATTACGCCGTTATTAAGCGGATAATATTTAATAAGAACATATGCCGCGATAATTTCGTACTGGAGCGAAATTGGTATTGTGCTAATGTTTTTGGATGCAGGAAAACAGGTTGGAGGGATCCAACTGGATTCCTCAACAGTATTTATTTAATTTCAGATATATTGATATTTGATGGATTTTCATATTGATATATGATATCGTTGTAGTCGTGATTGACTATTTGGTGTGTAGCATCATTGGACCCAGATTTTGGGATTTTAAAATGATTTTTAAAGTGATTTTTGAGAATATATAATATTTTGGAATTGATCCATTTTAAATAAATAAACGTTATAATTTTTAAAGTTATAAAATTATGATTTTTGAGAAATATAGTTAAAAACTGATTTTTGAGAATATGATGCTAACGATTTTATAAAATAGTTTAATCGAGATATTTTAGAATTATTGTGAAAGGTCTAAATATGAGATTTATAAAATTTAATTATTTTATAAATCAAAATGGTGAAATAATAAAGGAGATTTAAGACGTTTTAAAAGAATAATATAACTTGAATTATATTTAGAGATTTATAAATGGATATTTATAAATTGAAATATGGACATTTTAAAACGAGTTTTTATAAGTTTTTGAATGAAGTGCAAATAGATTGCATAAGTGAATGGAATTTATAAAATTTTAAATGATGAAGTTATAAATGAAATTTATAAATAGTAAGATTTATAAATTTTGTGAAATTGTTAAAGAATATATTTGGATAAATAATTGAATCGTATAAGTTATAAGATTTATAATTATGAAGTTCAAAAGAACGATTTTTGTAAAATAATCGTTTTATAAGCATTTAACTTATAGTGTGAATTTTTGGTCTATAATTGAGTTATAAACTGGAATAGGTTAATAAAAGAATTTATAAAAAGGAAGTTTTTATAAATAAATAGAAATGGAATTTATAAACGTTGTTTTATAAATTCGCAAATGACTTATTTTGACAAGAAAATTTGTTGAAACTTATAAATGGAGTTATATTCACATTTTTGAATAGTGAATAATCCTTTGAATTAAAATGAATAAAAGGATGAAATTGTTAATGAAGTATATTCACGTTTTTGAATAGTGAATAACACGTTAAAGAAAATGGTTTGAATGTGAATGTTTTAAATAGAATTAAAACGATCTAACGATGTTTTAAAAAGGTGTTGAGATTCGAAACCATAGATTTCAACATTTATTGTTGAAATAGACGTTTTCGAGAAATAAAAGGAAATAGTGGACTATAACACTGTTGTTATAGTAAATGATTTCCGAAAGGAAATGTTTTGTATAGTATTGGGATTTATATATCTATTTTAATTTCGAATCCCTATACTAGTGATTTTGGGTTGTCGTAACAATGTTTTACGTAACATTCGTTTTGGCCCAAATAAATATGTTTAAGAGAATGATTTCCTTAAAGAATGAAATATATACTTAATTTCGATTTAAGTATATCGAATATTTTCCAAGTGTTGAAAATAAATAGAATTTGTGAATTACTTATGAATAAATAAGTATGGAAATGTTTTTCCAATGTGAAATGAAACGTTTAGAGAATTTATCTTTTTTTGAAGATAAATTGAAATGAATAATCGAAATCGAATATTCATTGATATTTTGGAATTATAAATTCACTAAGGAATTTATAAAAGAAAGTGGAATTTGTTTAAAAATAAACATTGATTTATTTTTGAAATATTGAAATTATATATCTTGTAAAGATATTTTGGAAAGTAAATAATTTGGAAAATTATTTGGAATCTGGTGATGTGTGCATATTCAGTGATAGTTCAATAACCGACTATCAATATTTCCCTTTGAATGGGTAATTGATGTGATTTGTTTGAATGTGAATGCTACACTTATTTTTGAATAAGCGCTCACTATTTGGGTTAACCGGGAAAGGACCATGGGGTCATATAACCCATTCCGAATATGTGATACGTCGTTATAATTGCATTGAAGATCGGTGTTGAAGACCCGGTATTTGCGAGAGCGATAGGATGACCTGTCGATTTACTCTGCACCGAGTAGCTACGGTATTGAGTTCTCCATATGTGATGGTGAATCCGATCAGGATTGTGAATATCCGGATTGCAAGGACTTCTTTGTAAGTGCCTTCGGTTTTGTTCGAGCCCGGAACAGACTTGTATGGATTGTATGTCTGACATTACAAGTTGAGATATAAAGCCGATTTCATTCAAATATATTTCTGTTGGTGGCGGAGAATTTATTCTTTTAGCTTAACACCCTTCTCTGAGATGTACGAGCTCAGAGGTTATGTAGTTGAATGTTATCAGCGATATATTCCCAATTTGGTAATGTGATATGCTGAGTGATGCTGAAATGATCATTGTGTTGATTTTTGTGATAGGATCGTTTATTTGATCGTCTATCTTGGTGATCATCGTGTTGATCATTTGTTGACCCAAAGCATGGCTTTTGTATAAAGTATGTTTTTGTGGACGTGACTTCGTCGAGCCTCACACCCCGGAAATGGTCAAAACAGGAAAGATGCAGCAAGGTTATGAGGGGTAGCACCCTTTAGGGTATGTACATTTCCTTCTGGATAGAGGTGGTATCATGGTATGGAGCCCAAATATTTAACCTATGTGGTTACTACGAATTTATTACTTTGTGGTTGTTGGTTTTCGGGATCCCGTGAGAAAGGTCGTTTACGATCGGGGAATGGCGTGCTCGTGTCAGTAGTTACCCAGTTAGGGGTAACCCGGCCTTGTGTTGGCAGAGTTCCGGTTTGGTTCTCGGGGATGTCTTTCCAGAGGCATTCTCATGTGGCAATGGGAAGTTCCTTGGCCTGACCATTTGTTGGAAATCCAATTCCCAATACGAAACTTGTACGGTATTAGTTGTAGAACCTATCATTCACTTATGGTGTCGCAACACTGTTTGGATGGTAGCTATAGTAGGCATAGTTCGAAATGTCTATGTTGGCTAAGATTTATATTCTACTTTCGAAATGAATTTTTCTCTACACTATGCACTAGTAATAATATCAAATGTTATTTTAAATGCGTATCAAGCATCTTTGACTATCATAAGGAGAAATCTCCTTCGATTCTGCGTTTGCATTGTGTGTGTGTGCGCGGGAGGCCTTATGGTAGTCTCATTTTTAAAAGCATTGCGAATTGAATTTAAAAATATTCCTCTATTTTGATTTTAAAGATAAATAAACTGTTTTGAGTTCTCACACCAGTCACATGACTGACTTGGAGTTTATTGTTTTCCTTCCTAAACTCTGGGTGCCCACCAATTTCCACACGGGCAGTCGAGAGTTAAGGTTTATCAGGATATTCTGGATATTCTGGAGTTGCTGGAGTCAAGCTGGATGGCATGGCGTATTACTAGTTTATATAGTATTTCTTTTTCCGCTGCACTATTTGTTGTTGTTGTACACTCTGATGATATGATGTAATGAAATGTAAGGTAATAACTGATATAGTTCTTTGTTTAAAGATTATTCATTTATTATTATATGTTGTTCCGCTGCGAATTGTGAGATTCTGATGTTGTTCTGTTGTTTTCTGTTCCGTCCTATTTTCTTCTGTGCTCCGTTTCCTTTCTCTTCTCTTTTCTTTCTATTTTAAAATTTTCTACCTTCTATTCTGTTTTCTATTCTCTCTAATTTCTATTTTCTATTTCCTTCTTTCTCTATTTTTTTTTCTTCTTCTCTCTTCTTCGTTTTCTTTTCCTAAATTTTTCTTAAACCCCTAAGGGTTCGTATTTTCATTCATCTTGAATTAATCAATGGAGATTAGTGTCTATTCAAGGAGTACAGATTTACGGGTCTTTACAAAAAGTGAGGGAGCTAGGCTCTTATTTATAGTGGTTAGAAAGCACTAAAATTGTCGTATTTAAACCGGTTTGAAATAATAAAATCCAAACCATTCAAAATGTGAACACCTTAGCCGTCACCAATGTTCGCCTGTCGACTGCCATCCCCAAGCGGTCAACCGAACTTGGGTAGGTAGTCGACAGATAACGTTTATTTTAGGAAGATTATTTTGTTGCCATTGATAAAAAATTTTAATTCCTTTATTAGTTTTTAACGTTGAGTTTTATTTTAATGTTTACTTAACCTCCAAGTCTAATTACTGTTACTCTTACATTTCAAATTTAAGAATTAATTATCTACTTGAATTTGAATTTCTTTTAAATTTATTGTGAATCCAAAAACTTTAAACGTCCATAACTTTTTAGGTTGAGCTCCATATACAAAACATTATATATGAAAGTTGATCAGAAAATCGCTACGAACGCAACGACATAACTTCTGTGATTAAATTCTGACTCTTACAAAATTTTAATATTTAGCCTTATCATTAATTTATTAATTAATACTTTTCTTATTTTTAGTTTCTTATTAATTTTCACATGGCGTTACATTCTCCCCCCTAAAAAGGATTTCATCCCTGAAACCCTTTAAAGGACGAACAACGTAACGTATACTTAGCATCCATGTTATACAATCATATTATCTAATAACCATCTAGTCAACCAAAAATGCAATGTAATTATATATGCAGACATACTATAGTTGAGCTAAATCCTAGCGTAAATGCATGTGTCGTGACATATATGCATGTATGCAACGTCTTAAACATGCAATTTTTTTTTGTATGAGTGCAAATGTGACAGCAAAAAGTGTGGCAACCATCTTCTATCATCCACTCTAGCAATCAAAATGCAACCAAAACCTAATTTTTGGGAGAAGAGTTTACTAGTGAAAAGCTCAAGAAGAGAAGTCCTCATGCTTTTCATAGGATATTCCCTCCATCGAACTCGAACTAGCCTAATTTCTTTGTTGAGGATAGTTCCGTGCTTTAAAATGTGTATGGTGGCACGGGATGTTATTGGCTCCATATCAATGTCCCCTAATTGATCACACTCTAGTAGTTGTGCCATGAAGGCATTTCCTCAAGTGCGAAACGTGAAAGATGTCATGGACTCTTGCTAATTTACCTGGTAGCTCCTCATGATAAGCAACTCTTTCTATTCTTTCTAAAACTAGGAAAGGCCTAACAAATCTTGGTACCAACTTTCCCACTTCCCAAATCTTACGACCTT
This sequence comes from Allium cepa, assembly GCA_030765085.1. Taxonomy (NCBI): domain Eukaryota; kingdom Viridiplantae; phylum Streptophyta; class Magnoliopsida; order Asparagales; family Amaryllidaceae; genus Allium; species Allium cepa. The sequence goes on from CM060938.1 coordinate 226,848,659, forward strand.
CCTAAGTGAGGAAACTTTAACAAACACCATGTTTCCTACTTCAAACTCTAACACCTTTCTTTGCTTGTCCACACAGGATTTCTGAGGATCTTGTACTGCATTTATTTGTTGCCTAATCAATTTTATCTTTGTAGAAAGAGTTTAAAAAAAGAACTTTCAAAATTTTGAAATAGGAAAAATCATCGAGTCCAATTTACACTATATTTTACATTTATTTTTTTTTAAAATAATTCATTTATCCAATAATCGAATTTTTTTGACTCAACCAATTTATTTTAAACTAAGAATTTCAAAAGTGAAAAATCCTTTTTACCAAAAACCTTCTAACAACAAAAATTTTAAATTATGAATTTTCATATTTCCTTACGTTTTCAAAACGACAACTTTCCAATAAACCCATTCAAAACATTTTAAGAAATTTTCCAAAAACCTTTTATCAAATTCGTTCCCATGAGGTTGGATTTAGAAATCGACTTTAATTGTCTTTTTTATTGAACTTTTCTTCTTCCTTACTAGACTTCATAAAAATTCTATTATCTCTTGTGGCGATTAATTTACACCTTCTTATGGGAACTTCTTACGATATGACCTCCACCCCATGGGATAATTGGGGTAGGAGTATAAATTTAAGTCTATTTATTTTTCCAACTCATAGTCACCTCATCCATCCTTTCAGAATAAGGTCACAACTACTTCTATAGTCAAAATTTATAGAGTTAGGCGTATGCTCAAAGTAAGTGTGTGTGTATACATATACATATAAATACACACAAACACACACACACAGATATATATATTAAGGTTTTTGAATTTTTTTTCAGTAATAACAAGTACACTACTCACACGCATAACTATCTCCATTGATTGAGTAACCTAAGCTTTGATACCAAATGTAATAACGTGCCTCGAAATAGGCCTAATTCTCAACCTAGAAAGACCCGTCGAACCTTAGATCCATTCCAAAACTAGCTGTTAGTTGGTAAAATTGATTTAAAGACCAATATACAAAGCCATCTATCTACGCATTTAGAATCTCATAGTGAAAGGATAAAATATAATATCCAAACAGTACCCATTTCATTAAAAATTCAAATGCTAAAAACAAACAACATAGTCCCATATATCTTCGTCAAATATTCGTAGTGAAGTATTTCAATTACACAACAATTTAAATGGGTACATCAGGAAAACAAAAATAACATAAATGGCTGAATAACCACCACAGTTCTACGTCTTTGCCACTCTCTCAAAAAATCTGCATCATCCCTAACCTGTGTTATAATGAGCGGAATTAGAACAACAATGTCCCGTGAATAAAATCTCGAGACTTTCTATGATTGTACTTGGGCAATATAATTTAAATAAGAATATCTTAACCGTATTATAATTTTTCCAACTATAAGTCCTAAGGCTTTTCCAGGCCAGTTCCATAACCATTATTCTTTTAATCCAATAACCCATATCCATCGTCAATAATGTCCTAACAATGCAAGAGACGGCACCCAAGCCACTTAATACCTTCTTAATGAGAACTAGGTAGACTCTGATCATTTATTACCTCATTCGAGGCAGGTCCCCATCGTTTAATAACTATCCCAAGGTATGCTTCTCTTCGGTACTATCTAGCTGACATTGCATGGAATCTCTTCCGGTCACTTAATATTTCAAATCTGTAGCGAAGCCTCACCGTGATATCCTCTATCATGCCTAACCATTAACCCTGACCATTTACTACTTCTTACATAGGGAAGACGTAGGCCCTCAACCAGCCACTTAACACCTTCAATCTTTGAAGTTGGTCCTTTGTATTATGACCTATAACCTTAACTTGACGTCTCATATTAGTTTGACTATTTGTAGGTACTAGTAGCCAGATTAGTTGGATAGTTTGTCTTACAGTATTTAGGACTAACCTCGCGTCCTCTAGCCTTAAAGTCATACTGTTGGTAGCCAAATTTGCTGTACAGAATTTCGTGTGCTTTTGACTAACCTCGCATCCCTATGACTTAGTCATAATTTACAATACTCTCTTAACATATTATCATTCATCTCACTGCATTCCGTATCAAATCCTTATAGAAAACACTTATTTTGCCTTTATAGTTCAATTCTTTCCTAAAGGGGATTTAATGATAATTAATAATCTACTAACTATATAATTAATACGTTATAATTATTCATTATTTATGCGCGCACACACACATATATATGCATGTGTATGTGTTCGTCTAAAATATTACTAAGCATGTAGAGATTGCACCCCATACTAACGTTTAAATGTCAAAAATTTAAAATTTATGCAAGTCCAAATCCATATCAACAAATATACCATATATCTAATATTCATTATTCAATCAACAGAATTATATAGAATAGAATCCATACCAAACTTATTTTATAATAAAATAGCGGAATCAACATTAACAGAAACATAAAATTCAAACACTTTTACGCTCTATCCAACTTATTTGTATAAAATTGAAAAAGGGAATTTCTATTTAAATTGCAGAAATAGATAGTGCAAACTACGAATAAAAGAATTTGTATCTTAGGCACCATTTCCTAAATTATTCTTTTCAAAACCCTTAATCAGATCCAAAGAAAAAGATAAGAAGTGGAGTGGAATGTGAAACGTTAAAATTGTAATATTTACACTCAAAGTCTACATGCCTAATAGAGCTGGCATACGACTCCATTTCCCTCCATCTTCGGTCTACTGGATGAGGACCACCACACACAGTGTTTATCATCAACCTCCCGCCGGTACGAGCGGTTTCCTTCTGTCTCACCTGATTAGGTACATTATTTTGATTCGATGGGTCCGCACCTCCAGACTGCGGCGACCAAACAAACTGTTCTAACTTCCTCTCTCTAATCAACTTCTCAATGAGATCTTGAAAATGGCGACACTCATTTTTATTGTGGCCATAACTCTCGTGAAACCTATGAAATTTTCGTGTTTAGATCTGGCTCTCCGATGAAGGCTTTGGAGCAGGCTTCTTGTACTGGATAGTATTGCAGGTTTGTAGATATAAATTCTCCAGCAACGTATTTAGAGGAGTGTAATTAATGAACATAGAAGCTCTACGTCATGGACCATGGTTCTGAACCCTCTTTCTATTTTGATTCCCATTGCCTTTTTGCAGAGTTTGTTTATTCTGAGTATTCAACCGAACCTTTCCGAAACTCTCCCTGGATTGTTTAACTGCAACATTACTTTGGATTCCTTCCGTGTTTGGCCCTGCGTTATCTTGCTTCCTAGGCTGTTTCGCATCCTCCCTTCTCAAGAATTGGGCTGCCTTAGAATAGAAATGATTCAATGACATAGAGGGTTTTCCGGCCAACCAATTGCCGAATTCAGAATCGGGGTCAATCCCCTTAGTCAATGCCATAAGAATTGAGTTATCATTAGGGTTGCTGATCTCAACACACGCAGCATGGAATCTTTCTAAATAGCGTCGGCGTGTCTCTCCAGGAGCTTGAGTGACACTGGAAAGAGTGTTAACATCCTTCAGCCTTGCGACATGCATCCAAAACTGCTCAACAAACTTGGTTGCCAGTTGGTCAAAACAAGAAATAGATCGGGGTGGCAAACGAGTGAACCACATAGTAGCTATGCCCCCAGAGAGATTGGGAAGCTTCGACATTTAACTGCATCGTCGCCCATGTAGCACTCATCGACCACTCATACTTTAGGATGTGTTGGTTGGGATCTGAACTTCCTTCATAGATTGGTAGAGTCGACATCCTGAATTGCTGAGGTGGTTCAACATAAAGTATTTCATCGCTAAAGGGAGTATGACTTTGGGAGATTCCCCAATCATCATTTGTGAGGCCTTGACTCTCTCGAATCATCTGATGGATCATTGTGGGGATGTCTGGCATTTGTACGCACGTTGAGCCAAGGTGTGGTCAGGTTCCACAATGAAAGGTTGGACCGGTCATGGTCGACCGTCCGTATCTTGCCTCCTTGGCTTGAAGTTCTCTAGAACATAGGGTTCGGGAGTATGTCCATATTGACATGGTTCGGGTCTGACTGATTCTAGGCATCAACCCCTGGTTCAAGAGCAGCGGTGGTAGTCCATTTGTCTGTGGTGTAATGAGGAACAGTACCTCCCCGGGAGGAGGGCCCAGTCTGGTAGTTGGTTGATGGGCCAATTTTGGGTTGCCCAATGTTCAGCTAGTTTGACGTCTGGTAGCCTGAGTGTACTTCCAAGCGCGTATATTTTTTATGGTAATCGGATGAGGCACTATGTGGATGAGTAGGAGACATGATCCCTCCTAGATCTCCTATTCCTTTGGCGGTTTAGCTGATTAGTCAATTCTGTGTTTGCACGCAAATGTTGAGTGAGTTATTGACAGCTTTGAGTCGGCTCTTGCGTAAGAATCTGGAATTCTTCCCTGGTAATAGGGCCTAACGGATCTGATGGTCCGACAACATTCTGGTTGGATGGAGGCAGTTATAAGGGATTCTGTCTGTCCCGTCCTTCTTGATCTGCAGTTATAGAAGTGGTCCTTATGCTAACCATGGTGGATGATGAAGTCCTTTCCTAGATTTGATGCAAATCAGAATAGGTTGGAAGGATTCTGACTTGAGATCTGGATCTTCTTATTAGATTTGTGCAATTCGGGATTGACAGTAGATCCAAAGAGAAGGAGAAATACTATGTTTTCTTAGTGAAATCGCCAAAGTGTTTGTACCAAAATTGGGCACAACACTCTTTGGAAGTATTTGAAAAGATAAAAATGAAAGTAAAAATGTAAAAAGAGGATTATCTAACAAACACTTTAAAAACAAATGAGCAAAACACGTAGAAACACAGAATTTTAGAGTGGTTTGACTTTGAGCTACGCCCACTATGAAGTTGATGATTTTATTGATATTTACTTGCTGATTACAACTGATTACAGTGGATTACAGTGATGAATTTCATGTATAAAAGTAGTATTGAAGTGCAAAAATGGTTTCGGTAGAGTCTGGACGTCTAAGAGCCAAAAGATCCATTTTCTGCCGGTTCAGGCCCTGTTACCAGGGAAGAATTTATATCTCGGGTGACGTCTTCTGGCACGTGTGTGGGCCCACGCAATCGATCCCACACGATTTCGACTCGATTCGTGATCGATACGAACAAATTTCGTATCGATTAAGATTTGATCCAATCAAGTCGAAATTTAGCATGAACGGGTTGTATGTAAACTCCTGTGAAAATTTCATAGCATTTGGACTTGTGGATTGCAAGTTATGATCGATGCAAATTAGAGTTTTTTGGCTACGGTCCCCTTCGCATCAATACTGTTCGTATTGATCATTTCGACTCGATGTTGAGCACATGCCTACGAGTTGACGTGGCGCTTGATTTTTGGATCGCTCCACTTTCGATGTTGAGTTGACCGAGTCACCTCAGGGTTTTCGCCTTGTTCATATCGAAGACCGTTGCTTTGTTCATATCGATGGAAGTGGCTCATTTCGTATCGATGGAAGTTGCTCCGTTCATATCGATCCAAGTTGCACAGCTCGTATCGATTATGTGGTCTTGCTCATATCGATCGAAGTTGTTCCAACTTGATGGATACAAACGACTGAAGATGTGATGGATACGAATAGATAGCGGCATTGTTTGGCCTTGATGGATACGAAGAGCGGTTCCATGATGGATGCAAAGTAACGATTACTTGATGGATACGTACCAAGGTCACATTATGGATACGAACTAGCAAAGCCTGATGGATTCGAAGAAGGCTCTTCAGTTGATGGGTACGAAGTGACGCGTTTCGATGGATATGAACAGATGCTCACCGATGGAAATGAACATGTAGGACTTCTGATGGATACGAATAGATGGTTGCGCATAAGTCGTTTTCCTTGGATTGTATCGATCATATCTTGAGCATACGAACTTGGATTGACTTGAAATTTGGAACGTTGGCTTTCATAGCTTTGCATGTCATGCCATATAATTGTAGTTGTAACGACCCTAAATTTTTAACATTTGAAATTGAAAATATTTAATTAATTTTAAATATTTGAATATTGGTTTAGCTTGAATTCCCAATATAACTTGAATTTGGCGATTAAATTATAAAATTTAATCTATTGAAAGTTGAATAAAAATTTGAATCTTCAGTTTTAAGCTGATTAAAAATATTTCAAAGCCTTGCAAAATTTCATATTGATAATACTGAAGATAATTGAAGCTTCAGGATTGAATTTGAAAGTGATTTGTTCGGTTTTGAAATTATATCGTTTGAATCGATATTTAAAAAAATTGCCTTCAGAGGCACAGTCTCGGAATTCGATGAAACCAGTTCCATTGGGTCTGTAATATTGAATTATTATCGGATTTCAAATTTTGTATTGATCGGAGTTGTTGTGTGAGTATACGATATATAAATGCGTTGAACATTTACATCGAAAATTCAAATTTAAAATTTTATATATATTCACGTACTAATCACCATCAGCTACTTTCTCTTTCCATCACGATAATGTAACGTCTTTCTCCCATACGCAACCCATCCTTCTCCCTTCGTTTAGCCTGAAATCACGCTCCCCCAACTTTATATCACGTCTCCTTCTTCCCTTTTATTAAATGATAGCTGAGTTTTAAAATCCATCGTTCAAGGGAAGTGGCTGCCATCCCTCTTCAATAAATCAAGGCCAAAGTTTAAATCAAAACCCAAACCTTTCGTTTAGTTTTCATTCCTCAAATTCAAATCTTCCCAGAAATCAAGTTACGAACGAGATTTGTTCAAATCAAGCCCTCGTTCAAATCGCGTCCTATACTCCTGGAGTTCTCGTTCGAAAGTTGGTGAAGCAAGCCATATTCTAATCTACGATCTAGTTCTCGTCGTCGCTCACGTGAATTGGGATAGTCGATCGATGCCGCGTACGAATGGGGGGAGTACGACAACAAATTGTCGAACGACACGAAGGACGCGAAGCATAAAGATCGAATAAGTGCATCTCGGGGTCGCGATGTTTTTCATGGGTTCCTGCAGCTAGGGCTTGGCGATTTGGATCTAAGCGGCAGGCGACGATGCGTGTGGGGTAGAGGTCGACTTCGGTAGGATGGCAACCATGAGTGGCGAGGCTTAGATAGGGATGCGTGCGGATGCTCGATATTAGGGCTTGGGCTTTGAGCGACTGGAAATGGTGAACGTGTCGTTCGTTCTCTTCGATTCAAGGCAACAGCATGTTCGGCGAGGTCGAGCACACGTGTTTATGCAGGAAAGCTGTAAGGTATACGAAAGGATTTTCTTCGATTTTTAATTTTAAAATATGTATGTAAACATTTTAAAAACAATTTATGTTAATATTTTTCCAGTTATGTTAAAAATAATAATTTATTAAATGGGATATGGATTTTTAATTTTAATTTTGGGCAGGTTATTCTAAAATGTAGTAGAATATAAATCAATTCTGTTTAATATAAAAAAATAATATATAATAAGTTTAAACAGATAAGCAAGAGTTCTATGCTGGAAGATAAATAAAGTATATATATACTATGCCAATTTTTATTTATTAGTTTAGATTAAAAATAATTTATTAGGGTAATTTTTATAGTTAATAAAGTATTAAATTATTTTAGTTACTAAAGATTCCAAAGGAAAAATTGATTTAAATGATAAGTTAAAATTTAATCCACGAAATAGTGATTAATTTGCCTAATAAACCTATTTAATTATGTCACTAAAAATAATTTTATTTAAAAGGGAATAGTTTAAATTAAATTATTGATTAATTAAATCTATTCAATGGTAATTAATTATTCAATTCAGTTCAAATATTAATTAAAATCGTAAAAATGTTATACAAGGTCGAAATTGTGAAGGAAACGAGCTGAAATGGAATTGGATTGTAAAATAAAAGCTAAGGTGAGATCTTCTCACTGAAAAGGGTTTTGTTTAAATTTTAAATAGTTAGATTTAAAATTGTTGATTGTATGCTTGAATGATGATTGTTATCTATTGTATTGAAATAGACCCTATACGCCGCATATTAAGCGGAGGTTATTATATTAAACACATATACCACGATATTCCACCTTGAAGTGGAATTGGTATTATATATGTACTTGGAGTTGATTTCCCGCATTGTATAGCGGATGAGACCCTACTGCGCCGCATAATAGCGGATAATATTTTATAAATCCCATATACCGTGATATCCCGTCTTGAAACAGGATTGGTATTGTGCTAACGTCTGTCGATGCAGGGAAACAGGTTGGAGGAATCCAACTGGATTCCTCAACTGTATTGATTTATTTACATATATTATGATATTTGTTGATTATCATATTGATATATGATATTTTGATTGTCGTGATTGATATATTGTTGTTGTTGCATCATTGGGCCTATTTTGAAGTTTTAAAATGTTAAAGTAACGATTTTGAATTTTAAAAGGGTTTTAAAGTGATTTTTGAAAGTATATGTTTTATTAAAATTTTGAATTGATTCATTTTAAATAAATTAACGTTATAAAATTTAATATTATAAAAAAGTATGATTTTTGTGAAATATAACTGAAATGTGATTTTTGAAACAAGTAGTTGATAAATTTATAAAATAGTTTAAATTGGGATTTTTGAATTATTATAAACGATTTATATAAAAGATTTATAAAATTGATATTTATAAATTAAAATATAGGAATTATAAAACGAGTTTTATTAAGTGTTAAAATGAAGTATAAATGGATTTCATAAGTGAATGAAAATTATAGATTTATAAATTGTGAAGTTATAAAATGAATAGATTTTTGTAAAATAAAAGATTTATAAGTAATTAACTTATAAATCGGATTTTGGCATTTTAATTGAGATTTTTGAATAAGTATAAATGGTTTATAGATGAGATTTACAATATATATATATATATATATATATATTATAAATCGAAATAATGGAATTATAAAAGGAGTTCTGTTAATGCTGAAAATGAGGTTATAAATGGAATTTTATAAGTAATAAGATTTTTAAATTTTGTAAATTGAAGTCTTTATAAAATATAAATGGGAATTTATAAACATTGTTTTATAAATCCAAAACCGACTTATTTTGATAAGTCAATTATTTTAGATCTTTAAAGGAGATATATTCACGATTTTGGACGGTGGATAATCCTTTAAACAAAATGTGTAGAAAAATGTTGAATTTGGTTAACGAAGAATATTCACGATTTTGGGACAGTGAATAATATATTAAAGTGTTTTGGGGAAGTGATATTTTAAATAGAATTAAAACGATTTGAAGTTGTTTTAAAATGCATTAGGTGTCGAAACCATAGATTTCAACATTCATTGTTGAAATAGACGTTTTCGAGAAATAGAAGGAAATGGTGGACTATAACACTGTTGTTATAGTAAATGATTTTCGAAAGGAAATGTTTTATGTTGTATTGGGATTTATATATCTATCTTAATTTCGAATCCCTATACTAGTGATTTTGTGTCGTCATAACGATGTTTTACGCAACATTCGTTTTGACACAAATAAATGTGTTTAAGCGCACGTTTTCTTTAAAGAATGAACTATATACTTAATAGTGATTTAAGTATATTGAATATTTCCCAAATGTTGAAAATAAATGGATTTGTGAATTACTTATTATTAAATAAGTATGGAAATGTTTTCCAATATGAAATGAATATTTTGAGATTTTGTCTTTTTAAGGATAAATTGAAAATGAATATTAGAAATCGATTTGAAAATCGTATATTCATAGATATTTTGGAAATGTATATTCACTGTGGAATTTGTAAAAGAAAGGGGAATGAATTTTACGGATTTGGAACGTAAATTTAAAGTAAATCAGTAAGGATTTATTTAATTGGTTTAAATGAACCATTTTGAAATGAAAGTATTTCCGTGTAAGGAAAATGATTGAAATTTGTTTTCAAAAGTGGTAAAGGTGAAAAGTAATTTGAAAATTTGTTTTTCAAACGTTGAAGTGTGGAAAATATATATATTGTAAAGATATTTTTGGAAAATAAATAATTTTGAAAATTATTTGGAACTTGGTGATGTTGTGCATATCTATTGATAGTTAAATAACCGACTATCAATATTTACCTTTAAATAGGTATTTGTTGTGATTTGCTTGAATTTGAATGCTACACTTATTTTTAAAATAAGCGCTCATTATTCGGGTTAGCCGGGAAAGGACCTCTGAGTCGTATAACCCATTCCGAATAGTGATACGTCGTAATGGATAACATTGATGACCGGTGTTGAAGACCGAATATTTATGAAAACGGAAGGATTACCGTCAAATGTCTCTCCATCGGCTGATCCCCGATATAGGGATTTTATTACCCTTTGTGATGGGAAGTCCGGTCGTGATTAGTGAATATCCGGATTGCAAGGACTTCTTTGGAGGTGCCTTCGGTTCCGTTCGATCCCGGAACGGACTTGTATGGATGTGTGTCTGGCGTTACAATTTGAGATGTAAAGCTGGTTTCTATCAAATATGTTCCCGTTGGTGGCGGAGAATTTATTCTCTTAGCTTAACACCCTTAGAGGTTATGTAGTTGATGGTTACTAGTGATACATTCCCAAAATTGGTAATGTGGCATGCGAAGTGTTGTTGAGCATTTGATGATCAAAGCACAGTTTTTGTATAAAGCGTAGCTTTGTGGACGAGACTTCGTCGGACCTCACACCCCGGAAATGGTCAAAACAGGAAGGATGCAGCAAGGTTATTAGGGGGTAGCGCCCCTTTAGTGTATGCCATTCCTTCTGGATAGAGGTGGTATCATGGTATGGAGCCCAGATACTTAACCTATGTTGTTGCTGCAAATTTATTATTTGTATTTGTTGGAAATCGAGAATCCTCAGATATAGATTAGTTACGATCGGGGGATGGCATATTCGTGTCAGTAGTTACCCAGTTAGTGGTAACCCGGCCTTGTGTTGGCAGAGATCCGGTTAGGTTCTTGGGTCGTCTTTCCAGAGGCGTACCCATGTGGCAATGAGAAGTTCCTTGGCCTGACCATTTGTTGGAAATCCAAATTTTAATACGCATCTTGTACGGTTTTAGTTGTAGAACCTACCATTTACTTATGGTGGTCACCATTGTTTAGATGGTAGCTATAGTAGGCATACGATAATGGTCGTATGTTGGCTAAGATTTATATTATACTTTCGAAATGTTTTCTACACTATGCACTAGTAATAATATCAAATGTTTCTTTTTAATGCGTATCAAGCATCTTTGACTATCATAAGGAGAAATCTCCTCCGATTCTGCGTTTGCATTGTGTGTGTGTGCGGGAGACTTATGGTAGTCTTATTTTCCAAAAAGCATTGCGAATCTATTTTAAAATATTCCTTGGTTGGTTTTTAAAGATAAACTGTTTTAAGTTCTCACACCAGTCCCATGACTGACCTGGAGTTTATTGTTTCCCTTCCTAAACTTTGGGTGCCCACCAATTTCCACACGGACAGTCCAGATTTAGGTTATCAGGGTATTCTGGAATTCAGGAGTTGCTATAGAGAATTGGAGGCAAGCTGGATGGCATGGCGTATCAAACTAGTATATAGTATTTCTTTTCCGCTGTTTGTTGCTGTGAACTCTGATAATGTAATGTAATGTGATGTGATGTAATGTAATAACTGATAGTTCTTTGTTTTAAAGATTATTCATTTATCTATTATATGTTGTTCCGCTGCGATTGTGAGATTCTGATATTGTTTTCTGTTTCTTCTTCTTTCTTCTTCTTCTACCCTTTTCTTATTCTTTAACCGTAACAATTCGGTTTTTCGGCATTCGATTGTTCGGCAGTTGATATAGTTGATGTATTGATGTCGGTTTTCGAGCATCGAAAAATTGCAATCGTTACAGTAGCTTCATCAGGACTCGGATAAAATTTACTGACATCCATAGTGAGCCTGCGTGTAACCGGTCTTCGGGATAGATTGTCTATGGTTTCTAGTTAAGTTTCTGGTATTACGGCCTTGCCAAAAGGCGGGATAACAGATTTAAAGTTGAAAATGTGGCTGATGATCGATTTTAGGATTTTCGACCGTTCATCGAATGGAAGTTGTTTCGACTAATTGCAATGTTGTTAACATGATTTTAACACATATTAATACATATTTTAAACTATGTGTACCTTTAATCAAATTGAACATAAATAAATACATATATACACAATTCTTTTTTTTATAGATTAAGAATACTTAAAAGTTAAGTAATGAAAAGCAAACATCAAATCACCATAAATGCATGTTTTATTTATTATTAAGTAAGGAAGATGTGATGGGATGATGGTAAGTGTTGAAAAAGGGTGATGTGAAGTTTAAGAGAAATATTCCAGGGTATTTTGGTAAAGGGTTAATTTGGTAAATTACCACTTTTACTTTTCCTATAAATACCACATTCCATTCTCTCATTTCTTCACATCTTCTCTTCTCTAATGGATTCTTCTTCTCTCTTTTCTCCTTACTAACCTTCTTAAAAACATATCAAACCAACTCCTTCAAACTTTTTCAAAGACCTTAGATATCATTAAACATGGTTTTGCACATAAAAAGTTAAAGAATAGTGGAGGAAGGGGTGAAGTAGGAGGAGGTCGAACCTAGGGAAAGGTGGAGTATGGTTGTGGCCGAGATTAAGAAAGGAGGCAGATGGCCTTGAGTAAAGAAGAGGAATGAGGTCATAGGCATGTAGTTTGAGAGGAAGAAGGAATGGTTTTAGTGATGTTTGGTTGAAGCGGAAAATTATAATGAAGCGTTGTTATAATGAATTTTGATAGAAAGTAAAACAATTTGGTTCATGACAAGAACCATATTTAAATACATACTTCTTATAATATGAAATTAATTATAAAATGGTTAGCATGAATATAAAAGTAGTTATGATGTTTGGTTGGTTAATTAACGATGTTTGATGGTTGCTTAAGAAGTAAGAAGTAATATATATAGTTAAACATATCAAATGAAAGCAAGCTCTTATCTTTTAAAATCCTATTTTTGTTGTGCTATGATATTTCATACCCTTATGATAAATTGACACCATTTAGTTGAAATATGGATGCTTTAATGAATTTAGTTGTGTAGATGAATGTATGGTTGTAAATGTTGGTTTTATTAACATCATAGTTACAAGTTGGTTATGACTACTTTATTAGCCATAGTCAGTCCATAGTTGATTTGAAACCATACTTCTTTTAAATCCTATATGGTATACAAATTATAGCCAAGTCTCCTTTTAGATTAACTATAGAAAACGAATTCATTTTGAAAAAATAAAAAGCATATGGTTTCGTATAGTTAAAAAGTTTTAAGAAATAGAAGTTTGAATACTAAAATAATGAAATATGGAATAATTTGAAAAATAATGTGAAATGAGTTTTAAATGAATAAATTAGTAAAGTATTGATTTAAAATGGGTTATAAATGTTTTATAAATAATAAAACACAATTTGAAGAAGTTTTGAAAATAGTGAAAAATAAGGCGCGTCGCGTAACGCTAGTTCACGCCGGAAAGCTAAATGAATGTATAGGATAGAAAAGGAGTCGAAATTCTTCGAAATAAATTTTTTCCAGATCCTTATAACCATAGTTTTCAATGGAAAAGGAAAAACTAATATTTCATCTTGTACATTTTAAGATAAGACCAGATCAATTTTTTAGGAAAATCGTGCTTTTGCAGTTAAGTGACCAAAGTGTAAAATTCTTTAAAACGAACATTCTTAAATGTTTTAAAAAATGAAATAAATTTGATAAATATGTTAAAATGTTTTAAAATAGATTTGAGTTATAAGTATGGATTTCCAAATGATAGAAAAGTTGTTTTAACAAATTAAGCTTTTAAAACACTACCCGTAGCACTTTTCTACAACAGTTTTAATAAACTTTAGAAATATATATTTAAACTTAACACTTCTTTTCCAAATCATTTATAAATATATTTAAATAAAAATTTATGATTTTAAAGATGATTTAGAAGTTTTAATAAGAGTTTAAATAAATGGTTGAGAGAAACTATTTATAACAATCTATTATTTAAAATGAAAAAGAGAATCCACCCACTTCTTTGGTCGCCACATGGCAACATAAAATCAAAAACGGACTTAAAATTTTAATAGTGGTTGTGTTTATCACCGTCTCTCTCTCCCCTCTATCCATTTAACCCACCTTCTTTATCTACACGATCTAATGTAAAATTAGTTATCACATAAATAAATCAAACGATGGAGATTTAATAGAGAATGACGATGAAGTAGTTATTCATAGCGACTGCTCTACAACCCTCTCACCACCAACGGGAAATACTACTAAACGCAATGTAGGACCATGGTAAAATTCTGAAGCATTTATTGGTATATTGCTTTCCGATTTTAGCCAGTCATATGATTTCAAGGTAATCTGTTGAATCTAAAAACTAAACCTTGATCTTTACTCACTGTCATATCAATTATGCTTATTCTATTACAGTTAAGAAAAGAGGTAAGAATCACATAATTTTTTGTTCATATTTGATTTATATTAATTGACCCGATCTGATAAAATTCATGATGGTTGGTTGTTGTTTATGAAATCGATCTTATATTGCGCCTTGGTAATCATTATATTTAAGTCGACCAAAATAACTGTAAACTTTGGAAATATTGAAATGTACTACCATTACTTTAACACAATTTTTTGCTTTTTCAAAGTCCAAATCGATGATTTGTTTTAGTGCAACACAGCCGAAATAACCTAAACTGGTTTAAATCATTTTTTAGCTGGCTTCTCTTTTATTTTGAAAAGTACTGAATTGGTGCAAAATTGTCTTTCCACTGATCCTTTGCAACATATACAAAAATATGCATAGTCAAAACATGATAAATATTAGAAAATTTCATGGAAGAGAATGTTTTGCAAGTGATAATGAATTGAAAGAAGATGTAGATTATTAAACTTCTCTTGAATGTATGTAGTATTATCAAATTATACTTTGGTATTTGATGGAGAAATTGAACCTTTCGTCAACGCAACCTTAAATTTACATATATTGCTTTCATTATTTATAGGACATGGTTTGTTTGTGCTGTAAATTATTATGCATACTACATAGTACTACTTACTCTTTAATTTATGTATTATTATTTTTCCAATTTTAGTAAATGCTATTTATATCGCAGTAGATGATTAATAGTAAGAACTGAATATTACTCGGTGAACTGGGATTTATACAAGTGAGTCTGGTGCTAACAATAGTAAATGAACGAAGATAGAGATGGATTTCAGTAACATTCTATGATGTTTGCATATGCTATATCCCTTACTTTGATAAATAATCATGTTTATAGAAGTTTTATTCTAAATTTATATTCATGTCATTAACATAATCGATAGAGATACATGTAGGCTATATTCTGTTTGCCAGTCGAGCGACTTTAATCACCATTGACTTATTTCCATTAATAATTGCATGGATGTTAGGAAATGTATATCCTCAATATGAAAAAGAGTCGATTGCTAATCTCAAATAAAACAGCAAGTTCTAAAATTACTGAACATGTGACTTAAAGCTTAAGGGAAGCTCATCCTTCTGTAACATGAATAATGCGGGAAAATCTACAAGAAGAAAAAAAAACCTGTAACTCATCTTAATCTAATGCTAATATTTAAACTGAAAGTTATCTGTATAGAAGTATAAACAACTTATATATGTATTAATGTATATTTCCAATCCATATCATGCTAAGATTGCAGTTTTACTATCAAAAAATGTCATTTATTAAAGCTGTCAGATTATTTAGTTTCGAAGTTGCGTTCATGTTTGAAGTTTGAACTGTTTCTACCAAATCACAGTCTCAAATATTCACATCCATGTAATGATGAGTAGCATGTTATATTTCATTTAGGTCCAGTACAATTTTTTTAATTTACAACTATTGTTTATTATGCCAAATTATAAGAAGGAAACGATTGTAACTAAAATATACTCTTTAAATCACCCAACCGAATCATTATAATAATCAAGTACATGTATATTTTGGTTTAATGGTTGCAATAGATATTTACCTACGTACACTTACAAAATGCTACATGTGTAATAAGTAACACTGTACTTTTTTGGTTCTTAACTTATATTAAGAACATATAAGAACTAATATTATGAAATTATTAATGAAGCAGTAATTTTTTTTGAGACAAAAGGATGGGAAATCCCAGCCTATAAATATCATTACCATCATAGCAGAACAGCATATGCAATCATATATTAAACAGCTAAAAACAGTACCAGAGATCATAAGTTACACTAATGCATATAATGAGAGCAAAGCTGGAGAAATTACTGATCAAATACACAAACAAGTTGAAAAGGATTATACCTTGCGTAGATGGCAGCAGGGAATTAAAGAAGAAGAATGATAAAGAAAACAAGTATGATCATCATGATGCAGTCTATTGTGAAGAGCTTTTCATTCAGTCAAATCTGAAAAGCATGATGGAAAATGACTTTGTTTCCATGGTCAGATTCTTGCACAGAAGTACTTCAGTCAGAAGAATATTAACTTCCGCTTGTAATTGATGTCTATGATCAGCTGCTGTTGATTAGCAAGTAGTGTTTCCATCTTCTCCTTTTGAGGTATGATTATAGGTAGTAGATGATGTATCTCAATTAGTTTTGAGTTATTTATACTTTGTAGCCATGGCAGAGGTTGAATCTGTATTAGAGTAAAAGGACGTCCTTCTCTTCAAAGTAAAACAATAAGAAGGGAGATCGGTCATGTTATCAAGCAGAGTTAAAGAGATATCGACAAATTTTTCTTATTAACTCGAAGCACTCAAAATTAATGCATGTTTCGTTCATAGGGTTTTATTTTATTATTAGCTAAATCAACCTCTAATGATATTTGTTATAATTTTTCTTCTGTGCTTGAGTCTTAAAATCTCACCTGGAAATGAAACATTTACAAAAATATCGCTATAGTTAAAATATTTACTCTTTGTTTTTCTAAAATTTTGATTTATGCATGTTGATGAGCTATAATATATAGAACATATTAATGCTTAGACTTTGAATTAATGTCTGTGATAACACAAGCGAAGTTGTACATAGCATAGTGAATAAATTTATTATTAGCAAAAATGATACAGCTAATGCATGTTAATCAATTTCTACTCCAAAGTCCTTATGTAGCAATTTTGTTTCATCATGGTTGTGTAGTTAGCAATTTATTTATTAGGCGAAATTTATGTCCATATTAATTTTACAATACCAAAATTTAAGTTTAAGACATACTTCATAAAAGCATATTAATGTGTTTTACTCTTTCTTTTTTAATAAACAAATATGTATTTGTTTTTGTAGTGACATATGCGCTTCGGAATTAGACAATTTGGTTGGTGGATTGTTCTTTCTAGCTTAGATGTGACTACTTTTTTACTTGCTAATAGGGTTTTATTTTTCATAAGTATGGTACCACTTTAGGAATGCAAAAGTGTCTGTAATCCTATATAAAGAATTTTCTTTCTAATCATATGTATTGATTGTGTAGTAACTCAAAAATATGTTACTGTTTAAAAGATATGGATTAGTATTATGTCACATTTTAAAAATGGACTTGGTCTCACTTCATAACGAATTCTATTTTGTTTAGTGAACAAAACACGACTCTCCATTGGTTGAAATCAGTGGATTCCACATGGAGCCCACTGATTTCAACCAATGGGGAGTAATGTTTTGTTCACATAGTGTGAAAAAATAGCACTCCTTCATAACATGGTGAAAATTTGTGAAATCTGGTGGTATTTATCTATTGGTTAAAATGAATATTGTTGGAATCTGTGCTTATATCAGTTTCTCTTGGTTTGGGGTCTATGAATTATCATTGTTATGTGTCATATATTTTTTATTAGGGATTATAATTGATGTTTTCATGTTGATGCATGTGGATGAGCCCAAGAACACTTGCTCTGCTCTACTTGCAAAAGCAAACATGTTTAAAATTAATGGATATCGACATACATGTAGAGACTATAAATCTTCCATGAGTTGGTCATTGAAACAATTTAAGAGTGGGGAGTACATGGTGGTCACATTAGTTTGGTTTAAATGGTGTAAATGAAGTTAGATTTGATCCAGATCAATACACTGTCAAAAAAAATTGAGAAGGCATGGAGTCAATTGTAAGAGTTAATCGGAAGCATTTACTTCTGAGGCAACAGAAGGTCGGTATTTATGTACTATGAAGATTAAATTTTTCAAGGATACATTAACAACATATTTGAACTCATATGCGAAACCTCCCACAGTAGACTATAATCTATATTCACAAGTAAAATAAAATAATAATAAACAAATGCATTTTTTAAGTGCAAACAATGTTCAAGTATACATCAATAGTATAGGAGAGAGGAAATTCTATTGTAATGGACCACACGTGATCACCCAAACATGAAATGTGGATTGTTCTATTATAAAATCAATAGTATAAAATCAATCAACAATATAAAGTCACACTTTAATAAAAGAAAATGAAAATTTGAGGTAGGGCCATCTGTCCTGCATTAGCTTCTCCCTTGCCAGTGAGTGTTATGCGTTAATCTTAACATGTTATAACTCATTTACTTACACTTCTTCCATGTCACTGACTATCTTTTTCACATTGGTTTTGTTTAGAACAATTTCAAGTGGAATTATTGACCAGCTAAAGCAAAGTGAACAAAGAATCACTAACTTGAAACTTGCTGTTGAAGAGATCACTGATAAGAAATATGCTGATGGAGGCTTTGAAGTTGGTGTTTCTTGATGGCCGTCCATGTAGAAGGTTGGTTGCTGGAGAAATCATTGGTTTATATTGTTGATTTTGGTTACAAAAAAGTAATCTATAAAGTGTGAACTCTTACCACAATGATGTGCCTTGATATTAGCAACAAAGACAAATGAATGGTGGAAAGAGAGGGTGTTTAATATCAAACCACATAATAATTCGCATTTAACCTTTTTTTAAGTGTATCATGTTTAAGTTTTTTATTCTCTAGGCATAGATGCACTTGATAATGAAATTTCAACACAATTAAAATATTGTTTATATACTTTGTCGGGTTGATATTATGATTTATGCATATTTCCTTATCTGGTATAAAAGTGTTTTATTAGCTTAGAATGAAATACATAAACCGGCTTCCATTTAAGAGCGTATTGGTGGAATTAATTTTTTTATATTCTGTATTGTGAATATTCTATAGAATGGGTAATTCCAATTGTCTGTGGGCATTGAATGAGCTTCATAGAAATACACAAACGTTTTGCAATTTTAGACACACTTGCTTTACATTGGAGTGAAAAGTATGTACGCAATTAGTGATCCAGTTGTCCAGCAAATTTGATCATCCTGTTACAAAAAGAGAATATTGAAACAACGGTACAAAAACAATAAATACAATTATAGTCCTTACACGCTGCCAATAACATAACCGTAGGCATTAGGGGTGAGTAGTCTTTGTTTAAATCAAACAAACCAATAAAACCAGTTTATTTTGGATGAATTGATTCGATTTTAAAACTAGATTGATTTCTAAGCGATCCCAAAAAAACCAATTCGGTTATCGGTTTAACTAAATCAACCGAACTTTTATTGTATTGTCAAAATTATTAATGTTATAATATTTTTTTTTAGATTAGTCCAGTGATCAAAATAAATCTATTTATCATATACATGTAAAAAAATGGTATTAAAAGGCATAAGAATACTAAATATGAATACTTTAATCATGTATTTATGTTTTGTTTTAAAGTACAATGAATATTCTAAACATAAACTATGAATCATGTTTTTAGTTTGGTTAAATTGGATAAAAAATCAAACCAATTGATCTGCTTTTAATTTTTATTGGTTTTGGTTTGGTTTAACAATTTTCATTATCGGACCAACTGAACTAACCAAACGCCTATCGCTAAATAGCAGGGACAAATAATGGAAGAACATTCAATGAAGGCACACAATACGACATACATTATGAATTCCACAACCACCCGTGTGCGTAGCACGGGCCACTCACTAGTTAAATAATATAATTGAAAATCATTTCCTTAATGTAATAACAAACCGGTATGCAGAGACGACTATTACATTTGTCCCACCTGTGAGATCTAGAAAGGTAAAATAAGACGTGTAACTAAAGTTAGGGAGGGAGCAACGAGTGTCCTGAACTTACCTGGCCTCAGTTTTCTCCTTTTAGGCGAGGAGTGGAACAGATCGAAGGGAAAGCCTGAATGCTCTAAAAAAAGATCTCATTTAAGTTTTAAAAAGTAAGAAATTTTAAAAGGAGTTAATTAAAATGGATTTGTAATAGTATATGGAATAATTTGGCCAAACTCTGCATTAGTTCCAAGAAGGGAATTGTACTATCCGCATGAATTTGAAAGGCGATTTCACCTTTATTCCACGAATAGTACGAGTTGAATACAGAAATTAATCTAGGTATGATTAGTCCAATTTGTTACTCAATATAACTGGTTTAGGTTTATAGTAAACAATGCCTTATATAACATTATTTTTGACCCAGTTAAGACATGTTTCAGAAAGATGAATATTTTTATTAGATTAGAAATTAAATTTTACTAACTTAAGGATTTCCAAAGTTAAAAGGGATTTGATTAACCAATAAAAAGTTAAAATGAAAAGAGGCTTAACAATCCTTTGTACTCATATTCACATTTTTATCGATGATTGGATTTCAAAGAGACTAGGTTTAGATTTGGGTGATTCCTATCTCAGAACCACTTCGAACCAATTTACGTTTTCGAAGTAAAACATGTTAAAGACAAATATCATTGAAGATGAAGATCTTCATGATATAGTGTGTAACGCTCGGTAATTTTCGATGCTCGAAAGTCGACATTAATACGTCCACTATATAAATTGCCGAGAAATCGAAGGCCGAAAAACCGTACCGTTAGGGTTAAAGAAGAGGTAGAAGATAGAAGAAGAAATAAAAAGCAACAGAAACAATATCAGAATCTCACAATCGCAGCGGAACAACATATAATAGATAAATGAATAATCTTTAAATCCAAAGAACTATACATTTTATACATTCCATCACATTACATTACATTATCAGAGTTTACAACAACAAACAACGGAAAAGAAATACTATATACTAGTTGATACGCCAAGCCATCCAGCCTGCCTCCAGATCTCTATAGCAACTCTTGAATTCCAGAATGACCTGATAACCTGACTCTAGACTGCCCATGTGGAAATTGGTGGGCACCCAGAGTTTAGGAAGGAAACAATAAACTCCAGGTCAGTCATGGGACTGGTGTGAGAACTTAAAACAGTTTATTTTAAAAAAAAACAAAGAAATATTTTAAAATAGATCCGCAATGCTTTTAGAAAATGTAACTACCATAAGGCCTCCTGCCACACACACAATGCAAAAGCAGAATTGGAGGAGATTTCTCCTTATGATAGTCAAAGATGCTTACTACGCAGAATCATTTGATTATTATTTTTATTAGTGCAAAGTGTAGGAAAACATTTCGAAAGTACAATATTAATCTTAGCCAGCATAGGTACCATTATAGTATGCCTACTATAGCTACCATATTAAATGACAGGTTCTACAACTAAAATCGTACAAGGCTCGTATTGTTTCTTTGGATTTCTAACAAATGGTCAGGCCAAGGAACTTCCCATTGCCATATGGGTACGCCTCTGGAAAGACGCCCCAAGAACCTAACCGGATCTCTGCCAACACAAGGCCAGGTTACCCTTAGCTGGGTAACTACTGACACGAGTATGCCATCCCCCGGTCGTAACCAACCTTTATCCCGGGATTCACCAACAACCACAAAATAATAAGTTTGCAGCAACAACATAGGTTAAGTATCTAGGCACCATACCATGATACCACCTCTATCCAGAAGGAAATGACATACACTAAGGGGGCGCTATCCCCTAATAACCTTGCTGCATCTTTCCTGTTTTGACCATTACCGGGGTGTGAGGTCCGACGAAGTCTCGTCCACAAAGTTACGCTTTATACAAAAGCTGTGCTTTGATCAACAAATGATCAGTAGCACTTCATATGCCACATTACCAAATTGGGAATGTATCACTAGTAACCATCAACTACATAACCTCTGAGCTCGTACGTCTCAGAGAAAGGTGTTAAGCTAAGAGAATAAATTCTCCGCCACAAACAAAAATGTATTTGATAGAAACCAGCTTTACATCTCAAATTGTAACGTCAAACACACATCCATACAAGTCCATTCCGGGATCTAACGGAACCGAATGCACTTCCAAAGAAGCCCTTGCAATATGGATATTCACTAATCACGTCCGGACTTCCCATCACAAAGGGTGATAAAATCTCTATATCGGAGATCAGCCGATGCAGAGACATTCGACGCTGATCCTTCCATTTTCGAAAATATCCGGTCTTCAACACCGGTCTTCAAATGCTATCCATTACGACGAATCACTATTCGTAATGGGATTTGTGACCCAAAGGTCCTCTCCCGGCTAAACCGAATAACGAGCGCTTATTTTTTTAAAATAAATGTAGCATTCAAATTCAAGCAAATCACAACAAATACACATTTGAAGGTAAAATTTGATAGTCGGTTATTTAACTATCAATAAATATGCACAACATCACCAGATTCCAAATAATTTCCCAAATTATTCATTTCCCCAAATAACCTTTACAAGATATAATTTTCCACACTTCAAAAATAAATCAATGTTTATTTTTAAATCAAATTTCCCTTTCCTTTATAAATTCCATGGTGAATTTAAATTTTCAAATATCTACTGATATACGATTTTCAAATCGATTTCAAATATTCACTTTCAATTTATCTTTAAAAGATATCATCTCTAAACATTTCACTTCATATTGGAAAACATTTCCATACTTATTTAACAATAAGTAATTCATAAATCTATTTATTTTCAATACTTAGAAAATATTCAATATACTTAAAATCACAATTAAGTATATATTTCATTCTTTAAGGAAAACATTCTCTTAAGCACATTTATTTGAGTCAAAACGAATGTTGCATAAAACATCGTTACGACAACCCAAAATCACTAGTATAGGGATTCGAAATTAAGATAGATATATAAATCCCAATACTATATAAAACATTTTCTTTCGAAAATCATTTACTATAACAACAGTGTTATAGTCCACCATTTCCTTTTATTTCTCGAAAACGTCTATTTCAACAATGAATGTTGAAATCTATGATTTCGATACTTAATACATTTTAAAACATCTTTAAATCGTTTTAATTCTATTTAAAATATCACTTCCCAAAACATTTCTTTAATATATTATTCACTATCCAAAATCGTGAATATACTTCGTTAACCAAATTCAACCTTTCTACACATTTTATTTAAAGGATTATCCACTGTCCAAAATCATGGATATGCTTCCTTTAATAAGCTATAATAATTAACTTATCAAAATAAGTCGATTTCGGATTTATAAAACAAGGTTTATAAATTCCATTTATATTTTATAACAACTTCAATTTGTAAAATCAATTTATTAACAAATTCTATCCATATCCCATTTACACGCCAAAATCCAAATTATAAGAAAATTACTTATAGTTCTCTATTTACAAATTCATTCATTTTATAACTTCACAAATCGTAGATTCTATTCTTTTATAAAACCCATTTTAACATCATTTTAAAACATTTTCAAAATTCCTTTATAATTTCATCACTTTGATTTATAAAAATCCAATTTTATAAATCTTATATATAAAGCTTTTATAATAAATTCAAAAATCTCAATTTAACCTATTTTGTAAAATTATTAACTCCATATTTCAAAAATCACATTTCAACTATATTTCTCAAAATCATAATTTTTATAACATTAAAATTATAACGTTTATTTGTTAAAAATGAATCAATTCCTAGATTTAATAAAACGTATACTTTCAGAAATCACTTTAAAAATCCTTTTAAATTTGAAAAGCATCACTTTAACACTTTTAATTTTCCAAAATTGGTCAATGCTGAAACAACACTAAATATAACAATCACGACATCCAAAACATCATATATCATATGATAACAGAATATATCACAATATCTGTAAATAAAGCAATGCGGGTGGGGAATCCAGTTGGATCCCTCCAACCTGTTACCCTGCATCCATAAATGTTAGCACAATACCAATCCCGTTTCAATACGGGATATCGCGGTACATAGGTTTATATAAAATATTATCCGCTATTATGTGGCGCAATAGGGTCTCATCCGCTATATAATGCGGGAAAATCAACTCCAAGTACATATATAATACCAATTCCACTTCAAGGTGAAATATCACGATATATGTGTTTAATAAATAACCTCCGCTTAATATGCGGCGTATAGGGTCTATTTCAATACAACAGATAGCAATTTATCATCTAAGCATACAATCAACACAATCAAGCAATTTTAAATATAACTATTTAAAATTTAAATTGAAACAATTCGATTGAGTGAGAAGTTCTCACCTTGCTTCAAATAACAGTTGTTGTGTTTTATTTCGAATAAAATTAAACGCGCGTTTAATTTTACCCAAAAATTTCGCTAGCTCCAATCAACTCCAATCCAGCTCCATCGCGTAGTATTTGACAATACGATTCCAACGCAAGTCGTTTCGTCAGCTTTCGACCTCGTATGAACAAGTTACGATATTACAAAGTTTATACGAATTTTATAATATAAAAATTTACAATCTTTTTTAACCTAAATCTCAATCGGGCCGTTGATTTTGAGTCATGCAATCCAGGCCGCGTGTGCTATTCTTCTCCATCGCGTTTCATTCCCAGGCAATTCGAACCAACGAGTTGCCTCCAAACCCTAGATGACGCGACCTATACGATCATCTTCACGACGATCAGCGACCACCAGTCGAAAGGCCACAACGAACTCCACCTTCGGCCAGAATAGCGTCGAGCTCGGCCCCCCTAGCTCGTGAAAAACGTGCACGAACGCCACTTCTTTGAACACAAATTGCCGACGATTTATGGTGTTAAATTGCATCATGACCGTTGGATACGAAGGTCTCGTGATGATCTACAAGATTGTAGTTGAAGATTTCTCGTAATTATTGATGGATTTGAAGATAATTGAGGGAGAAGAAGCATAAATTTCGACCATTGAAATATCAAGTGGCGGCTAGGGATGAAACCCTAATTTGTTTGCAAATGTGAAAAATGGATGTCCTTACATAGAAAATTCTCGCGACACTATTTACCCGAAATTTTTCCAAACTCCAAACGAAGCGTACCGCCTGACGTTCATAATGTTTTATCCCTATTCCGAATGCAATGGAATATATATCAGGAGCCAATTCGATCCTATTTGGAAGATAGGTTTTCGAATCGACGAATTTAAATTTAAAATTCACTCAAACGATTTCAGTGCGTTTTAGCTTGCCTCGGACAAACCGTAAGTCCGATTGACACGAAATTCGAAATCTTACAATAATATAACATTACGGATCCAATGAAACTGGTTTCATCGAAATCCGAGGCTGTTTGAAAAATGACTATTTTTACTCGTTAATTAAATGTTAAAATATTCAATTTCCACAAATTAACTATTAATTCAATTTTAAAAGTTCTATAACATCATTCTAACTCTAATATGATTAAATACAACTTTACAAATCAACTTTAATCACATTAAACCCAATTTCCAATTATTTCTGTAATTTCAAATATTAAATAATCGATTTAATTATCCAATTAAATCTAGATATTCGAAATAAAATTTATTCGACTTACAAATTTTACTTGTTAATATTTAAAATCAATTAAATATGCGAATTTCAAATGACAGAAATTCTGGGTCGTTACATAGGGCTACTTGCCACTAGGTCCTCAGGAAAATTACCATATCATATATATTATGGTGGCAGTAGTGCTCTGTTTTGAAAATCTTCGATTTGCGAGGATTAATCGCTTCTAATCTTAGGGTAATTCCCGATAGGATGTGGTAGGAGAAGTGACTTTTGTTTGTCTTATTCCTAGAAAACTTGTATGGACGAATGTTTGACATTGCATTTTAAAATCACATTGATTGATCTCTATAAATGTGTCATATGTTTGGTGGCGGAGAAGGAAACTTCTCTCAAGTTAACACCCTTTCTAGAGCTCAGGAGTTATGAATTTGTAGAAATTAGTTTTGTTATTATGAAATGACAATTTGGCATTCAAAGTGGAAAGTTAGTGTTCTATGTGAAAGGTAATCATTACCTCAGGCCTCACACTTGGAAATGGCTAAAACATGGTTGATGTAGCTAGACTATGTGGTTTGCAACCATTAGGATATGATCATCCCCTTCTAGATGTATTTATTCTCGCTATGACGTCGGGTTTTGAATTATGTGGTGTATGCTTGAGTGCTCTCGGATAGGTCAGTAACGATCGGGATGATGATACATTTGGTACTATCTACTTAGAGGTAGTTCGGTCTTGTGTTGGTAGAGGATCATCGGTTGGGTCTTAGTATATTCCTCTAGAGATGTACTATCGGAAGGTAGTCCCTTAACTTGTCATTTGTTATAAATCCATTCTCCACTACTGCCTTCTATTTTGATTGCAGAGCCTAGTATGCTGGAATTTAATAATGCTAACTATTTCGGCTATTTGAATATGTTTACTTGAAAATTGTTTTTAAAGAATGTTATTAAAATAATATCAAATGATTTGATAAAAATGTTTTCGTTACCATAAGGTAAAAACCCGTCTGTGTTTATGTGCGGTGCGATATTATGAGATACTCTTCTTTTTCAAAATATTTTTGTCACCAATCTCGGATCTATGACACTATCATTTATGATTCGTGTTTCTCATGCTGGTTTGCCAAACTGATCTGGGTGTCTTTATACTCGGGTCAGATCCGAGTAGTTTCTGGATTAGCCGAGGATGCGTGGATTTCCCAGAGGAGAGCTGGAGATCTTCATCAACGTATGTGCATATTCTATTTTCTGTTGTATTATGTGTTGTTTGTTTTTCAGTAAATGTAAGGACAGATAGTATAACTATCAAAGCTGGATCTGGTTAGAATGTGATATATGTATTTTAAAATTTTCCGCTTATGTTATTCCATTTGAGTAAGATTCTGTTCTTTCTTCTTTTTCTTTCTATCCCATAGCTGTCCGTCTTTCCGTTCAATTTGGGTTGAACATGTATGGTTTATTGTCAGCTTAAGTAATGCGAATTTGTAGGTCATTACATCTATCCTAAGGTTAAGTCCAAGGGAGTGGTCATCATTAACATTTCAAACTATGCTACCATGCAAGACTGTCTATCTTAAGGAGTATTTTAAGAGAGAGGACATTATTAGCGCTCATTGGAGGACTTATATAGGAATATATATGGAGAATTGAGATCCGTTCGAGATGCTCAAATCCATGTAGCTATTTGTGATCTGTTTGAGATGATGGAATCCATTTGGGGATTCATGAACTGCTCGAGTGATGAAGACTCATGTGAAAGATGCTAAATGTAGCCTCACATCGAAAATGACTAAAACCACATTAGGATGTACAATCTCGAGTTTAGCTTACCCATAGGGTATATCAACTCCAGATCTAGAGTATGCTTATCTATGTGCTGCGCGTGGGACTTGTTTATACTTGGTGCCATGTAGTTCATCGTTGGCCCAGTTGTGTTTCCTTTTTGTATATTCTACCTATATGATGCTTAGAAGGAAGTTTCTGATCCCTATCATGGAGTTCAGATTCAGCTAGATCGAAGAGATCTCCATGGAAAAATCCATACACGAACGCGCCTTAGCGATATTGATTGTTTACCTATTATTATTGGGTCGTACACACAATAGCTATTTTTTGATCTATGTTTTACACCCTAAACATTATCTATTATACCAAGATATGTAGTTAATAGATGGTTGGTTGATTTGAGGTCATAACCGTTATGGTATTCCATATGATCTCAAAAGGTGTTGTTATATGCCACATATATTTCCTAAGTTTTCACGCTAATTTCCAGACCGATCCGATGTTATTTTCTTATAATACTTGGGTCATCCTCCTGTATACTTTCAGTTTTAGCTAGGATGCTTTCGAACTAATGGAGATGAGCTAGATGATTACGTACCATTGTATTTATTTCCGCTACCTTTCTATATTGCATATATCGGCATTTGCGAGGACAAGTTGTTATAACTCTCCAAGCCGATGATAGTACTTATTATTGTAACTCTATAATACTATGTATCTTAGAATGATAGTTGATACCATCTTTTGATATTATATGTTATCATTTCATTATAAGATTCTGATGTTATGTTCTCCTTTTTCTTGTTATATTTCATTTTCTTTTACTTCGCCCTAATAATTCGTCTTTCCAGCACTTGAGTGTTCAACACATGAATACCGTGGATGCATTAGTGTCGAAATTTAGGGGTTAAGAAGGTGAGTCGTCACACTTGGTATAAGAACTGAAGGTTAAGCGAGAACCTTGGCTATGGTTAGGTATGACTCATTAAGAGATGGGGTAATAGAATGCCATAGCATGAGTTGACTGTATTATACATATGAGAGTGTATTTATTAGTGCTATAAAAACATTTTATATTGTGTTAATTTGTCTGTTAACTGGTTTACGAATTCTAGTAGGCACATGAAACACTGTGTTATCGATAGAATTTTCTAAATACTTGAAAAGATAAACCAACAATTGTTTTCAAAATTGGTAAATGAAATAATTTTATCTAGGATTATATTATATATATAAGGATAATTTTTCAAAAAAATTGATATAGTTATTTATGATGTATTTGTTTGTTTGGAAACGATAATATTCATTTATTATCATTTATTGTATGATTAGCTATGCTCCGCCAATTTATAAGCATTTTCTATAGTTTGTTGATTTACAAGTGATTTACCTTTTTACAACATGGGATGGGTAGTAGTAATTTATAGGAACATTAAATACGAAAACCTTGTGAATTAAGTTTCAAACCGTGACTGTAAGACGTTCGATGATAATGTTGGATTAAAATTGATTTTTTAATAAAATCTGGTTATTATAATCTAAACAAACACACACACACACACACACACACACACATATATATTTGTGAAATGATAAGGAAGTAACTTTATATAAATATGATTTACAAACTAAAGAGGTTTAAGTTGAGAATTTGTGAACTTAAATCCCGGTGTTTTTAGATGGTTTCTAAGAGTTCAGAATAAATAATAACAATATTATTCGAAAGTATTGTAAGAATAATTTTATAAAAGTGTTTCAAGATTTGTTCAAATTCGAGGTTGCTTTTGGAATCACCAAGTCAATTCAGGGATATAGTATTTTTATGATTATTTGGTTCGAGTGGCTTGAAGTGACTAGTAATTATTGAGAGATGTGTTCGGGTGGTAAGCTCTTCTCTTAGGTATTACCCTTCTTATTAAAAGGGATATATGATACTATTTAGTAGGTCCCAGTTCCTTGTATCATTTTGTTGCTACTTGATCTTTGTATATTTTCCATGGATTTAAAGAAATATTTTGGAAAGTGGTTTCTAAAATTATTTCAATTTAATCTTGCAAAGTAGGATTTGATGTACAATGGTTATATATATAATTATTTCAAAATGGTTTGAAATGAAAACTCGGTGTTTAGTTCTAAAAGTTTTCTTTAAAGAAAATTTGACATGAACTTTTTAAATTGAAAAGATTAGTATGTATGCTATGTTGGGTACCTGAGTGGTAGTGACATAACCCAAATGCAACAACCTACACCCAAGTAAGCCTAAATTTTTGCTAAATCGAAAAGCAAAGTCCATTAAAGCATGGATCATTGGTTTGATATCCTTCAATTAAAAAAATGAATGCATATCAGAGCTCAAACAAAATAGTTTACAGTGGAATAATTAAAATATAATAGATCACATAAGTAGTGACCGAGATTTGAAACTTTCCAAAATCAAGTGTCCATGTCAGCACTGAAAACGCCAAGCACTAGTGCCTATCCTTCAAACTATCCTAGGGGTTGTAATGAGGAGGGGGTAAGAACAATGTTCTAGTGCTTGGTAAATTATACAATGATTACAGAACACTATATAACGCTGATTGTTCACTATCTCATGTTATGTCTATTTACATTTAATTAGTCGTCTTGGCTCCATATCCGCATGCAAACCATTCCCATCTACCTTCCGTAGATCTTTTTATATATATATATATATATATATATATATATATATATATATATATATATACACACATGGTCCCTTAATGGATTTGGAAAATATCTCCACTAGTATCTCTCATCCAGCATCCCATCAGGATCCAATGCCTCACAGTATCATGATCTCATTACCGTATAACTCGAGGAAGTCCTGTGGTGCTTACTAACGGCCTTCCATACATCTCGCCGTATATTCTCTTTGGGGATTCTTTTCTACTTTGTTTGCTTCCTAACGTGGGCTCGACTCCACTAACCACCCTGTCCGTGCTTTGAAGGAATCTCATTATAGGTTAACTAGCCTTGTCCTATGAAACAAACTTGCAAACAATTATGGTGATGCATAACGCAGCGTGGTCCACCCTGCTAGGCTATAGATGATGACCTGTTAGGTGTAACCCTATCTTTTTGTTGACTGCTCGAGACTGATGATGCTCTCGCCTTATGGCAGCCCTAGCTCTAAATTTGGTACCAAGCTCGCTGCATAAAGCATTATCCTACTCATCATCCATTTTGATTAATTAGTATATCAAGGCAATACCCTCGTCTAACATAAATTTGGACAAGACTACTCTATCCCAAGGGTACCTCTTCATCTATACGCAAGCGTACACTCTCCACGAGTCTTATGGTTGGACATGTCCTATATCAACATGATGTTACACAACAACCGATAGCCTCTTACGGTAGGCAGATTTTTGTTGTATAACCCTACCAACCTTGCATTCCAACCTACTCTGTTGACCTTTTGTCATTTTCTTTATATAATTTATACATTAAACTATAGTAATTCACCCTCGTCATAAACGCATTTTCAAGGCTATTTATATAAATATCTCATTTATATACATACATGCGTACATACATATATACATACATACATATACATACATACACATATATTTATTCTCCTTACTTTTTGTTCTTTATTACCTCTACATTACTTATAGTTAACCCTAGGTCTTCATTTTATTATGCGTTTAGTTTTTCTTCTCCAAATTCATTTACCGCTTCTTTTTTTATCAAATTCTTAATATCATTGCCAATTTGTTCGTTAGTTCCAACTTTTATTTCTATTCCCATTTTATTCTCTATTTCTTCTTCTTGCCTATTGCCCATACTTTATTTTCCATTACTTTCTACCTTATTGGATTTTTATTTCACTCTCATCTTAATGTTAAACCCTTGGGATTTACTATATTTTAATATGTTGAAACCAGTGCTTCCATCCAATAATTGTTAACCTAGTAAATTTCCATATCCTATCCAAAAGGAGAGATCTATGCGATGTTTGTAATCACAAAGAATTGTCTTTTTATTTCTTAAATAAATGATACAAAATACGATACTCATCCCTATTTTTGTAACGACGCAGAATTTCATCGCTTTGATTATAAATATTTAATTTATTTTAAATATTCAATTATGGTTTTGAATAATTAAATAGCCCTCTTTGATTTATAACTAATGATAGAAATTTCATTTTTGGTTTAAGGCAGTTCGATGAAATACAAAAAATATGACCAAAACTCGTTTTTTTGATTTTCAGGTTTTAATCGAACGACAAGTTGAAAGAAGGTGTTCGCCTTAGCTTATATCTTAAAATAACACTTATATATTTGAGTTAAGAAAAATATTTTGAAAAGTGGAGATGAATAAAGGAAAAATAAAACTAATAAAATATATTCAAATTTGATTTATAGGCGATGATTTGATGGCTTAAGTGTTTGTATTGAGAAAAGTACATGGATCATCCTATCATCCATTATATTTTCATATGGTTGACATATTAGTTAAAAATTGAAATGATGGTTGAAAATAAGATGAGGATAAGGGCACCTATGACATTTTCCTGTTTCATTCATTTATAAAAATAAACTTATTTTCATCCTTACTCTTCATTTTTCATTTCTACACTTTCTAATTTCTTTTTCTGCCTATTCTACTCTTTTGAAAAAAGAGAACTTCCCTTTTCAAAAGCTTAAGTTTTGAATTTAAGTTGTGAAATGGATTTTGGGTTGAGTTGCTAGAGAAAAGTTGGGATTTCTTTTGCTTGCATTTCAAATATAGAAAGATGAGAATCACTAACCTTTGTTTATACATTTTGAAAAACTATAAATGTTGCGAGATCTAAAACTTTTATTTGAAAAATATGGTGAATATTTTGTAATTAGGTTGATTTAAAATAGGACACTTATGCTTATTTCAACTGTTCAAAAGAAGAAAATTGGGTTTGCATGCTGTAAATGAAGAAAAAACACATAGATGTTTGCATGACAAGACTTATAGGAAAACATAAAATAAAAAATCAATATCTGTGTTCTTGGTTTCAAAAAGAAATGAACACAACCTCTCAACGATCAAAATTCAATATCTCTCAAATTAAATGAAATTAGCCCAAGCGACCAACTAGAAACTTGTTCGTTATAGTCAATAGTGATTTTTAAAAATGGTCGTCGGACGTTTCGTCGTCTATGGTGGCGCAGTTGCTCGATTCCAGTAAGTGGTAAGAAAATATTAAATTTTTGATGAGCGTAAAATGGCGAATGGTTAGTACAATCTTGTTCGTCTCAGTG
The DNA here is from genome assembly GCA_030765085.1 of Allium cepa. NCBI lineage: Eukaryota > Viridiplantae > Streptophyta > Magnoliopsida > Asparagales > Amaryllidaceae > Allium > Allium cepa. The sequence goes on from CM060938.1 coordinate 226,881,438, forward strand.
ATTCATGATTTCTAAAACTGTTTGTATGATTTTAAGGTTTGGGATCGCGACAAGGGGATGAGATGAACTGATTTGGGTATAAATTGATTTTCCAACGAGCTAATCGACGAGGGTTCAAACGGTGGGGCTTAGAGCAGCCTTGGGGCTTGTCGAAGTCAAGTGAGAAGGTTGTAGGGTCTCCAGTGGGGTGTGGTGCTCGATTAAGCTAATTATAGGGCTTTAAGCTTTGGTTTTTTGGCGCGTGTGTTTGTGGTTGCCAACGGCAATGAACGACATCGGACTAGAAGTGTAGGAGGACGATTGTGCAGTGATGGCTGGAGGTTCGAATGGCAGTGGTGGTAGGCTCTAAAGGTAAATGGAGCGCTGGTGGTCGACCAACAAACGCGTTGGGCCTGGGTGCGATTTTGGGCTTTGAAGGTCAAGTTTTGATCCACGGTATGGGAGAGGGTGTTAGGATGGCCTATGGGTAGAGGGCCGCGAAAGAAGTTTGGTGCTGGGGTTATGGAGGCGGTTGATGGTGATGGGGGGTGGTGCACGTGCACAAGCGTGCACGTCATATATGGTTCTAGGTAACTTGATCCGGGGCCGAAGTGTTTTGATTTGGGAAGAGTGAATTGGAGGGAAGAGATGCTCTGTTTAGTTAGGTAGTGGGCTGGGTATTAGGCCGTGTAGGGTGGTGTTTAATAATTAAAACGTTTAAATTTAATCTTTGAAATTGAATAACGCGTTTATTTTAGATCCGTTCAACCTACGGATTTCAATGGCTTGCTCGTATTAACAAAACAAACACCTTAGTACATATTTTTGATAGATTCTCTAGTTAGAAAAATATTTATAAACTAATAGTCATGGAAAATAAATTATGCCGTTAAGTAATTATACTTAAGCACTGACATCCCGTTAGTAAAATAAAATAACATTCCACTATAGTTAAATGAATGGAGATTATTTGGACATCTGTTTAGGGTAATAAATCCCTGACATGCTATTTTATTAATTTGGACGTTTACTGGTATATCGATTGAATGAAACGAATGACGTATTATTTTCGTCTTTTAATTATGAATTCTATGTACATATTTGTTGCTTGTAAATATCAATGATATGATCTAGATTGTTAAACTGAAAATTAATTGTAGCTTGTTTAAGTGCCATTGTGGACGCCAAGTCTCTTTCCAATTTTGAAAGGAAATAGATCTAAATTACTATAATATTTCAAAGTAAAATGTTTTCTATTTTTAAATGGTTAAGTTAATATTATTTGAATTATAATAGTTTTAAATAATGATGTTTCAAAGTTAATTGATTAATTATTTATTAAAAGGTTCAAAGTTTATTCATTCATTCATTTATTTAAAAGTTAATTAATTATTTATAAAATGTTTAAGGTTAATAAATTATTCTACTAATGATATTTAGTTCAATTAAGTAATTAACGATGATATTTAATATTAATTTATCATTTAGCTAATAATGTTTTAAGTTAATTAAATTATTGAAGCTAACTTAATTAAATTAAATAAGGCATTTTAATAATAATTTTGTTTATAAAAGGTGTTTAAATTACATAATTTTTTATAAGGAGTATTGTTTTTATTAATTAGTTTATTGAAGTTATAAATTGGAATGAGACCTTGGATTTTGCAAAGAAGTTTTGGTCTATTAGACTTTGATTTTATATTATTGGATCACTTATGAAAATCAAGTTTATAAAAAAGAAATAAATAATTTTTCTAAATTTTGGTGGTATCGAAGCATTTTCTATATTTAACACCAAAGGATTAATGGTTTTGAGATTCATAAGGGAAAAATGTTAGAATAACCACATCTTGATCCCGTTAATATGATTTTGAAAAATAAGAAACCTTACTTGAAAATGTTTTGGGAATTTATTCATACCGGTGAGATAATTATATGAATATTTGTGTTAACCCAAAAAATGGATCAACACCCTAGAGTTTTAAAGCACCAGCCCCTCTTCCAACAGAGCAATGCCACAGATCACAGATATAAGAAAAGAACAGTAAAAGAAAGAAGATAGAGAATTTTTATAGTGGTTAGGCTGTTAATGAAGCCTACGTCCACTTTATAATTTTCCTTATAGACAGATTGCTATTAGAAGAGATGTTTGATTACAAGGTTTTGATTATCTTTAGCTAGACTGAATCCCCATAGTTGGAATCCACTGGAGAATCACGTGAATTTCTTTGGAGAATGTTGTGAGGGAGGTAGAGAGTGAAGAACAATTCCAACAGAGTTTCAACAACCAGACCGGAGAAGATCTGGTTTATGTTGCAGGTAGGATGATATATATTTGGGTCAGAGAGCTTCTGGGCCAGGCTACGTCTTCATCGGCTCGCAGGTAAGTAGGAAACGACCCAGGGAGAGTTTGGTATGAAAAACGAGGAAGAACCATATGTCACTAGTGACCCATGGCCTACGGGTCTCTTGCAACCCATGGTCTATGGTTCGCTGGGGACCGATAGATTTGGCTTGTTTTGCCAGCCAATGTTTTGGTCTCTTCTTATATGTTTCTTTGGCTAGTTTGTTTAAAGGTCTGTGAAGAGGTATGGGTTGCTGATGATCCAAGCACTTAGGATTTTTTGGGGTTTGGAATTGAAGATGTTTCCATAGTCTTTTATCGTAGTTATTTGCGTAGTATCGTTGCACATTACTCTGTCTTAATGACGATCTGCCGGTTGATTATGCTTTGATCGCTGACTGGACTGAACTGACGCTAGCTTCTTGGTTCAGTTGAACTTGGTCGTTGCTTTAGTAATATGATTTGGATCTTGTCAACTCCTCGCCTTAGCCTTTTTGGTTAAGTTCTAAGCCATTCTGATGTGATGGAATTGTTCTATATTATGCTAGATCCTGCTGGGTTACAAATCCATATAACATTTAATCCCTAAAGTATGCCTTTTGAACGAAAGGTGTGATTTTCTCTAGAACAAGTCATGGCAACGAGTCTTTGGTTCTTGAGATTTAGTCTTGGTGAATCGTCCAGTTCCTTCGGATTCTCTTGCCAGTCACAAGTCGTTCTAAACTTGTTACAACTTAAGACTCTAGAATTTGCCTAAGTGTAATCTATACATCACAATCATTTCGATTTCATTTGGGGTTATTACATCACATGTCTTTAATTACATTACACATCTCTAATCGCCCTGCGTTCATTTAGGATTTACATTACTATTAATTTTTGCTTTTCATTAGAGTTTTTATATCATATATCAAAATCAAATCATATATTAGAATCACATCATATATCAAAATCACATTATATCTCAAAAACACATCATGTCATAATATATATATATATATATATATATATATATATATATATATATATCAAAATCACACTGTATCACATCGTATATCAAAGTCATCCTGTGTTCATCCAGGATTTATCCATTTTGTTCTATTTATAAGGCATTCAAATCCCTTTTTTGCAAAACCAAATCTATTTTAAGGTCCGATCTTTCTGAACCATTTAAGTAAGTTTAATGCATGATCTCTTCGGATCGTTTAATGTTTAGTTTAATGTGCGATCTCTCTATCGTATAATGTTTAGTTTAATGCATGATATCTCTGGGTCGTTTAATGTTTTAAGTTAAGGGGACGATCTTTCCTGATCATTTGTTTATTAAGTCAAGGGGGGTTAGTAAGCTCAACCGCTCACTCTCCAATGAGGGGACTCACTTCTTGCACTCCAGCCCTGTGATGGGACTCTAAGACGATCAATATCATATAAGTCCATCCACACGATCTCTGGCAAAGGGACTACACCTTGCACTTTGATCCAATGTTGGTACTCTATGGCGATCAATATTAGTTATCAAAATTCAAATATTCAGATCAAAACAAACAACAGAAATTTAACAAGCAGGAGTCCTAAATGTTCATCTCAGGCATCCGACTCAGAGCGTGCCTGGGGACCGTTCGGGATCCCTTATATGTGTAAGCGGCCTTCGATTGTTATTGTTCTAAATTCTCTCAGGCATCCGACTTAGAGCGTGCCTAGGGACCGTTTGAGATCCCGTACACGTGTAAGCAGCCTTCGATTATTATCGTCTACATACCAAAAGAAAAGTGTGGGAAAAGAAATGGTAAAACAAAGCATTGGAATTGAATCCGACTCCTATTTACCTTGACCATGAGATAATTTGTCTTGGCGCTTGTCCTTAGTCGTTTCTTGATGCATTTGCCATGCATGGTAGTTGTCCCTTCAATTTTACTGCAGTTCCGTTCCTCAAATATTGTGGCAGCTGGGTTATTCTAGACCAGATCTTCTATTAGATTATGAAGGTGTTGACACTCGTTGGTCTTATGCCCATTCAACTCATGGAAGATGCAAAACTTTTTAGATCTTTTCTTTCGGTCAATGGTTTACCTCCTGGACGGCCTTCTATAGAGTTTTTATCCCCTCGAATCCAGGTATATCCTCTATGGGGTTTTAATCACGTTGGTGTATAAGGAGAATCTTAGCTCATTTCTCTGTCGTTTTGGGTCTTTGATTTTGTCATTGGCTTTCCTCTTCTTTTTGTCGTTTTCAATTCTAGCTCTATATAGTCCTCCGCCTTCGATGGCATTTATTTCAGTATCCACATCCTCATCCTCAGCTTCAGTGTCTTCCTGACGCAGGTACCTCTCAGATTCGTAATAGAATTTTACAAGATCCATCGGTGGGTCCCTTTTCAATGCGGTTTTGAAATCAGTCTTATTCGCGACTCCAGATATTTCTGCCATTAAGATAAAAGATGGGTCCAGTTTGTCTACCGCGGCTGCCCGCCACATTGAATCTTGTTAAATAACTTCTCAAAGATTTTCTAGGCTGTTTTTTTATGTTTAAGAGCATAAGTACATTCCTAAGTTGTGAGACATGAACCCTGAGCTTTCTCAAGGACCTGCTCACTAAGTCGGTCCATATGCTAATGGACCATTTTCCAATTATCTGAACCATATTGCAGCTAAATCTATCAAGTATGTTGGGTGTATCGCATCATATGAATCGTTGGTTCTGTCTTTCCATCGTACATTTCTAATGTCAGAAGCTTGAAATCTAGAGGATTTCTCGCATTTCGGATATTAGCAGTAAATGGATTTCTGTTCACATCTTCCAGACCCTGATCTAGGGGGTCCTCTTACGATGAATCTCCATACCAATTCAGCAATTCTTTTCCCACCGTCCAATGAAGGTCTGTGTCCTAAAGAAGTACTTTGCCTCTGCCTCGTTGGGGGTATCCCGAGATGGACTCTTCCAGCAACACACCTATGTCTTGATTTTCAAATCTAGCTTCATTTATTCATCCGTTCCTTCGAGGACGTTCTGATACATATCCTTCTGTTGGTCGCATCCTAGTACTCGACTCAGCTCCCATGCCTCCAGTCCCTGATGTTTCAACAGTCACTCCGGCATTGGCATTGATTCCTATGTTGATTCCAGCGCTACCCCATGTGTCAGTTACTTTGCACGTGGAGGCAAGGCTCCATTTTAATCCAATCCAAATTTGGCAATCCCTGCATTTTTCACTGGAGTTTGATTCCTATTCCCTACAGATCTAGCCATCCCTTACTACTCCATCCTCTTTAAGAATCTCTCTATTGTCTCTTGTTGTCTAGCTAAGAGTCCATCATGCATCTCTTTCATCATCCTTTCCATCTCCTCTCTAATCACATAACTGGATTGATGAGAATTTGAGGACACTTCCTGACTTCTCCCAAGCTCCAGTTGACTTGCTACAGTTTTAGATCTGGTTTTAGGCATTTTCATTTTCTTTAAATCTCATATTCAAACTTTAGTTCTTCAGATCTCGTTCAAGGTTCTCAGTGAAAGCATCAAAATGTTAACCCAAAAAATGGATCAACACCGCGGCTAGAGCTTGAAAGCACCATCCCTATGTTGACAGAGCAATATCAGAGATCACAGATATGAGAAAAGAATAGTAAAAGAAAGAAGACAGATAATTTTTACAGTGGTTCTGCTGTTAGCGAAGTCTACGTCCACTTTATAAATTTTCTTATAGACTGATTGTTGTTACAAGAGATGTTTAATTACAAGGTTTTGATTATCTTTATCTAGATTAAATCCCCAGAGTTGGAATCCATTAGAGAATCATAGTGAATTTCTTTGGATAATGTTGTGAGGGAGGTAGAGAGTGATGAATAATTCCAACAGAGTTTCAGCAATTAGTCCAGAGAAGATTCAATTTATGTTGTAGGTAGGATGGTATTTATATAGGTCAGAGAGCTTCTGGGCCAGGCTACGTCTTCATCGGCTCGTAGGTAGGTAGAAACGACCTAAGGAGAGTTTGGTATGCAAAACGAGGAAGTACCATGGGTCGCTGGCAACCCATAGCCTTAACTCGTTTTGTGAGCCAATGTCTTGGTCTCTTCTCGTATGTTTCTTTGGCTAGCTTGTTTGAAGGTCTGTAGAGAGGCATCCAAGCACTTAATATTTTTTAGGGTTTGGAATTGGAGATGTCTCCGTTGTCTTTTATTGTATTTATTTGCATAGTATCGTTGCACTTTACTCTGTCTTTATGACGATCTACCAGCTGATTATGCTTTGATCGCTGACTGGACTGAACTGATGCTAACTTCTGTGTTTAGTTGAACTTGGTCGTTGCTTTATTAATATGATTTGGCTTTCGTTAACTCCTTGCCTTAGCCTTTCTGGTTAAGTTCTAAGTTATTCTGATTGATGGGATTGTTCTGTATTCTGATCGATCCTATTTGGTTAAAAACCCATATAACATTTTGGTAAATAATTTGTTTGCAACCAAAATTGTCATAAACACCAAAGAGAAGATTTATGTAGAGAAGTAAATAAAGAAAGTAAAATTAAAATCGAGGAATAGAATAAACTAACAGTCAAATAAAAGCAATAATTAGAATCACAGAGATTTATAGTGTTTCGGCGTTGTATGCCTATATCCACTTTGAAGATTATCTTTATTAATGAATTAATAATCTAATTACAGTAGCTAGGAATACGAAACACTTGATTATAATAAAGAATAAGGTAACCAGTAGTGTCCAGATCCCTATAATGACCACTTAAGCCAATATTTATAGGTGAAGACCACCACCAATCTCTCTAAAACTTCGGCTATAGGACCTTCTAACCCACATAGGCCCACCAGAGGGGTCACTAGGCTCAAATCCTTATGAAGGGGGATCGATACCGATCCCTTTATTATTCGATTTTTGGGCGGCGAACCCTATGGTGGCTTTTGCATGCTTTAATATGTTTAATCTCCAATTTTCAAGTCATTTGGAGTAACAGAGCTCGAGTTATTGCATGATCTTTGATTCATTTATGTTATTATTTTCTGCCAATCCCTTTAATAGTTGGATGCTGATCCATATTCAACGAAGCTTGCCGAACCATATTTTCCAATATAGCATGCCGTCCCTCTCTTTCACAGAATTACCGAACCATCTTATTTAAAATAGGCTGATCCCTCCTTTACCCAACCACGCCGATCCATTTCGATCAACTACGCCGATCCCTTGTTTATTCAATCATGTCGACCCCTTACTTGTTCAACCATGCCGACCCCTACCTAGTTGCCAAACCATACTAATCCCTTTATTTAGCTAAGCTATATCCCATATTTCAAGCATCCTGCATTATTTATCTACAAATCCCATCCAATTCAAGCTTTATATAACTATTTGTACTTTACTTCTGGGTCCCACAACCATTGCTTCGTGGTCATCGTATTTAATAAAAATTGAATCTATCTTGTGTAATCAGTTCGATATAGCCGGGGTAGAATATCGAGTAACACTTGCCCACCAAAGTATATCTTGTGAGTAACATGCCGTGCTTTGAATCGAAACAAGTCTGAATTGTTGGAAAGAGGTCCATCTAGCTTCCTGAGTGATTGCTATTCCTTTGTCGAATCATGTTCCCAAGGCGTTGAATTTTTCATTGATTTTCATGACGCTTGATCGATTTCCAATAACATAAATCTAGTGTTATACTTTGTCTACATATATAAGTCCTGTACCGTGAGAATTGTTATCTTTCATTGTCTAGTCCAGCCTTGAACTTGAAGGTTTTAGGTTTGATTTCAATTTTTTTCGATTTCAAAAAATTGAACTTTTAAGTCATACATGAGCGTGCTCATAAACACGGTTTCTTTGTTGGCTCCTGGACGTGTTCGAACACTTATAGGTCGTTGCCAACTTTGATAATATTCTATATGTTCATACTTACAACCAAACCCTTGCAAACATTTTTGTTTTTCCTTTTTAAGGATTTATATGGTTTATCATTCATTATGTCGATCCCTCTTTTGAGTACATGGCAATAGGGATCAACGAGCTTCTATGCCGACCCTTCTCTCCTCATTACACGCTCAATGTTCTAGGCCGAACCCTCTCCCATATATATATATCAGCCTTTCATCCATTCTTTCTTCACTTATCTTGTTCACTTGCTTTTTCATCGAGCCCTCATCACAAAACCAAACTCTCTAACCCTTGGCCTTAAATCCACCCACTATTTCAACTAACCTACAAACTCTCCCCTCCTTCCTTTTCAATCCGATCACCTCTAAACACTTGACCTTGTCTCAGATCGAACATCCATATTTTCATATAGGTAAGATTTAAAATAATTCTTTTAATTATACGATAAGATCCTTGGCTCTGAGTTGTTGGTAAGTGTTCGAGGTCGTGATGGAGAATGATTTTGGAGGGATTAATAATTACTACGTAAATGGCTCGGTAGATTGAGCTAGGAGATAGGAGAGGAGAAGACGAGGAAAGGTAAGGGTTCAGTGAGGGGTTTTGATGGAAGGATGGCTATGGGCAGGAGAAGAAAGAGGTTGGTATACAAGAACATTATAGAGGAAGGGACAAGCCATGTAGGGGTCGGCGGTGTTGGGTTAGAAAGAAAGAGGCCAGTTTTAAGGAAACTGGGTGAGGGATCGCTATATCATATCTTGTTTGGAAGGATCGGACATTTGACTTCGTAAATGGTTGACTTATCCTTATGATTAGTTGGTCTTATTTGAGGACAGGGATCGATATAGGGTGTCTTTGTTAGGGATCAGTCGTGGTGGTGGAATAGGGATTGGTATTCCTGGTCGAAATAAGGGATTGGAATATGGCCTTTAGGATAGGAATCGACATACTTGATGGGATAGGCATAAAGTCAAGAATTGGCTTCTTGAACTTGTAAATTAATCCAACCTAATTATTTGAAACATCATCATTACTTTTCGTTACTGACCTTAGACAATGATGACGATGAACAATATAACATGCATATCCACTAGTGAACTTGAGATTAAGCAATTAAATTCCCAAAACTTCTACTATGGACTAAAAACTTGCAAATGAACTTAAATAACAAACTTCACACTTCGATATGATGATATTTGATCCTAAAGCTTTCATAGCCGATCAATCTTCTTGCCAGTTGAGACGGTCAGCGATGACGGTCTCGTTGGTCAAACTCACAAGTCTCGTCGTTTTATTTCGTTCTTCTGATTTCTAACTAATTATATGTATTATACACTGCACTGCACCACATTATCTCACACTTAGCACAGGGGGAATAGGTTATCTTTTCTAATCTTGATTATCTACCGAGTATAGCTAATATGGATTCCAGATGCTTAAAGCGTTCAGCTGATATGTCTTTTGATCCGGCAATGCAACACATCGGTTCTGAAGCAAAATCTAGTTCTGAAACTATATCTGGTAGGCTTTTTCCTAGCCACCAAGTGGAACAAACAGAAGTTTTTGACCTACGGGTCGACCTTTTCTAGGATATTCCGGTCCTCCTGACGGAGAACATAAGTCTTGCTCCGGATGCTGTAGAGGGTACTGTTCTTCTAGATAACCCAGTGGATTCACAGGCCTCTCGAAATTGGTGAGGCTGATTTCTGCCGGCTATGTTGTATTCATGGAATTCTGTTTATGGACGTCTTGGTTCCTTCAAGAAATGATAGGCCTCACTTGCCTTCGGCAGGGTACATGGTATGTAATAAATTTTTGTGTTGGGCCAGATGTGTACTGTTCTTTAACTCGTTTATCTGAGAGATGCTGCGACACCTTGGAATATCCCCACTCAACTCCATCCAATTAGTTACAATTTTATACATGGAAACTTCTTGCCATTTATAAGTGTTCTATTTTGTCCACCAATTCCTGAAGATATAAAATTTATTTACAACTTCAAACGGTGGTCGAAAAGACCTTATGTTTTTCTTGAATTCTTGCTGAATTGCCAAGTTCTGACAGGAGCTTGGAACAAACTTTTTTTTTCAAACATGAATGGTTTTACATTTGATGCCCTCCCAGCTTTACGAGGCGATGGTTAAAAGGATGTAAGTATTATCTTCACTTCTTTCTCAAGTTAACTAATCGAAGTCATAACTTTTCCTCCGAATCTAATAATATCCAAAGTCCTTTCAGGTGTTCGCCCACGTCCTAAAGGCGCCGATTTTTCAAGAGCTGTCACTGCCATTTGCGCTACTCCTTTTGAAAACAGGAACATTAAACTTCTTGTAACTGTTGAGTTACTATACTTGTTTGAGTTATTGGAGAATGGCCTTAGTATCGGGCTCCTCGGAAGTGCAGCATTGTCGAGGAATGTTGCAGAATAAAGAAGGGATACCGTTAATCCCGTTGTGCTTCAACCTAGGGGACTCGAAACGACACTGAAGAGGGTGAGATTAGAAATTCTTAGGCCGATAAGCCAGGAGATGTTGATGCAGGTCAGAGGAAGGCGCCAATGGTCGAACCATCGCAAGGCGCACAATCTCGAACTATAACACCCCAGATTTTTGGTAACATTACATAGAATATTTAATTAGCTAAATTAAATTAAATATTGTGTTGATTTGGGGATTGAAATTTGATTTTAATTAAGGGGTAGCCTTGCCATGTAACATATGAACTAAAGAAGAGTTAAAATGAAATAGAGGAGGGGTAAAATAGGAAAGAGGCCATTCCTATATCCTCCAAAACTTGGCCGTGTGTTGGAATACACGTCCATTTCATCTTGAAAATTTTAAAAGAAGTGGCTGGCCACCATTAACAAGGAAAAGAGGAAGAAAAGATAGGAAGAAGCTAATTCAAATCAAATCTATTCACATCTCAATCTCTTTAATCAGTAAAGCTAAGGTGAATAATGTTTACATCTCGTTTTTGACTGTATTTTCAGTTTTTAGATAATTGCCAAATATTTTGCATTGATTTGCCATGATTTTGAATGATGCAAGGATTATACATACATGTTGATGATTTATGTATATTCATATTGATTTTATGATATGTTTTAAGGTGAAAATCCTATAAATTACATCCAAATGCCTTGAGAATTTTCATAAAGATCATAAATAATATTTTAGATATAGGTTTCAATTTTCGGAATTTTCTGAAATTATGTGGAATTTATATGAATTTTCAAGTAAAGAAAATGCTAATTTGGGTTAATAATTATTTTCGATTAACTAATAAAAGATTGGGATCTTAAATTTTTATATGTTGGAATCATGTTAAATGAGATTTTCTGTAGGTTTTCCTAAGTGTTTTAATGGTTATATAAAATTACTTATGATATGGGACTTAAATGTTTTATATAATTTAAAGAGGAGAAAGGGCTTTTTGTAAAAATGTTTTAACAGTTTTGTTAAATTATTTAAGGTATGGGACTTACATGTTTTATATAATTTTCTAAAATGTCTGTAGCACTTTAGAAAATTTCAGTGCTTTTTATTAGTAAAAAAAGAGGCAACCAATCACAATTAGACACGTAAGGAAGGTAGGTGAAAAGAACTATTGGCTACATACTTTTCACTGTTTCGACACCGTCGGCACCAGGTTTCGCCTCCTCATCTTTGCTTTCGACATGGTTGAAACCAATGCATATGGTATCAGTTTACTAGTACGTAGTGAATTGGTGTAGGCGGAAGGTAGAGAGTTGAAACTACAGGTTCCAAAGGGGTTGAGGCAGTCCATTGTTTTTAAATTAAAGAAATATGCCTGCTTGCAGTTGACTAAATGGCTTTTAACTAAGTAACTTTCGACCAGGTCAAATGATTTAAAGGAAATGGTTTCGATTGGGTTGCACCTCCATTTTTAAATAATTGCTTTCAACTAAGCCTAACCCTTTTTGCTGCCGCATTTTTACCTTTCGACCCAGATGGTTTCAAAAGGATCATTTTTTTCTAATAACCTGGCCACTGTCCAATGCTTTCTAATGGAAGGTTTTGACACCATCACTTCATTATTTAGGAGATAGTTTCGAAGCAGACACTTTTGACTTTAATGTTTTAAGACCATTTTTCTATAAGTAAAGTAAAACCTAAATTGGTTTCAAAAGAGATAGTTTTAAATGGTTTTGAAATAGATGCTTTCGACTTTAATGAATTTCCAATCCTTTTGCTCTAGTTTAAGGCAGAATCCAAATGGTTTCGACCGAGAAATTTTTCAAAAGTTTCAAAGGGTGAATGGTTTCAAAAGGTTTCCATATCTTTTAAATTGAACCCAAAATTCTTTCAAAAGGATTGAGTTTTGATTGTTTCGAAAGATTTTGAAATGGTTGGTTCCCTAAGGTTTCGAAAGGGTTGAAAGGAAGGGTTTTTCCTACGTGTTCGAAAGGAAATATTTAAAAGGTTTTTTAAGGAGGATGTCTGATATTTTGAAGCTTTTGGAGAAAATTAAAGAAAGGTTTCTCCAATAGTTTTGAAAGGTAATGTTTAATGGTTTCGAAAGGGTCTTTCAATGGTTTCGAAAGGGTTACCTTTAATGGTTTCGAAAGGGTTGTTTAAAGGTTTAAACAAAGGTTTTATAAATATGTAATGTAGCTTAAGTATATTCAAGTTAAAAAGGGTTTTGACTTTTTTTGGAAGGATAGTTAATCCTCATTAAAACTCATCAACATTATTTTGAGTAAATTATATATATCATGGCAAAATGGCTTAGATTAAAGCTAAAGATATATTTTCCTCGTATATATATGATTTGAAGGAAAAAATCATTCTAAAAGGTTTTCAAGGAAAATTTAAAGGGTAGTTAACCCTAAGAAAATAATTCTCACAATTAGTCCATTTTGATTCAGACATAGTCCAGCCTGCGGGCAGTCAGCCCAGATATATGGATAGATAGTCCATTGGCAGTATAACGAACCTTGCTGTTATGTGGTGAATAGATAATTCACTTATGAATTGTTTTATGAACAGATAGTTCATTTACTAGCATAAAGGATATTGCTATTTTGATATAATAAGTTTGATTAACCAGTTTGATTATAGGAAAGGATTAGCAAAATATATAGTTTTAAGAGAATATTATTGAGGGGAATTCCGTTCCGCTAAGTAGCATGGTCTCACTTAATATCAATAAACCAAGATGTAGCAAAATTATTCACACCACGCTTTATGTCCGACTCAAAGTTTTTGTTTCCCCTTATACTCTCGGGTCCTCAAAATTAATTTGAGTAGGCTAAGGATTAAGGTTTTCGGGTTTTGTTCTTTTGGCGAATAATGCTTCTAGAGATGAGCAGGTGGCTGACGGATAGATAATTAGGATTTGCAGTTTCATTTTTTTTAATTCCACCGTGTATATTAAGTTAGATATGACTATATTACTTGTATCAACCAAGAGGGCATTGTCATATGTCGCCCTTGGAGTATTTTTGTAATGATTATAATTAATCTTTACCGAAAAACGATATGGGATTATGTAACTTGGATTTTAATCTGTTTTGAAATGTAATTAGAAAAATGTTTTTTTTGAAATTATGATCTTGTTCATAGTCAAGTGCTTCAGATGTTATGGATACCATTATCATTACCGTATTTTGTCACCAGAAGTAATACTATGGATCACTACAGCATCTGTAATGCTTAAATTTTGGCCCCCAGACACGGGATGTAACAACTGGGTATCAGAGCTGGTTTATGAAAAACTTTAAACCAAAAATGGTTTTTAAAACATAATCCTAAGGAATTGGAGTAAGATTGGGGTATGGTATAACGCTATAGTTACGTACTTTTATGTGCTATATATAAGTATGCGCTTTATCTCTAAGTGTCCTATCCTTGATGGGTTATCTTTTTGTATCTCATAAGGTTTGAATATAGATATGGAAGGTAGAAGAGGAAGAGTAAACCCAGGAGGGGAGGGCACCGAAGGAAATGCCAGACCTAGTATAAGGAGGACCCAAGGTCAGGCACAAGCTGAGAATGTAGGTGCTGGAGTCTCGCAGTGGACATGGGAGCTATGTATCAGTTTTTTGTGACTATGACACAAATTGGAGTTGTAGCTGGAATGGTGGGCGGAGCTGCTTTTGGGGCAGGAGTTTTGAAGGTTTCGGTAGTTAACCATTTTGCTAAGCTGAGCGACAATTATGCTAAGCTTGGAGAGAAGCCTTTTCTGGAGATAGAGCGTGCTATAGAAGTGGAAAATTGGTTTTGCACCATGAAAGGATTTTTGCAGATTTATGGTTCAATGATGAGCAGAAGAGGAGGTTGGCATCCAGACAGCTTTAGGGAGCAACATTATTTTGGTGGGATAGTGTGACGGCTGGTGAGTACGGGGAAACTTTGTCATGGCCAGATTTCAAGGGAAGATTCCAGGAGAGGTTTATGTCTACAATGGCATAGTCAACTCTGATTAGGAAGTTTGCTTAGTTAGAGCAGTGCGAGATGTAAGTTTCGGAATATGCTAGAAAGTTCGAGGAGTTGACCCGATATGGTTATGCTTTAGTAGACACAGTTATGAAAAGGAACGAGAAGTTTATCAAGGGGTTGAAGCCCAAGTTAGCTAGGGCACATTACCTCATATTAGAGATCCTTCTGACTTCATTGTGGAGATGGCCTTATGGCATGAGGAGATTCTTGATTTTTAGAGGAGAGTAAGGCTAACGAAGTCCAGGTTGGGCAGAATCAGAAGAGGAAGTTCTTTGCTAAGAAGGGTACTTAGAAGGGTACAGCAACTAAGAAGGGTGCGTCTGAGATTGTTTGTTTCAAGTGCGAAAAGAAGGGGCACTTTGCTATTGGGTGTCGTACTGGGAAGGCAAGAAGAATGGCAAGTGCTTCAACTGTGATCGGATTGGCCATTATAAAAGCCAGTGCAAGGAGCCCAATAAGGATGGAAAGGGCAAGGTGTATGCATTGGAACCTGATTCTTCTAAGCCAACAACTTAGGAGAAAGGGAAGGCCGTCTTGGGAGGTATGCTTCAGATTCATGGTATGCCTATTAGCTTTCTATTTGATAGTGGTGTTTCGCATTCTTTTATATCTAGATGTTTGATCGATAAGATTAACCTAGAACCCACAAATTTAGTTACTTCCTTACGGGTTATGAATCCAATAGGAGGGTATGCAACTCTAGGGTTGAGATGTGGCTAGTTGGATTTTGACCTGATAGGTCATACTCTTGTTTGCAGTTTGCATGTGTTTGATATGTGGGGTTTGGGATTATTCTTGGGGTGGATTGGTTAGGTGAGTACGATGCTATAATATTTTGCCAGGATAGGAAAATATCACTTAGATACCCAAACTGTAGTGATCGAATAGTTTATACCGTAGAAGGTTCTAGCGGCGAAATGTATGCCTTGTTGGATGCTATGGAATCAGAAGATGAGTTGAGTCAAGTTTTCATGGTTAGAGAATTTGCTGATGTTTTTGATCCTATAGTTGGATTACCGTCGAAACGAGCCATTGAGTTTCGGATAGATTTGGTCATGGAAGCAAAACCAGTGACCAGTCACCCCTATAAATATGATGGAGTTGAAGGTGCAGTTGGTGGATTTAGAAGGCAAGAATCTTATTAGGCCAAGTAGTTTTCCTTAGGGAGTAGCTGCAGTTTTTTCTAAGAATTTAGATGGATTGTTAAGGCTATGTATCATTTATCGTATGCTGAGTGAGAGGAAGATAAAGAATCGATATCCATTGCTGAGGATTGACGACTTATTTGAGCAGTTGAATGGAGCCAAGGTATTCTCACAGTTGGATTTGGCGACAAGTTTCCGTCAGCTCAAGGTAGTAGAGGATAGTATACCTTTGACGGCATTTAGGACCAGTACGGGTCGTACGAATGGCTCGTTATGCCGTTCGTACCGACTAATGTGCCAGCTTTCTTTGTGTATTTGATGAACTGGGTTTTCCGAGAGCACTTGGATGGGTTCATATTAGTTTTAATAGATGATATCTTGATATACTCTAAGGATGAAAGAGAGTATGAAGTTCATCTTAGAGTGGTGCTTGATACACTAAGGCAGCATCAGCTGAAAGAGAAGTTTTCAAAGTGTCACTTCTGGAAGGAAGAAGTGAAGTTTCTTGTGTATATAGTCTCAGAGGAAGGGTTATCAATAGATCCGACTAAGATTAAAGCAGTGAATAATTGGAAGAGACCCGAGATAGTTACAGAGATAATGAGCTTCCTTGGGTTGGCTGGTTGCTATCAGAGGTTCTTTAAAGATTTTTTGTAGATAGTGGCACTGATGACCAAGCTGACAAGAAAGAATGTGAAGTTTGTGTGGACCGATAAGTGTGAGGAAGCATTCTGGAGTTTGAAACACTTATTGACCTGTGCACCTGTTTTGGTTATTTCGGAAGGGAATCAGAATTCGGTGGGTTACACCAATGCATATGGAACAAGAGTAGGAGCTATGCTAATGCAAAGGGGTAAAGTGATTGCCTACACTTCTAGACAGCTTAGACTGCAAGAGGTCAGATATTCGACGCATGATCCAGAATTGGCTGTAGTGATTTTTGCATTGAAGGTATGGAGACATTAACTTTTGGGATAAAGGTTTGAGTTATATGCGGATCATAAGTCATTGAAGTATTTATTATCTCAAAAGGTGTTGAAAATGAGGCAACAAAGGCGGTTAGAGTTTATTACCGCCTATGATTCTGGAATTGAGTACACACCAGGGAAAGGCAACAAAGTTGCAGATGCACTTAGCAGGAAACATCAGAATGCCGTGTTGGCAATGATTGCTGAGTGGAAAGATTTGGAAGCATTGGCAGATTGCAGAGTGCAGAGTGCAGTGGAGATCCAAGGATGGGTCCAGTCAGTTGTGTTATCTTGTTTGGAAGTTCGACCAATGATGATTGAGAGGATTGCTTTAGAAAAATGGAGGATCCAATGTTAGCTGAACGGATCAGGAAGCTAAGAGATGGAACCGTGAGCGATGACTTGAAAGATTTCAATCTTAACCGGAATGGGAGGTTAAGAAAGAAAGGAAGATTATGTGTTCCAAGTGTAAGAAATATAAGGAAAGAATTCATAGATAAATGCCATCGCTCAAAGTTCACTATGCACTCAGGAGGTACTAAAATGTATCAGGATATGAAGAGGAGTTTCCTATGGGAAGGTATGAAGCGAGATATTGGGTTGTATGTGAAACAGTGCATGTTTTTCCAACAGGCAAAGGTCGAACACCAGAAACCAAGTGGGTTGCTTCAGCCATTAGATATTCCAGTATGGAAGTGGGATTCTGTCTCCTTGGATTTTATTGACGGGTTGCCAAGGTCAAACAAGGAAAATGATAGTATATGGGCCATAGTGGAAAGATTGACCAAGAGTGCTCATTTCATTCCAATTAAGTCAACCAGAATGACACCCGTTTTGGCAAAGTTTTTTTATTAAGAATGTGGTTAGATTGCATGGAATTTCTTATAGCTAGCTAGTGATAGAGATCCATTGTTCACTAGCGCGTTTTGGAAACCAAACTCAAGATGAGTACCGCTTAGCATCCATAGACAGATGGGCAGACGTAAAGAGTTAACAAAAACTTGGTAGATTTGTTAAGAGCTTGTGCATTAGATTTCGAGGGATCATGGGAAGACCTGCATTTAGTCGAGATTTCGTATAACAATTATCAGATTAGTATTTGGATGGCACCGTTTGAAACTTTGTATGGAAGGCCATATAAATCTCCTGTTTGCTGTTTCTGATATGGGCTCGGTTATGAAGATAAGAGACGGAAAGATCTAGAGTTCTCAGTTGGAGAATAGGTTTTCATCAAGGTATCATCAATGAAGGGTGTGATTAGATTTGGAAAATCAGGGAAGTTAGCACCGAGATTTGTTGGATCTTTTCCTATTGTTGACAGGATTGGGAAACTCGCATGTAGGGTTGAGTTACTGAGCAATTTAATAGGAGTCCACGATGTTTTCCATGTTTCTCATCTCAGAAAGTGTGTTATAGACCCGGAGACTACTATTGCACAACTGTGTAGATGATTTAGTGGTAGAACCGGACTGGACCATAGTGAGGAAGCCTATTCGTATCGTTGCGAGAGATGTGAAGAGGCTTAGAACCAAGACAGTCAGATTGATTAAAGTCCGATGGAGCGATGATGATATAGACAGTACTTGGGAGATTGAGAGCCGGATTAGAGATACTTATCCTGACTTGTTTGATGGTATATTTTACCTTTTTGTTTGAATTGTTGTGTACCTTAACGCAATTTCAAGGATGAAATTCTTTTAGGAGGGGAGTCTATAACACCCCAGATTTTTGGTAACATTATTTAGAATATTTAATTAGCTAAATTAGATAAAATAATGTGTTGATTAGGGGATTGAGATTTGATTTTAATTAAGAGGTAGACATGCCATGTAACATATGAACTAAAGAAGAGTTAAAATGAAATAAAGGAGGGATAAAATAGGAAAGATGCCATTCCTATATCTTCCAAACCTTGGTCTTGTATTGGAATACACGTTCATTTCATTTTGAAAATTTTAAAACAAGAGGCCGACCACCATTAACATGGAAAAGAGAAAGAAAAGCTAGGAAGAAGCTAACTCAAATAAAATCTATTCATATCTCAGTTCTCTTTAATCTCTAAAGCTAAGGTGAATAATGTTTACATCTCATTTTTGATTGTATTTTCGGTTTTTAGATGATTGCTGAATATTTTGCATTGATTTGCCATGATTTTGAATGGAATGATTATATATATATGTTGATGATTTATGTAAATTCATATTGATTATGATATTTTTTAAGATGAAAGTTCTATAAAATAACATCCAGATGCTTTGACAATTTTTATGAAGATCTTAAATAATATTATAGAGATGGGTTTTGATTTTCGTAAATTCCTGAAATTATGTGAAATTTATATGAATTTTCTAGTAAAGAAAATGCTAATTTGGGTTAATAATTATTTTCAGTTAAATAATAAAAGATTGGGGCCTGATTTTTTTATATGTTGGAAAAGTTATTAAAAGAGATTTTCTAGAATTTTTGTTGATCTTTCCTAAGTGTTTTAATGGTTATACAAAATTATTTAAGGTATGGAACTTTAATGTTTTATATAATTCAAAAAGGAGAAGGAGCTTTTTGTAAAAGTGTTTTAACAATTTTCTTAAATTACTTAAGGTATGAGACTTAAATGTTTTATATAATTTTCTGAAAAATCGGAAGCACTTTTGAAAAATGCAGTACTTTTTGTTGGTAAAGAAAGAGGCAACCAATCACAATTAGGCACGTAAGATAGGTTAGGTGAAAAGAACTATTTGCTACATATTTTTCACTGTTTCGACACCGTCGGCACCAGGTTCAACCTCATCTTCGTTTTCGATATAGTCAAAACAATGCACATGGTATCACTTTACTGGTACGTAGTGAATTGTATGTAGGTGGAAGGTAGGGAGTCAAAACCAAGGATTCTGAAGGAGTTAAGGGCAGTCCTTTGTTTTTAAATTAAAGAAATGCGCATGCTTGCTTTTGACTAAATGGCTTTTGACTAAGTAGCTTTCAACCAGTCCAAACAGATTTAAAGGAAATGGTTTCGATTGCGTTGCGCCTCTATTTTTTAATAACTGCTTTCGACTAAGTCGAACCCTTTTTGTTGCCACCTTTTTACCTTTCGACCCAGATGGTTTTGAAATGATTGTTTAGTTTTCTAAAAACCTAGCCACTCTACAATGCTTTCAAAGGGATGGTTTCAACACCATCACTTCATTACTTAGGAAATGGTTTCGAAGCAAATGTTTTTGCCTTAAATGTTTTAAGACCCTTTTTCTATAAGTAAAGTAAAACCCAAATTGGTTTCGAAAGAGATATTTTTTAATGGTTTCGAAAAAGATGCTTTCAACTTTAAAGGGTTTCTGATCCTTTTGCTCTACATGAAGGAAGAATCCAAATGGTTTCGACCGAGATGTTTTTCAAAGGTTTCGAAGAGGTAAATTTTTGAATGGTTTCGAAAGGTTTCCACATGTTTTAAATTTAACCCAGAATGCTTTCAAAAGGATTGAGATTTGACTGTTTCGAAAGTTTTAATGGATGGTTTCAAAAGGGTCGGTTCACTAGGGTTTCAAAAGGGTTGAAAGGAATGGTTTTCCTATGTGTTTGAAAGGCAATATTTAAAAGGTTTTTAAAGGAGGATGTATGACATTTTGAAGCTTTTGGAGAAAGTAAAGGAAAGGTGTTTCCAATGTTTTCGTAAGGTAATGTTTAATGGTTTCGAAAGGGTCTTTCAACGGTTTCGAAGGGGTTACCTTCAATGGTTTTGAATGGTTCGTTTAAAGGTTTAAACAAAGGTTTCGAATGCATTAAACAGGTAATGTAGCCTAAGTATTTTCATGTTCAAAAGGGTTTTGAATTGTTATAGAAGGATAGTTAATCATCATTAAATCCCATTAACATTATTTTGAGTAAAGTATATATCATGGCAAAATTGGCTTAGAGTAAAGCCAAAGACATATTTTCCTTGTATATATATTATTTGAAAGAATAAATCATTTTGAAAAGGCTTTCAAGGAAAATTTAAAGGGTAGTCAACCCTAAGAAAATAATTCAGACAATTAGTCCATTTTGATCCAGACATTTAGTCCAGTCCGCGGACAGTCAGCCCAGATGTATGGACAGATATTCCATTGGTAGCATAATAGACCTTGCTATTGTGTTGTGAACAGGTAGTTCACTTTTGAATTGTTTTATGGACAGATTGTTTATTTACTAGCATACAGGATATTGCTATTTTGATATAATCAGTTTGATTATCCAGTCTAGTTGCGGGAAAGGATTAGCAAAATATTTGGTTTTAAGAGAATATAAGTGAGGGGAAACCCGTTTCGCTAAGTGGCGTGGTCTCACTTAATATCAGTAAACCTAGATGTAAAAGAATTATTCACACCAGGCTTTATGTATGACTTAAAGGTTTTGTTTCCCCTTAAACTCTCGGGTGCTTAAAATTGATTTGATTAGGCTAAAGGTTAAGGTTTTCATGTTTTAGTCTTTTGGCAAATAAAGCTTCTAGAGATGAGCAGGTAGCTGACGGATAGCTAATTAGGGTTTGCAGTTTGATTTTGTTTTGATTCCGCTGTATATATTAAGTCAGATATGACTATATTACTTGTATCAACCAAGGGGCATCGTCATATGTCGATCTTGGCTTATTTTTCCAATGATTATATCTGGGAAACGATATGGGATTATGTAACTTGGATTTGAATTTTTTTTGAAATGCAATCAGGAAAATGTTGTTTTTGAAATCTATTATCTTGTTCATATTCAAGTGCTTCAGATGTTATGGATACCATTATCATTATCGTATTTTATCACCAAACGTTAATACTATGGATGACTGCAGCATCTGTAGCGCTTAACTTTTGGCCTCCCAGTATATGATGTTACAACTTGGTATCAGAGCATGGTTTATAAAAAACTTTAAACTAAAAATGGTTTTTAAAACATAATCCTAAGTAACTGGGGTAAGATGGGGTATGTGATAATGCTATAGCTGCGTACTTGTATTTGCTATATATAAGTATGCGCTTCATCTCTAGTGTCCTATCCTTGTTAGGTTATTTTTCTATATCTCATAAGGTTTGAATATAGATATGGAAGGTAGAAGAGGAAGAGTTAACCCAGGAGGAGAGGGCACCGAAGGAAATTCCATACCTAGTACAGGGAGGACCCAAGGTTAGAAAAAAGCAGAGAATGTAAGTGCTGGAGTCTTGCAAGTGGACATGGGAACAATGTGTCAGCTTTTTGTGAATATGATGCAAGCTAAAGTTGCAGCTGGAATGGTGGGAGGAGATGCTGTAGGGATAGGAGTTCTGGAGGTTCCCGTAGTTAACCATTACGCTAAGCTGAGTGGAGATTACGCAAAACTTGGAGGGAAGCCTTTTCGGTGATAGAGGATGCTATAGAAGTGGAAAATTTGTTGTTGCACTACGAATGGATTTTTGCAGTTTTAGGGCTCAATGATGAGCAGAAGAGAAGGTTGGCATCCGATAGCTTCAAGGAGTCGCATTGTTTTGGTAGAACAGTGTGACGGCTGGTGTGGACGAGGAAACTTTGTCATTGGCAAATTTCTAAGGCAGATTCTAGGAGAGGTTTATGTCTACAATGACACAGTCAGCTCTGAACAGAAAGTTTGCTGAGATAGAGCAAGAGGAGATGTCAGTTATGGAATATACTATAAAGTTCGAGGAGTTGGCCCAATATGGTTACGCTTTAGTAGATACAGTCATGAAGAGGAACGAGAAGTTTATCTGGGGGTTGAAGGCTGAGTTAGCTCGGGCCACATTACCTCATATTAAAGATCCTTCTGACTTTGTTGTGGATATGGCCTTAAGGCATGAGGAGATCCTTGATTCTCTAGAGAAGGTGAGGCTAAAGAAGTCCAGGTTGGGCAGAATCAGAAGAGGAAGTTCTTCGCTAAGAAGAGGGCTCAGAAGGGTGGAGCAACTAAGAAGGGTAAGTCTGAGATTGTTTGTTTCAAGTGCGACAAGAAGGGGCACTTTGCTAATGGGTATCGTGCTGGGAAGGCTAATGAGGTAGCTGGAAAGAAGAATGTCAGGTGGTTCAACTATGACCGGATTGACCATTATAAAAGCCAGTGCAAGGAGCTCGCTAAGGATGGAAAGAGCAAGGTGTATGCATTGGAACCTACTACTTCTAAGCCAACAGCTTAGGAGAAAGAGAACGCATTCTTGGGAGGTATGCTTCAGATTCACGTTATGCCTGTTAGCTCTCTATTTGATATTGGTGCTTCGAATTTTTTTATATCTAGATGTTTGATAGATAAGCTTAACCTACAACCCACATATTTAGTAACTTCCTTATGGGTTGCGAATCCAATAGGAGGGTATGCAACTCTAGGGTTAAGATTTGACCAGTTTAAGTATGATCTGATAGGTCATACTTTTGTTTGCAGTTTGCATGTGTTTGATTTTGTGCGGTTCGAGATTATTTTTGGGATGGATTGGTTAAGTGAGTACGATGCTAGAATATTTTGCCAAGATAGGACAATATCGCTTAGAAATCTATATTGTAGTGATCGAATAGTTTATACCGTAAAAGGTTCTAGCGGTGAAATGTATGCCTTGTTGGGTGCTATGGAATCGAAAGATGAGTTGAGTCAACTTTTCGTGGTTAGAGAATTTCAACTTTTCGTGGTTAGAGAATTTGCTGAAATTTTTGATCCTATAGTTGGATTATTACCGAAACGAGCTATTGAGTTTCAAATAGATTTGGTTCAAGGAGCAGAACCAGTAAGTAGACCGCTAAGCAGGATGACCCTTATAGAGATGAGGGAGTTGAATGTGTAGTTGGTGGATTTAGAAGGTAGGAATTTTTATCAGGCCGAGCAGTTCGCCTTGGGGAGCTACTGCAGTTTTTGCTAAGAAACTGGATGGATTGTTAAGGCTATGCATCGATTATCTTAAGTTGAATGAGAGGACGACAAAGAATCGATATCCATTGCGGAGGACTGACGATTTGTTCGACCAATTGGGTGGAGCCAAGGTATTCTCGTAGTTGGATTTGGCGATAGGTTTCCATCAGCTCAGGGTAGCAGAAGATAGGATTCCTTTGACGGTGTTTAGAACCAGATATGGGTTGTACAAATGGTTGGTTATGCCATTCAGACTGACTAATGTGCTGGCTTTCTTTGTGGATTTGATGAACCGGGTTTTTCGAGAGCACTTGGATAGGTTTGTATTAGTTTTTATATATGATATCTTGATATACTCTAAGGATGAAAGAGAGCATGAAGTTCATCTTAGAGTGGTGCTTGAGACGCTGAGGCAACATTAGCTGAAAGCGAAGTTTTCAAAGTGTCACTTCTGGAAGAAAGAAGTGAAGTCTCTTGGGCATGTAGTGTCAGTGGAAGGTTTATCAGTAGTCTCGACAAAGATTAAAGCAGTGAAGGATTTTTTATAGATAGCGACACCGATAATCAAGCCGACGAGAAAGAATGTGAAGTTTGTATGGACCAATAAATGTGAGGAAGCATTCCAGAGTTTGAAATACTTATTGACCCATGCACTTGTTTTGGTTTTTCCAAAAGGGAATCAGGATTTAGTGGTTTACATCGATGCATGTGGAATAGAATTAGGAGTTTGCTGATGCAGAGGGGTAAAGTGATTTCCTATGCTTCAAGACAGCTTAGACTACAAGAGGTTAGATATCAGACGCATAATCTAGAATTGACTGTAGTGATTTTTGCGTTGAAGGTGTGGAGAGATTACCTTTTGAGAGAAAGGTTTGAGTTATGTACAAATCATAAGTCACTGAAGTATTTATTATCTCAAAAGGAGTTGAACATGAGACAACAAAGGTGGTTAGAGTTTATTACCGCTTATGATTCTGGAATTGAGTACACACCAGGGAAAGGCAACAAATTTGCAGAAGCACTTAGCAGGAAACATCAAAAACCAGTGCTGGCAATGATTGCTGAGTGGAAAGATTTGGAAGAACTGACAGATTGCAGAGTGCTGTGGAGATCCAAGGCTGGGTCTAGTGAAGATACAGTTGTGTTTCTTGTTTGGAAGTTCGACTGGTGATGATCAAGGGGATTGCTTCTAAACAAATGGAGGATCTAGTATTAGTTGAATGGACCAGGAAGCTAAGAGATAGAACCAAGAGCGATGACTTGAAAGATTTTAGTCTTGACCAGAATTGGAGGTTAGGAAAGAAAGGATGATTATGTGTTCCAAGTGTATGAAACATAAGGAAAGAAGTCTTAAGGAATGCCATCATTCAAAGTTCTCTATGCACCCAAGAGGTACTAAGATGTATCAGGATATGAAGAGGAGTTTCTTCTGAGAAGGTATGAAGCGATATATTGGGTTGTGTATGAAACAGTGCATGATTTGGCAATAGTTAAAGGCCGAACACCAGAAACCAAGTAGGTTGCTTCAGCCATAAGATATTCTAGTATGGAAGTGAAATTCTTTCTCCATGGATTTTATTGACGGGTTTCCAAGGTCGAACAGGGGAAATGAAAGTATATGTGTCATAGTGGATAGATTGACCAAGAGTGCCCATTTCACTCCAGTTAAGCCAACCAGAACGATACCTATTTTGGAAAATTTGTTTATGAAGAATGTGATCAGACTCCATGGAATTCCTAGTAGCATAGTTTGTGATAGAGATCCTTTGTTCACCAGCAAGTTCTGGAAGAGTCTGCAGGAAGTTTTGGGAACCAAGCTCAAGATGATTATCGCTTACCATCCACAGATAGATGGGAAAACAGAAAGAGTTAACAAAATCTTGGAAGATTTGTTAAGATCTTGTGTATTAGATTTTGGGGGATCATGGGAATTCCATCTGCATTTAGTCCATTTTTCGTATAACAACAGTTATCAAACTAGGATTTGGATGGCACCATATGAAGCTTTGTATGGAAGACCGTGCAAATCTCCGTATGTTGGCTAGAGACTGGGATAAGTTAGTTCTTGGTCCAGATTTAGTCGGAGAAGCTCCAGAAAAGATTAAGATCATTTGGGCTAGAATGAAGGAGGCTCGGTCTAGGTAGAAAAGTTATGTAGATAAGAAACAGAAAGATCTAGAGTTCTCAGTTGGAGATCAGGTTTTCATCAAGATGTCACCGATAAAGGGTGCGATTAGGTTTGGAAAATCAGGGAAATTAGCACCGAGATTTGTTGGAACTTTTCCTATTGTTGAGAGGATCGGAAAACTCGCATATCGAGTAGAGTTACCGAGCAGTTTAGCAGGAGTCCACGACGTTTTCCATGTTTCTCATCTCAAAAAATGTGCTAGAGACCTGGAGACTACTATTGCACCGACGGTGTTAGATGATTTAGAGGTAGAACATGATTTGACCATAGTTGGGAAGCATATTCGTATTGTTGCTAGAGATGAAAAGAGGCTTAGAACCAAGACAACCAGATTGGTCAAAGTCCAGTAGAGCGACGGTGACATGGACTGTACTTGGGAGATTGAGAGCAGGATTAGAGATACTTATCCTGACTTGTTTGATTGTATGTTTTACCTTCTTGTTTGAATTGTTGTTTACCTTATCGTAATATCAAGGACGAAATTCTTTAAGGAGGGGAGTCTATAGCACCCTAGATTTTTGGTAACATCATTTAGAATATTTAATTAGCTAAATTAGATAAAATAATGTGTTGATTGGGTGATTGAGATTTGATTTTAATTAAGAGGTAGCTATGCCATTTAATATATGAACCAGGGAAGAGTTAAAATGAAATAGAGGAGGGGAAAAATAGAAAAGAGGCCATTACTTTATCCTTCAAACCTTGGTCATGTATTGGAATACACGTTCATTTCATTTTGAAAATTTTAAAACAAGAGGCCGGCCACCATTAACATGGAAAAGAGGATGAAAGCTAGGAAGAAGCTAATTCAAATCAAACCTATCCATATCTCAGTTTCTCCAATCTCTAAAGCTAAGGTGAATAATATTTACATCTCATTCTTTATTTTATTTTTTCTTTGAGATGATTGTCGAATATTTTGCATTGATTTTCCATGATCATGAATGATAGAATGATTATATTTACATGCTGATGATTTATGTATATTCATATTGATTTTATGATATGTTTTAAGGTGAAAACCCTATAAATTTAATTCAAATTCCTTGAGAATTTTTATGAAGATCATAAATAATATTTTAGAGATGGGTTTCAATTTTCGGAATTTTCTGAAATTATGATGAATTTATATGAATTTTCTAGTAAAGAAAATGCTAATTTGGGTTAATATTTATTTCTAGTTAAATAATAGAAGATTGGGGTCTGAAATTTTTGTATGTTGGAAAACATATAAAAAGAGATTTTCTGGAATTTTTGTAGATTTTTCTAAGTGTTTCAATGGTTATATAAAATTATTTAGGGTATGAGACTTAAATGTTTTATATAATTTAAAGAGGAGAAGGGGATTTTTGTAAAATTATTTAGATTATAAATTTTGGAAAGTTGGTAGCACTTTTGAAAAGTGCAGTTCTTTTTATTGGTAAAAAAGAGGCAACCAATCACAATTAGATACATAAGGAAGGTTAGGTGAAAAGAACTATTTGTTGCATATTTTTCACTACTTCGGCACAACCGGCACCAGGTTTCGCCTCCTTATCTTCGCTTCTGATATAGTTGAAACCAATGCACATGGTATCATTTTGGTGGAAGGTAGTGAATTGGATGTAGGCGAAAGATAGGGAGTCAAAACCAGGAATTCTGAAGGGGTTCAGTCCTTTGTTTTTAAATTAAAGAAATACGGCTGCTTGATTTTGACTACTTTTGACTAAGTGGCTTTCGACCAGGTCAAATGATTTAAAGGAAATGGTTCTGATTGGATTGCACCTCAATTTTTAAATAATTTCTTTCGACTAAGTTGAATCCTTTTTACTGCCGCCTATTTACCATTCGACCCTGATGGTTTCGAAATGATTGTTTTGTTTTCTATAAACCTGGCCACTCTCCAATGCTTTCGAGGGGATGGTTTCAACACCATCACTTCATTACTTAGGAAATGATTTTGAAGCAGACACTTTCGACTTAAATGTTTTAAGACTTTTTTCTATAAATAAACTAAAACCCAAGTTGATTTCGAAAGAAATAGTTATTAATGGTTTCGAAACAGATGCTTTCGACTTTAACGGGTTTCTGATCCTTTTGCTTTACTTGAAGGCAGAACCCAAATGGTTTCGACCGAGATTTTTTTTTAAAGGTTTCGAATTGGTAAATTTTTGAATGGTTTCGAGGGGTTTCCACACATTTTAAATTCAACCATAAATGCTTTCGAAAAAATTGAGTTTTGACCGTTTCGAAAGGTTTTAACGAATGGTTTCGAAAGGGGTGGTTCCCAAGGTTTCGAAAGGGTTGAAAGGAAAGGTTTTTCCTATGTTTCCAAAAGGCAATATTTAAAAGGTTTTTAAAAGGGGATGTCTGATATTTCGAAGCTTTCGGAGAAAAGAAAGAAAAGATATTTCCAATTGTTTCAAAAGGTAATGTTTAGTGGTTTCAAAAGGATCTTTCAACGGTTTCGAAGGGGTTACCTTCAATGGTTTTGAAAGGTTTGTTTAAAGGTTTAAACAAAGGTTTCGAATGTATTGAATATGCAATGTAGCCTAAGTATTTTCAGGTTAAAAGGGGTTTTGAATTGTTTTGGAAGGATAATTAATTATCACTAAATCTCATTAACATTATTTAAAGTATATATCATGGCAAATTGGATTAAAGTAAAGCAAAACACATATTTTCCTTTAATATATATGAATTGAAGGACTAAATCATTTGGAAAAGGTTTTCAAGGAACATTTAAGGGTAGTTAATCCTAGGAAAATAATTTAGACAATTAGTCCATTTGATTCGGACATTTAGTCTAGTCCGCAGACAGTCGGCCTAGATGTATGGACAGATATTCCATTAGTAGCATAATAGACCTTTCTATTATGTTGTGAACATATAGTTCACTTTTGAATTGTTTTATGGACAAATAGTTCATTTAGTAGCATAAAAATATTGCTACTTTGATATAATCAGTTTGATTAACCAGTCTGGTTGCAAAAAAGGATTAGCAAAATATATGATTTTAAGAGAATATTAGTGAGGGAAAACCCGTTTCTCTAAGCGGTGTGGTCTCACTTAATATCAATAAACCAAGATGTAATAGAATTATCCACACTAGGCTTTATGTCCGACTCGAAGTTTTTGTTTCCCCTTAAACTCATGGGTGCTCAAAATTGATTTGAGTAGGCTGAGGGTTGAGGTTTTCAAGTTTTAGTCTTTTGACGAATAAAGCTTCTAGAGACAGGCACGTGGCTGACAAATAGCTAATTAGGATTTTCAGTTTGATTTTATTTTGATTTCACTGTGTATATTAAGTCAAATATGACTATATTACTCGTATCAACCAAGACGGCATTATCATATGTCGCTCTTGGCGTATTTTTGTAATGATTATAATTAATCTTTACCTGGGAAATGATGTGGAATTTTGTAACTTGGATTTGAATTCGTTTTGAAATGTAATCAGCAAATTTTTTTTTTGAAATTTGTGATCTTGTTCATATTCAAGTGCTTCTGATATTATGGATACCATTATCATTACCATATTTTGTCACCATACTATGGATAGCGCTTAGATTTTGGCCTTCAGAAATGGGATGTTACAAGAAAACTCCCTAAAAGAAAGAAAAAGCTCGTGTACAAGCTTCGTAGAAGAAAAACCACCGTAGATCCAGAGTTCGCTATTAATCCTGTTGAAGAGGAATCGTCTTCTCAACACTTGGAAAGTTCGCTAAAGAGATTTTTAAACATTCAAATCTCGGATGACATCAGGACCCATGACTTTCTGAATATCAACATTGAAGGACTCAACTCTCCCAGTAGGAGTAGTGAAGGCATTCGACCTTTTGATAATGGAGAGAAAACGCCGATGAGCAAGGCTACAGCCACCGGTCTGTTGGGAGGAAACACTAGGAAGCTCACAACTACATGCACTTTACTACACACTTTTTGTTAATCATTCATGAAACAATTATTAACATGCTTTCAATTGGTCTTTGTAGGTGCTATGTATCAGTCCAGATCCTTTTATCAATTAAGAATTTCTTCCTTATATTATCGATCTAGCTGGGATTCAGAGTCTGGCCGGCGCAAGGAGAGAGATGAGGGATGGGATAAAGCTATCACTCAATGGAATCTTCTTTTTCTAAATGCAAATCCCAGTCTCAAACATCACATCAAGAAGAACAGTCTAACTTTCCTGCTCATAGTAGAGACCAGTCTCCTCAACATGGCCCTCATATCGCCCCATCTCACGAGCAACATTCCATTTCCTCGAGCTAAATAATCTCACGAATGTCGATTGGGAAAACATCCAATTGCTACTTCTGATCCACCTATGCCGACTACTGCTCTCGATGTTTCTACAGCAGAGAATTTGGCCGAGCTCCAGGCCACTTTTTCCTAAAATTTGTATTGATGGGCTCAGTTTCCTTCCTTCCACTAATATAATTTCGAGGCATGCCAAGGAGAGTTCTCTTACATGCACCAATGATGTATTTATGCAGTATGAATCGTTCATACACTTGGCATAAAAGTCTTTAAAGTATCCATTGAGTGACAATATGAAGTAGACCGCCTCAAGTTGGAAGCTATACACGATAAGGTCATAATCTAACATCAGGATGCTTAATTGTTAGAGTTGAAAACATAACTTACTGAAGTGGAGAAAAATGCTAAGGAAACGACAGAGGAAGTAAGCCATTTCAAAATTTCTCATAAAGAGGAACTCGACGCCGCCCTTCATCACAGTGGGGCTTGCTCTAGAAAAAGACTCCTTGCAAAAGGAAAAGGATGCTTTGGCTCGCTACATCAAGGAACTCAAAAAACTTTTCAAAAAGGAAAGAGAGGAGAAAACCGAACCCCAAGAAGATTTGCAGAAGTACTGCAAGGAAGTTGCTGAGGCCGGAAGTCTAAAAGCTAAACTCGTGGAGCAGTTTGCTAAAATCAAAGCTCTTAATAAGGAAGCTTGAGAAGAGGGCCATAAATAAATGATTGAACAAGTTGGATCCCATGTGATAGCCGCTAAAGAGTCCGTTAGGAACAATATCATGAACTTGTTCGATCCGTTGATCATCGAGTATACTGCCAAAGTCCTCACATAAGTTTTCTTGGCGAGGGTTGCCTCGAATCACTTGCTGAAGCTTGGGAGCATGTTATCGAGATGAAAAAGGGAGAAATGGATGGTGGTGAGCTCAACGAAGAAGAGTTGGTGCAGGAAATTCTTTATGGAAACGAACCCTTGGATTTGGGTGCCACAAAACTCCGAAACTTCAACGTTTCTGCACCTATCGAGAAAGGAGAACATATTGTGAAATTTTTGAGGGCCGATCTTAAGGGTCCTTTTCATCCGAAGTTTCCAGAACATCAATCTCCCTTAACACAGAGCAAAATTTAGGCTACGATCCAAACAAGCTTGGCTACCAATCCAAGATGTTGTCCCCTAGTCTAGAAGAAGGCACCCCAGCAACCCCAAAAAGCCAACTGGATGCGGCTACCGCATTTTACTATTGAGCACATGTAAAGTTTTGTTCTCTACGCACAATGATTTTTGAGATAATCTCCCCATTTTAACATATTTTGCAGATATTTGGGGCCCTAGTCAAACTCCCAAAAGTGATGCTATTGCAGAGCAACAAGATAAATCAGCTTTGGGTTCGGTAGCTGTTGATGTACCCGACAGATGCTCAAGTCATTGGTGCTCTTAATGACGATAAATTCGAAGATCTATGGCCGGTTAATGACTCTGATGATGTAATGATTACTGGCGCCTTCGAACATACTGCCAATATTAGCTAGAAAGAGCCGATTGTAAAGGAGGTGCTGCTAAAAGCAAAAGTTAAAACCAAACCCACCGAGGTGGACATTGATGATCCTCATCTTGTGCCAGTGCAAGATATTTTGCCTAGTGGTTCAATTCTCGACGAACTTCCTCTTAGCCCTGTAAGCTCTCCTGCTAAAGGCTGTAGAGGATCCATAAAAAAAGCATAAGCGGCTCTACTCACGAGAAATCCAAAAAAGAGAGGAAATCGAAGAAATAGCTACCGCTTTGGCTAAATTTATGTAGTTTGCATAATTGTTTCTTTCACTAGTTATAGTTGTACGGGTATGAATTTCGATTTTTTGGAATAACTTGTACCGAGACCTTGAAACTTGTAATGTGAATAATTTTTTCGTTTTATGTTGAGCTTTCGTAAGTAATTGAACTATTACGTTCCATTTAATGTTTTGTAATTTTTTTCCATAAATTCTAGTAAAAATCCACCAACTCTGTCCCAAGTCCTCCAAGTGGTTGTGGCTTCGAGTCTTGTAAAACATTAGGTTCGAACCATAGTGTTATGCTGTCGGATTCAGCGGTTTTTGAGTTACTATAATCTTACTCTCGGTTTTGATTTTACGGGGCAGGTGTTGGATGGTCGAATTCCATCCTTAGCAATTTAATACTCCTCTCGTTAGCTTCAGGCCGTAGTTTGCGGAATTGAGTACGGTCGAACTCCACTCATCTATTCGTTCATGTTCGTATCCCTACTTCGAGGATAAGATTTAGTTGATGGGTGGCCCGTTCAGACCCAATCTATGTTTATACTCTAGTCTACACTCTGGGCACTAAAAGTTGTCTTGCGAGCGGTCGGTTCATGCCCGATTTATGTTTATACCCCAATCCGCACTCTGGGGACTTAGAGTTATCTTGTGGGTGGTCGATACACACCGAATTTATATTTGTACTCCAGACCGCACTTTGGGGGCATAGAGTTATCTTGGGGTGGTCGGTTCATGCTTGATTAATATTTGTACTACAGTCCACACTTTGAGGACTTAGAGTTATTTTGGAGAGCAATCATATGTATTCTTTTTAATTGATTAATTTGGCTCCTAGGATTTGGGGTTTGATTTAGCGAGCGATTGGTCGTATCATGGTCACTCTGGTTCTATCCCAATTCAACAGCTGGGTAGAGATTATTTAATCATTAGATTCTAATCCAAATTCACTCATTATTTTGTATCCCATCCTTTGGATTATGAATGAGAATTGTAAGACGAACAAGTTGATTGAGCTCACCTTGTTTGATCCTATTGGGAGTTAGGACAACTGATTGATTTTAAACTCTTCGAGCCTATCATACATATTGACATCAATCAGTTTCGCTATTTAATTAGCATACAGTGCAATAGCAAACATAAATACAAAGGAATCCTGAAACTTTATTCATTAAATGGAAAGAAATGACATAAACTATCTTATTACACATTTGGAAAATCAAACGCTAAAGCAAATTCTAAAATATAACTGAAATATAAAGGAAATAAACTAAGTGACATAGCGTCGTAAATGTTCGCTATTCCATACCCTTGGAGGTGTAATGCCATAAACATCGCTAGCTTGATAGTTCCTTCTCCAGCCTCTATTCGATGACATATGGCCCTTCCCAGATTGGATTCATATGCGATGGGGTAGGAAAAACCCATTTCAGGATGAGATCACCAATTTCGAAGGTTCTTGGTTGAACTTTAGTGTTGTAATAATGGGCAACTTGGTGCCGATGTATGACCGCCCTCAGATCGGCTTCTTCGCGCTTCTCATCGATAAAGTCAAGAGATTCGAAGAGGAGATCTTTATTTGTTTTGGGATCGTAGTAAGTCACATGATAAGAAGGGACTTCGAGTTCAACTAGAATAATGGATTCGGAACAGGCAAGGGTGAATGGAGTATGACAAGTCATGGACTTATGAGTGGTCCTATAAGCCTAAAGTGCCGTAGAATTTCATCCACCCACTTACCTCTAGCCTTCTCCATAGGTTTCTTTAGAATAGAATTTATGATTTTATTTATAGTTTCAACCTATCCATTTTCCCGAGGGTGAGCGACTACTGCAAATCTCTTTTCAACGCGATATCTTCGATAAAAGTCTTTAAATTCGACACTGTCGAATTAAGTCCCATTATCAGTTACAATAGTCAATGGAAGACCGAAGCTACATATGATGTTTCGGACCATAAAGTTGATTACTTTTTCGGTTGTGATTGTAGCTAAAGCTTCTGCCTTGACCCTTCTGGTGAAGTAATCAACACAACATTAGCATACTTTATGCCACCTTTTGGAGATCAGTAAGGAGCTTATGATGTCTATACCTCACACGGCGAACGACCATGGAATGACCATCTACGTGATTTCTGTTGGTGGAATCCTTGGAAATTTTGCATATATTTGGCATTTATCACATCGTCTTACATAATCAGCTGCATCTCAATTTATGGTTGGCATATAATACTCGTAGCAGAGTATTTTCTTTACCAGAGTCTGCCCCCAGTGTGATCGCTGCATTCTCCTTCGTGAATTTCTTTTAGAACACGTTTTATGTCATCGTGAGTGACACACTGGAGTAGAGGGACCCAAAAATCTTTCCTGTACATGATTCCTTCTTGCATAATATATCGTGAAGCTTTGCGAAGGACTTATCGCTTTTCATTTCTTTTATCAAATGGGACTCCTTGCAGTAAATATTCTTTGATCGGGGTCATTCACTATTTCCTTTCAGTCACCGATTCCAATGTTTGGTCGATTTCCATCATGTTTTTACTTAGGGTACTTAATACTTTGATTGGAACCAAGCCTATTTGCTACGCATTATCGGTGCTAGCAAACTTCACTAGTGAATCAGCCTCTCCGTTTTAATCTCGTGGAATATGTGAAAGTCATATTATTCAAATTCTATTAATAACTCTTGAACTCAGGTAATGTATGAGGCATGTTGTTGTCCCTTAGCCTGATAGTCTCCCCTAATTTGATACATTACCAACTAAAATCACAAAAGATTTTGACAGATTGGATTCCAAATTCTCTAGTGGGTTTAAGCCCAACAATCAAAGCTTCATACCCAACTTCGTTGTTTGTAGCCAAGAAATCAAGTTTTAATGCATAACAGATTGATTGATTTTCAGGAGGTACAAGCACAATCCCAACTCCAGATCAATGATCGTTAGATGCTCCATCAGTATACAATTTCCATTGTACGACAGGGATTTCGCTGGCTTCTAGAGAATCATCTCGCATAATACACTTTTCTACAAAGTCTGCCAATGTCTGACCTTGGATAGTCCTTCAAGGGAGATAAGTAATGTCAAATTGACCGAGTTCAATATTCCACTGTAGTAACCTGCCTCAGGTCGCTATAGGACCTGTCATAATGGCTGGTCGATGTAAACATTAATCGGATATACCTGAAAGTATGGACGGAGCTTTCATGACACAATTAGTAAGCAGTACTCCAATTTCTCTATTTTTGGGTAGTTCCTTTCAGTCTCCTTAATCGTTTGCTGACATAATACACCAGTCTCTAGATTCGATTTCCTTATGAAGTAATGCAACACTTATAGCATGTGCCGATATAGCCAAATAAATGTACACCTCCTCATGATTAACTGGCTTTGACAAGATAGGGGGTCTCTCTAAATGATTCACCAAAGCTTGAAATGCATCTTTGCAATCCTGTGTCCATTTGAAGTTTCTTTTTCCCTACCTAATCAAATCAAAGAAAGGGATGAATTTGTCGGTAGCTCTAGAGATAAATCGAATTAAGGTAGCAACTTTCCCATTCATCCTCTGTACTTGTTTAATAGTTCTCGGTGCTTAGATGTCACGGATAGCCTGAATTTTCTCAGGATTAGCTTTTATTTGCTAAGCATTGACAATAAAGCCCAAGAATTTTCTTGATGCAACACCAAATGAACACTTCAAAGGATTGATTTTCATTTTGTAAT
Organism: Allium cepa; assembly: GCA_030765085.1. NCBI lineage: Eukaryota > Viridiplantae > Streptophyta > Magnoliopsida > Asparagales > Amaryllidaceae > Allium > Allium cepa. The sequence continues at coordinate 226,916,972 of CM060938.1, forward strand.
ATTGGAGGATGTCAAACATTTCTGCCAAGTCCATAATGTGGTCGCTTGACCTTCGTAACTTCACAGGCATATCATCCACATACACTTCCATTGTTTTTCCAATCCGATGTTTAAACATCCTGTTAACTAAGCGCCGATAAATTGCTCCGGCATTCTTCAAATCCAAATGGCATTACATGTAATAGTACAACCCAACATCCGTAGTAAAACAGTGTGCTCCTAATCGAGGATATACATCGGGATTCGGTTATATCCAAAGTACGCATCCATAAAAGATAGGAATTTCATGTCCTACAGTTGAATCAACCAGCTGGTTAATCCTTGGAGGGGGAAAACTGTCTTTTGGACATACTTTGTTAAAATTTGAATAATCTATGCATGTTCTCCATTTCCCATTCTCTTTCTTCACAAGTACATGATTATATACCCATTTAGGGTAGAGGGCATCTCAGATAAACATATTGACTTTTAGTTTATCTACCTCCTTTTTAAGAGCGAAAAATCTCTTTGGATACATACCGTGTCTTTTTTGCTTCTCCAGAACATAATTCAAGTCAATATTCAATGCATGGCTCACAATGGCAGGAAGGATTCCACATATGTCGGAGCGAGTCCAAGTGAATACATCTAGATTTGCTCGGAGAAAACTAGCGAGTTCTTTCATTATTGAGGGGCTATTCTTTGACCCGTATTCAGGACTCGTGATGGGTTATTGTGGTTAACCATGATATCAATCGTTAGCTCAGCTAGTGTAGCCTTGGTCTCTTTAGGCTCCTCTTCATCATCCCTCAGATCTATATCTCTATGGAATCGACTGTGGTGCCCGAGCCAAGGTTCAAGCACCAATTGTCAATCTTCGGTAACTTGGTTGGGGATAGTCTTATCCACACCCTTATCTTTTTCTTTACGCCGAGGCTCCCTCAACTTAGCTACATAATAGGCATGTCCAGTCGCCTGATGGCTATGAACAACTCCTACACCATTATCTATCAGAAATTTCAAAGTTAAATACCATAGGGAAAGAGCTACCTAGAATTCAGCCAGGGCCAGTCGGCCTAGAAAAATATTGTATGCAGAGTCAACGTCCAGAACAATAAATGGAAAGATTTGTACTCTCCTTCGTTCACCTGCTTCCAACTCGATAGATAATTCCACATAACCAAGAGATTCGATTGTAATGCCATTAAAGCCATATATACGACCTTTAGATGGTTTTAAGTCTTTAGCTTCCATCCTCATCTGATCATATGTCTTTTGAAGATTATATTCATTAAATTTCCACAATCAATCAAAATCCTTCTCACCAATGCAGGACCAATCATAGCTGAAATAACCATCAGGTCAATTGTCGGAGCCTCCACCTTGTCTACATCCCTGTTCCTAAATACAATATCATCTGCCATTGTGCGTTGCAGTTTCACCGGAGCTCCGTCTTTCGTATTCAAACAGCACTCAAAATCTACATGCCTAATCATGCTAGAAGAGCACTCCATCTCTTGCCAACTCCTGTCTACCAGGTGCGGTCCTCCCACTATCATATTTATCACCAATCTTCCATTGGTCCGTGCAGGCTCCTCAGCCCTACGCAGAGCTTGTCCTCGACTAGGGTCAGATGTCTCTTTCCAGCCATCCTACGGATTTTTAAAAAATTGTTGCAATTTCCTTTTGTGAATTAGCTTTTTTATAACATCCTGGAGATGCCTGCATTCATTAGTGTTGTACCCATAGTACTCATGAAGCCGAACATATTTCTCGATCTGCTTCTGCTTCTCTGTTGATTCATTTGGAGGTAGCTTCCTATACTGCATGGTACTACAAGTCGACAGATAAATATTGTCCAGGTACATGTTTAGCGGTGTGTAATTATCATACACTAGAATCCTAGCTTTAGTCTCCCAGATTCCCTCTTTCGCTCTTGATTCCTATCTTGCCTCTCTTTTGCCGATTTGGCTTATTCTGAACATTGACTTGGACTTTTCCAGAACTGTCATCGGATTGTTTTATTGAAATGTTACTCTATACTACTTTTCCACTTGGTCCTGCAACATTCTTTTTCTAGAGGACCTGTCTTCTTCCTTCCTCAGAAACTCAAACTTCAGATCATTCACCAAACTCAGACTTCGGATCAATCCCTCTCGTCCCATCCATAAGTATAACATGATCATTCAGATTACTGACCTCCATGGCAGCTGTATGAAATGTCTCCAAATAATCTTTCAACGACTCCCCTAGAGCTTGGATCACACTGGAAAGGGACATCACATCTTTAGAATGAGTCGCGTGCATTCATAATTGCTCCACAAACTTGGTTGCCAACTCATCGAATATAGAAATTGATCGTAGGGGTCGTCTCATGAACCACATCATCACTATTCCGGAAAGAGTTATAGGAAAGCATCTGCACTTGGTCGCATCATTGGCTTGCGCAGAATCCATCGGCCATTTGTATCTCATAATATGCTACCTAGGGTTGGTTTTTCCCTCATAGGTAGGTATTGATGGCATGTTTAACCTTCTCGGATATTCTGCATGTAGAGCGTTGTCAGTAAACGAGGTATAACTTCTCAAAATTCCCCAGTCATCGTCAGTCAAGCCTTGGTTTTCTCTCACCAACCGTTTGACCATTACCGATAAGTCCAGCGTCTAGATGGGTGGCACTAAACAAAGGTCGTGCTCCACCTCATGTAAATGGTGCAGTCAATGTCTGTGGGACGTTTCATGCCTTCTTGGTCCACCATCTTCTTGGTGTGCATCTCGAACTTTTATCTCGTTGTCATTCTAGAGGGCTACGTAGTCAACATTTAATCGAACTCCACTATCCAAGCCTTAAGGAATAGTTCCGACATGATTCCCTAAGTGTTAGGGGGAATCCCTCCTCTAGAGGAGGGATCAATACTGATTCCTAAGGAGGGATCAACACTTAACGGCCGTGGCAGATCGTGATGGTTTGACAAGCGATGCTTTGAAGTTTCTATGTGATCTCCATCAATCCTGTGACACCTATGCATGTGATATTCATCCAACGAGCTTGAACTTTCCTATGTCGAGTAAGGAGTAGGATCCCTTCTTGGCTTCCCACACTGTTGCCGAGTAATCTGGTTTGTTAGGTTAATATTAGTCCGAATTTGCTGATTTAGTTGTCGATGGATTTCTATCAACTCTCTCATTAGATTATGAAATTCAGCTCTGGTTATATATTCAATAGGATACTGAAATTCAAATGGATCAGCATTCAAATTTATAGGTGGATTTCTTGGGTCTCCTTGCTGAATGCTAGCAGTCTCATTTCCATCTACATTCTGAGAAGTAGATCTAGTATGTCTCACCATTATCAATCTCCTTACTTAGATTTCAAAAAATCTGAGTAGTATAAGCAACTTTATGAAGATACCATTGGATCTCCTTGCGGGATTTATCCAATCTTATAGCAATAAAAGGAATCCTAGCAAGCTGAGAATCAAGCTCTCACCGAATGAACCAAAATGTTTGGAACCAAATTGGTCACAAACACCAAAGAGTTGATATACGTAGAGAAGTAAATGAAGAAAGTAAAATTAAAACTGAGGAATAGAATAAACTAACGGTCAAATAAAAGCAATAATCAGAAACACAAAGATTTATAGTTGTTCAGTGTTGTGTGCCTACATCCACTTTGAAGTATCTTTATTGATGAATTAATAATCTGATTACAACAGCTAGGAATGAGAAAAACTTGATTATAATAAAGAATAAAGTAACGAGCCGTGTCTAGATCCCTAGAATGACCCTTTAGGCTAGTGTATATATAGGTGAAGTCGACCAACGAATATGCCTATCCCTTTATGGTCCTACGAGAGGGCTTGGTAGGCCTAAATCCTCACAAAGAGGGGTTGATACCAATCCCTTTATTATTCTATTTTTGGACATTGAACCTTATGGTGGCTTCTGCATGCTTTAGTATGCCTCCAATTTTTAAGTTACTTGGATTAACAAAGTTTGAGTTATTGCATGATTTTTGATTCAAGATTGTTTATGTTATTGCTGATCCCTCTAATAGGTTAGAGCCGATCAATTTCAACAAAGCTTACCGAACCATATTTTCCAATATAGTATGTTGATCCCTCTCTTTTACAGAATATGCCGAACCATCTTATTCAAAATAGGCCGATCCCTCCTTTACTCAACCATGCCGATCCATTTCACTCCATTACGCCGATCACTTATTTATTCAATCATGCCGACTCCTTAGTTGCGTTGAATATGCAAGCATATGATTTTTGTTTGATGATAATAAACATATATATACACATTCATTTAAATGTATTTTTAATGTACTATTTTATTTTTCATATAATTAAATAAATATTTGGTGAATTAAATAAGTAACATGGAATCTAAATTCGAACAGATATTTTATTCAAACAAATATTTATTACAATTTTGAATAGTACAAATTCAAGCTCTCACCATACATATACATTTTTGATTACAATACAAATTCAATTACATCACAATCTATCATTTACAAATACACCTCACTACATATCGCTCATTCACTCGTAATTTATCTACAACTTTATTCCAGATTGAATCTAGCATTTGAGCAATCTGTAAAAATAAATACTGACGCAGCAAAATTGAAAATAAAATATTTTGCAGTATAGAATAAAATGTAATTTTGAAAATATTATTTGCCTCAGTTATTTGGGTTGTTCATCATCATTTAATTTTGAATTCATCATACACGAACAGCTTGTGGCATGCACAGTGTATCATTGTACATGCCATAAGGCCGTGCACACCGATATATATACTTGATAAAATTACAGGGACAGGTGAGCACAAGGTCAAACCCAAATCAAATGCCGAGTTCAACTCAAGTGAAATAAATATGTAGTCACGATTTTAGCACAAGGTCAAACCCGAGCATTAAAGCTGAATTCAACACAGGTACAGTCCAAAAATACAAGCACAGTATGTACAAAGTCAATGTAACAGTGATGAAACATGAAGAGAGCAAGACTGCATCAAGCAATCAAGTCAAGCAGACTGTACATGAAGGCAAACTCAGGTGAAGCAGTTTGATATGCTATGCACAAGAAACCATGGGCAATGCCAATGAACTTAAATACCAAATGTACAGGTTCAAATGGTCAAGACAACCAAAATTACTCAAAGCATGATAATACTCAAGGACTACACAAATGATCACTGTGACACAAAATACACAGTGTGTACATCACCAGACCATCCATGACCAGAGAGAAGCCAAAATCAATGAACGAAGTGCATATATATACACATGACAGTGAAACATGCCAGAGTGCATAGCATCATCAATAGAACCATAAGCATGTAGACATCAAGCTACAGAGTTCAAGTTTTGAAACACAAACCAAAGTTCAAAATGCAAGTTCAAAACACAGGCTAACATACACATGTATACATACATGAATGTATGTATACATATAATGCAAGACCAGTGAACTGCAAAAGTCAACCAGGCTACATAATGAACTCAAGCTCAAGTGAATACAAGTACAGCTAGCAAAACCAAAATGGATAGTAGCTACAACACAATGCAAACTAGAGAGGAGTACCAGCCTACACAAAACACAAGACTCGACCAAGGCTACAATGTGCACAGTGCAGACTTCAGATCAAGTGAAGCATACAAGAGAAGCCTGCAGCAACCAAAACAAGTGCAACGTAGTGACAAGCTAACCAGACTACACATGTACAAAGGGCTGCAATGCTTATGAAGACTCCATGTAGACCAGATTGCAAGTGCAAAGTAACATTGAAGCAACTCGAGCTCCAGATAGTACAAAAGTGAATGAATGACAACATGTACATAATGTCAACTAGTGATAGTGATCAAGTGCAAGTGAAACACAAGAGTACAAGTGCAAATACAACAACACACAATACATCAGTTCAAGGTTCAGACAAGTTCAACTGTGGTGCAGCATATACATATGTAGTGAAAAAAACTACAAGTATCAAGTCGAGCCAAACGCAGAGCTACCGAACATACAAATAGTTTGATATGTCAAGGCTGAATTTGAACAAAGATGGAGAGGAATAATTCAAATTCAAATGCACAAGTACAGGAAGAAACAAAACCAAGCAGGAGGGTTCAAAGCATAACCGAAGTCACCAGAAAATCAACGTCGTGATGACCAAGGCAACATTGAACAAAATCGAACCAAGTCAGAAATCAACACCATGGGTATCAAGTAATCAAGCAACAAAAGTCATGAATTTGTACAAGTCTGAAATCATCACAAACATTCAACTTAAATCAAATGGCCGAGAAGAATTCAAGCAAATTATCGGATGAATGAAAATCAAGGAATTCAAACCCTATATAAACCCATTCATCATCGGTCGAGAAAATCATTTGAGTTCAAGCAACAAAGAACAAATCTTTCAAATCGAATCAAGTCAAGCAAAGGAAAATTGAAAAGTAAAAGCACATACCAGTACTTGACTAAATGAAGAAGCCGCGAGCAGTATAATCATCCAAAGAAAGGATTCGAAGCATCATCACATTCAATTTGGCAAAACGACGACTTCATACATAAAGCCCTAATTTCAAAGGAACGAACGAACGAGAGCAGCCATTATCACAAATACAAAGGAACAGGCCGATAAAAGAAAAAGAGGAAGAATATATTTGGGCCGGCCTTTACCTTTGTATTGGGTTTATAATAAAAGGCTTATAATTAGGGTTTTATTTTGTTTTGTTTTTAAATTGTATTTTCCTTTTTAAACTGTTGTAATTTCTATTCATGTGACTAGGGGACAAACTACGTGGCGTTGTTTGAGAATTCGCAACTCAGTGGCTGAGTTGTGGCAGGGTTTTGAGCATAGAGTTAAGGCTATCGATAGCGGGTGTCGCGAGTTTACGTGTGTAAGCATCTGACTGCTTAATTTCTAGTAGAAACCTTGGGGGCAGCATGTAGGTAGGGTTTTGCCGAAGCTGGGTAAATTCTGTGTCGTTCTATTTCTGTATTTATTATTCTGCTATTATCTGTGCTACTATAATTTTGATATATTTGTGTTGAGATTATATAAACTTCCATGATAATTTTTATAATTGATAGTATCACCCTATTCACCCCCCTCTAGGGTGAGATCGATCTTACAAGTGGTATCGGAGCTAGGAACAAAAGCCGTTTTTGTTTTAAAAGTTTGATTTTTCAAAAAACCAATTTTTTTCAAAAAAATTGAATTTTTAAAATGGCTTCTTTTAATAGTGCTTTTGCGAAGGGTCAGTCCATAGTTAGACCACCAATGTTCAATGGTGAATATGCTTACTGGAAAAATAGGATGGAAATTTTTCTGAAAACCATTGACGCTTGGGATATTGTTGAGACAGGGTATAGAGCACCAACTATAATTGTAAATAATCTGGAAATAAACAAACTGCAGTATCAATGGACAGAGCTAGAAAATAAATTACAAAATGCTAACGCTAAAGCTATGAATTATATTATATGTTCATTGGACCAATTCGAATTTAATCGTGTCTCACATTGTTCAACTGCGCAGGAAATATAGCACTCACTCGAAGTGACTCACGAAGGAACGTCTCAAGTCAAAGAATCTCGCCTTGCCATGCTAAGCATCGAATATGAGAACTTCACAATGGCGATGGAAGAAAATGTCAAAGAGATGTACAGACAACTTTCCAACATCGTATACAAATCAAAAGCTCTCGGAAATCATATAAAGAATTGAAAATAGTCCGAAAAATCCTCAGAGTCCTTCCACAAAGTTTTGAAGCAAAAATGACTGTCATTCAAGAATCGAAAGATTTAAAACAAATCAAAGTTGAAGAACTCATTAGAAATCTCACCACTTATGAGCTAGAAATGAAATTCAAGGAAGAGCGTGAAGCAGGAGATAATCAAAAGAAATCAATAGCTCTCAAAGGAACAACTGAAAGTGATGACGACGACGACGATGGAGCAGGATAGTTGAAAATGGTAATAAAGAGATTAAAAAAGTGGAACCGCAAATACGGAAATCCAACTCTAAATCAAAAATTAAAAAGTAGAATAATCAAAGTTCTAGACAACACAGAACAACAAAAAATCATCTTTCATAACTGCAACCAACCCAGACACATCAAGCCCAATTGTCCTCAAAACCGACACGACTTTGAAAAGAAATCAAAAAGGAGAAATTTCACAGCCACGTGGAATACAAGTGATGAAGATAATAAAAGTATTAGCAGTGAGAGTGAGAAAGCAAATATGTGCCTTCAAGGTAATATAACTAATAGCGATGATGACGAGCCAGGCGAGTTATCAAAACTCACTCACTCGGAATTACTTATATATTTTCACAAAGTAATTGGCTGTTTTGAACAACTTAGGGAAAATATGCCGAACTTGAATCACAAAAAAGATACTTTGATATATTTAAATAAACAACTTGACCAATTAGTTAAAAACTATCAAAGTAGGATCCCTAAGTTTGATAAGTGTCCAACATTCGAAGAAGAGATTAAAAAATCAAAAATCAAAATTAAATCGCTTGAAAATGAAATTTTGATTTTGAAAGAGAGTGAAAATACAAGAAGAGAAAATTCAATTAAAAGGTGAACACAATTGTTAAACGAAAATGAATCTCTCAAAACACAAGTCCAACAACTGTCAATGACTTTAGATAAATTTTCAAAAAGTGAAAAATCGTTGAATATGCTATTAGGAAAATAAACTGTTAATACAGTTAGACAAGGACTTGGATATAATCAATCTAAAAATGTTATAAATGAAATTAATCAAGTCGATTCAATGTGCACAATTTGTAGAAAATTTGGACACAATCAAAACAATTGTTGGTATAGACCTAAACACGTGAAAACTTTACCAATTTGGGTTCCAAAAGGCACAAATATAAAATCTTTAAAAGTCAAACAGATCTGGGTGCCAAAAGGAACATATAAAATAGTTTTGGGTTTCCACAAAATTATTTTCAAAATATTCTACCACTAACAATCATGGACCTATAAAAACAAATAGGTCACAAAAATATTTCATCGTATATATGTGGTGGCAAGCTAAGGAACTACAATAATGTTACTTGGATTCTGGCTGTTCCAGGGACACAACGAGCGATAAAACAAAGTTCCTTAGCCTAGTATAAAGATGGCAGAATCACGGTGGGCAACAACGAAAAATTATCGTAAAGGTAAAACAGGTAATAGTATATTTTGAACGATATATTAAATGTGATAATCTGCACCGTAGTGTGAATTAAATCAGCCAGTAATGTGATGATGAAATAAATGATGATTTTGATTCTGACTTATTCATAATTGTTGGCCAAATATGTTAATATGCCAAGAACACTATAAAAATCTCTAGAGTCTTTGAATTACTTCATATATATTAGTTTGATTAATAATAGTGTTTTATTGGATGATAATACATTTAATTATTTTACGGCTGACTCTATATTCATGGTTTTTGATTATTTACACGGCTTTAATTCAAATTCAAGAGAATTTTATTTAAAAAGTTGTTAAAAATGATTTTGAGATATTTTGTTGCACAACTCATGATCTGGTCTGTAACATTCAACTAATAATAAGTTTGAGTGAAAAGTAATTCAAATGCAGATTACACTCGTAATCTAGTTGACAGAAAAATTACTAGTGGAACGTGATTTATGATGAGACATTTAGTAACTGCTTTGTTTTTCAAAGAAAATATTTGCATATTTTTCACTTCAAATAATTTTCAAATTGCAAACTTTTTTTATAAAACCCCTTCTAGAAAATCATTTTTGAGCTTGTTTCAGATTAGTCATTTTGGAAAATTTGGTTTTATAATTATTTTTGAATATGATTTTAAATGATTACATTGACTAATCTGACTCCCTAATGATTATCAAAAAGATAAATAGTGATTGAAAAAGTGACGAGTGTTAATATTAATCATATATTATAACTTGAGACGGTATATTTAATAAATTTCTTTAGAAATTTGAACAAGAGTTATAAAAACTTTTTGTTGGTGAAAATTCCATGACCATCTCTATTTCTATCATATTTCTAACGACCATCACTCATCAAAATTCAATATAGTTTGTCCATATGTGGTACTTTAAACAGGAATCATTCGTTTTTCATTTTATATTTTTTTAAAAATAAATAAAAATAAAAAAGTAAAATCCAAAGTATTCACTCTCATTTAAAAGTCCTCACGGTTATGCAAGAGTTAATTACTTGGAATTTTTGATTGTGTGCTTCCATGCTCATGTAAAAGTCCTCACAGTTATGCATGTATGGAACACATATCAAAATTAATTTATTAAATAAATAAGTTGATTCTAATCCCATTCAAACGTCCTCACGGTTATGCGTGGTTAGAAGATACTTGAATTCATTTAAAAAATAAAATTGGAATGCTACTAATCTCATATAAAAGTCCTAACGGTTATGCATGGTCGGTAGACATTCAAATTCCTGATACAAATATGCCACAAATAGACACAACTGTATGGTTTTATATGATGACATCTTTCCCATCATTCTAAAAGTGGAATATGCGCCTAATATAGTATTTATGATTTTTGTTTGATTTTTTATTGAAATTTAATATTTATATTTGATTGAGTTTTAATGTTGTATTAATATCTATCACTTTATCTCTATTTTTCTAACACTATTACTCTTTTGCTGATAAAATAAGGGGAGAGAAAAGTTAAGATTTTGACAGATAAAGGTCAAATATTTTCTATTTGCATCTAGGCTCATTTGCATATTTTCATTTACATGCACATATGAAGGGGGAGCTTTGTGTAGAGAGGAAGCATTTAAATATGAGGAGCAAATAGAGTATATCAATAATCAAATACATTTAACAAATTCAAAATCTAAAATATATGTTTGTTATCATCAAAAGGGGGAGATTGTTGAATATGCAAGCATATGATTTTTGTTTGATGATAATAAACATATATATATATATATATTCATTTAAATGTATTTGTTAATGTACTATTTTATTTTTCACATAAATAAATAAATATTTGGTGAATAAAATAAATAACACGGAATTTAAATTCAAACAGATATTTTATTCAAACAAATATTTATTACAATTTTGAATAGTACAAATTCAAGCTCTCATTATGCATATACAATTTTGATTATAATACAAATTCAATTACATCACAATCTATCATTTACAAATACAACTCACTATATATCGCTCATTCACTCATAATTTATCTACAACTTTATTCCAGATTGAATCTAACATCTGAGCAATCTGCAAAAATAAATACCGACGCAGTAAAATCGAAAATAAAATATTTTTGCAGTATAAAATAAAATGTAGTTATAAAAATATTATTTGCCTCAGTTATTTGGGTTGTTCGTCATCATTTAATTTTGAATTCATCATACACGAACAGCTTGTGACATGCATAGTGTAACACTGTACATGCCATAAGGCCGTGCACACCGATATATACACTTGATAAAATTACAAGGACTGGTGAGCATAAGGTCAAACCCAAATCAAAAGCCGGGTTCTACTCAAGTGAAATAAATATATAGTCACGATTTTAGCACAAGGTCAAACCCGGCTTTAAAGCTAGATTCAACACAGGTACAATCCAAAAATACAAGCACAGTATGTAAAAAGTCAATGTAACAGTGATGAAACATGAAGAGAATAAGACTGCATCAAGCAATCAAATCAAGCAGACTGTGCAAGAAGGCAAACTCAATTGAACCAGTTCGATATGCTATGCATAAGAAACCAAGGGCAATGCCAATGAACTTAAATACCAAATGTACAGGTTCAAATGGTCAAGACAACCAAAATTACTCAAAGCATGATAATACTCAAGGACTACACAAATGATCACTGTGACACAAAATACATAGTGTATACATCACCAGACCAGCCATGACCAGAGAGAAGCCAAAGCCAATGAACGAAGTGCACATATATACACATGACAGTGAAACAGGTCAGAGTGCATAGCATCATCAATAGAACCATAAGCATGTAGACATCAAGCTACAGAGTTCAAGTTTTGAAACACAAACCAAAATTCAAAATGCAAGTTCAAAACACAAGCTAACATACACATATATACATACATGAATGTATGTATATAATGATGCAAGACCAATGAACTGCAAAAGTCAACCAGGCAACTCAAGCTCAAGTGAATACAAGTACAGCTAGCAGAACCAAAATGGATAACAGCTACAACATAATGCAAACCAGAGAGGAGTACCAGTCTACACAAAACACAAGACTCGACCAAGGCTACAATGTGCACAGTGCAGACTTGAATGTACAGAGCAAGTGAAGCATACAAGAGAAGCCTGCAGCAAACAAAACAAGTGCAACATAGCGACAAGCTAACCAGACTACACATGTACAAAGGGCTGCAATGCTCATGAAGACTCCATGCAGACCTAATTGCAAGTGCAAAGCAACATTGAAGCAACTCGAGCTCCAGATAGTGCACAAGTGAATGAAGGACAACATGTACATAATGTCAACTAGTGACAGTGATCAAGTGCAAGTGAAACACAAGAGCACAAGTCCAAATACAACAACACACAATCAATCAGTTCAAGGTTCAGACAAGTTCAACTGTGGTGCAGCATATACATGTGTAGTGAAAACAACTAAAAGTATCAAGTCATGCCAAAGGCATAGCTACCGAACATACAAATAGTTTGATATGTCAAGGCTGAAATTGAACAAAGACGGGGAGGAATAATTCATGTTCAAATGCACAAGTGCAGGAAGAAACAAAACCAACCAGGAAGGTTTAAAGCATAACCGAAGTCACTAGAAAATCAACGCCGTGATGACCAGGCAACAATGAACGAAATCGAACCAAGTTAGAAATCAACACCGTGGGTATCAAGTAATCAAGCAACGAAAGTCACGAATTTGAACAAGTCTGAAATCATCACAAACATTCAACTTAAATCAAATGGCCGAGAAGAATTCAAGCAAATTATCAGACGAACAAAAATCAAGGAATTCAAACCCTATATAAACCCATTCATCATCGGCCGAGAAAATCATTCGAGTTCAAGCAACAAAGAACAAATCTTTCAACTCGAATCAAGTCGAGCATAGGAAAATTGAAAAGTAAAAGCACATACCAGTACTCGACTAAATCGAAGAAGCCGCGAGAAATATAATCAACCGAAGAAAGGATTCGAAGCATCATCGCATTCAATTTGACAAAGCGGTAACTTCATACACGAAGCCCTAATTTCAAAGGAACAAACGAACGAACGAGAGCAACCATTATCACAAACACAAAGGAACAGGCTGATAAAAGAAAAAGAGGAAGAATATATTTGGGCCGGCCTTTACCTTTGTATTGGGTTTATAATAAAAGGCTTATAATTAGGGTATTGTTTTGTTTTTAAATTGTGTTTAAGTTGTATTTTCCTTTTTAAACCATTGTAATTTCTAGTCGTGTGACTAGGGGACAAACTACGTGGCGTAATTTGAGAATTCGCAACTCAGTGGCTGAGTTGTGGCAGGTTTTTGAGCATAGAGCTAAGGCTAGTCGATAGCGGGTGTCGCGAGTTTACGTGTGTAAGCGTCCAACTGCTTAATTGCTAGTAGAAACCTTGGGGGCAGCACGTAGGCAGGGTTTTGCCGAAGCTGGGTAAATTCTGTGTCATTCTATTTCTGCATTTATTATTCTGCTATTACCTGTGCTACTATAATTTTGATATATCTGTGTTGAGATTTTATAAACTTCCACGATAATTTTTATAATTGATAGTATCACCCTATTCACCCCCTTCTAGGGTGAAATCGATCCTACAAGTTGCTCAACTATGCCGACCCCTACCCAATTGCCAAACCACACCGATCTCTTTATTTGACTATGCTGTATCCTATATTTCAAGCATCCTGCATTATTTATCTACCAATCCTATCCAATTCTGGCTTTATATAACCATCTTTACTTTACTTCTGAGTCCCACAACCATTGCTTCGTGGTCATCATACTTAATAACAGTCAAATCTATCTTGTGCAATCAATTCAATATAGCCGGGGTTTGAATACCAGGAACATAACTAAAACTTTTTAATGAATGAAAATTAATCAACTTGAGGCTTAGTGGATCTCGCATGGAATTTAATCTATGTTTGATTGATAGTTAAGTAACCGCTATCAAATCTTGGCCAAAGTATAACTCTGGAAATATCTAGGAGAAAATAGGAGTTATATGACACAGTCATCTTCGATGATGCTATGCTATGGGTATAAATCTCATTCATTCTTCTAAGATAAATGATAAGAAAATATGTCCACTTATATAGTCTGGTCGTGATCCCCACTCTTATGAATTGTCTGTTCACTTCCGAAATAACCAGAATTGAGTTTACCAGAAAAGTATCGAATGTTGGTTCGAAGAGACCGGAATCAAATAATTATGAATTATTTGAAAACCATTTCGAACGAACTCAAGCATCTTATTGAAGACATCTTGAATATGATGGATTCAAACACGAAGTTCTTTGAAGTGCAAGGGCTACTTGCTACTAATCCCGAGGTTGATTCCATAATGGATGTAGTATAATAGTGCCTTTGGTTTGTTTATATCTGGAATAGCTTGCATATATTAATGTTGGCATTGCATAGTGCCAGGAAGGCAGTATTAGCATTCCAACTGGGAATTGCTAAGAGGGGAAAAAGGTAATTGTGACCTTATAAACCTCACAATCTGGTAATGACTAAAAAAGAGGATATGCAGCAGAGCCATGTCGTTTTCCACTATTAGGAGCAGTCATTTCTCGATCTAGAATCAATATTTATGGATTTGGTATGCGCGCGGAAGTGGGGCATGGCTGTTGCACATTGTTATAGAACCTTAGTCCCAGGGATGATATAATCTAGCCTATCATGTTATATTGGCAACTGACTCTGTACTTGGTGGGGGGTCCATGTGTAGCCTTTGGTACATTTTTTAGGGGTGTACTGTGGCATTCGATACCCCTTAGCTTTGTCATTAATGGAAATCTAATCTCCAATACGTGCCTTTATGGGCTTAGTTATGCCCAACCATGTTGAAATGTGAGATGCAAGCATTTCAGCTATTTTATATATTTATTTCCTCTGTAGGCATTATTATAATATCACAAGAATTTTGTATAAAATAGTTTGGTTATCGTAAGGTGAAAACCCATCCATGTTGTGTGAGGCGTGATCTTACGAGATACCTTTATTTTGAAAGTTTTTTATTATTAAAAATCCATTTGATTGTATTTCTTACGCCGGTTTAGCATATTGATCTAGATGTTATTTTTCTTATAATGCTTTGGTCAGCCCGAGCATATTTTCTAGATTTAGCTGAACACTTTGGAGCTTTAGGAGGCGAGTTGGATCCTCCAAGTGTATTCTCATATTTGTCTTTCGTTGTTTTGTTCTTGTTGTATTCATCGAAAATTGTGAGGATATATTGTTATAACTGTCCAGGGTCTGATGATAGGATAATTGTATTCTGATTGATGTATGTATATAAAAGTTTTCTTTTTATAAAGATTCATTGATATATTATAGATTACTCATCATAATGTGAGATTCTGTTCTGTCATTTTTCTTTTTCTTTTTCACCCCGAAGATCTACTTTCTGGCACTTGGATGTTTGGCACATAAATCCCGTGGATGTATTAGTGTCGACTTTTGTGGATCGAAAAGGTTAGTTGTTACATGTGGTATTAGATCTTAGGTTGGGCAAACACCTAGGCCTTGGTGAGGTAAACTCATTAGAGATAGAGTAAGTGACGCCCTAGAATGATTTGAGTATGTAAAATGTTTTATATTGTGTTGATTTATCTTTTAAGTAGCTTATATATATTGTCAGGACATGAGATGTCACGGTGTGGATAGGGGTTTCTAAATAATTAAATTGGAAAATTGCCATAATATTGTTTTTGAAATTGGTAAATGAAATAATTTTACCTAGATTTATATTTCATATATAAAAGAAATTTTCAAAAATTGTATAGTTATTTGGTTATGAAGGTTGTTAGGAAATGATAATACTTTCTTACCATTTATAGACGATACGTTTCCCAATATAAATCATGTCGGGAAATGTATTCTAAGGATATCTTACTATATTCAGGAATTTAGGAATAAGTTCACAAGGAGGTCATGGATGGGGAAAGGAATCGAATTGGACAATGTGATATCCCGAAATTTTTGGCAATATCAATTTAATAATCTGCATTAAAAATTAAATTGATTTGATAATTTTTGTTAATAAAATTTGAATTGATTTGATAATTTTCCTTTAATAAATATTTAATTGGTAGATTTTATTTTAAAAAAAAGCTAATAAATTGTTTTCTATTTATAATGCACATATATATATATATATATATATATATATATATATATATATATATTTGTATATATTGTAAATAGATAAGCTTTGTTTTAAATTTAATAAATAAAAACATATTTTCTAATTCTAATATTTTTGGTAATCTGGAAATTTGATTCTATTTAATATTAAGCTTTAAAAGCTATTTAAATAACTATATGGCTTTAAATTTTTAAGGTAATTGTGAATTGTTTAAATTGATTTTAGCTTAAGTTTAAATTTAAGTTATTTAACAATAAGGTTTGTTTTATTTTCTTTTTTAAATATAGCTTGATAAATAAGTAATCTATAATAAAGAGATAATTTCTTTTATAAATTATTTTAATTTTATAATGAGTTATTTTTAAATAATATTAATAATGTATTGTTTTACAAATGGATTTTTATAAAAAATAGAAATTGTTATTTCAAATCAAATTTGTATATATTTAACTTGATTTTAAAATTTGAATTTTAGAATTTGAATTTAAACTTTTGAAATTCAAAGTACAGATTTTAAATGGTTTTGGATTTTAAAATATTTGTATAAACTTTTATTTATATATATAATTGGTTTATTTCTTTTGAAATTATCTGTAACGACCCAGAATTTCTAGTCGTAAATTTTGAACATTTGATTCATTTTAAATGTAAAATGTGGATTTTGAATTGATTTTGAAGCAAAGATTTTGTTAAACCAATAGAATTTAGTTGTAATTTTCAATATGGAAATTCAATTGAAATTTGAATAGCAATAATTTAATATTGGAATTGGGATAATTGGTGAATCTGGATATAAATGGTTATGAATTGGTTTCTAAAATTTATTTTAAGTCTATTTGAATTTAAATAATGATGTTGGACTTCTGGATGGAATCAAAATTCGATTGGTTGAATTTTGGATTTTATATTAATTTGATAAGGGAATTTAATAATATAATAAAGGAAATAATCAGATTTTGGTTCGAAGTGAATCAGAATAGTTTCTAATGTGATTATAAAGTCTATATGATTTATAATAGAGTTAATAAAATTTTAAAGGTGAAATATTAGGTGATTTCGATGATTTTGTAAATCGTTTGAATTAATCGACGAGTCAAAATAGCCTTCCGGGCACAGTTTCGGAATTCGATGAAACTAGATCCATTGGATCTGTAATAGTTAGTTATTATCGGATTTCAATTTTCGTAGCAATCGGAGTTATCGTTTGACCTTGGCAGCTCAAAACGCATTGAATTTTTTTTAATCAATTTAATTTAAAATTGAGCGTTTATTTCCCTAATTCGCGCATATGATCGAATTAGCCTCCGAAACACGTTCAATTGTGTACGAAACGTAGGTAAAATATTAGAAACGCTCGTCGGCACGAGTAGTTTGGAGATCGTGTGATAAATTTGCTTTAAAATGAATTAAATATTAATATAATCAAGTTATACGTATGTATATATGTGTTTTATACAAAACCCTAGCCTAATTTCAGAGCCACCGCTTATAACGATTCAATGGCCGACATACTCCCAATTTCACCTCGATCTCCTTCCAAATCCATCAATCTATTGCAAAATCTTCCAACTACGAAGATGAAGAGCCCATCATGCTCTTCAAGTTGAACGGTTATGATCGAAAATTGAGCTTCGGTTTGTCGGCAAAATGAGATGGACGGCACGCGTTCGTGCTTGAATTTGAAAGCCTGGGAAGTACCGAGCTTTGTATGGTTCTAGGCATCGGTGGAGCTCGAGTTGGTGCATGTTTTGGCGGTGCCTGATCAGGTCCACATGGGTCGATGATAGTGCGGCGACAAACCCTATCTAGCGCGTTTGGGTTTCGAAACACCTGGGGTAGTCACGTGTTGAACGAACGAGAGGAAGAAGATGGAGATGGGCGGCCCGATTTCTTTGCACGGTAGATTTGGTAAAAATAAATAGTAAAATAGAAAATTTTGTTTTAATTTGAAATTGAAACTAATAAATTTCATACCTTTCTCGTACGAGGGCGAAATCGGACGAATTTGACGACGCCAAAATCGCAGCGACGAGTACTACGTAGTGGAGCAATTCTGGAATTATTCGGAGCAAGTAAAAATTTAGGTTAAATCGAACACCGTTCGATTTAACTTAAATTTGAACGCTCATCGAAAACCCAAGGTGAGTAATCTCACTCAAATCTGGATACTAGTTAATTTAAATACCCAATATTTAAATGTTTGATTGGTTGTTTGGTTGAATATGATAATCATTATCAGATTGAATCGATATCTATTGGTTGTGCTTGATAATCATTATCAGATTGAATGGTTTAACTTATGTAATTTGTAATCGATTTTTTCCAAAACGGAAACTATTTGTTTCAAATAAAAATAGCTTTCATAAAAAGGAAGGATTTCTAATTTGTGTCGAAAGATTTCAAGTTTGAACTGAAATTGTAAATAGTTTGGAAACTATGAATTACACTTTGTGAAGACGATTAAATCTTGTTTTGAAATCTAAGAAGATTTTAAATGGTATGTCTTCCATATGCAAGATTTGAATTGGAAAGGCTTTGAAAGTTATGAATTAGATCTTAAACTGGAAGATTGATGAGTTAACCTAATTTGAAATGGAATTTGTTTTGAAATCTGTGAATGGATCTGTGTGAAACTGGGTGAACTTTGTGAAATAAATCTTTTATTTAAAAGATTTGAAATGGTAATTTAAACCATTGAAAGAATTTTTTTGGATATTAAGTTATGACTTAATTGAAATCCAATATCCATATATTTTTAAATTTATGCTCATTATTCGATTTAGCAGGGAGAGGACTTTTTGTTATATAACCCATTCCGAATAATGATACGCCGATATGGATAGCATTTGAAGACCGGTGGTAAAGACCGGGTATTTTCGAGAACGAAAGGATGACCCGTCGATTGTCTCCATACCGAGTCGCACCGGTTTAGAGATTCCTTAAGTGATGGGAAGTCCGATCGGGATTGTGAATTCCCAAATTTGCAAGGGCTTCTTCGGAAGTGCCTTTGGTTCTGTTCGAACCCGAAACAGACTTGTATGGATGTATGTCTGACATTAGACTTTGAGATGCAAAACTGGTTTCTATCAAATACATTTCTGTTGGTGACGGAGATTTGTTCTCTTAGCTTAACACCCTTCTCTGAGACGTACGAGCTCAGAGGTTATATAGTTGATGGTTACAAGTGATACATTCCCAATTTGGTAATGTGGCATGCTGAGTGCTGCTGTGTATTGATGATCATTGGTTGATCATTTGTGATCAAAGCATGGCTTTGTGAAAAAGCGTAGCTTTGTGGACGAGACTTCATCGAGCCTCACAACCCGGTAACGGTCGAAATAGGAATCGTGGCAGCAAGGTTATTTGAGGGTAGCTCCTCCTGAGGGTATGACCATTTCCTTCTAGATAAAAAAGTGATATCATGGTATGGAGCCCAAATATTTACTTATGTTGATTTTTTGAATAAAAAGTGGTATCATGGTATGGAGCCCGGATACTTTACTGTGTGGTTGTTGGATAAAGGTCGGTAACGATCGGGGGATGGCATGCTCGTGTCAGTTGTTACCTTGTTACAGAGGTAACCCGGCCTTGTGTAGTAGAGAGCTGGTTAAGTTCTCGGGGGCGTCCCTCCAAAGGCGTTCCATTTTATGTGGGAAGTTCCTTTGCCGACCATTTGTTGGAAATCCAAAGAAACAATACAAGCTTTGTACGGTTTTAATTGTATAACCTGCCATGGAATGTGGCGGTAACCTGCTATTGAACATGGTAGCTATAGTAGGCATAAGTGCGAAATGCCTATGCTGGCTAAGATTAATATTATATTTTCGAAACGTTTTCCACACTATGCACTAATAATAATAACATCGAAAAGAATTTCGCGTATTAAGCATGTTTGACTATCATAAGGAGAAATCTCCTCCAATTCTGCGTTTGCATTGTGTGTGTGGCGGGAGGCCTTATGGTAGTTTCATTTTTTCCAAAAGCATAGCGGATTTCTTTTCTTTTCTTTTCTTTGTGAAAATAACTATTTTTGATATCTCACACCAGTCCCACGACTGACCTGGAGTTTATTATTCCCTTTCTAAACTTTGGGTGCTCACAATTTTCCACACGGGCAGCCTAGAGTCAGGTTAGCATTATTCGGAAGCAATAATCGAAAAAGAGATGCTGTGGAAATCAGGAGCAAGCTGGACGGCAAAGCGTATCGCTAGTATATCTAATATTTCTTTCCGTTGTTTGTTGCTGTACACTCTGGTAATGTAATGTGATGTAATGTAATAACTGATATAGTGATTCTGTTTAAAGATATTTATTTATCTATTATATATTGACCGCTACGATATGTGAGATTCTGTTATTGTTTCTGTTTCTTCTTCTTTAAACCCTAATGGTTCGGTTTTTCGGCATTTGACTGTGCGGCATTCGATACAGTGGATGTATTGATGTCGACTTTCAAACGTCGAGAAATCGGACTTGTTACATGTGGTAATAGAGCATTTGGTTTAACGACGACCTTAGCTCTGTTGGGTGTTACTCATTAGAGATAGAGTCAGTAGTACTCTAGAATGAGTTTGAGTGTAATAATAGATATGAGCGCCTATTTGTTAGTGAATATAAAATTGTTTTTATACGGTATTGACTTATCGGTTGAGTGTTTATGAATTCTAGTCGGTACGGGAAGTACAACCGTATCGATAGGGGTTTCTAAACTCTTAAATAAGATAAACCAACATGGTATTGTTTTAAAGTGGGGTAAATGAAATAATTTTACCCAAAATTATATTTTGATATAAAAGGAATAATTTTTCTAGAATTATTATGTATTTGGATGTTTTGTTGTTGATATTATAATCAAATATAAGAATCTAGAATTTAAAAAGGTTTATGACCAAATAAAATTCTATAAGTATGATTTATCCGAAGGAAGAATAACTAAGTTTGAATTAAACCAGAATTAAAATTCCGGGAATTTTGAAAAGTGTTTGAAATGAATTTAAAACAAAGGTTTGGAAATTTAAAATCTTGGGAATGTTTGAAATGTTTCCAAAGTGTTTGAAGGCAATGATAGAGTATTATCTTGGGAAAAGATTGTTTTGAAATGAATTTGTGGAAGTGAGGAAGCACTGAACTCACTTCAGTCGCTGGAAAATAATCCTGATGATGATGGCCACATCATCCGAATTCATTTTCGAGTTTCTAAAGTGATGGATTGCTTCCATAGTAATTGGGTATGATATCTGTTTAGATTTGTTTGATATACAAGGTGTTTTTGAAATTTCAAAGCGGAAATTTGTTTTGGTAAAAACCAAGTGTTTTGGAATCTGGAAGTTTGATTTGATATACCAAGTAGGTATGAGTTGATTATCGTTTCAAAATGGTTTTGAAATAAAATCGGGTAATTGAATTTTGGGAACTCTATTTAATAATAATGTGGGAGTTAAGGTAAAACAACTATTGAACTTATTAAGTGAAGTTGATATTAATAAGAAGAAAAATGAAGATACTCCTAGAATTAAAATTTAGCTTGAGTAAATGTTAGTGAATAAAATATATTTGCATTTGACTTAGGATAAGCTAAAAATAAATTGAATTTTAAATTGAATTAAATTTGATATAAAGTTGGAATGTAAAATGACTATGATTGTGTAATGAAAATTTATATCCATAAGCTATTAAGTGTTATATAGATAATCTGGAATTGTGATTATAAGATGAAAATAACTCAAATGAGCAATACCAGTTTTTAAGTAAATAAGTTGGTAAACTTATAAATAGAAAATGGAATTATAATCGCAAATGATAAATAGTTGAATGGTATGGTGATTCAAACTTAATCTCAAATGAAATACGAATTGAAATAAGGTGAAGTAAATATAAAATATAAAAGATAAAAGGGTGAATGAACTTAAGTCGGTAAAGAAGTTTAGAACTTGTATCTGGAGAACTAAAATTGGAATGAATTGGATTTAACTTCGATTAAATGGAATTGAGTTGAATTTGGATTGAATTAAAATCAAAAATTGAGTTGTGTTACAAATAATTTAGAATAGAATTAAATTTTTATATAAAATAGTAAAGGTAATAGTATGAATTTAAGTTGGCTGAATAAATTTAGTTAAAACTTGAATTTAATTTGGAAAAGAATTGAGTTGAAGGAAAATTTAATTTAATTTAATTTAAACGATATTGAATAATTAAATTCTCACTCAAATAAATTCAAAAAGAATTGTTGGAAGTAAATTTAGCATAAGCTGAGTTAAATGAAGAAAAGCTTGAAGATGAATTTAGTGTAAACTAAATTGAAAGGAATTGTATTGAAATGAATAATGGAATTTGATTATAATAGTGATGGTTTGAATTATAAATAAATTCAAATGAGTGAAATGATTTAAAGTGGTCTCATTGTTCATAAAATAAGTTTTAAATGGATTGAATTAGTGAATAAATTGAGTTAAAATTTGTAATGGATTGGAATTTGATGGGATAAGAATCAAATTTAAAATAAATATGATGCAACAAGAAATTGAGATATTTTTTTATTGAAATAACTTAAAGAAATAGTGGAATGTTGTTGCCAAACTTATGAAATGGTCTTGAATGAAATTTATTTAGATAATAAAATCTTAATGCAAGCGAAAGAATTTTAATTTCTTATCGTGATGAAATAAGAATATATGAGTTATATATAGCCTAGAATTGAATGATATTAATATAAATCTATATGGATAATGAATTGGAAAGGTAAGAATGAGAATTTAATTTGATAATGGAATAAAATGAGGATGTTTGGGTTGTAAATAATTTCAAAAGGAGTAAAAAAATCAATATAGTTTGGTTTGGAATTAATTTAAAAGAAAATGGTTATAAATTTCAGTAATTGTTGTTTGCTTGAATGACATTAAATTTGCTTTGAAATTAATCATTTTCTTGTAAACAAAGCTAATAAATTAAGAAAAGCAAATAAAGTTGATTTTTAAATCAATTGGAATGGGTCGGAATTTAATTTAATGAATTTGCATATAAATAAAGTGAATTATGAATATGTTGACTATGTCGTAGTGATTTTGGAGTTGGTCGTGATAAAGATGTATTGAATATAGCAAACTTGGTTGTAAATCCTTTTTGAGTAAAGTAAAATGAAATTTGGATGTATTAGGGAAATTTAATGGTGCTGAAACCTTGGAATTGCTTATAAAATATGGTTTACTTGTAGGATTTTGAAAAAAAATTGTTGTGTGGGCTTTGAAAATTGATATGTTTGGTTTAGATTAATATATGAAATCTTGTTGAAATTCTCATATTATTGAAAACTCATGTGTTTGTTTAAGTAAGTACAGATATAGGAGGCAATCAATAGAGTTGGAGCGCGTATATGCAATATAAATTAGCCGCATGCTTTTAAAATGCTAATAAAAGGTACGCCCACGCAATAAAAATAGGAAATATGAACTGTTTTTGGTTTTTCGACCATGTGGGTCGATGTATATATATTTATATCTATTGTGATATTGCAAAATCTCCTCCGTACAAGGGGGACTCTGCCAAAAATTTTCAGAAATTTTGGGAGTTAGAAAAAAATTTGAATTTTTTTGAAATATTTCGTTAACGACAAGTTGATTTCAAATTAAAATTGAAATAAAAGGATTTTGGAATAGGAATCCAAACTAGTGGCTTTGATTAGAACTTAAGAGTGTAGGCAAGGTGAATTTGAGATTTTTACTAAGTGAGTTTTACTATTGAGTTTGGAGCATTCTTTCTACCTTAGCAAATTTCAGGACGAAATTCTTTTAAGGGGGGAAGGATGTAACGACCCAGAATTTCTAGTCGTAAATTTTAGACATTTAATTCATTTTAAATGTTAAATGTGGATTTTGAATTGATTTTGAAGTAAGGATTTTGTTAAATCAATAGAATTTAGTTGTAATTTTCAATATGGCAATTAATTGAAATTTGAATAATAATAATTTAATATTGGAACTGGGATAATTGGTGAATCTGGATATAAATGGTTATGAATTGGTTCCTAAAATTTATTTTAAGTCTATTTGAATTTAAATAATGATGTGAACTTTTGGATGGAATCAAAAGTCGATTGGTTGAATTTTGGATTTTATATTAATTTGATAAGGGAATTTAATAATATAATAAAGTAAATAATCAGATTTTGGTTCGAAGTGAAACAGAATAGTTTCTAATGTGATTATAAAGTCTATATGATTTGTAATAGAGTTAATAAAATTTTAAAGGTGAAATTTAGGTGATTTCGACGATTTTGGAAATCGCTCGAATTAATCGACGAGTCAAAATAGCCTTCCGGGGCACAGTCTCATAATTCGATGAAACCAGTTCCATCGGATCCGTAATAGTTAGTTATTATCGAATTTCAATTTTCGTAGCAATCGGAGTTATCGTTTGACCCTGGCAGCTCAAAACGCCTAATTTTTTTTAATCGATTTAATTTAAAATTGAGCGTTTATTTCCGTAACTCGCGCATATGATCGAACTAGCCTCCGAAACACGTTCCATTGTGTTCGGAACGTAGGTAAAACATTATAAACGCCGGTCGACACGCGTCGTTTGGAGATCGTGTGATAAAGTTGCTTTAAAGTGAAGTAAATATTAATATAATCGAGTTATACGTATATATATATATATACGCGTTTTGCGCAAAACCCTAGCCTAATTTCAGAGCCGCCGCTTATAACGATTCAATGGCGGACATACTCCCAATTTCCCCTTGATCTCCCTCCAAATCCATCAATCTATTGCAAAATCTTCCAACTACGAAGATGAAGAGCCCATCATGCTCTTCAAGTAGAACGGTTATAATCGAAAATTGAGCTCTGGTTTGTCGGCAAAATTGAGATGGACGGCGAGCGTTCATGCTTGAATTCGAAAGCTTGGGGAGTACCGAGCTTCGCGTGGTTCTAGGCATTGGTGGAGCTCGAGTTGGCACATGTTTTGGCGGTGCCTGATTAGGTCCACGTGGGTCGATGGTGGTGCGGCGGCAAACCCTATCTAGCGCGTTTGGGTTTCAAAACCCCTAGGGTATTCGCGTGTTGAACGAACGAGAGGAAGAAGATGGAGATGGGCGGCCTGATTTCTTTGCACAGTAGATTTGGTAAAAATAAATAATAAAATAGAAAATTTTGTTTTAATTTGAAATTGAAACTAATAAATTTCATATCTTTCTCGTATGAGGGCGAAATCAGATGAATTTGGCGACGTCGGAATCGCAGCGACGAGTATTACGTAGTGGAGAAATTCTGGAATTATTCGAAGCAAGTAAAAATTTAGGTTAAATCGAACACCGTTCGATTTAATTTAAATTTGAACGCTCGTCGAAAACCCAAGGTGGGTAATCTCACTCAAATCTGGATACCAGTTAATTTAAATAACTAATATTTAAATGTTTGATTGGTTGTTTGGTTGAATATGATAATCATTATCAGATTAAATTGGTATCTATTGGTTGTGCTAATATCTGTGGATGCAGGAAAACAGGTTGGAGGGATCCAACTGGATTCCTCACAAACAGTAATTTTATTTATATTCTGTAATATATTTCATTGATAAATTTGTTTTATCTATGAGTTTGTGTATATAGATAAGCGTTGTGGATTATACCGCTTATCGATGTTAATATGATTGAATCTGTGATGTTTGATGTTGTGCACTATTGTGTTAAACCCCTGGACTACACCATACACACACGAATATGGATTGCATGTGGAAATTGGTTAAGTCATAGGTTTTTGAAATAATTTTAGAATTGAATTTTTTAACCAAATGGTTTTGGAAATAAATTGGATTTAAAGTTGAAAAACTTTGAAAAGGTATTTGAAAATAAAAGTTATTTTTGAATAACTTAATTTAGTTTTAAATTTGTTTTAAAATTGAATAAAGATTTGAAATTTAATTCTATGTTGTAAGCTTATGATTTCAAAAAGATTATACAGGTTTACACGAACTTGAACCATTTTATAAAGTGTTGCTTTGGGAATTTAAATTAACCTAAAGATTTTAACTTATATAAATGAAATCGGATTTTTTAGAAATAAAAACTATTTGTTCTCAAATGATATAAATTTTCATATAAGAAATGAATTTCCAATTGGTATTAAAGGAAATTCAAGTTGAATTGGAAATGGTTTTCCAAGTTAGGAATGATTTGGAAATTATGGTCTAAATAGATTATACAAGTCATAAGGATGTTTATATAGTTTTTTAACCATTTAAAAAGTATGGTTTGGAAATTTAAATTTAAATCCAAGTTTTATACTTGAATGGTTTAACTTATGTAATTTGTAATCTGTTTTTTCCAAAACGGAAACTATTTGTTTCAAATACAAAATAGATTTCATAAAAAGAAAGGATTTCTAATTTGTGTCGAAAGTTTTCAAGTTTGAAATGAAATTGTAAATAGTATGGAAAACTATGAATTAACCTTTGTGAAGACGATTAAATCTTGTTTTGAAATCTAAGAAGATTTTAAATGGTATGTCTTCCATATGCAAGATTTGAATTGGAAAGGGTTTGAAAGTTATGAATTAGATCTTAAAGTGGAAGATTGGATGAGTTAACCTAATTTGAAATGGAATTTGTTTTGAAATCCGTGAATGGATCTTTGTGGAACTGGGTGAACTTTGTGAAATAAATCTTTTATTTAAAAGATTTGAAATGGTAATTTAAACCATTGAAAGAGATTTTTTGGATATTAAGTTGTGACTTAATTGAAATCCAATATCCATATATTTTTAAATTTGCACTCATTATTCGGTTTAGTTGGGAGAGGACTTTATGTCATATAACCCATTCTGAATAATGATACGTCGATATGGATAGCATTTGAAGACCGGTGGTAAAGACCGGGTATTTTCGAGAACGAAAGGATAACCCGTCGATTGTCTCTGTACTGAGTCGCGTCGGTTTAGAGATTCCCTAAGTGATGGGAAGTCCGATCGGGATTGTGAATATCCGGATTTGCAAGGGCTTCTTCGGAAGTGCCTTCGGTTCTGTTCGAACCCGGAACAGACTTGTATGGATGTGTGTCTGGCATTACACTTTGAGATTTAAAGCTGGTATCTACCAAATACATTTCTGTTGGTGGTGGAGATTTATTCTCTTAGCTTAACACCCTTCTCTGAGACGTACGAGCTCATAGGCTTTGTAGTTGATGGTTACTAGTGATACATTCCCAATTTGGTAATGTGGCATGCTGAGTGCTGCTGTTTGTTGATGATCATTGGTTGATCATTTGTGATCAAAGCATGGCTTTATGAAAAAGCGTAGCTTTGTGGACGAGACTTCGTCGATCTCCACAACCTGGTAATGGTCGAAACATGAATCGTGGCAGCAAGATTATGTAGGGGTAGCTCCTCTCGAGGGTATGACCATTTCCTTCTGGATAAAAAAGTGATATCATGGTATGGAGCCCAGATATTTACTTATGTTGATTTTTTTTAATAAAAATTGGTATCATGGTATGGAGCCCAGATACTTTACTATGTGGTTGTTGGATTGGGGGCCGTTGGATAAAGGTCGGTACGACTGGGGGATGGCATGCTCGTGTTAGTTTTTACCTAGTTACAGAGGTAACCCGGCCTTGTGTAGCAGAGAGCTGGTTAAGTTCTCGGGGGCGTCCCTCCAGAGGCGTTCCATTTTATGTGGGAAGTTTCTTTACCTGACCATTTGTTGGAAATCCAAAGAAACAATATGAGCCCCGTACGGTTTTAGTTGTATAACCTGCCATGGAATGTGGCGGTAACCTGCTATTGAACATGGTAGCTATAGTAGGCATAAGTGCGAAATTCCTATGCTGGCTAAGATTAATATTATATTTCCGAAATTTTTCCACACTATGCACTAATAATAATAAAATCGAAAAGATTTTCGCGTATTAAGCATGTTTGACTATCATAAGGAGAAATCTCCTCCAATTCAGCGTTTTCATTGTGTGTGTGGCGGGAGGCCTTATGGTAGTTTCATATTTTCCAAAAGCATAGCAGATTTCTTTTCTTTTCATTTCTTAGTAAAAATAACTGTTTTCGAGATCTCACACCTGTCCCACGACTGACTTGGAGTTTATTATTCCCTTTCTAAACTCTGGGTGCCCATAATTTTCCACACGGGCAGCCTAGAGTCATATTAGCATTATTCGGGAGCAATATTTGAAAAAGAGATGATGTGGAAATCAGGAGCAAGCTGGACGGCGAAGCGTATCACTAGTATATGTAATATTTCTTTCCGCTGTTTGTTGTTGTACACTCTGATAAGGTAATGTGATGTAATGTAATAACTGATATAGTGATTCTGTTTAAAGATATTTATTATCTATTATATATTGACCGCTACGATATGTGAGATTCTGTTATTGTTTCTGTTTCTTCTTCTATCTTCTTCTTCTTTAAACCCTAATGGTTTGGTTTTTTGGCATTCGATACAGTGGATGTATTGATGTCGGCTTTCGGACGTCGAGAAATCGGATTTGGTACATTATCTACACATATATATAAATACTAATTAACTAATCCATTAAGCTTGATCTTGTATTAATCTTTCACTAAACATTTAAATTAAATACTAATTACTTTAAAAAGACGTGTTGTTTTCCTAAGCTTCATATAACAAGTGTTAAGAGATAAACATTCCAATTTGACAAATGTTAAGACGATTTACAAACGTCCTTATTTATTTTCATTTTCTTTTATTTTATTAAATCACAAAAATTCACTTATATAAATACATTTGCCTCTCACCTTTCTTCCTTTTTCTATCTTCATAATTCAAAGTTAAGAAACAAATCAGAGAATAACTTATAACCATTTCTAAAATAAGTAACCATTTTCAAATCAAACTCCACATATCAAATCTGAAACAAAACCCTGTAAACAAATCTTCAAACCAAAAATCAAATCCCTATAAATCATTTCCAAAACAAGTTTGCAAATCATTTATCCTGTAACCATTTTCAAACATGCAAAACCTATTCATGTTCAAAGCAAATCTGGGAATTGATACTGTATGCAAACTTGTAAAGCAACTACATTTTCAAGTCCAAAGCAACCCTGTAACCAAGAAAAACAAATCAACAAGGCCTGTGTTCATTATTTTCTGCAATTTGAAACCTGTATTCAAGGCAAAACTGGGATTGTCTTCTGCATGCAAGCTTGCATCATATTTTTCTTGAATCTGGAAGCATGCACCTGCATTTTCAAATCAAGCAAACAAGTTTTCAAATTAGGAGCATTTCAGTTTAAAAGAGTTCAAAGTTTTAAAGAAAATGGAAACTTGTTTTCAAGCTTTTCAAAACAATCCGAGGCTCTGTCTTCTTCTTCAAAATCTGGTGAGTAACTTTTGAAATTTAAAATGATTTTGGTTGCATGCTAGTATGGTTGAAATAAATGTGTATTGCAAGTATATATAAGTGAATGTCTGATGTGAATATTTAATTGTATGCATGCTGTGTATATGCACTACGTGCTCTGTTTGTTCCCATGCTCACAGTTTCATTTAAATCCTTTACCACTTAATCTAGTTCTTGATAGGATCTGATTATCAAATAAATGTTGTTTGATTTAACCTAGATTAATGTTTAAAAATCTAAGTTAGTCTAAATAAGGCTTGTTTGTCTCTGGAAGTATTGAAACAACTGTGCATGTTAAATAAAATCGAAACTCAAACTTTTTAATTTATAAATTCAGTATTATAAATCGAATACATCAACTAAAATATGATTTTTAACACAGGAATCAAGATTTTTAGTTTGGGATTAAAGGTGCAGTTTGGGTTTTAACTGGAAATGAACTTATAATTTTTTTTGGTGATCTATGTGTTTGGAGGGGTCGGGGTTCTTCCAAATGATGGAGGAGTGATCATAGTATCTAGGAAAAATGCTTGATTGTGGTCCACTTCATCGAGGAGGTAGCGGTGGCGAATTATTTTCTGTAACCCTAGTTTTTAACTAGGCTAATTGATTTGGTCGGCACGGCTTGTAGAAGTGATAGAGTTCAACAATTTTTTGGGGGACGATAGCATGGTAGTTGACGAGATTGTGGCCGAAGTTACAGCATTCCTGGTGATCGGAATTTCTTGGTCGAGGCGATGACAGGTTTGGGTGCAGTTTGTTCCAACCTGTTTCCAGGTTTGGGGTTGGGGTCTCGAATTCGTTTTCAAGAGTTGGAGTTCGATCTAATGATCGTGGTGTGGTGATTGAGTGTTGGCCATTATGGGAAGACCATCGGAGATGGTCGGAGGCGATCAAAGTCGCCGTGCATGTGCACGGTGCACTGCAAATTTCTGGTGAAGTGTGTTTTCGTTTGGGGTTGTGTTCTCGAGTTTGACTCGAAGTAGCGGTGAGTTTTTCTCGAGAATAGGATGGGTTGGACTCAAAACAAAATAAGTTGCCTCGGATTAATAATTTTGTAACAGGTTTTAAAGGAAACCTGTTTTGGTTTTAAAATTTAAACTGAAGTTTGAATTGTAAAGAAATGTTTTAAAATAAGTTTAAATCAAAGTTTTTTTTAAATCTGATTCAACTTTAAATCTCAGTTAAAAAAATAAAGTTTATAAATTTAAATTGTTTTAACTACTTTAAAATGGTTAAGTAGTTTGATTTTTAAAATGAAGATTTAAAATGAAAGCAAGTTTTTAAATCTAAGTTAAATCTAGAATCAAGATTTACTATATTCCAGTTTTGAAATTAAAGGAAGTTTTTAAATTTAAAATAATTTAAACAACTTTGAATGTTAAAGTATATTTTTAAATATGGTTTGAATTTAAAATAAATTTGGTTTTAAATTCTTTTAAGCTTCTTTTATAAGGTAAATATTTCTTTAACTTGTGAAATAAAAAGGTATTTGAATTTTTGTTAAATTTTTGTTAAAGATAATTTGTATTCATTTTAAATCTTAAATTTAAAGGTAAATTGTTTTTAAATGCTTTGTTAATGATAATTTGATCATTAATAAGAAGAATGTTTTTTTATCTTTAAATAAGTAAAGATTTAATGATTTGTAATTCATTAAGTTATTTAAAAATGATAATTTATTTATTTATTTAATTAATGATTTGGATTAAAGATTTTAAATTTATTAATTAAAGTTTAAGTTAGTTAATTATGGATAATTAATTTGTAATTAAGGATTATTGATTTGATATTAATTAATGATGAAGATTAATTAATCAAGTAATTAATGATTAATTAAGTTATAGTTAACCCTTAATTAATTAAATAATTAAAGATTAATTAATTGGTAATTGAAGGCTAATTAATTTGTAATTAATAATGATTAATCTAAGCTTAATTAATTAAGGAAAGTAATGAAAGAATTGTTAATGGTTAATGAAGGTCATTAACTTGGATTATTTAATAATTAATTAATGTGATTAATTTTAATAATTAATTATATTAATTAATTTAATGATAATCATTTGTGAAATTGTTTAAGAATAATTACTTAATGAAAGTAATTAAGGAATTAATTACTTAATGTAATTAATTGAGTTTAATGTGATTTATTAAATTAATTAATTAAGTTTAATTAATTTAAATCACTTGATGATTTGATAATAACTGCTTAATGTAATTAATGGATGGTAATTACTTAGTCAAGTAATTAATTGATAATTACTGGATGTAATTAATTAAAGATGAGTAAAGAAAGGAAGTAATTTGGATTAAATTACTTAGTAATTAATCAAGGGATTAATTAAAGATAATTAATTAAGGAGTAATTTATTTATTCAATGAAGTAATTAAGGGTAGTTACTTACTGGAGGAGATTAATCAAGAGTGATTAATAATTATGGTTTAGTTAAGATTAATTACTTAATATAATTAATTAAAATAGGATAATTAATTAAAATGTAATTAAGGATCATTAATTAATATAATTAATGATGTAATTAAGAATTGATTAATTAAGATTAATTAATCAATGATAAGTGATTAAAGGGTAATTAATTAATGTAATTAATTAAGGATTAATTATAGTTAATTAATTAATGAAGTAATTAAAGGTTAATTACTGTTTTTGGTAAAGGATAATTAATTTGTGAAATTAAGTAAGGATAATTACTTGAATGTAATTAAAGGATAATTAATGAAGGGTGATTAATTAAGGTGATTAATTAGAGAATAATTAATTAATTGATTTGTAATTAATAAATGGTTATGTAAGCAAGATTTATATGATGAAAGTGATTAATTTAATTCACTTCAAATTAATTAGAGGTGGAAGTAATTAATTTAATTCATTTTAAATTAATTATAGATGGTGTGATTATAGATCATTGCTTATGTATGGATGGATGATATTGTTTGTCTTGAATGGTTTGAAAATCTCAGATATAAGATAAGTAATGCTGTGTGATATGGATTTTTTGGTCGCATTATGATGATAATGTGAATTATCTATTTGTGATGATAATGTGGATTATATGTTTGTGATGATAATTATCTGTTTATGATGATAATGTAGATTATCTGTTGTGATATGTGCATTATCTATCTGTGTGTATATAGATAATAGAATTGAATTGTTTTAAACTTTAAAACAACTTGGCCTTAAAAGATACGTTTTGGATTTCGATGAGACAGAGATCGGGTTTGCTTTAGTACAACATGATAGGGGGTTCTCGCTTTGCGCTAGGTGGCGAACGGGAGACTCTTACCCCTACATATCCTTGGGGGTAGTATAAGGCCTTATGGGGTTGGTTTGCTAGGTGCTTACAGTCGATAGGCTGGCCGTAAAAGCAAACTCGAGGTACCAATGTAAGCCACGGCGGGGCTGGGATGGTTGAAAAGCCTGCCAGTCGAGTGAGCCGCTGTCGATGGTGGAAAAGCCTAGACTATTACATTTGGTATCAGAGTGCTAGGTTGAGTGAATACCTAGGCTCTGGAGTGATTTCTTTCTTGAGAGAGCATATTTGTAATTTTGACATATGTGTGTGTGTGTGTGTGTGTGTGTGTGTGTGTATTTCTACCTATCTGTTGGGTTACTTGTTCAGGTTTTCCAATATAAGTTATAAAGGTAGATGGGGTAGTGGTGTGTGTAACACGATTACCATTGGTTGGTGTTTGAATGTTTGAGGTTGGAAGTGTCTCTGACGAGACTGTAGACCTAATACCATCTCGAGTGAGTTTTGCAGTGGTGTATGGATTTCATCGATCTTTGAAGGAAACCTGTTAAGGTTCGGAGTCTATCTTTGAAGTTTGGATGAGTAGAGTTTGGATCTGTCGGTTGAGCAGAAGTGAGTGATGGTATCTTGATACCTCAGGAGTAGTAGCTGCGTGATGAGATACAATGACTATGGATGTTTCCAAAGATGTTTCTTGGGAATAAGTTTAAGGTAGTGAGTCTGCTTCGATGTTGTGGCTGAGTTGAGCATGGTGTTTCTGTTTGGTTTGAGGTCCGAGTTTCTTGAAGAACTTTGGATTAGGAAGTCTTTGGCATCTGTGTCAGTAGTGCAGCTCAGAGTGTTCTGTATGTCGGCAGGGAGTCCTCTGGCTTAGCAGTTTTTCTGAAGGAGGAGTTCAGAAGCAGCAGAGTGGACCCGTTTCTTCGATGAATTGGCTAGATAAGTGTAAGCTGTGCTGATTGGTAAAGAGAGAACAGTTTTTCTTTGGATATTAGGTTGGGTTGATCGCAAAAGTGACTTGCGATAGTTTGAGTGTTCTCTTGGGAAGTTGGAGGTTTGTCTGCATCTGGAGATTGAATTTTGTTATCGGCTAGGATTCCAGAAGTGGTACCGGTGATTCGGTTTAGTAGAAGGAGGGTTCTTAGAGATTGAGTTGGTGTAGCAGCTCAAGGTTTTGAAGGAATTTCTAAGTTTTTCTTTATGGATCTGTTGAACCATATTTCTGGGATGTGTTTTCTAGTTTATGCTCGTGTTCTTCATCAACATTCTTATCTACTCCAGATCAGAGTTGTGCAGCGAAAGCAGTTTGGGAGTGCATATGTTTAGTCTTTTCCGGATAAGGAGAAGAAAGTTTAGTCTTTTGTTGTTTGAGGAGTAGAGTTTTTTCTTGATTTTGGTTGATCTTGAGAGGATCATTTTGATGGGTTGTTTCTGGTCTAGTTTGTTTCTAGAGGCATCAGCAAGGGTTGAGCTGATCAGGAAGGACGTAGGCAGTCGTGGATCGTTCGAAGAGTTTTGTGGATAAGAGACGAAGGAATTGGGATTCCGAAGTCGGAGATTTGATTTTGGATAAGTTTTCTCTGATCAAAGGGAGCTATAAGTTTTGGGTAAGGCTGGAAGCTAGCTCTGAAGCGTTTTGGGTCTTGTCTATGTTCTTGTGAGGATAAGTGTTTGGTCTTCAGGATTGAATTGCCAGTTTGGATAACTGGGATTCGATGAGTTTCACGTATCTCTGAGGGAGTACGTGTATGATCTATCTCTGGTTTTGGAACCAGCAGTTCGAGAGGTTTGGTTGTTGAGTCAGACTTGTCTGTAGTCTAATATCCTATTTAGTTTTGTAGATCTAGATGAGTAGGAGCTCTGTAGCTTAGTAATATTGATTGTTTGGATTCTATAGAGTGAATATCTCGGTATTTATACTTGGGAAACTCGAGGAAATTCTATCCAGAATTTTGTCTGGATAGTTAAATTTGTTTGATTGGATGAATTGGTTGCTATGGTTGTTAGCATATGGTAGATAATATATGCTTGTGTTTTAAAATTAAAATCTTTAAATAGATTATTAAATTATCTTTTTTTAAATTTCGGCGACTAAATTCTTTTAAGGGGGAAGGAATGTGATATCCCAGAATTTTTGGAAATATCAATTCAATAATCTGTATCAAAAATTAAATTAATTTGATAATTTTTGTTAATAAAATTTGAATTGATTTAATAATTTTCCTTTAATAAATATTTAATTGGTAGATTTTATTTTTTAAAAAAGGTAATAAATTATTTTCTATTTATAATGTACATATATATTTGTACATATTGTAAATAGATAAGCTTTGTTTTAAATTTAATAAATAAAAATATTTTCTAATTATAATATTTTTGGTAATCTGGAAATTCGATTTTATTAATATTAAGCGTTTCAAAGCTATTTAAATAAATAACTATATGGTTAGATTGTTAAGGTAAGCGTGAATTGTTTAAATTGATTTTAGCTTAAGTTTAAATTTAAATTATTTAACAATAAGGTTTGTTTTATTTTCTTTTTTAAATGTAGCTTGATAAGATAAGTAATCTATAATAAAGAGATAATTTCTTTTATAAATTATTTTAATTTGATAATGAGTTATTTTTAAATAATATTAATAATGTATTGTTTTACAAATGGATTTTTATTAAAAAAATAGAAATTGTTATTTCAAATCAAATTTGTATATATAACTTGATTTTAAAATTTGAATTTTAGAATTGGATTTGAATTTGAATTTAAACTTTTGAAATTCAAAGTATAGATTTTAAATTGTTTTTTATTTTAAAATATTGTATAAACTTTTATTCATATATATAAATGGTTTATTTCTTTTGAAATTATCTATACATATATATAAATACTAATTAACTAGCTTGATCTTTCATTAAAAATTTAAATTAAATACTAATTTTTTTTTGAAAGGCAAGCAGGGTTGAATGGACCCTTACCATATTTATTAACCACCAAAAAACAAAAGCAAAAAGAGAGCAATAACAAGCTAGAGCTCTCAAAAGCAAACAGGGAAGACTAAGAAGAAAATAAGAATGAAAGACTTAAAACAAATGAAATAAGAACAGCACAAGGAAAGGAAAGAATAAAAACCCTAATCCAGAAAGCCATATGCAACATGTAGGGAAGACTTTTCCTTGACTCTAGATATTATGATATTTATCAAGGCACTTTCAAGTTTCATTTTGTTCTCAAAAACTCTAGCATTTCTCTCAGCCCATATCACATCCACATAAACTTTCAGAAGCAGTAAAAACCTATAAGATGAAGCATCCTTCCTTCTAGTTCTTCTGAAGACTCTATTCCAATCAGCACTACCATTCATTATTGGCTCAGTAAATCCTCCAATGAAGAGAATAGCTTTCCAGATTCTTTTAGTAACCATACAATCAAAGTAGAGGTGTGAGCCATCTTCAATATGATTATTGCAGAAGTTACACATCAAGTCTATAGAAAAACCTCTCCTACATAATTTATCCTTGTTCATGAGTGCATTTCTTAGGACTTTCCATAAAAAGACATGTGTTGTTTTCCTAAGCTTCATATAACAAGTGTTAAGAGATAAACATTCCAATTTGACAAATGTTAAGATTATTTACAAGTTTCCTTATTTATTTTCATTTTCTTTTATTTTATTAAATCACAAAAATTCACTTATATAAATACATTTGCCTCTCACCTTTCTTCCTTTTTCTATCTTCATAATTCAAAGTTAAGAAGCAAATATGAGAATAACTTATAACCATTTCTAAAATCAGTAACCATTTTCAAATCAAACCCCTCATATCAAATCTGAAGCAAAACCCTGTAAACAAATCTTCAAACCAAAAATAAAATCCCTATAAATCATTTCCAAAACAAGCTTGCAAATCATTTACCCTGTAACCATTTTCAAACATGCAAAACCTGTTCATGTTCAAAGCAATTCTGGGAATTGATACTGTATGCAAACCTGTAAAGAACCTACCTTTTCAAGTCCAAAGCAACCCTGTAACCAAGGAAAACAAATCAACAAGACCTGTAGTTCATTATTTTCTGCAATTTGAAACCTGTACATTCAAAGCAAAACTGGGATTGTCTTCTGCATGCAAGCTTGCATCATATTTTTCTTGAATCTGGAAGCATGCACCCGCATTTTCAAATCAAGAAAACAAGTTTTCAAATCAGGAGCATTTCAGTTTCAAAGAGTTCAAAGTTTTAAAGAAAATGGAAACCAGTTTTCAAGCTTTTTAAAACAATCTGAGGCTCTGTCTTCTTCTTCAAAATCCGGTGAGTATCTTTTAAAATTTAAAATGAATTTGGTTGCATGCTAGTATGGTTGAAATAAATGTGTATTGCATGTATATATAAGTGAATGTCTGATGTGAATATTTAATTATATGCATGCTGTGTATATGCACTATGTGTTCTGTTTGTTCCTAGGCTCACATTTTCATTTAAATCCCTTACCACTTAATCTACTTCTTGATAGGATCTGATTATCAAATAAATGTTGTTTGATTTAACCTAGATTAATGTTTAAAAATTTAAGTTAGTCTAAATAAGGCTTGTTTGTCTCTGGAAGTATTCAAACAACTGTGCATGTTAAATAAAATCAAAACTCAAACTTTTTAATTTATAAATTCGGTATTATAAATCGAATACATCAACTAAAATATGATTTTTAACACACGAATCAAGATTTTTAGTTTGGGATTAAAGGTGCAATTTGGGTTTGAACTGGAAATGAACTTCTGAGTTTTTCTAGTGATCTATGTGTTTGGAGGGGTCGGGGTTCTTCCAGATGATGGAGGAGTGATCATAGTATCTAGGAAAAATGCTTGATTGTGGTGCACTTCATCGAGGAGGTAGCGGTGGCGAATTATTTTCTGTAACCCTAGTTTTTAACTAGGCTAATTGATTTGGTCGGCACGGCTTGTAGAAGTGATCGAGTTCAACGAGTTTTTGGGGGATGATAGCATGGTAGTTGATGAGATTGTGGCCGGAGTTGCAGCCTTCCTGGTGGTCGGAATATCTTGGTCGAGGCGATGACAGGTTTGGGTGCAGTTTGTTCCAGCTTGTTTCCAGGTTTGGGGTTGGGGTCTCGAATTCATTTTCAAGAGTTGGAGTTCGATCTGATGATCGTGGTGTGGTGATTGAGTGTTGGCCGTTGTGGGAAGGCCATCGGAGATGGTCGAAGGCGATCAAAGTCGCCGTGCATATGCACGGTGCACTGCAAATTTCTGGTGAAGTGTGTTTTTGTTTGGGGTTGTGGTCTCGGGTTTGACTCCATGTAGTGGTGAGTTTTACTCGAGAATAGGATGGGTTGGACTCGAAGCAAAATAAGTTTCCTCGGGTTAATAATTTTGTAACAGGTTTTAAAGGAAACCTGTTTTGGTTTTAAAATTTAAACTGAAGTTTGAATTGCAAAGCAATGTTTTAAAACAAGTTTAAATCAAAGTTTTTTTTAAATCTGATTCAAGTTTAAATCTCAGTTTAATTTTTTTTTATAAATTTAAATTGTTTTAACTACTTTAAAATGGTTAAGTAGTTTGAATTTTAAAATGAAAATTTAAAATGAAAGTTAGTTTTTAAATCTAAGTTAAATCTAGAATCAAGATTTACTGTATTCCGGTTTTGAAATTAAAGGAAGTTTTTAAATTTAAAATGATTTAAACAACTTTGAATGTTAAAGTGTATTTTTAAATATGGTTTGAATTTAAAATAAATTTGGTTTTACATTCTTTTAAGCTTCTTTTATAAGGTAAATATTTCTTTAACTTGTGAAATAAAAATGTATTTGAATTTTTGTTAAAATTTTGTTAAAGATAATTTGTATTCATTTTAAATCTTAAATTTAAAGGTAAATTGTTTTCAAATGCTTTGTTAATGATAATTTGATCATTAATAAGAAGAATGTTTTTTTATCTTTATATAAGTAAATCTTTAATCATTTGTAATTCATTAAGTTATTTAAAAATGATAATTTATTTATTTATTTAATTAATGATTTGTATTAAAGGTTTTAAATTTATTAATTAAAGTTTAAGTTAATTAATTAAGGATAATTAATTTGTAATTAAGGATTATTGATTTGATATTGATTAATGATTAAGATTAATTAATCAAGTAATTAATGATTAATTAAGTTACAGTTAACCCTTAATTAATTAAATAATTAAAGATTAATTAATTAGTAATTGAAGGCTAATTAATTTGTAATTAATAATGATTAATCTAAGCTTAATTAATTAAGGAAAGTAATTAAAGAATTGTTAATGGTTAATGAAGGCCATTTACTTGAGATTATTTAATAATTAATTAATGTGATTAATTTTAATAATTAATTAGATTAATTAATTTAATGATAATCATTTTTGAAATTATTTAAGAATAATTACTTAATGAAAGTAATTAAGGAATTAATTACTTAATGTAATTAATTGAGTTTAATGTGATTAATTAAATTAATTAATTAAGTTTAATTAATTTAAATCACTTGATGATTTGATAATAATTACTTAATGTAATTGGATGGTAATTACTTAGTGAAGTAATTAATTGATAATTACTGGATGTAATTAATTAAAGATGATTTAAGAAAGGAAGTAATTTTCTTTAAATTACTTAGTAATTAAGCAAGGGATTAATTATAGATAATTAATTAAGGAGTAATTAATTTATTTAACGAAGTAATTAAGCGTAGTTAATTACTGGAGGAGATTAATCAAGAGTGATTAATAATTATGGTTTAGTTAAGATTAATTACTTAATATAATTAACTAAATTAGGATAATTAATTAAAATGTAATTAAGGATCATTAGTTAATATAATTAATGATGTAATTAAGAATTGATCAATTAAGATTAATTAATCAATGATAAGTGATTAAAGGATAATTAATTAATGTAATTAATTAAGGATTAATTATAGTTAATTAATTAATGAAGTAATTAAAGGTTAATTGCTTTTTTTGGTTAAGGATAATTAATTTGTGAAATTAATTAAGAATAATTGCTTGAATGTAATTAAAGGATAATTAATGAAGGGTGATTAATTAAGGTGATTAATTAGAGAATAATTAATTAATTGATTTGTAATTAATAAATGGTTATGTAAGCAAGATTTGTATGATGAAAGTAATTAATTTAATTCACTTTAAATTAATTAGATATGGAAGTAATTAATTTAATTTATTTTAAATTAATTATAGATGGTGTGATTATAGATCATTGCTTATGTATGGATGCATGATATTGTTTGCCTTGAATGGTCTGAAATCTCAGATATAAGATAAGTAATGCTGTGTGATATGGATGTTTTGGTCACATTATGATGATAATGTGAATTATCTATTTGTGATGATAATGTGGATCATCTGTTTGTGACGATAATTATCCGTTTATGATGATAATGTAGATTATCTGTTGTGATGTGTGAATTATTTATCTGTGTGTATATAGATAATAGAATTGAATTATTTTAAACTTTAAAACAACTTGGCCTTAAAAGATACGTTTTGGATTTGGATTAGACTGGGATCGGGTTTTCAGATTTGGATATTCAAAAACCACATCGATCCAAATTAACGATAGGTCATGAATCTCAAGTGAAGATGAAGATTCAGAGTGCAAGGGTTATCGTCGTTAACTCTAAGGGTGATTCCAAAATGAGTATAACGAGATAATGCCTTTGGTTTCGTTCGAACCCGAAACGAACTTGTATGGATTGAATGCTTTCACAACATCGTTAGGTGGACGGTGAGCATTCTAAGAATGTGTTCCTCAAAGGTAACCGTAGCCTCAAGCCTCATCAACCGGGAATGGCTAGAACATGGGAGGTGCAGTAAGGCTAAGTGGGTCATGCCCAAGTAGGACGAGATTTTCCCCTGTCTAGAGGTCCCTTTTATTCGGCAGTGTGGGCAGTTGTTGAGTGATGCAGAGAAATGAGAACAGGCAGAGATGCACAGAACTGTGCACGGAACAGTGGAAGAAGTGTTAGAGAGCAGTTGTTTTTTTTTTGGATTTTTTAAACAATGTAAATAAAAATGTAAAATGTAGATGAAATAGAAATTCTTTTGTATGCCTTTTTTTTTTTGGTAGAAATGAAAATGCAAAGAGAAAACTAGATCAATATGCACAAAACAAATTGAAGGAAAAAAAACAACAAACACACAATTTTTTTTTAAACTGCAAACACACAAAATAAAATCACAAAAAAATCAAACAAAAATAATTCGAAGAATAGAAAATCAAAATCAAAACAAATCCCCGGCAACGGCGCCAAAAACTTGTTCGGACGACGGAAATTCTATCGGTTTAGAAAACCATCGAACGAATTTTGAAATAAAATTTACCGCAAGCTCACGGTGTACGAATGTAGCACGTGGCGAATACGGATCGATCCTCAGGGAATTGATGATTTTAAAAATCTATTCAATCAAATTAAACCAATGTTGAAGAGAATGTTAAACTAGAAAAGAAGAAAAAACAAGCAAAAGACAATTGATAAAAATATGAGTGTTAACAATTTAGAGGCAATTCCACTCTCTAGATCACATAAATCAACAAAATGACGTTATGATCTCTCTTTTCTTGTCATTAGTGAATTAGTTGATGTTCTTATCATAAGTATGGTATATTTGTGCTATTAATTAGCTCAATATAAACCATCAAACTATAACACAACCACTAGTACACTTATTAATCTCATAGAATATGACAACAAAGTTGAAAGCACAATTTATTTTAAGCATGGCCTATTAACTATTAATTAGAAATATAAGCCATCAAATTTCAATTTCAACAATCACTTCTTTTCCATAATCATATGTAAATGAAGAGGCAATTTGTGTTTTGTTTATTTAAGCATAGCCTATTTGTTATGAACAACATAGACTATCAAATGCAAAGCTGAACAACATCATTAAACCACTTCAATCATTCTCATTAAGCACAAAAAGAGAGCATAAACATCAAATTAAGTTGAAGCTACATGATTAGAGAGCTTCATTACCCCTAAATTGAAGGAGTTTAGCCTCTCATATTTGTTATCATATGAACAAATGTAGAAAGCAACATGAAAGCAAAAAAGAAAGGAAAATGAAAGCTAATGGAAAAGACAACTAATCTAATTGCATAAAGGTAGATCTACTCTATTACATAAGAAGAGAAGAAACATGTAAATAAAAGAGAATTAACATTGCATAAAAGAAAAGAAAATTACATGAAATAAAATGGCTAAGTAGCCATAGAAAGAAAGAGAGCTTTGATTTATTTTCTAAACTAAAACTAACTAACTAAGAGGAAGATGGCTACATGAAACATAAGGGGTATTTATACAAGTTAGAAACCCTAATGTATATTTTTGGAGAGTACCCAAAATGCCCTTGGAGGAAGTGTGGTGGCCAAGTTATCATTAGCTTTAATAATCCCCCACTTAAATGTATATGAAGCTTTAAATGTCTTTTAGCATGTGTATTAGCCTTTAATTTGTACATTAGGTAGTGGGTAGGTGGGGTTCTCCATGTTCTTCACTTTGAATTATTTCCATCTTCATTCCTTTGTATTCATTTTGTGCATGCATATTCCTTCATGAACCCACTTGTAATTGAGTGTAATTTCCTACAAAATAATATAAAAATTTCCAATTAAATGTTCTCAAATTAATATATGCACAAAAATGACCATTTTGCCCCTGGATGAAGATGAAAATGTGACAATTTCAAATAATATGAATTTTGGTTTAAACAAGTTAAAATACCCAATATGATCATTTATTTAATTTAAAAAGAATAAATATGGTGGTTAAAATATGCACATTTACATGCACATCATTGAGCTCCAATTGCCGGGGTTGTCTTGTTCG
Source organism: Allium cepa (assembly GCA_030765085.1). Classification (NCBI taxonomy): domain Eukaryota; kingdom Viridiplantae; phylum Streptophyta; class Magnoliopsida; order Asparagales; family Amaryllidaceae; genus Allium; species Allium cepa. The sequence continues at coordinate 226,959,869 of CM060938.1, forward strand.
GGACTGTCCAATAAGGGATGGTTACGACCTTGTGTTGCAGGGGATTTAGGATGGATCCTCGGTACGTTGATCTAGGCCTCGTACTGTAAGGGGTGGTACCCTAGTAGCCCTGCCATTTTATGGAATCCAAAATCCAATAAGTGCCATCAGATTTGATTGTATTACCCACTTTTGTGGCTATTAGCTGGAATTTAATAAATGTAACAATTTCGACTATTTTGTATTTACTTGAAAACCCTAGACCTATTATAATATCACTGGATTTCCTATCAAATGTTTTGGTTTGCGTAAGGTAAAAACTTTTCCACGTTCATGTGCGGGAAGTCTTACGTGATACTTTCTTTTCAAAGTTTTTCAAAGGTTTTTCAAAGTTAAGCAACCTTAACCTGTTACTCACACCAGACCCATGTCTGACCTAGAGTTTATTTTTATTTTTCTTAAACTCTTGGGTACTCAAATTTTTACGAGTAGCCAAGGGATTCAGGTTAGCTTTGACGAATTGTGGAGGAGAAATGGAGCAGGAGGCTTCAACGTGTAGATATATGGTGTTCCGCTGTGTTGATATCTGTATTGCGTATTGGGTTGTATAACTAGACAAGTGTTTATAACTGTCTAGTATGTGATATATAATCTGTGTAACTCTGATAATTGCTGTATATTATGTAATACTTATGTTATTAATATAATTTATTCGTTCCACAGTTGAGATTCTGATGTTGTCTCTTCTTTCTCTTCTTTCTTTTCTCTTTTCTATCCCTTTCTTTCTTCAAGATGATGCGATTTTCTATGGTGAGAAAGTCGGGCCATCTCAGACAACCTCTAAATATGTCAAGGTTAATAGTCAAGTCACCAAGGCAGTTGCAGTTTCGAAAGAAGAAGTTTTTGAAGTTCAGAAGAAGCTGCAACCCAATCATAAAGTAGTAGCATAACATCAATCGCAAGAAGAGAATATTTCTACCGCGTTGGAAGAAGTGTTGGGAGGACAAATTGAAAGAGGGTATCCCATAAAGGAAAATTTTCAAGAATGGAAAATAAATTTCTTGCTAATGGTGTTATAAGATAGGTAATACCATGGATTATTCTGCAGAAGGAGTGAAGGGGCCGGGAGTTCCCAAAGTTTGGGAAAAACATCGCTTTTTTTAACATTAATTAGGGCACATCAAGAGGAAATTCCCCCTTACGGAAAGGGAATGACAAGTCATAGGAATTATTTAAAGGGAGAAACCATCCCCCTCAAATGGAAAAAGATAAGGAAAGTTTACATAGGAAGATGTGGAGAACTGTAGTTTGATAGGTATTTTGATAGTAACCCTTAGCATGCGTTGTGTTTAGTATATGCCTAGTTTGTCCTTAGATGTATTTTAGTATAATATGTAGTTGTTGTTGGTTCTCTGTAAACTCTTTCTTTTAACTTAGAAAATGGTTAGTATGGGTTAAAAATAATTTTCATCGAAAAAAGCAGGGTTTAATAAATATCGAACAACCTTGAAAAGATTGAAGGAAAGTTTTAAACGAGTTAATTTAATAAGGAGGTCTAATAAGCTTTGTTTTATTAATCCATGTCTTTGGGTTTTTAACATCTAGGATATAGGAGACTATTTAATGTTATTAGACCGACTAATAAGCATCTTTACCCTTGAAGTTTCTAAGGAAAAATAGACTCTAGCACTGAGTTTGGATACCAGCATCCTACTCTTTTTAGCTGCTTAACAGACCAACTGGGTAAAGAGGTTGAATTAGTCGACTCGGTTTGAAGACCCATATTTATTTTGGGCCCTACATTTAGTTAGTAAAAAGAAAACCCGATTTAAATTAGATGTTAGGTATATACACTTAGGATTTAGAAGAGTATTATACAAGTTAAATAAGTAAAATGAGTTTATGAAAAGGTTTCATAAATATAGTTAGATCATTTAAAAAGTTTGGACCTAAGTCAAAAAATTTAAGAAATTTTTCCATAAATATTTTGGAAAGATATGTAAGTTGTATGTAGATCAGTTCTCTTTTTCACATAGCTCTTGATCCAAGATTTGAGTATTTGATATGGAGGTGTTTCACATCATTCCAAATAAGAATTTATCACTCCATTCTTGATAGCGAACACTTGGTAAGGGTTCTTGATATAGTTTCAAATTTTTCTATCATAGTATATAACTATGTAAGGAGAACAAAGTCTCTAATCAAGAAACTTGATTGGAGTCAGTACTAGGGAGTTGGGTGAGCGATACTAGTTCAAAAGTAAGTTATGTATTCGGATAAGTGATCGAATCTGATTTTCTATATGAATGATCTATGTACCTCATACGAACTTCTGAATAGTGTTAAGTATTTTTAGGTAGCTTTTTTCATTCTAGGTTTGGCATTGTGGTAAAATTTTAGGGTCGAAATTCTTTTAAGGGTGAGAATGTAATGACCAGGAATTTTATCGATTTGATTATGAATATTTAATTTATTTTAAATATAAGAATAGGGACTTTAAATAATTGAATGGTTCCCTTTGATTTATAACTAATGATAGAAATTTCACTTTTGAATTTTTTTACTAAATAGGTAGTTCGATGAAAAATGAAAAATGTAACCGAAACTCCTTTTCGGATTTTTAGCTTTTTATCGAACGACCAGTTGTATGAAGGTTTTTACCAGCTTATATCTTAAAAAACATTTAAATGTTTAAGTAAAGTTAAATAACATATTTTGAAAATTCGAAGATGAGAAAAGGAAAAAAATGAATAAAATACATTAAAATTTGATTTTTAAGTGATGATTTGATGGCTTAAACATTTTTATTGAGCAAAGTACATGGACATTCCTATGATCCACTATTTTTTCATATGGTTAAAATATTGATTGAAAATTGAAAATCATGGTAGGAAAGAAAACGAGGATAAGGACATTTGCAACATTTTCCCATCTCATTCGTTTATAAAAATAAGCTTATTTTCATCCGCACTCTTCATTTTTCATTTCTATACTTTCTAATTTCTTTTTCTACCTCTTCTACTCTTTTGATAAAAAAGAGATCTTCCCTTTCAAAAAACTTATGGTTTGAACTAGGTTGTGTAATGGATTTTGTGTCGAGTTTCTATAAAAAGTTTGGATTTATTTTGCTTGCATTTCAAATATAGAAAGGTGAGAATCACTAACCCTTGTTTACACATTATGAAAAAATATATAAATGTTATGAGATCTAAAACTATTGTTTGAAAAGTATGCCGAAAAATTTGTAAATAGCTTGATTTTAAGTAGGACACTTATGCTTATATAATTGTTCAATAAAAAGAAAAATGGGTTTGCTTGCTGTAAAGAAGAAAAAATACACTGATGTTTACACGACAACACCTACAGGAAAAAATCAATATCTCTGTTCTTGGTTTCAAAAAGAAATGAACACACCTTCTCAACAATCAAAATTCAATACCTCTCAAACTAATGAAATTATCCCAAGCGACTAATTAGAAACTTGTTCATTATAATCAATGGTGAATATAAAAAATAGTTGTTGGATGTTTCATTGTCTGTAGTGACCATAGTTGCTCGATTTCTGTAAGTGGTAAGAAAATGAGAAATTTTTGATGAGCATAAAATGGCAAATGGTTAGTACAGTCTTGTTCGTCTCAACGATTCATTTTAAATCTTTTGTTTGACTTTGAGTCTTGGTGTGACGCTTTAGGATTTTCCTAGAAATAAATGAGGAAATATAATTAAAAGATAAAAATGAATCTAAAAGAGGAATTTTTACAAACGTCTGTATTTGACTATGGGACTTACACCATTTTGTCCATAGTAATTTTCTTGACAACTTTTATATGTAACTTATTGAAATATGAGCTAATGAAAAAGTTATAAAGGTTTGAGTAAACAAGAAATTAGAAAAAATATATAAAAATGATTAAGGGCCGGGTCGACCCACATTGGCTTAGGTCGACCGGGCGGTCAGCCCGACCTTGTGTTGACCATTGGTTCCCGACCTGAAGTCGATTCATTTCATGCTTGCGAGATTGTTGCATGCTGGTCACAATTTTAGACAACGAATGAGATGATTTTGGAGTGGGATATGACGGTAGTGAGTTGAGGTGTTTCCTTATAAATTGATAGATAGGATTAACATAAAACCTAATTCTCTCCATTACATCAAAGCTCTGCTGAAATAAAACTCCTAATCCTAATTTCTCAAATCAATTTCTAAATCCCAATTCTATTCTAATTCTCAACTTAAATTAAAATAAAAGGAGATCTAGAAATTAGAGGAGAGGCCTAAGTGAATTTTGGGGAGAAAGCTTGCAGCGTCAGAGGGAAAGCTAAAACTTAGGTTAGAGGTGAATGGGCCAAAATTTAACAAGTTAATTAAATTATTTGATTTTAATTTCTACCTTTTGTTGATTTGACAGTCAGTTCTAAGACTTATCCTTTAAATTATTAAATTACAAATCTAGAATGAGGGATCTATTTATCTAACTGTAGTTGACATATTTAAGTCGTGAAATCATAAATCATATGTTAAAATTGGATTTGACACCAATAATTATCCAATTGGAATAACCTAAATGCTTCAAAAAATGTAGTAAAAATAGAACAAATAGATTAGCACAATTGAAATAAAAATTAAATGGATTAAGACTGATAATCAAATGAAATGGGTTCATTTGCTTAAAACAGGTAAATTGAAAGATGTCTGGATGATAGGCAATCGACCTAAGACTATCGTAGGTTGACTATCGTTAGTCACGTTAGACTTAGTAAACTATTTAAAGCCTTGTGCCGATAGTAGTATGAACATGTTGTTCTCTTAATTGCTTGATTGGAATAGACACATTTAGATGGTCTTATTTGAGGTGGCAGACTTAGTTCGCGTTTCTGTATCATAGGATAGAATGCGGAGTATCGTTGAGACATGAAACTTATGTTGCGAAAGATGCGCACAGGTGTTGGGATCAATTTACTACTTGTTAGTCGAGGTGTTAGGATTGGATTACCGGTCGTTATTCAGGGTGTTGGGATCAAAGACTGTGCCAATTACGGACATGCCCGTGGGATTGTATGGGCATAGACATTGAAGCTAGGTGGTGCCTAGTACGAGCAGGAGTTAGGCATAGTAACCCCCGAGGGTACATAAGAGGTATTTTGCCGATAGGATCGAGGGGTTGGGGATGGGTACATACAGTGAGTCACTATGCAAGTTTACATGTGCGTTCTTCCTCTCTAGGTCCAGTATGAGTTATAGTGGGATTACAGTTCCTCAAAACTAGACGATTGTTCGGTAAGATACGTTCTGTTGTTATGCCCGTGATATTAGACTATTGACCTTTGATATCTGACCTTAGGCATGTGACCATAGATGCATAGACACCGCACATACACTCTATATCACCTAGGGTAGACTTGGAGTCAGTTGTATTTAATTTCCTTGTTAGTCTTATTCCCATTCACCAGACTTTATGTCTAACCCACCCCATTTCTTCCATTTTTCCCACCACAGGATGATAGGTTAGCAGTAATTGGACATAATATGGGGGAAAATGGAGCTTAATGATGGAGTTCTAGTATTTTCTATTATTCTCTTACAATTACTTATTGTGTTAGAATGTAAAGTATTATGATTGGAAATAATGTATTTTATAAAGCAAGTATTTTGGGGAATGTTTTTATGAGACGTATATCTTTCTGTATTTATATTTTGATTCCATCCACTACAGATCTAAAATTGTAGAATGTCTTAGAACTCTATCTTTATAATTATGCCGTGTGATATTTTGAAAACCCAATAGCTCGTATTTTTTCGACGTGATTCGTGTCGGAAGGTGTGGGTTGTTACACTTGGGATTACGATGAGGGGATGAGATGAACTGATTTGGGTATAAATTGATTTTTTGGAAAGCTAATAGATGAGGGTTTGAAGGTGGGGCTGGAGTAGCCTTGGGGCTTATCGAAGTCACGGGAGAAGGTCGTAGGGTCCCTGGTGGGGTATGGTGCTCGGTCGAGCTGATTTTAGAGTTTTAGGCTTTCGTTTTTTATCCCGCGCGTTTGAGGTTGTCGATTTTAACGAATAAAATTGGACTACAAGTGGATGCGGTTGATGGTACAGTTTTGGCTTGGGATTTGAATGGTGGTGGTGGTAGGCTCTAAAGGTGAATGGACGCTGGTGGTCAACAAAAAAACACATTGGACCTAGGTGCGATTTTGGGCTTTGAGGGTGGATTTTCGATCCAAAGTATGGGAAGGAGTGTCGGGGTGGCCGATGGGTAGAGGGTGACAAACAAACTTTGGTGGTGGGGTTGTTAAGGTAGTCAATAGCGATGGTGGGTGGTGCACGTGCACAAGCATGCACGTCGTATATAGTTCTAGGCAAATTGATCTAGGCTGAAGTGTTTTGATTTGGGAAGAGTGAATTGGAGAGAAGAGATGCTTTGTTTAGTTGGGTAGTGCACTGGGTATTGCAGAGTAGGGTAGTGTTTAATAATTGGTATATTTAAATTAAATGAGTTTAAATATATGAAATTAATTAATGCATTCAACTTGGATCTGTTCGATCCGCGGATTTCGGTAGCTAGCTCGTATTAAAAAATAAACACCTTAGGACAAATTTTTGGTAGATTTGTTGGAATGAAAAATCTTGATAAATTAATAAGCATGGAAAATAAATTTTGCTGTTAAGTAATTATAATTGAGCACTAGCATCTCATTAGCAGAATAAAACACCATTCTGCTATAGTTAATTAAATGGAGATTATTTGGATATCTATTCAGTAGAATCCCCGTTCTTAATTTATTAATTTGGACATTTATTGGTATATAAGTTGACCAGAACAAATGACCTATAATTTGTCATCTATTAATTATGAATTCTATTTACATATTTGTTGCTTATGTTAATATTAGTGATATGATCTTGATTGTTAAACTGAAAAATAATGGTCGCTTGTTTAAGTGCCATTGTGGTCGCCAAGCATTTTTCCAATTTTGAAAGGAAATGAGTTTAAAATTTACTTTAACTTTGTAATATCTCGAACTAAAGTGTTTTCTATTTTTAAATGATTAATTTAATATTATTTAAGTTATAATATTTTAAAGTTAATATTTTTAAATAATGATGTTTTAAAGTTCATTAATTAATTATTTATTAAAAGGTGCAAAAGTTGTTTATTTATTTATTTAAAAGTTTAAAAGTTAATTAATTATTTACAAAATGTTCAAAATTAATAAATTATCTTATTAATGATGTTTAAGTAAGTTAAGTAATTATTTAACGATGTATTTAATATTAATTTACTTGCAAATATTATTTTATGTTAATTAATTTATTGAAGCTAATTTAATAAATTAAATAATGTATTTTAATAATAATTTTGTTTACAAAAGGTGTTTAAATTATATAATTTTTTGTATAGAATAATATTTTTATTGATTAGTTTGTTGAATTTTAAGTTTGAAAGAAACCTTGGATATTGGAAAGAAGTTTTGGTTTATTAAGCTTTGATTTTATATTAATTGGATCACTTATGAAAATCAAGTTTATGAAAAAGAAGTAAATGATCATCCTTAATTTTGGTGGTACGGAAGCATTTTCCATACTTAACACTGAAGGATTAAAGGTGTTGGGATTCATAATGGAAAAATGTTAGCATAACCATGTTTTGATCCAATTAATACGATCATGAAAAATAAGAACCTTACTTAAAATGTTGTGAGAATATACTCATACCAGTGAGATAAGTATATGAATATTTTTGGTAAATAGTTAAAGTAATTTAATCAATGAAGGATCCTGCATGGAGTTAAATCTATATTTGATTGTTTGATAGTTAAATAACCAATTATCAAATCTTGGTCAAAGTATAAATTTGGAAATATCTAGAACACGGAAGTTATATGGCCCAGTCATCTTCGCTGATGCTGTACTATGCATATGAATCTTGTTTCATCCTATTATGACAAATGATAAGGAAATTCATCTACTTAAACAGTTAAGGGGTGATTTCGCTCTTATGAATTGTCTGCTTATCTCCAAAAGAACCAGAATTGAGTTTACCAGAAACTGTTGGTTCGAAGAGACTAGGATTAGATAAGTATGAATTATCTGAAAACCACTTCGAACCAACTCAAGCGCCTTTTTGAAGACATCTTGAAGATGATGGATTCAAAGATGGAGTTCTTTGAAATGCAAGGGCTACTTGCGACTTATCCTGAGGGTGATCCCAAAATGGATGTAGTAGAAGTAGTGCCTTTGGTTTGTTCATATCATGAACAAATTATATAGATGAATGCTAACATAGCATGATGCTTAGAAGGCAATTTTAGCATTCCAAGAGGGAATTGCCAAGGGATGAAAAGGATAATCATGACTTCACAAGCCTCACAACCTGGTACCGACCAGAATATGGGGTATGCAGCAGTTCTATGTGGTTGGCTACCACTAGGAGTAGTCATTCCTCGATCTAGAATCGATATTTACCAATTTGGTATAAGCGTAGAAGTAGGGCCATGGTTAGTGCACTTTGTTTTAGAGCCTTTATCCTGAGCAGTAATGCAATCCGGCCTATCATGTTAAAGGGCCAGCCGGCTCTATGTTGGCGGAGGGGGGGGGGTCCATGTAAGGCCCTCGGTGCATTTTTCTGGAGGTGTACCGTGGCAGGCGGTACCCCAGTAGCCTTATCATTAATGGAAATTCAATCTCTAATATGTGCCTTTATGGACCTAGTTGTGCCCAGCTATGTTGAAATGTGAGATGCAAGCATTTCGGCTATTCTATATATTTATTTTCCTATCTAGACGTTATTATAATATCACAAGAATTTTTTATAAAATGGTTTGGTTATCGAAAGGTAAAATTCTGTTCGTGTTTATGTGCGGCGTAGTCTTACAAGACACCATTATTTTGAAAGTTTATTTTTATAAAACCATTTGATTTTGTTTCTCGCTCTGGTTTTCCAGACTGATCCGGCATTATTTTTCTTATAATGCTCTAGTCAGCCTGAGCATAATCTCCAAATTTAGTTTGACACTTTAGAGCTTTAGGAGAAAGCTGGATCCTCCAAGGCGTATTCTCGTAATTTATCTTCCGCTGTTTTATCCTTGTTGTATTCATCAGAAATTTTAAGAACAGGTTGTTATAATTGTCCAGGGTATGATGATAGGATAATTGTACTCTGATTGATGTATGCATATAAAAGTTTTCTTTCTGTAAAGATTCATTTGTATATTATAGATTACTCATCACATTATGAGATTCTGTTCTATCATTTCCTTTTTTTCACCCCAACGATCCATCTTTTTGAACTTTGATGTTCGGCACATGAATACCGTGAATGTATTAATGTCGACTTTTGAGAATCTAAAAGGTGAGTTGCTACAATTTTGTACATCGGTTTCTTTTTATTTACATATATATTCATTGTAATTTCAAACGTATCACTTTATTCAATTTGAACTTGAAATATATAGAAATCTAGCTGCCATAATATAAATTCCAATGAAGTAAAATATCACTAAAACCTTAAAATCAAAACAAGTTTTATTTATTTTCAATTTAATTCCTAATCCATTGAATAAATATAAATTCCAAATCATTATGCAGCACATTGAGATTTCATAAAATTCATATCCGACATATGAATATAAATTTCTAATTATTACGCAGTATATTAAGATTTCATCAAATTCATATCCATCGTATAATACCAATTCTAATCATCATGCAGTTCATTGTTATGTTCCATATACAATTTCCAGAGCTATGTTCATGATAAGAAAGTATTTGATTCATCAATTATAAATTATATAGGCAAATTTAAATCTCAACGTCTCATTTAACAAGAATTTACTTACCAATTAAATTCAATTTCTTAGGTATATAAAATAGATCTGCAATGATGTAATCTAGTATTATATAAAAACATATAATTTTCCTGCTCGCCATTTTAAGCACTTCTAAATCTCTAGATTTACTCCTTATTATTTGTATTTAAACTTCTGACTCTTTATTTGGATTTCCATGTAACATTTTCATACAAAATTTGGATTAGAGTAGGTTAATTTATTAATAAAACCAGATTCATAGTTTACCTCTGATGTAGTGTGGTTTGAACCAATTTTCTATTTTTTGTCATCTTCTATTCTTCTCCAAAGTGTATACATGCAAATTAAATGTATTTATATGAAATCTAGAATTTTGGAGGAGAAGAGAAAGTTACCGAGCTACTATGATCATTTGAAAATAATGAGGTGAAAATGAAGCCCTGAGTCTATAAATTTCTAGAGGCAGTAGCGAAGCTCTGCTATTTCTTATTCTTCACTTTCTTTTTAAATTATAAAAATAAGATATTTATATCTACATTCATACAATTAGAGGAGAATAGAAATCTAATAAAAATGAGAAGTGAAGAGAATCAACTATACGCATATTTATGGTAATATATATATATATATCTGTGTGTGTGTGTGTGTGTATTTGTATCTATTTTCTCTCCTAATCCCAAATCTTTTCTCAGATTATTAATTCTATGTATATATATACCATTTTTTTTACATATTTCTTGGATTAAAAAGGATTTGGAGATGAATCAAAGGTTCTACTTCAAATACTGGGATTTGGATCGCTTTTAAAAGGTAAGTGGAAAATTTTATAGATTGTTATAATGTCAAAAATTATCCCATTTGTATTTATTTGATTATTATGCCTAACATGATAATTGTATATGAGCTTTCGGAAATAAATTGAATATAATCTGTATATAATAAATATTGCCAAAATATTCCTATCTATGAATTGATTTAGAATTGTTTACAACCAGATCTTGAAATCAGTCCCAAAAGTATGAATTTAGGATATTGATTTGAATGAAATTTATTCCAGATCTGAAAATAAGCTGTATAGTAATGTTGTGATTTAGATTGTTACTCTAGTCTTGTTGGAGTGTAAATATTTCTATGTTTGGATTGTTGGAATTGAGATGCGTTTAATATTTGTAAATTAGTTTGATTTCTTTCCCTTTTAGAAAAATACAGCGTTAGATCTAATAAGGAATAGATGCAAGTAAAAAGAGAAAAAGATGTGTAAATTATGAACTCATTGTAGTTTACAATGTATATTTTAGTAATCAAAAGAAATGATTATTCCTTGTAATTTCAAATGGTGTAATCTTTTATATTTTAAAGTTAAATATTTTGTTTTGGACTTATGGAAATTATAGCTGATAATCGATATGATTCCAATAATTAAACAAGGAAAAGAATATTTTAGTGAAGGTATATATAACAAGAACATATTCAATAAAAATATATATTTGTATGTAATTTACTATACTTATAGTAGTTAAATAAAACATAGCTAATAATGACGCTTACATGTAATATTCGTGTTAAGTATAACCAATTAATGAGAAAGGAATTAAAAAGGTTGTGACTCCAATAAATGGGAAACAAATAGTAATCAATATGGGAGTTGCAATAATTTGATATGATACATGGATTAATGGGACTGATAAATAAAGAAGTTGAATTAATAACTATGGATAGTTAAAAAGGTTACTAATTCAAAATTTGTAATCATACATAAATGTCTTAGGAAATATCCGTTAGGATTTTATGGACAATTTGACATTTATGAGCATTAAAAGGGGATTTATAGATAGATAGGCATTTAAGGTAAATCTTATTGCCTTAAATAAAAAGGAAAAATAATAAGCTAAGTCCAATGTCTACCTAAGGTAATATAAGTAAAGACTTAGGATGGTCAATTGGACTTAGTAGTTAGTGATGCCAATTCAGTAGAGTCACTCAACGGAAGACTGCCTTCACTTTGAGACCACCAACAGTCGGATGCACTTACTACTGATATGAGATATCACCAATCTTAGGACCCATGATCATGTGAGAGATTAGGCCTTCTTTCTTAGTTAAAAAGTATCAAATGGTCCAAATTAGAAATTAGGAGCGGTGAGGGATATCTCCATAGGGATTTGCTTCTAATTTAAGGTATTAAGTGGCTGTATGATCCGTTGCTCCTAAAAGGAAGTATTAAGTAACCTAGTGAGATTTCAAATAAATAAGGATGTCTCTAAATGGGTTTACTTCAGTGTTAAGGTATTAAGTGGCTATTTTAGGTCCCGCCTCCCTACCAAAAGAAGTAACCTAATGAGATACCATATTTATAATTAAGAGTAATAGTGGATATCTTGAGAAGGGTTCGCTTTGGGTTTAAGGTATTAAGTGACCGATCTAAGGGTTCTCCTCTCTCCTAAAAAGAGGTATTAAGTAACTTAGTGAGATTCCAAGTGATGTCAGCTAGATAGTACCAATGAGGAGTCCACGTTGGGGTTAGGTATTAAATGACAAAGGCCCACCTATAAATAGGTGTTAAATGGTCAGGGGTCTGCCTAGTCCATATTAATGAGGTATTAAGTGGCATGGGTAAATCTCACACATCGATAAGACTAATAATGGAAGTACCGTTGAGGAGTCCGCCTAGAGATAGGTATTAAGTAATGAAGGTCCTACCTAAAATATAGGTATTAAATGGATAGAAGTCCACCTAGTCATTTAAAGGTATTACGTGGCTTAGGCATTGTCTTTTACACGACTATGATTTTATTGGCGATAGATGCAGTAATAGTTGGACAATAAATATTAAAAGCCTTAAATAGTGGTCAAAGGTCTTTGTATCTAGGACCCACTAACCATTGACAACATTGTTAGAAAACCACCTTGGGAATAGGTTTTAAATAACAGGGTCTACCTTAATTGAGTTCTTAAATGGCAGAGTCTGCCTGTTTCTCTTTTAAAAGTATTATTTGGTGATTATAGAAGCCTCACTTCATATTTAGAAGTATTCAGTGGCAAACGAGTTTGGATGTTTTGGGTAGTTGATAAGGTTCGTTGGTATTTTGTACAAGGGAATGGTAGATAAGTAATCGTGTATGCAATGCAAGGATAGGTTAGAATTGCTAACCTTAATAGACATAACAATTAAATGCAAACCAATCATTATAAATTTATGTCATGGACAGTTTATAGATTTTTCAATCACCAGAACATTGTTCCGATCGCATCCTCATTACAGCCCACATGAAAGATTTCAAGGAACATATCACTAGAGCTAGACGTGCTTTGTTTTTGGAGAAGTCTTCTTTTCTCTCATGCTCGATGTTGATGTGACAATTTGTTATCCAAGGAATATCATTAACTCCAAAGTAGTAGTCGTAATTAGTATTCTTCTGCTATTATTGTTTCCGCTATGAGTTTAGATTTCTATCAATCTCTGATAATGCTCTTGCTTATTTGTAAGTACAAAATCCAATAATCTATGCTTTGATGGAGATGAATTTTGAGTTTTATTTATGCCTATTAGGGTAAGGGTCTTTACATTTGGTACTAAAGCCTAGGTTAGTAGATCAGAGGATTAGGATAAATTGAGAGAATGTATTTGTACTTTCCTATCTAGTATTATTATATTTTTACACTAGATTTTAAGAGTTTTGTCTATAGAAGTAGTTATAGTTCCACTCTGGAGGAATGGGAAAAGAAACAATGGGTTGGAAGTATCGTAGAGTTTAGATTTTCATGCTGACTCCAAAGTACCGCACGGAGGGCTGGTGATGCATAAGACGTTGTTGATGATGAGCATGAGTATGACATATGGTAGAATCCTGAAGACCGGAGGTGTTGGACTTGATGGCTAAGATTCTATCTATCTTATGATTTTGGATTTGGATGTGAGTTCCAGTCGGAGGCACAAATTTATTCCAAATAGGTGGGAAATTAGATCTATATGTCATAATTGTCCAAAAGAAGGTTTTTGCTAGGGTGCGTTCATTGATCACCTCTTTGATAGCAAATTAGAGTTTTATTTGAATAACTAATGTCAATTCCTTAGTCTAAAACTTGTGATAGAATTTTTATAAAGTATCTTTAGGAAATACCTTAGATTTTGGAGAAATCCTTAAATACTAATGCAATTTAGTAAAGACCTGATTTTGATTTTTGGCAAATATAAGTTTGATATTTAAGGGAAGTTTTGGTATGAAATAGCTTCTATTATTTAGAAAAAGGTATAAAGGTGCATATATTTAGCTCAATGATTTTTTAGTTTGTAAAATTGAGACTTTTAAAATCTTCTATCTTTAGGGCACAGATAAAATAGGATTGACATTCAGTTTTATTAAGGTATGTAGTTTAAAGTGTTGTTAGTTGTAGCAGTTTTGTTGAGGCGATTGCAATCTTACGAAGGAGCGGTCTGCACGGTAAGGTAGATATCGTCGTGTGAAAGGTAGAAATTTTCTGGATGAGTCAAGCTGAAGATGATGTACGGAATGGTCATTAACCCGGCACTATTAGGTCCAGGTTCAGGCCGTGCCTAAATCTGGGCTAGCAGTCGACTGCAAGCAGTGGATCAGTTGACCTAACGGCCATCGACTGCTAGGCAGAGTCTGGCCATCGACCGCAACCCCCTCATTCACTTTCTCCTCTCCATTTTCAGCCGAACCCAATTTCCACCTCCCCATTCCTCCATCTAATTAAAGCCCCTCTCCTTCATTCCTCCACCAAGTGAAGCCAAAATTCTTATACATCAGATCTCGCCTCACCAACACTCCGGATCTAAATCCCTTTCTCTCATTTTCAACTGCCTCTCAGCTTATGGCCTCACTCCACAAAAAGCCGCCTGGCTTGACTGGAATGAGCGAAGATTGCCAGTTATCTTGGAATGGCGGGCTTTGATTTTCTCTATGAACGACCAGTGAAATTTGGAGATATCAACGCTCTTGGGCTAAAAAGCTTTTCCTTGCAATATGACTTTCACCGATCCTTTGCTTTGAGACATATGAGCAAGAATATTACCCATGTTGTGTTCGTTTTTTCGATGCATAGATGGTGTAGAATTTTGATGATGGCAACAGCTATATTGAGTCCAAGGTGAAGGGAGCTCAGATCAAGATGAAAAATGATGATCTCGTTGAGATTTTGGACATATCAATAATAGGTGCAAATTTAGATGACATAGAGATGACAATCCTTAGATTCTACAGCGTATCTTTTGTGGAATATGCAAGTATATGATTTTTGTTTGATGATAATAAACATATATACATTCATTTAAATGTATTTGTTAATGTACTATTTTGTTTTTCATAGATTAAATAAATATTTGTTGAATAAAATAAATTACACAGAATTTGAATTCAAATAGAACAAGTTACACAGAATTTGAATTCAAACAGAAATTTTATTCAAACAAATATTTATTACAATCTTGAATAGTACAAATTCAAGCTCTCACTATACATATACAATTTTGATTACATCAAAATTGTTTTTTACATTAATAACCTCACTACATATCACTCACACTCGTATTTTGTCTTCAACTGCATTCCAGTTTGAATCCAGCATCTGAGAAATCTGCAAAAATATTCACTAACGCAGTAAAATTGAAAAAGAAATATTTTTGCAATATAAAATGAAATATGAGTTTTGAAATTATTGTTTGCCTCAGTTATTTGGGTTGTTCGTCATTATTCACATTTGAATTCATCACACATGAACAATGTGACATGCACAGTGTATCACTGTACATGCCACAAGGCCGTGCACATCAATATACACTTGATAACGCTACAGGGACAGGTGAGCACAGGTCAAACCCAAATGAAAAGCCGGGTTCAACTCACATGCAATATATTTAAAATCACGACACAAGCACAAGGTCAAACCCGAGTTTTAAAACTGGGTTCAACACAAGGAACAATAAACTGAATGCAAAAGTCAAGCCATTGTTGTCATGACTCAACTCAAATGCAAAGCTTTGACAAATCAAAACTGCCCCAGATCACAAATGCAATGCTCAATGCACAAAGTAAGTAACCGTACAAAAGTTCAAGTTTAGACCAAACAGCAACGCAAGTGCAGTAATGGGTGAACAGACCACAAATGTGCAACACAGTGAAGATGACAAGTGCATTAAGAAGTTCAACAAAGACCAAGTCAAAGTCCAGTGATGTAAACAGTGAAGAACATGGATGTCAAAGGCAATACACAAGTGACAATGCAGTAACAACCAAAATGATACAAGGCAACATGTACAACAAGTTCAAGTGACATCACAACAAAGATGACACAGACTCAAGCGAGTGCACAACCAAGCCAAATGAAACAAACTATTGAATCAAGTGACCAACCAGAAGTCCAAGGCAGTAGGGTACATGAAGCAAACAACAATATGAAGACAGCATGTAAAGTGTATCAACCATGATCTAGACCAACAGCAATATGGACTGCAACAAACAAATGAATGCAGCAAATTAATGAATCGAGTTCAGTGTGGCAATGCACCATCCAGAGACTCAGTGAAGTCAAAGTGTGAAACTACAATGAAACTACATGACATGAATGCAACTACAAGAACTCAACAAGGCAGACTCAAGCGAATGAAAACATGTATGCAACGTGGTGAGCAACACAAGGGCAGCGGACAGTGCAGACAATCAAATGAATGTCACAAGCATGAAAACTGTATCGAACATGATATAGTGACAATACGAAGACAACTACTTGACACAGTAAACTGCAAGTGTCGACCAGGTAGCAAGTCAAGTCAAAATGCATCATGCAAGCCATCAAGAATCGGTACACAGCAACATGAGTGCAGTAATGATCACCGAGATAAATTCAAGTAAAGATACCAAACTACAAAAAAATTTCAAAGCCCAAGTATACAATACAACAGTGAAATCAACATCATCAGAAAAGATGGCCAGTGCCAAAGCTCACAGGGATGAACACAAAGATGGCCAAAGCAGTGGCAATCAACTAAAGTAATTCACAGTGAAAGTCGAAAGATTAACAATGCAGAAAGTCAAAGCCATAATTCACAGCAAAGCCGAAGTCAGAGTTGACAAAAGATTAGAGATGACCAAGTCAAGAAAATCAAATACGTATCTTGGAAAAAGTCACAAAGTAAAAGGGAAAGTTGTTGCCGTATCAATCAAGTAGATATCGAACGCATCAAAATCAAAGACGTGAGCATCAAGTCCAAAAATATATCAGGAAAGCCGTGCTCATCAGGAAAACAAAATTTAGGAAAGTACCAAATTGATACGAGCAAAATCAAGTGATTCGAATTCATATAAATACTGAACCAAAAAAACTCATCTTCGGCATCGAGTTAAAAAGCAAACAATCAAACCAGCAAAAGCACAGATTACATACCGAAGCAACAACCATCGATCAACAGAGAAGCAAAGCAAACCATCGATCATCAGAGAGCCGCAAAACGCTAATTTAGGGGCAAAGAGGATTGGCCGCCAGTTTACAGTAGCAAAGGAAAAGGGAACGAAGCCCTAATTCAGAACGAACAAAGAATACAACAGAGGCCGCCATTTTTTCCTTCACAAACAAAAGAAGTGGATCGGGTTAAACAGTGCAAATGGGCCGGCGTGTTTAATTAGGGTTTATTATTATAAAGGGCTTTAGTTTTTATTTAGGGTTTTATTAAAGGGGGTTATCTTATTTTTTATTCGAGCAAAAATCATGGATTCAAGTTTGTATTTTAATTTTTGCTCCTGTTTTTATTTTAAAGTCTGTTTTTCTTTTTCGAGTCAAAGAATGGGTAAATCACCACCTAGGTTGTAGGTAGTGTCAGATTGTCTAGTTAGAATTAGTTCAGTGAGCAGGGTGTGCGAGTTTGCAAAACTCTATAGGCGGGAGCAGAGTTTGCGAGTTTGCGAAACTCTATAGGCGGAGCAGGGTGTGCGAGTCTATGAGAGTGTTTGTGAGCGGGAGCAAGGGTTTGCGAGTCTAGTAGAGTGTTTGTAAGCGGCATACTGTTTAATTCTAATAGAAATCTGGGAATGCAGCAGTGGGCAGGGGTTGTCGAAGCTGGGTAAATTTTGTGTGTGATTTACTTTACAGCATATTTATTTCTGCAGTTTGTTTCCTTTGTTTAAATCGAGAAGATTTGCTTTAACCCTATTCACCCTCCCTCTGGGGTTAATCTAGATCCTACAAGTGGTATCAGAGCACGGTATTTTTCTTTAACTCTAGAGTCATGAATTCATCAAATAATGCTTTTTCTGAGGGGTAATCTATTGTTAGGCCACCCATGTTTAACGGGAATGATTATGCTTATTGGAAAGTTAGGATGGGTATATGTCTTAGTTCTGTTGATTACGATGTTTGGGATATTATTGAAACTGACTATAAATCTTCCACTATAACTGTTGGTGATACTGAGATTCCTAAACCTAAGGATAGGTTGGATGCTAACGATAAGAAATTAAAAACCACAAATGCTAAGCCATGAATGCTTTGATCTGTGCTCTTGGTAAGAATGAATTTAATAGAATTTCTCATTGTAAAACTGCACAGGAAATTTGGCATACCTTGGAGGTGACACATGAAGGAACTTCTCAAGTCAAGGAGTCTCGTCTAGCCCTATTCAGCAATGAATACGAGAACTTTGTGATGGACAAAGGCGAGAGCATAAAGGACATGTTTGGATGCTTTTCAACTTTGGTATACAACGCTAGAGCGCTTGGGAAGGTATTCACTGAGGTAGAGCTTGTGAGGAAGGTGCTACGAATCTTACCGATAAACTTTGAGGCAAAAGTCACGACAATCCAAGAATCGAAAGATTTGACTAAACTAAGCATGGAGGAGTTGATTGGTAACTTGATGACATATGAGCTTGAGCTAAAAGCAAAGGAGGAACGCAACAACTCTGAAGCAAAGAAGAGAGGGACGAAGAAGAAGAAGATCCGATTGAAGAGCTTGCAATGGCTGTCAATAATCTTAGAAAATGGTCAAGATTCAAACCACGCAAGAAGAAAACAAAGGGTAATAGGTCAAAAGATTCTGAAAATTCCGATAATGAACTGACATGCTATAACTGCAACAAGCCTGGCCACTTCAAACAAGAATGCCCACTTCTCAAATACAACAAAGGAAAGAAAAAGAAGAAGAAGGCTTTTGCAGCGACTTGGGATGATGAAGAAGGAGAGGAAGTTTCGGATAGCAGCTCAGAGGAGGCTAACTTGTGTCTTATGGCGAAATCAGATTCAGAAGCAAGCTCAGAGGAATCTCATGAGGGAGGTGACTATACTTATAAAGAACTTGTTTTTATGTGTCTTGATCTCACTAAAGTAGTTGATGCTCTTGAATCTAAAATTGAAAAACTGAAATATGATAGGAGAGAACTTGCTCGTGAAAATTTTAGGTTAGAAATTGAACTTGAAAATATTCAAAACCTAGAATGCAAAAAATGTAAAATTTTAGATTCAGAATTGACAAGACTTAAGAATAGCTTTGAGAATCTTGAAAAAGAAAACTTGAGGCTTAAGGAAATCATTGACATTAGGAAAAAGGATTTTATAAATAGATGCACCTCACTTGTCACTGAAAACACAACACTAAAAACCAAAGTCCAAAACCTTGAGAAATCTCTGAATAACTTTTCAAGAGGCGAAAAATCTTTCAACATGCTATTGGGAAATCAAATTTTTGCTAACAACAGAAAAGGACTAGGTTTTGGGAAAACACAAGTTGAGGATAATGCAATAAGTAAGAGTGTCTTTGATAGATGTGAAATAATTGGACATCGTGTTGAAAATTGTAGTCATAGGAACAAGAACACAAAATTTATACAAGTTTGGGTTCCTAAGAACTCTACAAACAAATGGAACAAGAATAAAAGGACTAAACAAGTTTGGGTTCCAAAGGGTTTGTTTATTCATAATGCTTCTGCCACTAACAATCATGGACCTATAAATAGGTCACAAAAATCTTTCATCGTGTAGGTATGGTGGTAGGCTAAGGAACAACAACGGTGTTCTCTGGATTTTGGCTGTTCCAGAAACACAACGGGAAACAACGAAAAGTTCCTTAGCCTATTAGAAAGGTGACAGAATCACAATGGACAATCACGAAAAATCATCGTAAAGGTAAAAAAGGTGAAGAGATGATTTTTTGATCGATATATTAGTTGTAATAATCTGCACCATATTCTGAATGAAATCAGCCAAATATTGTGATGTTGAAAAGAGATGATTTTTTTGATTCCGACTTGTTCGACATAGTTGGTCAATTATATTGATGCCAAAAACACCATTCTTTGAATTACTTCATACATATTTGTTTGGATTAAACATTGTGTTTCGTTGGATACATTTGGTCATAATTCGGCTAACTCTATATTCACGGTTTTATGATTATTTCCTCGGCTTCAATTCAAATTCAAAGAGTGTCATTTAAATTGTTGCTAAAATTGAGTTTGAAATTTTTTATGCACACTTCATGGTCTGGTTTATCAATTTTATTTAGTGATATTTTGGATTGAAAGAGAAACTCAGATGCAGATTACACTGGTAATCTAGTTGATAGAAAAATTACTAGTTGAACGTGATTTTTGAGGCATTTAGTAACTGCATCGTTTTTCATAGAAAATATCTGCATATTGTTCATTTTAAATAATTTTTCATTTAGCAGAATTTTTTTCTCATATAACCCCTTCGAGAAAATAATTGTTTGACCATATTTTCAGATTAATCATTTTATTTGATTTTAAATGACAAATTTTGACTAATCCGACTCCTTACTAATTATCAAAAAGATAAATAGTGATTGAAAAGGTGATAAGTGTTGATATTTAACATACATTACTCAAGAGAGTATACTTGGAAAATTTCTTTAGGAATTAAAACAAGAATTATAAAACTTTTTGTTGGGTAAAGATTGCATGACCATTTCTATATCTATCATTATTTCTATCGACCATGGTTTATCAAATATTCAATATAGTTTGTCGATATGTGGTACTATATTCAGGGATTGTTTGTTTTTCATTTCACATTTTTTTGTAAAAATAACTAAATATCCAAAGTATTCACTCTCATTTAAAAGTCCGCACGGTTATGCATGGGTGAATTACTTGGATTTTTGATCATGTGCTTCCATGCTCATTTAAAAGTCCTCACGGTTATGCATGTATGGAACGCATATCAAAATTAATTGATTTAATAGACAAGTTGATTCTAATCCCATTTAAAAGTCCTCACGGTCATGCGTGGTTAGAAGATACTTAATTTCATTTTTTAAAATTAAATTGGAATACTGCTAATCTCATTTAAAAGTCCTAACAGTTATGCATGATTAGTAGATATTCAAATTCCCGATATAAATGTACCACAAGTTGATACAATTGTATGATTTTATATTAGAACATCATTTCCATTCTTTTTAAAAGTGGAATATGCACCTAACAAGGGTAGTTATGATTTTTGTTTGATTTTTATTGAAGTTTAATATTTATATTCAATTTGAGTTTAATGTTGGATTAATATTGATCACTTAATCTCTATTTTTCTCTAACACTATTATTCTTTTGCTGATAACAAAAGGGGGAGAGAAAAGTTAAGATTTTGTCAAATAGAATCAAGCAAAGGTCAAATAATTTTCCAGTTGCATATAGGTTCATTTATATATTTCTATTTGTATGCATATATGTAGGGGGAGCATCATGTAGAGAGGAAATATTTAAATAGGGGGAGCAATTAGTGTATATCATTGGTCAAATACATTTAACGCAGTCAAAATCTTAAATATATGTTTGTTATCATCAAAAGGGGGAGATTGTGGAATATGCAAGTATATGATTTTTGTTTGACGATAATAAATATATATACATTCATTTAAATGTATTTGTTAATGTACTATTTTGTTTTTCATAGATTAAATAAATATTTGTTGAATAAAATAAATTACACAGAATTTGAACTCAAACAGAACAAATTACACAGAATTTAAATTCAAACAGAAATTTTATTCAAACAAATATTTATTACAATCTTGAATAGTAAAAATTCAAGCTCTCACTATACATATACATTTTTGATTACATCACAATTGTTTTTTACATTAATAACCTCACTACATATCACTCACACTCGTATTTTGTCTTCAACTGCATTCCAGTTTGAATCCAGCATCTGAGAAATTTGCAAAAATATTCACTAACGCAGTAAAATTGAAAAAGAAATATTTTTGCAATATAAAATGAAATATGAGTTTTGAAATTATTGTTTGCCTCAATTATTTGGGTTGTTCGTCATTATTCACATTTGAATTCATCACACACGAACAATGTGACATGCACAGTGTATCACTGTACATGCCACAAGGCCGTGCACATCAATATACACTTGATAATGCTACAGGGACAGGTGAGCACAGGTCAAACCCAAATGAAAAGCCGGGTTCAACTCACATGCAATATATTTAAAATCACGACACAAGCACAAGGTCAAACCCGAGTTTTAAATCGGGGTTCAACACAAGGCACAATAAACTGAATGCAAAGGTCAAGCCATTGTTGTCATGACTCAACTCAAATGCAAAGCTTTGACAAATCAAAACTGCATCAGATCACAAATGCAATGCTCAATGCACAAAGTAAGTAACTGTACAAAAGTTCGAGTTCAGACCAAACAGCAATGCAAAAGCAGTAATGGGTGAACATACCACAAATGTGCAACACAGTGAAGATGACAAGTGCATCCAGAAGTTCAACAAAGACCAAGTCAAAGTCCAGTGATGTAAACAGTGAAGAACATGGATGTCAAAGGCAATACACAAGTGACAATGCAGTAACAACCAGAATGATACAAGGCAACATGTACAACAAGTTCAAGTGACATCACAGCAAAGATGACACAGACTCAAGCAAGTGCACAACCAACACAACAAACATTGTCAAGCCAAATGAAACAAACTACTGAATCAAGTGACCAACCAGAAGTCCAAGGCAGTAGGGTACATGAAGCAAACAACAATATGAAGACAGCATGTAAAGTGTATCAACCATGATCAAGACCAACAGCAATATGGACTGCGACAAACAAATGAATGCAACAAATTAATGAATCGAGTTCAGTGTGGCAATGCACCATCCAGAGACTCAGTGAAGTCAAAGTGTGCAACTACAGTGCAACTACATGACATGAATGCAACTACAAGAACTCAACAAGGAAGACTCAAGCGAATGAAAACATGTATGCAACGTGGTGAGCAACACAAGGGTAGTGGACAGTGCAGACAATCAAATGAATGTCACAAGCATGAAAACTGTATCGAACATGATATAGTGACAATATGAAGACAACTACTTGACACAGTAAACTGCAAGTGTCGACCAGGTAGCAAGTCAAGTCAAAATGCATCATGCAAGCCATCAAGAATCAGTACACAACAACATGAGTGCAGTAATGACCACCGAAATAAATTCAAGTAAAGATACCAAACTACAAAAAAATTTCAAAGCCCAAGTATACAATACAACAGTGAAATCAACATCATCAGAGAAGATGGCCAGAGTCAAAGCTCATAGGGATGAACAAAGATGGCCGAAGCAGTGGCAATCAACTAAAGTAATTCACAGTGAAAGTCGAAAGATTAACAATGCAGAAAGTCAAAGCCGTAATTCACAGCAAAGCTGAAGTTAGAGTTGACAAAAGATTAGAGATGACCAAGTCAAGAAAATCAAATACGTATCTTGGAAAAAGTCACAAAGTAAAAGGGAAAGTTGTTGCCGTATCAATCAAGTAGATATCGAACGCATCAAAATCAAAGACATGAGCAGCAAGTCCAAAAATATATCAGGAAAGCCGTGCGCATCAGGAAAACAAAATTTAGGAAAGTACCAAATTGATACGAGCAAAATCAAGTGATTCGAATTCATATAAATACTGAACCAAAAAAACTCATCATCGACATCGAGTTAAAAAGAAAACAATCAAACCAGCAAAAGCACAGATTACATACCGAAGCAACAACCATCGATCATCAGAGAGCCGCAAAACCCTAATTTAGGGGCAAAGAGGATCGGCCGCCAGTTTACAGTAGCAAAGGAAAAGGGAACGAAGCCCTAATTCAGAACGAACAAAGAATACAACAAAGGCCGCCATTTTTTACTTCACAAACAAAAGAAGTGGATCGGGTTAAACAATGCAAATGGGCCGGGTGTTTAATTAGGGTTTATTATTATAAAGGGCTTTAGTTTTTATTTAGGGTTTTATTAAAGGGGGTTATCTTATTTTTTATTCGAGCAAAAATCATGGATTCAAGTTTGTATTTTAATTTTTGCTCCTGTTTTTATTTTTGAAGTCTGTTTTTCTTTTTCGAGTCAAAGAATTAGTAAATCACCACCTAGGTTGTAGGTAGTGTCAGATTGTCTAGTTAAAATTAGTTCAGTGAGCAGGGTGTGCGAGTTTGCAAAACTCTATAGGCGGGAGCAGAGTTTGCGAGTTTGCGAAACTCTATAGGCGGAGCAGGGTGTGCGAGTCTATGAGAGTGTTTGTGAGCGGGAGCAAGGGTTTGCGAGTCTAGTAGTGTGTTCGTAAGCGGGATATTGTTTAATTATAATAGAAATCTGGGAATGCAGCAGTAGGCAGGGGTTGCCGAAGCTGGGTAAATTTTGTGTGTGATTTACTTTACAGCATATTTATTTCTGCAGTTTGTTTTCTGTGTTTAAATCGAGAAGATTTGCTATAACCCTATTCACCCCCTCTAGGGTTAATCTAGATCCTACATCTTTTTCGAAAATCTCGACGATTGGAGGACCGATAATTTGCGACTGGTTGCCCATCTCGTCCTGCGCATCATTCAACGCAACATTATTCCAAGACAGGAAGCCTCGACCAGGTATATACCTCAGTGAAGAGAATCATCTATGCTATAATAGGCGGCGCATGCATCAATTGGACTTTTGTTTTGATGCTTCAAATTGTTGGTCAAGGAGGATGTACCTCGAGGACTCACTTTCCATTTTACCACTTGATCACTCGAGTGTTTAGGCCTTACGAGGTAAATTTGAGTGGAGAGCCAATAGTTAGGAAGGTCCTCCCCCACCATCGATCGGACCACTATTTAGAGGATGAATTTTCCTTTACCTCCAGCCACATCACCTGTACCAATGCAAGAGCAACAACCATACCAGCAACACCGGTGGTAGGGGATAATGCAGGAGTAATAGTGGACATTAAATATTGAAAGGCTTAAATAGTGGTCAAAGTTCTTTGTATCTAGGACCCACTAACCATTGACAACATTGTTAGAAAACCACCTTGGGAATAGGTTTTAAATGACAGGGTCTACCTTAATTGAGTTCTTAAATGGCAGAGTCTGCCTGTTTCTCTTTTAAAAGTATTATTTGGTGATTATAGAAGCCTCGCTTCATATTTAGAAGTATTCAGTGGCAAACAGATTTGGGTGTTTTGGGTAGTTGATAAGGTTCGTCGGTATTTTGTACTAGGGAACGGTAGATAAGTAATCATGTGTGCTATGCAAGGTTAGGTTAGAATTGCTAACCTTAATAGATATAACAATTAAATGCAAACCAATCATTATAAATTTATGTTATGGACAATTTATAGATTTTCCAATCACTAGAACATTGTTCCGATCACATCCTTATTACAACCCACATGATAGTTTTCAAGGAACATATCAACAGAGCTAGACATGCTTTGTTGTTGGAGAAGTCTTCTTTTCTCTCATGCTCGATGTTGATGTGACAATTTGTTATCCAAGGAATACCATTAACTCCAAAGTAGTAGTCGTAATTAGTATTCTTCTGCTATTATTGTTTCCGCTATGAGTTTAGATTTCTATCAATCTCTGATAATGCTCTTTCTTATTTATAAGTACCAAATCCAATATTTATACTTTGATGGAGTTGAATTTCGATTTTTATTTAGGCCTGTTTGGGTATGGGTCGTTACATTTGGTATTAGAGCATAGGTTAGTAGATCAGAGGATTAGGATAAATTAAGATAATGTATTTGTACTTTCCTATCTAGTATTATTATATTTTTATGTTAGATTCTAAGAGTTTTGTCTATTGACGTAGTTGTAGTTCCACTCCGGAGGAATGGGAAAAGAAACTATGGGTTGGAAGTATCGTAGAGTTTAGATTTTCATGCTGACTCCGAAGTACCCCATGGAGGGCTGGTGATGCATAAGACGTTGATGATGAGCATGAGTATGACATATAGTAGAATCTTGAAGACTGGAGGTGTTGGACTTGATGGCTAAGACTCTATCTATCTTATGATTTTAGATTTTGATGTGAGTTCCAGTCGGAGGCACAAATTTATTCCAGATAGGTGGGAAATTCGATCTATATGTCACAACTGTCCAAAAGAAGGTTTTTGATAGGGTGCATTCATTGATCACCTCTTTGATAGGAAATCAGAATTTTATTTGAATAATTAATGTCAATTCCTTAGTTTAAAACTTGTGATAGAATTTTTATAAAGTATCTTTTGGAAATACCTTAGATTTTGGAGAAATCCTTAAATACTAATGCATTTTAGTAAAGACTTGATTTTGATTTTTGGCAAATATAAGTTTGATTTTTAATGGAAGTTTTGGTATGAAATAGCTTCTATTATTTAGAAAAAGGTATAAAGGTGCACATATTTAGCTTAATGATTTTTTAATTTATGAAATTGAGATTTTTAAAATCTTCTATCTTTAGGGTACAGATAAAATAGGATTGACATTCAGTTTTATTAGGGTATGTAGTTTGAAGTGTTGTTAGTTTAGCAGTTTGTTGAGACGATTGCAATCTTATCGAGGAGGGGTCTGCACGGTAAGGTAGATATCGTCGTGTGAAAGGTAGAAATTTTCTGGATGAAGCTGAAGATGATGTACGGAATGGTCATTAACCCGACACTATTAGGTCCAGGTTCAGGCCGTGCCCAAATCTGGGCTAGGAGTCGACCGCAAGCAGTGGACTGGTTGACCTAACGGCCGTCGACCGCTAGGCAGAGTCCGACCATCGACCGCAGCCCCCTCATTCTCTTTCTCCTCTCCATTTTCTGCCGAACCCCATTTCCACCTCCCCATTCCTCTATCTAATTAAAGCCCCTCTCCTCCATTCCTCCACCAAGCGAAGCCAAAATTCATATACATCAGATCTCGCCTCACCAACACTTCGGATCTAAATCCCTTTCTCTCACTTTCAGCTGCCTCTCAGCCTCTGGCCTCACTCCACGAAAAGCCGCCTGGCTTGACTAGAATGAGCGAAGATTGCCAGTTATCTTGGAATGGCGGGCTTTGATTTTCTCTATGAACGACCAGTGAAATTTGGGGATTTCATCGCTCTTGGGCTTAAAAAGCTTTTCCTTGCAATATGACTTTCACCGATCCTTTGCTTTGAGACATATGAGCGAGAATATTACCCACGTTGTGTCCCTTTTTTCGACGCATAGATGGTATAGAATTTTGATGATGGCCACAGCTATATTGAGTCGAGGTGAAGGGAGCTCAAATCAAGATGAAAAATGATGATCTTGTTGAGATTTTGGACATATCTACAATAGGTGAAAATTTAGATGACATAGAGATGAGCAATCCTTAGATTCTACAACGTATCTTTTTTGAAATGTCAATGATTGGAGGACCGACAATTTGCGACCGGTTGCCCATCTCAATCTACACATCATTCAACGCAACATTATTCCAAAGACAGGAAGCCTCGACTAGATATATACCTCAGTGAAGAGAGCCATCTATGCTATAATTGGCGGCGCATGCATCAATTGGACTTGTGTTTTGATGCTTCAAATAGTTGATCAAGGAGTTGGTACCTCGAGGACACACTTTCCATTTTACCACTTGCTCACTCGAGTGTTTAGGCATTACAAGGTAAATTTGAGTGGAGAGCCAGTAGTTAGGAAGGTCCCTCCCACCATCGATCAGACCACTATTAAGAGGATGAATATTCCTTTACCTCCAGCCACACCACCTATACCAGCGCAAGAGCAGCAACCATACCAGCAACACCGACGATAGGGGATAATACAGGGCACCGAGGGATACTTGAATCTTGCACTTGTTGCTATCCATCAGGTTCAGGCAAAGCTCCGAGAGGTTAGGGCAGAGCAACAGTGCCATGGGCGTGAGATTGGGTGCATAGCCACCATGATATGACTATTTCATGGTCGTGGCAATGGCTCGAGATCTAGTCATGGAGCGTGACCTTCTCACAGTTCATAGGCAGTGTTTTATTTAGGATTGTTGTATCTTTTTATTTCCATCTTTTTTCCTTTTTTTGTAGGTTTATGAGTTGTAAAACTATTGGTTATGTCTTGGAAATGCACATGCGACCTTGTGAGAATGTTCATGTTTATTCACTGTGATATTGTTTCTAGTTATGTAAATCGCTCTTATTTATGGATATGAAAGGAACAATTTAAATATGAGAATCTCATAAAAGACACTTGACCAAAGTAAATGCAATATAAGACTGGAAATTTAGAATGGTTGGAATTTTTTAGCGAAAGACATGATAAAGTGGTTTGCTATCATGGGTCATTGCTCATGTTCCTTAAAAGCTAAATTTTTTGGGTAATTAAGCATGATTACATTTGTAAATGAAATGTAAAGTTTATGCGCAAAGATTAGTTGTAGATTTTAGAATTTGGTTTATGCATTTAGCGCATAACCGACTTCCGACTACGTTGAAATTTTTTCTTTGGTTTATCAAAATTTTGAGAAGGAAAATATTTTGAGAAATTTCCCCTTGATTTGAAAAGTTTCTCTTTCCAAAATTTTTTTTATGGCTCTTAAATTATTTTTAGAGTTTCTGTTCAAAATTTTATTCCAAAGAAAATGTGCTTTTAATCTTATTTTGATGTATGAATTTGAAAAGTGGAAAAAGGTTTTCTATAATCTTTGATTTTGAAGGCCGTATGTTATGCGTAGGGAAGGAAAATAGAGTTAGAATTTGCAAATTTAGTGGTGCCTTAGGGTTGACGATGTGACAAATGCAAGCAACAACAAGGAAATAGCTATTTTTGCCTTGAAATTTCTATTTCTATACCTTACCGACGATGCACGGAAGTCTATTTTTAGACTTAATTCCATTTTAAAGCTTGAAAATAAGCCTCCTTTTGCATTTTGTATGTGGAAAATTTGGAGTAAATCTTGGACAACGAAAAAATTTCCATCGTACTACGGGCACAGGATGACTATAGAGTGGTAAGAATGTTAAATCCTCCATCTAAATTTCTTTTTTGGCATAGGATTAAGTTTAGGAAGCGATCTTTCAATGCGTTAGATTATTGGATGGCAGGAAGTGGATAAAAAATTGGTTGCTTCATACCTCTATTCGTAGGAGTATTAAGTTTTTGGTTGAAAAGGTCTTTTAAAAAGCTGCATACATATAGAACTACCAGCATATATGTAGGCTATTTGCATCATGTTTCCAAAAATATTTTCAAAAGAAATGCATTCATATAGGAGGATCTGAATTAGAATCATTCTACATACATATTTTCTGTATGGTGCTATAGTAATACACTGTGCATTTATACGCGTTAGTTGAAAAATTGGTTGTACACTCATTGGTTATGCAGTTAAGGATAATTAGGAGCCAAAACCATGACTTAGTCATTGGTGAAATTTTAAGAACGAAATTCTTTTAAGGCAGGAAGAATGCAACACCCCGTAATTTGGAGTTAGTTATTCAATTGGTTAGTTAATTAATTAGGCTTCAAAAAAGAAATTTACGCAAACGACGGAATTTGACCATGAAACTTGCATTATGCATTTGTGGTGAAATTTTGAGCAACTTTCATATTTGGATTTTTGCGATTGGAATCCAAAGGAAAAAATTACGGACGAAAAATGAATTCGATATGAAAGTAATTTGAATAAGAAAATTAATGTTTTTACATTAATTATATAAGGCCCACAGGTCGACCCACATATAGGAGGGTCGACCCATATTGGGGGAGATTGGCCGCTTCGTGTGTGGCGACTAGGGTTAGCCTAGTGTCAATAGCCTAAATTTAATATATTTTGATCTGACGGTTTAGGTTGATTTTTATGTCTATAAATTCAGGCCTAACACTGGCTTCTCTACTCATATTTTTCTGGAGGCCGTAGTGAAGCTCTACCGTTTCTTATTCTCCACTTTCTTTCTAATTTATAAAAATAAGATATTTATATATATGTTTAAACAAATTGGAGAAGAATAGAAATATAATGAAAAGGAGAAGTGAAGAGAATCAACTATATGGGTATTTGAGTTATATATATATATATGTATGTATCTATTTTCTCTCCCAATCCCAAATCTCTTCTCAGATATGTAATTCCAGTATATTTATGTACCCTTTTTATACATAACTCTTAAATGAAAAAGGATTTGGTGATGAATCAAAGTATCTACCTCAGATTTGGGGATTTGGATCGCTTTTAAAAGGTGAGTGGGAAATTTTATATATTGTTATAATGTGAAAATTATCCTGTTGGTGTTTATTTGATTATTATGCCTAACTGGATAATTATATATGAGTTGTAGGCAACCAATTGATTATGAATATAATAAATATTGCCTACATATTCTTGTTTTTGAATTGATTTAGAGTTGTCTACAACCTGATTTGGAAATCAGTCCCAAAAGTATGAATTTAAAATATTGATTTGAATGAAATTTATTCTAGATCTGAAAATAAGTTGTATAATAATGTTATGAATTTGGATTATAATACTAATCTTATTGGAATGTTAACTTTTCTATGTTTCAATTTTTGGAATTTAGATCCATTTAATATTTGTAAATTAGTTTGATTTCTTACCCTTTTAGAAAAATACAACGTTTGATATAATAAGGAATATATGCAAATAAAAAGAGAAAGAGATATGTGAAGTATGAATTCATTGTAGTTTACACTGTCTATTCTGTAATAAAAAGAAATGATTATTCCTTGTAATTTCAAAGATGTAAACCTTTATATTTTAAAGTTAAATCTTTTGTTTTAGACTACTTTATGGAAATTACATCGAATAATCTTTTTAGATATGGTTCCAACAATTGAACGTGGAAAAGAATATTTTAGTGAAGGTATATATAGCTAGAATATATTTGATAAAAGTAGATATTTATACATAATTTACCGCGCTTATAATAATTAAATAAAACTCAGCTATTAACGATGCTTACATGTAATATCTGTATTTAGGATAACTAATTAATGGGAAAGGAATTTAAAAGGTTATAACTTCAATAAATGGGAAATAATTGGTAATAAATATGGGAGTTACAATAATTTGATAGAGTAAATGGATTAATGGGACTGATAAATGAAGAATTTGAATTAATAACTATAGAATAGTTAAGAGGTTTGCTATTCCATATTTGTAACCATACATAAATGTCTTTGGAAATGTCCGTTAGGATTTTATGGACAAACCGACGTTTATGAGCATTAAAAAGGGATTTATGTGTATATAAGTATTTAAAATAAATTTTATGATCTTAAATAAAACAGGAAATAGTAAGCTAAGTCCAGTGCCTACCTAAGATAATATAAATAAAGACTTAGGATGGTTAATTGGACTTAGTAGGTTAGTGATGCGAGGTCAGTAGAGTCGCTCTACGGAAGACTTCCCTTCACTTTGAGGCACCAACAGTCCAATGCACTTACTACAGATGTTAGATATCATTAATCCTAAGACCCGCGACGATGTGAGAAATTGGGCTTACTTTCTTTAAGAAGTATTAAATGGTCCAAATTTGGAATTAGGAGTGGTAAGGGTTATCTCCATGGGGACCGCTTCTGGTTTGAGGTATTAAGTGGTTGTATGATATGCCTCTCCTCTAAAAGAAAGTATTAAGTAACCTAGTGTGATTCCAAATAAATAAGGATGTCACTAAAGGGGTTTATTTCGATGTTGAAGTAACCAATGAGATTTTAAATTTATAATTAAGAGTGGTAGTGGTATCTCAGGAAGGGTCCGCTTCAGGCTTGGGGTATTAAGTGACTGATCTAAGGATTTGCCTCTCTCCTAAAAAATAAGTATTAAGTAAGCTAGTGAGATTCCATGCGATGTTAGCTAGATAGTACCAGTGAGTAGTTCGCTTTGGGATTAGGTATTAAATGACAAAGGCATGCCTATAAATAGATGTTAAATGGTCAGGGGTCTGCCTAGTCCTTATTAATAAGGTATTAAGTGGCTTAGGTATAGTCTCTTACATTGCTAAGACAGTAATAACGATATTACAGATGAGGAGTCCACCTGGGGATTGGTATTGTGATGAAGGGCCTACCTAGAATATAGGTATTAAATGATCAAAAATCTGTCTAGTCCTTTTAAAGGTATTAAGTCACTTGGACAATGTCTCTTGCATGTCTGATTTTATTGGCGATAGATGCAGTAATAGTTGGACATTAAATATTAGAAGCCTTAAATAGTGGTTAGAGTTCTTTGTAGCTAGGGCCCACCAACCATTGGCAACATTGTTCGAAAACCACCTTGGGAACATGTCTTAAACGACGATTTCTACCTTGATTGGGGTCTCGAATGGCAGAGTCCGCCTATTTCCTTTTAAAAGTATTATGTGGTGATTATAGATGCCCGCTTCATATTTAGAAGCATTAAGCGGCAAAAGGGTTTGGAACTATTGGGAAAGCGTAGGTAAGTAATCGTGTGTACAATGTAAGGTTAGATTAGAAATTCTAATTTTAATAGACATAACAATTAAATGGAAACCAATCAGCATAAATTTATGTTATAGACAGTTTATAGATTTTCAATCACCAGAACGTTGTTCTGACCCCTTCCTTATTACACGCCACATGATAGATTTAGAGGAACATGTCATTGGAGCTGGATGTGCCTTATTGTTGGAGAAGTATTCTTTTATCTCATGCCCGATGCTGATGTGACTACCTGTTTTCCAAGGAATATCATTAATTCTAAGGTAGTAGTCATAATTAGTATTCTTTCCTTATTATTGTTTCCTCTTTGAGTTTAGATTTCTATCAATCTCTGACAATGCTCATGCTTATTTATAGCTACCAAATCCAATGATCTGTGCTTTAATGGACGTGGGTTTCGATTTTTGCCAAAATTTAGGCTGATTAAGGTATGGGTTGTTACGGCCCTTATACCTTTTACAAAATTTTCAAGTATAGTTTAGGTAAGTCAATTTTTATTTTTATTTTTTCGAAAATATGGTTTATTTCAAAAATTGAATTTAACAAGATATGAAAAAAGTGATTCCCTAGCTATAACAACTTTCTCCTTGGTTTCTAACTATATTTTAGTTTACTGTCATTCTTGCAATACAGTAAAATCCTTACTAACCAACCTGTCAACTCTTCCCCAACATCAAGTATGTGGCATTTCCAAATTTTGAAAATTTCTTTTTAATTAAAAAATATTTTTTCATTTCTTTCTAATTTTCATAAAAATTTGAACTTAAAATCTTCCAAAATGGTTTGCAGAGGTATTTTTATTTTTCAAAAGTGTACATACATATATGTTTTTCAAAATATAATTTTCCACATCTCAAGAAATCAGAGTTTAGTCAACAATCCCATAGTGGAATTCCCTTAGTTTACATGGTAAATTTTAAGTTCTAAATACTTTTCTTTATTTACAATAGCAACCAACAACCAAGTTCAATTATTAATTTCAACCTTTGAGGTACAGGACATTGACCCATGGCTATTCAGCATTCCTCTGACTTAAATGGATCTTTAGTGGTATTTTAAATAAGTTTCTTTCCATTTTAGTGGTACTTTAAATAAATTTTCTTAATTTATTTCTTAACTTTCAGTCTCTACAAATTTCTTTTCTTTTGCATTAGTTAATTGTATTCTCTAAATTTCCTTTTCTTTATTGTTTTCTCATAACATGGTGTTCCACATAGAAAACACATAAAAATGAATATTTTCTGTAATATTGTACGTACATTTACCCCCAATAATAACAGCTAATTCTTACAACCCAATCTTACTAGAATAACTGTTAGATGTTACCCCTTAACATCAACTAACACTGAAGATATTGTGGCTCTATCACTTCTGACTTGAATGGGCCTTTCTAACATGCTATACTCCCATAATCTCATATCTTTACTTTTCCTTTATTGCTTTCGATGAATAAAGCTTATTCCTTTCTTCCATTACTATATCCATTAAACGAATAAACTGTGTATCCTTTGACCGTAAGAAACACCATCTACGCACATCTTTAATAACTTATTGGAAAATTTTCTTGGTGGAATATCTTTTTCAATTCCTATCTTACTCCCCAGCTTTGAGTCTACCAGTATTCTCTACATGTGTTTTCCATCTCGTTGCTATGTATTGCCAATTCCTTTAAACCCATATCTTGATATTTACTTCCTTTATCCTTCACCTTCACAAAAGTATGCTCTAGAACCCGTAGAAGCATGCTTTAAAACCATTTATCATTCCTTTATGGGTTCTTTATATGGCTTGCACACATGTATAAAATATTCCTAGGTTCTTAACATTATCTTTTACACTCTATGGTTTTCCTTGTTACTATTCCATGAATAATCATTGCTGTCTTTCTTATAGCCTTATCCTTTACCCCATCTTCCCTTACCACTAATTCTTATCTACTCCATATTTAAAATCTTGGTTTAGTCTTTACATGTTTTTTTTTCAAAAACTCAAAAATTCAAAATTTTTAAAACGCTCAATCCCAAAGCCTTTGTCTTAGGTTCCAAATCTTTTTTGTGTCGTTTACCCATATTCCAAACTTATATCGCTTCTTACTGTCCACCCATGAAATTTTATAACATAAAATTTTTCATTACAGAAAACTCACGAGCTATATTGCTCTTCTATTTTTTCTTTCAAAAGAAATAGCTTTCTGCAAAATTTCCATCATTGATTTTTTTTTTTGATTTTTACAAATCTGTATTATGCTTATCTTTCTTTACAATGAGCGGTATACGCTCAATAATTTTGTCCCCAAAATCCAATAATGCTTCTTTTACTTTTTCAAATATATCAATTATATTTTTTTCTCAACTTTTAAAACTATTTTCTATTAGGTTGGACTTAAAGTGGACTTCTAACTGTTCCCTTAGGAACACCCTTCCTTCCATGTTCTAACTTGTTCCTTTCTCACTATTGATAATCCAATTACCTATTAAGAGTGGCCATTTCACACCCTTCTTTAGGAACTTCCACATCTCCCACTATTTATAACATATGGATGCTTATTTTTCCCTAATATGGACCTATTATACATTATCAATCAGCAGTCATATAGGGATCTACGAACATTGGGCTACTAAGGCATAACTAAGAAGTTATGTACCATCCAACTTTAGGGAATTTCCATATGTAGCTATTCTATAGTTGGAATTATTAGGATTTAACGTATATTATTTTTGTAGGTAAAATACATTCACTCAACGTTTCTAATTCTTAAAGATTGACTAACCTATGCCCTAATACCAAATGCAATAACCCACCCCCAATAAATATTCGCTAAATCGAAAAATCAAGTCCACTAAAGCACAGATCATTGGTTTGGTATCCTATGAATAAAATAGGAGAATGCATATCAACTTTAATGAAATAACTTAACGCAGAATAATTAAAATATAATATATCATATAAGTACTAACCAAGATTTGACACTACCCAAAATCAAGTGCCCTTGTCAGCACCGAACATGCCAATTACCTGTTGCTATCCTTCTAACTATTGTGTGGGTTGTAATGAAGAGCGGGTTAGAACAATGTTCCAGTGGCTAGTAAATTACATCTTACACATAACACTATCTTATGCCAATTGTTCACCATATCATGTTATGTCTATTTACATTTTATTAGTAGTCTCGACTCCATATCTACATACGAACCATTCCTATCTACCTATCGTAGATTTATATCTATGTATATATCTATATATGATATATATCTCATAGTCCCCAAATGGACCTAGATATTATCCCTACTAGTATCTCCCATTCAATACCCTCTCAAGATCCAATGCCTCACCATATCACAACCTCGCCATCGTATAACTCGAGGAAGTCCTATGGTGCCTACTGACCCCCTTTCATACATTTCACCGTACCATTTATGATGGCCTTCATACATTTCACCATATTCTCATTAGGGATTTTTTTACATTGTCTGCTTCCTAACGCAGACTCGGCTCTAATAACCACCCATCCATGCTAGAAGGAATCTTGTTATGGGTTAACAAACCTTGCCCTATCAAACAAACTAGCAAACAACAGTGGTGGTGCATGACCTAACATGTTACACCCTGGTAGGCTATAGATGAAGACCCGCTAGGTGTAACCCTACCCTTCCCATTGACTGCTCGGTACTGATGACGTTCTCGCCCTATGATAGCCCTACCTCTATATTTGGTAGCAACACTCACTGCATAGTGCATAATCTCATTCATCATCCGTTTAGAGTGCCTAGTGCAATCAAGGAAATACCCTTCTCTAACAAAAATTTAAAGCAGACTACTCTATCCCGAGGGTACCCCTTCGTCTATATACAAGCGTATATTCTCCATGGGTTCAATGGTTGGACATGTCCCATATCGGTATTATGTTACACAATAGTTGATAGCCACTTATGGTAGGCAGATTTCTATTGTGCAACATTGTTGACCTGGCATTCCAACCTATTCTAATGACCTTTTGTCATTTTTTTAATATAATTTATATATTAAACCATAACAATTCACACTCGTCATAAATGCGTATTCTAGGCTCCTTAAATACATATCTCATATGCATACATACACACACATATATATATATATATATATATATATATATATATTCATTCTTATTACTATTTTCCTTCATTACCTCTACATTACTCA
The DNA here is from genome assembly GCA_030765085.1 of Allium cepa. NCBI lineage: Eukaryota > Viridiplantae > Streptophyta > Magnoliopsida > Asparagales > Amaryllidaceae > Allium > Allium cepa. The sequence goes on from CM060938.1 coordinate 226,996,540, forward strand.
TAGTTTACCCTAGGTCTTCATTTTATTATTAGCTTACCTTTTCTTCTTCAAATTAATTTACCGCTTCCTTTTTATCAAATTCTTAATATCGTTGCCAATTTGTTCATTAATTCCAACTTTTATTTCTATTCCCATTTAATTCTCCATTTCTTCTTCATGCCTATTTCCCATACTTTTTTTCCATTACTTTCCATCTTATCGGTATTTTTATTTCACTCATCTCAATGTTAAACCCTTGGGATTTACTATATTTTAATCCATTGGAACCAATGTTTCTATCCAATAATTGTTAACCTAGTAAATTTCCATATCTTATCCAAAAGGAGGGATTGTGTGATGTTTGTAATCATTAGGAATTATATTCCTACTTCTTGAAATAAATGGTACAAAATAAGGTAATTATCCTTATTTTTATTTGCATATCTATTGCTCGTTATTTCAAGCATCACACTTTTATTAATTTTGAACTTGATAATATATAGAAATGTATTTGCAACGATATAAATTCCAATGAACTATAATATTACTAAAAGCCCAAAATCAAAACAAGATTTCTTTTCAATACAATTCACAATTTTTTGAATAAATATAAATTCCTAATCATTACACAATACATTAAGATTTCATCAAGTTCATATCCAATGTATAGATATAAATTTCCAACGATTACACAGTATATTAAGATTTTATCAAATTCATATCCGTCGTATAGATACTGTTTCTAATCATTACGCAATTCATTGTTACCTTCCATGTACAAGTTCCAAACTTGTATTCATAACAAGAAAGCATTTGATTCATCAATTACAGATTAAATAAGCAAGTATAAATCTCAATATTTCATTTAACAAGAATTTACTTACAAATTAAATTCAACTTCCAAAGCATATAGGAATAGATCTGTAATGATATAATCTAGTATTATATAAAAACATATAATATTCATACTCACCCTTTTAAGCTCTTCCAAATCTCTAGATCTAATCCTTGTTATTTGTGTTTCAACTTTTGGCTCCCTATTTTAATTTCCAAATAAAATTTGCATACATATCTATTAGAATTTGGATTAGAGAGAAGAGATTTAGGTTAATTTATTAATTAAAACCAAATTCATAGTTTACCTCTGATGTATTGACTTCGTTTGAACATATTTTGTTTTCTCCATCATCTTTTATTCTTCTTTAAAGTGATACGTGCAACTTATATCTATTTCTATGAAATCTAGAATTTTGGAGGAGAAGAGAAATGACAGAGCTTCTATGCTCATCAAAAAATTATGTGCTGGAAATGAAGCCCTAGATCTATATTTGTAGAGGTTTAAACTAGTGCTAATGCTCGAATCAAACCATTTCAAATACGGGCCATATGATCAAAATTTACTGCTACTAAAATCAAATATGGGTTGACCGTTTGGATCAAACCATTTCAAATCCAGGACATACGAACAAAATTTACTGCCATTGAAATAAAACCATGGGTCAAGTGCTCAATGGTCTAGGTTGACCACTTCTGGTTGACCCGTGCCTGCATAGGTCGACTTACGTAGTGTAATCTTGGCTGATTTCGGTCACTAATTGATTGGGTTGATTTATTTCCTTTGTTTAATTGATTCTGTCCATTTGTTTCCTCTATTAATTTTCTCGTTCAGTTCTTTCCCCTTTTACAAATTCTATTTAATTTAATGTATACATTTAATAACATCCAATCTTACCAATTAGCATTAATTATTTTAATTACCATATTTGCATAGATAATTATTTCTGCAAATACTACAAACGTTAATAACCTTTTGATTTGAAGTCTTAATCATGAAACATTAATATGAAAATTGATCAAAAAATTACCACGAACACAATGGCGTGAGTTTCATAGCTAAATTTTAACATTTACAAAGTTCCACTTTCCTATTTACTATTTATTAACTAATTTTTTTAATTAATTAACACAAAAACTTAGGGTACTACACCATATAATTGTGAAATCTTTTCCTATTTTCTCTTTATAGAAAAGTGTGTTTAATAAATAATTGGAACTTTGTTAAGTTATTTTGTGGATACATGTAGCTTATGCATTAGAATTGTATGGTATGTGCATTATGTTATGATAGGTTTGTTAGTAGATTTAATTTGTTAAAATCAAACAGAATTTTTGACGATTTTGGACTATTGAAAACATGCGAATCGTTATAAGAATTGAAGTTAAGTGTTTTCGAAAATATAAAATTTGAGTTTATATAACACTTGAATTAGAAGGTAGTAAGTAGAAACAAGTTTTGAATTTGTTGAACATTCATGATAAGCAAAATGGGTTTGACGTTTTGTACATACGCTTAGGATGAAGTGGAGTATTTTAGGAGTACGAACTTAAGTTATAAAATGATTATAAACTCGAATTATGATTTATGAGATTATGCATAAAAGATTTAGTATTGAACGTACATGCTATTTGTGTAGAAGGATGCGATTTAAAGGATACTGGTATAATTTAGAAACCAATAAGGTAAGTACGTAAGTAATACATAGATCATTTATTTCACATGGCTGTTCTTGATCCAGTATTCGAGTTCATGGTTTTGAGGTGATTTACATTGATCTGAACAAGGATTTTTCCCTCGTTTCTTGATGGCGAACTCTTGATATGGATCCCTGAAATGGTCCCGATGTTTTCTATCATACTATATGGATATGTAAGGAAAACAAAGATTTCTAATAAAAAAACCAAATCAGAGTCCACACTAGAGTGGTCAAGTGATCTATACTAGTTTGGACATGAAATGTATGTAATCGAATAAGTGATCAGATTAGATATTGTGTGAAGATGGTCCATGTGCATAGTACAAACTTTAGTATGTTTGTATACTATGTTTGTTGGCTTATAAGGAATGACTCTTCGATTTGTTCTATGGTGGCATGTACAATCACTAAGTAATAACCCGAGGCTCATGAGCATAAGGTACGCTTAGTAGATTGTTTATCATCCTTGTGCGATGAGAGGGTTTGAACCTAACCAAACCGGGAGTTTATTTGCTAGAGAGTAGTACCTTTGAGGACTGATGTGTGATTGTTTCTTTGGTTGCTTGTGTTGGAATTTCAAGGAAAAAATATTCTAAGTGGGGGAAAATGCGATAATCCGGAATTTCGAACATTTCATATTTAAATATCTGAATTATTTAAATATTTAAGAATATTACTAAATTTATTTAATAACCATGTTAACGTGATTTATAATAATAATTAATGATGATAAATTTGTTTTGAATTTTAAAAAAAATAAATACTAAGAAAAAATATCGATAATGTTGCCGAAAATCGGTTTATCGACAAACAACTTTTTGGTCAATATAAGTTGTTTAAACTCTTTTGCACTTATCGAATGGTCAAATGAATACATTAAGGAACTAATTAACACTTTGATTCCTAAAACAAATAGAACATTCTAGAAACTTTTAAGTGGATAAGAGATATTAAAATGAAATGGGTATAATGGTTATTTGCTAAATAGAGTGGTGTAAATGAGAAGTGATGGGGGATGTTGGGCGGGGGAGGGGGTGAGCCTTCCATGACATGTGGGGGGCTGAGAGCAAGATTAGGAAACACCATATGCTTATAAAAGGAGGGGCATACCATTTAATTTTAATACAAATTTACATAGAAAAAGCAAGCTACCTTTAAAGTTCTTCCTCTTCATAAAATTTCTAAAGAAAATAATTTTGAATCAACTCCAAATCACTCGAACTTTTCCACAAGCCTTGGGACAACATTACAACAACTCCTACCTAGTTAGATCCTGAAGAAGTAAAGACAAACTCCCCCATAAAGGAAGTCCATAAGCAATTATCCAGGTGGAGAGGGCAAAAGGCAAGTGCAAAAGCAAGGAAGAGGAAGGAAGAAGGTGGTTGCAAGATAGAGGTTGGACGTGGGTTGCTTGGACTTACTTGTTTTCTTGCTTAAACATGAGTTTACTCACCACCTTGAATGAAAATATTGTGTATATATGTTTGTCTTGATTGCTTAAATCTTGTTTGAATTGACATTAACATATGTTGAAATATTGGTTTTGATTCTTGATTTGAAAGTAAATGGCATATGTGATCCATATGTATGGACTTGAATGGACTTGGATGGACTTTTTGGACTTGTAGAATTGCCTTAAAAAATAACATGGGTTGTAGTTGGACTTTGGTTTAGACTGCGCTTGGATTTGAAAGTGCTTTTATGGCGATAGTCGTTGTAGATGCACTTAGGAATTGTTTTGTATTAGACAATTTGTACAGAACTTTGTAGAGAGATCCTTAGGGATTTCTCACCATATTTGTGATGTTTATTATATATCTTACTACCTTGAAAATTTTGGGTGTTGGAAAGTTAAGTAACATATCAAAAACTGACCATACTTACACTTGTGCAAAACCGCCCTATTTAGCCTTTGTTTTTGAATTTTAAAGGTTTGGAAAAGACTTTTAATTTAGTATTTGGTTTCTTCTTTTTACAAATGTTTGATAACCCTTATTAAAGTATTTTAAAAGTGGTTTAACATTCTCTATAATCTTTAAGAATTAGCGATGTTATTTTGAAAGTAAAAGGATTTATTTAAAATATGTAGAAAACATGGTTTTCTAATTTATAACTAAACTATAAAATGATCATTTTTGAGTAATATTTTGAACGAATGTTTTAAAACCTATTATAATTATTTTAAAAGTATTTTAAGTATATATATTTTTTAGGAAATGTGTTGACTATTATATCAAAGTATAAATATCTTATGTAATTAAATACCTTTAAATTATTTTATTAAATATCTAGTTTTATAAACAAATTACTATACTTGTATATATCATTTCTAAAAAGGTTATATTATAAACAAAGGATTTAGAAATTGGTTATGAATTGCTTAAGTGGCTAAATCGTGTTTTGTTTAATTACTTATTTGAAAAGTAGCTAACTATGCTTAACACTAAAAGTCGACGGAGTTAGCTTATCTATTTATGAGAGTTAAGATTAATGTTCGAGTAAAGACAGAAGAAATAGAGCTCTAACCTACCAGCTTCCTTCTTGACCGAGGAATAATTAAGTTGAAAATTCGGAAACATGTTAATCGTGTTGATTTACTAGTTTATGAAAATAATCGATACTATACTTACCGTTAAAGCCGACGCAGTAGGCTTATCTATTCATGAGATTCAAGAATGAAGTTTATAGGGAAGGCTTTGATATCCAACAAGTGCTCTAGCTTACATGGCTTCACTCTTGAATGATGGATAGTATAGTATGTCGAAAACGAGTTAGGTATATGAACCATGATTTCTATAAGTAATTGTTTTAACTGGGCAGTTGGCTTCTCAACTATCGATGTTAACGAAATATTAACTTAGATCTTTGAAAGAATGTTTTAAATATAATATAAGTATGGAATGGTTTTAGGTTTGTTGTGACAATGTTGTTGAATATGCTATTATATGATTTTTGTTTGATGATAATAAACATATATATATATATATTCATGTAAATGTATTTGTGTAAATGTATTTGTTAATATACTATTTTATTTTTCATAGATTAAATAAATATTTGCTGAATAAAATTAAATAACACAGAGTTTGAATTCAAACAGAAATTTTTATTCAAACAAATATTTATTACAATTTTGAATAGTACAAATTCGAGCTCTCACTATACATACACAATTTTGATTACAATATAAATTCAATTACATCACAACTTCACATTTACAGTTGACCTCGCTACATATCACTCACACTCGTGTTTATCTTCAACTTTATTCCAAATTGAATCCAACATCTGAGCAATCTGCAAAAATAATTTTTGTCGCAGTAAAATTGAAAAGGAAATATTTTTGCAGTATAAAATAAAATGTGAATTTTAAAAATAATATTTGCCTCGGTTATTTGGGTTGTTCGTCATCATTTAACTTTGAATTCATCATACACGAACAGCTTATGACATACACAGTGTATCACTGTTTATGCCACAAGGCCGTGTACACCAATATATACACTTCATAAATTTACAGGGACAGGTGAGCACAGGTCAAACCCAAATGAAAAGCCGGGTTCAACTCAAATGCAATACAAATAAAATCACAACACACGCACAAGGTCAAACCCGAGCTATTAGCTGGATTCAACACAGGGCAGTTGCACAGGCTACGGCGTCAAGCATGCGAACAGGAAAACCAAAACAATGCCCAACTCAAATGAACACAGTGAAATGCACAAAGGCATAGCAACTGCACCAAGACCAGACTGCAATATCAAAGCAATGATATGGATTGATACAGGTACAAGAAACTATCAAATGAAAGAGTGCAGACATGAATATCAATACAATGGAAACTACAACAGAGACTACAAGGTGAACCAGCAAAGACAAAGCCTTTTCATCAAATTAAACAAATCCAGACCAGGCCATAATGAAGCAAACCACCGACTCAAGTACACCAGTGACACCAATGAAGCCAAGTCAAAGCAATGCTAACACAAAATAGAGCAACATCACAAGAAGGCTAAATGAAGACATCCAAATATGCTATAGAGAACAGTGCAGTGCAAATCAATTACAACTAGTATAAGCAGTGCCAACAATATGGATAGACAGTGATGCATAAATGACTACCAGAGCACAAATTCAGACTCGATGGAACCAAACTCAAATGTACAGGTAAATGAAGATGCAGTGAAGCAAAAATATGGCAACACATCAAAGAACACTTGCAATAGTGGTGGTGCAGTGCAACATGCTTATCAAGAGTATACGTGAAGTATATAAATGAGCAAATTTAATGCAGCAACACCAAATAGAAGCATGGCAGAACTTAGTATTCACTCGAGGCAACTAGCAACTACATGCAGCAAGTTCTTATAACAAAAGTGCATAAGGGTAGTGTAATGATGACTGGAAACTCAGAAATCAATACAACATGAACCAGACCGAACCAAGATTTCAGAAACAACAACATGAAGGAAACAAACTACAAAGACATCAACATGTATGACAGTAACATATGATCAGTGGGATGCATGCAAGTACACAGTGGAAAAGATGAATGCAGACATACACCTATATACATACATGAATGTATGTATACACATGATGCAATGCAACAACATACCAAATGAAACAATGAACCAGGCTACACAATGAAAATCAGTGCAACCCAAAGTCAAAACCAGCAATTACAACTCAGCTGCAATACCCAAATACAGCAGATCGAAAATTCATCAGGATGAACACAAAGATGGCCAGAGCCGAAGTACACAGGGGCCACAAAATCAAAGCGATAATGATCAGTGAAGTCAGAGACCATAATCAAGCAACAACATGTACAGGTCAGTGAACAAAATCAAGTCAAAGTCGAAGTCAACTAGAACGAGAACGAACAAATCAAAGTGACCAAAGTCAAAGCATCAGAGAATTCAAAGCCGTGGTAAACATGAAATCACGAGTTCGAAATCAATGCCATGCGAATCAAGTATCACAAAATATACACATATGGAAAAAGTCAAAAATCAAATCCAAATAAAATAGGAAAGTAGCTGCCATAACGATCAAGGAAGGATCGAACGGTTTCAAGCTAAAATCGTGACATTGAAGTAAGGGAAAGATAGAGATTAGAATAAGTCAGTGAAATCTCAAACGTTCAAGGATCATCAAGTGCCAGAGAAAAGATTTTGGCAGATTAAAAAAATCTTCAGACGAATATATACGAACGAATATTCAGGGATTCAATCTCTATATAAAACCCTACTCATCATCGGCAAATATATAAGATTCGAGTTCAAGCCAACAGAGAACATTAAAATCAATAACTCAAATCAATCGAGTTAAAGCAAGCAAATCAGAAGAAGCAAAGGGATAAATAACATACCAGCATCAACCTCGTATTTGGATCTAAGGACGAAAGCCCTAATTGTGATCGAACAAAGAAGCCGCCATTATCTCAAAAGGAACGGAGCAAATAAAAAAGGATCGGGTCAAATTATAAAAGGGGCCGGCTTGTTTTATTATATAAGGGTTTTTAATTTTTTAAATAGGGTTATTTTAATTTTAGATTGTTTTTAATTTGTATTTTGCCTTTAAACCGTTGTAATTTCTAGTCGTCTGACTGGGGGACAAACTACGTGGCGTAGTTTGATAATTCGCAACTCAGTGGCTGAGTTGTTGTAGGGTTTTGAGCGTAGAGTTAGGTTAGTCAGTAGCGGGAGTCGCGTATTTAGGTGTGTAAGCATGTGACTACTTAATTTCTAGTAGAAACCTTGGGGGCAACACGTAGGCAGGGTTTTGCCGAAGCTGGGTAAATTCTGTGTCGTTCTATTTCTGCATTTTATTATTCTGCTATTTTTCCGTGCTGCTATTATTCTGTGATCTGTGTTGAAATTATTTTATAAGCTTCCGCAATTAGTTTTATAATTAATACTATCACCCTATTCACCCCCCCTTTAGGGTGAAATCGATCCTACAAGTGGTATCAGAGCTAGGAAGAGAAGTCGGTTTTTGGTTTTAAAAATTTGATTTTTTCCAAAAATCAATTTTTGTTTTAAAAATTTGAATTTTTAAAATGGCTTTTAATAATGCTTTTGCTGAAGGTCAGTCCATAGTTAGACCACCAAAGTTCAATGGTGAATACGCCTACTGGAAAAATAGAATGAATTTTTTTCTAAAAACCATTGACGCTTGGAACATTGTTGAGACAGGTTATAGAGCACCAACTATAATTGCAGATAATCAGGAAATAGATAAACCAATGGATCAATGGACAGAGCTAGAAAATAAATTACAAAATGCTAATGCTAGAGATATGAATTCTATTATTTGTTCATTGGATCAATTTGAATTTAATCGTGTCTCACATTGTCTAACTAAGCAGGAAATATGGCACACACTAGAAGTGACTCATGAAGGAACATCTCAAGTCAAAGAATCTCATCTTACCATGCTAACCAGCGAATACGAGAATTTCACAATGGCAAAAGAAGAAAATGTCAAAGAGATGCATGGACGACTTTCCAATATCGTATACAAATCAAAAGCTCTAGGAAAATCATATACAGAGTTGGAGATAGTCCGAAAAATCCTCAAAGTCCTTCCACGAAGTTTTGAAGCCAAAGTGACTACCATTCAAGAATCAAAAGATTTCAAACAAATGAAAGTCGAAGAACTCATCAGAAATCTCACCGCTTATGAGCTAGAAATGAAATTCAAGGAAGAGCGTGAAGAAGGAGATACTCGGAAGAAATCTATGGCTCTCAAAGGAACAACAGAAAGTTATGGTGATGATGATGATGACGGAGCAGCAGAATTGGAGCTGATAATAAAGAAAGTCAAAAGATGGAATTACAAATACGGAAATCCAGCTCTAAATCGAAAATTGAAAAGCAGAATAAATAAAATATTAGACAATCCAAAAGAACCGAAGATCATCTGTCATAAGTGCAACCAACTCGGACACATCAAGCCCAATTGTCCTCAAAATCGACGCGACTTTGGAAAGAAATCAAAAAGGAGAAGTTTTGCAGCCACGTGGAATACAAGTGATGAAGATAATCAAAGTGCTAATAGTGAGAATGAAAAAGCAGACACGTGTCTTCATGGTGAAATAACCGACAGTAATGATGACGAGCCAAGTGAGGTATCAAAACTCTCTCATTCAGAATTACTTATATATTTCCACGAAGTGAATGACTATTTTGAACGACTTAGGGAGAAGTATGCCAAACTTGAATCACAAAAAGATACTTTGATAGATTTAAATAAACAACTTGATTTATTAGTTAAAACCTATCAAAGTAGGATCCCTAAGTGTGATAAGTGTCCAACATTCGAAGAAGAAATTAAAAAGTCAGACGTTAATATAAAATCACTTGAAAATGAAATTCTGATTTTGAAAGAGAATGAAAATACTAGGAGAGAGAATTCTATTAAAAAGTGCACACAATTGTTAAACGAAAATGAATCTCTCGAAATACAAGTCTAACAATTGTCAACAACTTTAGATAAATTTTCAAAAAGTGAAAAATCGTTGAATACGCTATTAGGGAAGCAAACTGTTAATACAGCTAGACAAGGACTTGGATATAATCAATCTGAAAATGTTGAAAGTGATATTAATCAAGAAAATTCTATGTGCACAATTTGTAGAAAATATGGACACTGTCACAATAATTGTTGCTATAGACCCAAACATGCGAAAACTATACCAATTTGGGTTCCAAAAGGCACAAATATAAAATCTCTCAAAGTTAAACAATTTTGGGTGCCAAAAGGAACATATATAAACAGTTTTGGGTCTCCACAAAATTATTTTTCTAAATCTTCTGCCACTAACAACCATGGACCTATAAAAACAAATAGGTCACAAAAATCTTTTCCTGTGTAGGTGTGGTGGCAGGCTAAGGAACAACAACAGTGTTATCTGGATTCTGGCTGTTCCAGAAACACAATGGGCGACAAAGCAAAGTTCCTTAGCCTAGTATAAAGGTGACAGAATCACATTGGACAACAACGAAAAACATTGTAAAGGTAAAACAGGTAATGGTATATCTGTTTGAACGAATATTAAACGTGATATTCTGCATAGTAATCTAAGTAAAATCAGCCAATATTGAGATGATGAAAAGATGATGATTTTGATTCTGACTTGTTTAAAATTATTGGCCAATTATATTCTTATGCCAAAAACACTATAAAAATCTCTAGAACATTTGAATTACTTCATATATCTTAGTTTGGATTAATAATAGTGTTTTTTGTTGGATGATGATACATTTGGTTATAATATGGCTAACTCTATATTCACGGTTTTTGATTATTTACACGGCTTCATTTCAAATTCAAGAGAATGTCATTTGAAAAGCTGTTAAAATTGATTTTGAGATATTTTGTTGCATACTTCATGGTCTCGTTTATCAAATTCAATTAATGATAATTTAGAAAGAGAAATTCAGATGCAGATCACACTGGTAACCTAGTTGATAGAAAACTTACTAGTTGAATGTGATTTTTAGTAACTGCATCATTTTTTCAAAGAAAATATCTGCATATTTTTAAATACAAATAATTTTCAAATAGCAAAAAAAATTTCTTATATAATCCCTTCGAGAAAATCATTTTTGACCATATTTTCAAAAATTGATGTTATAATTATGTTTGAATTTGATTTTAAAATGACAATTTTGACTAGTCTAACTCCTTAATAATTATCGAAAAGATAATTAGTGATTGAAAAAGTGATGAGTGTTGATATTTATCATACATTACTCAAGACAGTATATTTAGAAAAATTTCTTTAGAGATTCAAACAAGAGTTATAAAACTTTTTGTTGGGTAAAGATTCCATGACCATTTCTATGTCTATCATATTTCTATCGACCATCGCTCATCAAAAATTCAATATAGTTTGTCGATATGCGGTACTTTAAACAGGAATCATTCTTTTTCATTTTATAAAATAAAATAAAATCCAAACTATTCACTCTTATTTAAAAGTCCTCACGGTTATGCATGGGTGAATTACTTGGAATTTGTTATGTGCTTCCATGCTCATTTAAAAGTCCCCACGGTTATGCATGTATGGGACGCATATCAAAATTGATTTATTAAATAAACAAATTGATTCTAATCCCATTTAAAAGTCCTCACGGTTATGCGTGGTTAGAAGATACTTGAATTCATTTTTTTAAATGAAGTTGGAATACTACTAATCTCATTTAAAAGTCCTAACGGTTATGCATGATTAGTAGATATTCAAATTCTTGATATAAATGTACCACAAACAGATACAACTGTATGGTTTTATATGATGACATCATTTCCATTATTTCTAAAAGTGGAATATGCGCCTAACAGGAGTAGTTATGATTTTTGTTTGATTTTTTTATTGAAATTTAATATTTATATTCAATTGAGTTTTTGATGTGGAATTAATATCGATCACTTTATCTCTATTTTATCTAACACTATTACTCTTTTGCTGATAACAAAAGGGGAAGAGAAAACTTAAGATTTTGTCAAATAAAATCAAGCAAAGGTCAAATAATTTTCCATTTGCATCTAGGCTTATTTGCATATTTTTATTTGTATGCATATATGTAGGGGGAGCGTTGTGTAGAGAGGGAGCACTTAAATAGGGGGAGCAATTAGAGTATATATATGATCAAATACATTTAGCATATTCAAAATCTTAAATATATGTTTGTTATCATCAAAAGGGGGAGATTGTTGAATATGCTATTATATGATTTTTGTTTGATGATAATAAACATATATATATTCGTGTAAATGTATTTGTGTAAATGTATTTGTTAAAGTACTATTTTATTTTCCATAGATTAAATAAATATTTGCTGAATAAAATTAAATAACACAGAGTTTGAATTCAAACAGAATTTTTTTTTCAAACAAATATTTATTACAATTTTGAATAGTACAAATTCGAGCTCTCACTATACATACACAATTTTGATTACAATATAAATTCAATTACATCACAACTTCACATTTACAGTTGACCTCACTACATATCACTCACACTCGTGTTTATCTTCAACTTTATTCCAAATTGAATCCAGCATCTGAGCAATCTGCAAAAATAATTTTTGACGCAGTAAAATTGAAAAGGAAATATTTTTGCAGTATAAAATAAAATGCGAATTTCGAAAATAATATTTGCCTCATTTATTTGGGTTGTTCGTCATCATTTAACTTTGAATTCACCATACACGAACAGCTTGTGACATACACAGTGTATCACTGTATATGCCACAAGGCCGTGCACGCCGATATATACACTTGATAAATTTACAGGGACAGGTGAGCATAGGTCAAACCCAAATGAAAAGCCGGGTTCAACTCAAATGCAATACAAATAAAATCACAAGACGCGCACAAGGTCAAACACGAGCTATTAACTGGATTCAACACATGGCAGTTGTACATGCTACGACGTCAAGCATGCGAACAGGAAAACCAAAACAATGCCCAACTCAAATGAACACAGTGAAATGAACAAAGGCATAGCAACTGCACCAAGACCAGACTGCAATATCAAAGCAATGATATGGATTGATACAGGTACAAGCAACTATCAAATAAAAGAGTGCAGACATGAATATTAATACAATGGAAACTACAACAGAGACTACAAGGTGAACCAGCAAAGGCAAAGCCTTTTCATCAAATTAAACAAATCCAGACCAAGCCATAATGAAGCAAACCAGTGACTCAAGTACACCAGTGACACCAATGAAGTCAAGTCAAAGCAATGCTAACACAAAATAGAGCAACATCACAAGAAGGCTAAATGAAGACATCCAGATATGCTATAGAGAACATTGCAGTGCAAATCAATTACAACTAGTATAAGCAGTGCCAACAATATGGATATATAGTGATGCATAAATGACTACCAGAGCACAAATTCAGACCCGATGGAACCAGACTCAAATGTACAGGTAAATGAAGATGCAGTGAAGCAAAAATATGGCAACACATCAAAGAACACTTGCAACAGTGGTGATGCAGGGCAATATGCTTATCAAGAGTATACATGAAGTATATAAATGAGCAAATTCAATGCAGCAACACCAAACAGAAGCATGGCAGAACTTAGTATTCACTCGAGGCAACTAGCAACTACATGCAGCAAGTTCATATAACAAAAGTGCATAAGGGCAGTGTAATGATGACTGGAAACTCAGAAATCAATACAACATGAACCAGACCGAACCAAGATTTCAGCAACAACAACATGAAGGAAACAAACTACAAAGACATCAACATGTATGACAGTAACATATGATCAGTGAGATGCATGCAAGTACACAGTGGAAAAGATGAATGCAGACATACACCTATATACATACATGAATGTATGTATACACATGATGCAATGCAACAACATACCAAATGAAACAATGAACCAGGCTACACAATGAAAATCAGTGCAAACCCAAAGTCAAGAACAGCAGTTACAACTCAGCTGCAATACCCAAATACAGCAGATCGAAAATGCTCAGGATGAACACAAAGATGGCCAGAGCCGAAGTACACAGGGGCCACAAAATCAAAGCGATAATGATCAGTGAAGTCAGAGACCATAATCAAGCAACAACATGTACAGGTCAGTGAACAAAATCAAGTCAAAGTCGAAGCCAACCAGAACGAGAACGAACAAATCAAAGTGACCAAAGTCAAAGCATCAGAGAATTCAAAGCCGTGGTAAACACGAAATCATGAGTTCGAAATCAATGCCATGCGAATCAAGTATCACAAAATATACACATATGGAAAAAGTCACAAATCAAATCCAAGTAAAATAGGAAAGTAGCTGCCGTAACGATCAAGGAAGGATCGAACGGTTTCAAGCTAAAATCGTGACAGTGAAGTAAGGGAAAGATAGAGATTAGAATAAGTCAGTGAAATATCAAACGTTCAAGGATCATCAAGTGCCAGAGAAAAGATTTTGACAGATTAAAAAAATCTTCAGACGAATATATACGAATGAATATTCAGGGATTCAATCTCTATATAAAACCCTACTCATCATCGGCAAATATATAAGATTCGAGTTCAAGCCAACAGAGAACATTAAAATCAATAACTCAAATCGATCGAGTTAAAGCAAGCAAATCAGAAGAAGCAAAGGGATAAATAACATACCAGCATCAACCTCGAATTTGGATCTAAGGACGAAAGCCCTAATTGTGATCGAACAAAGAAGCTGCCATTATCTCAAAAGGAACGGAGCAAATAAAAAAAGGATCGGGTCAAATTATAAAAGTAGCCGGCTTGTTTTATTATATAAGGGTTTTTAATTTTTTAAATAGGGTTATTTCAATTTTAAATTGTTTTTAATTTGTATTTTGCCTTTAAACCGTTGTAATTTCTAGTCGTGTGACTGGGGGACAAACTACGTGGCGTAGTTTGAGAATTCGCAACTCAGTGGTTGAGTTGTTGTAGGGTTTTGAGCGTAGAGTTAGCTTAGTCGATAGTGGGTGTCGTGAGTTTACGTGTGTAATCGAGTGACTACTTAATTTCTAGTAAAAACCTTGGGGGCAACACGTAGGCAGGGTTTTGCCGAAGATGGGTAAATTCTGTGTCGTTCTATTTCTGCATTTTATTATTCCGCTATTTTTCTGTGCTGCTATTATTCTGTGATCTGTGTTGAAATTATTTTATAAGGTTCCACAATTAATTTTTATAATTAATACTATCACCGTATTCACCCCCCTCTAGGGTGAAATCGATCCTACAAATGTTTTAATAATATTCATCTTTACGCCTTTTTGATTATACTTGTTAGTGTAAACCAAATATTAACTTAGATCTTTAAAAGAATGTTTTAAAGATAATATAAGTATGGAATGGTTTTAGGTTTGTTGTGACAATGTCTTAATAATATTCGTATTTAAGCCATTTGATTATAATTGTTAGTGTAAACAAATATTTAAAAAGTATGTCTTAAATATAAGCATGAGTAAAATGGTTTTTATTTTGTTGTGACAATGTTTAAGTAACATTTATCTTAAAACCTTTTGAATGGATTTGTAAAGTACTTAGATCTTTAAAATGGATAATTTGAAAGAAATTAAAAGTATGAATTATTTTGGAAAAAGATAGGAAAAGTAACTGTTTAAAGTAAGAAATCTTGTAAATAATTTGCGAATATACTTATACCAATAGAGGTAAGTACATGAATACTTTTGTGAAGTATTGAAATAGTAAAAATAAAAAGCAATGATTGATAAATGAGGTTTTATTAGATAAAATGAAGTTTTTACTAATAAAAGAGGTTTTGATTAATAAAATGTATTAACCAAATAAAATGTGGATTAGAGTTCGTTTATGTGACTTGATTGTGCTTTGTTGTTAATTTGTTCTGATAAGTATATGAGACTTGGTTTCCAATTATGACCATCTATCTTAAATTTGGTAGTCGATCAGTCGACTATCGAAATTGATTAAAATAACTTAGGAAATATCTTGAAGAAACACGAGGTCTATACTATAAAGTTACCTTTGATGATGCTATACTGTACATATAAACTCATCTCGCTCTTCTAGGACAAATGATAAGGGAAACTGCCAGGATAGGAGATTATCTCCACCCTTATGCATTGTCTATTTATTTTTGAATGAACCTGTAACATCCCTCATTTTGAGGCCCAAAACCAACCGCTACAGATGCTGTAGTCATAGTATATGAAGCACTAGAATATGAAATATTTCAAACATAATTTCAAAACAATTTTTTTCACTACACTTTGAATCAGTATTTCATATTTAGTACATAACCCATAATGTTGCCCATGTTTAGATAAATATAATTGTTATAAAATATTCCAAGGGCGATATATGAAGATGCCCCCTTGGATGATCAGATTTACTAAATAGATAGTTATAACATCAGCCATTATATACAACATTCAATCATAGAGGAATAGATAAACAGATAATCTCCTACATAGCTAGATATGCCTTCTGCATGCCTTCGAATGCTTTTTTTGCCAAAACCTACTAATATTGAAACCGAATCAAATTAAATTTAATCACCCGAGAGTTTAAGGGAAAACATAAACTTCAAGTTAGACATAAAGCTTGGTGTAAATAATAATATGACATCTTGATTTATCGATATTAAGTGAGATCAGACCGTCTAGCGGAATGGGTTTTCCCTCGCTAATATCCTTTAAGAATATAACTTTTGTAGTCAAAATCCTACAACCAAATTGGTTATAATAAACAATATACAATAACATGTATGCATACAAAATAGTAATTAGTGGACTATCTATCCCAACATCATAGTTTTATTAGGCTGACTATAAACCCGTGGATCACTCGAGCCTACCTGACTTAATAAATACTCTAATTTACTGTTAGAGGAGAACTGATGGTCTATCCATAACCTACTACTTCTAGGGTCAACTAATCCTAATGGTTTTGCAGGCTCACCAATAACCTATCTTTACACTGTGTATTCCTTTCTGTGTGTAACCTTCTTTTAGTCTTACCCATGACATACACTAGAATTTTAGACTTATATTTGCTAGGAACTACTAGGTGAAGTATAAGGCGCAACCCTGCACCAATCCCATCTGGTTTTCTAATCTTTGAGTCATTTTCTTAGTAAAATTCTAGGTTAACTACCCTATTCATATTTCATCGAAACAAAATGTTTGTAAATGAATTAACCCTTGAAATCATACTTTGAACAAGGAGAACATTGGTCCTTTACTTTACTCAAAATACTTATGACACAATATATGCTTTACAAAACACTACTGATGAAACTCAAAATCGTTAGGATCTTCGACCCTCATAAAACTTATGCTATAATGTCAAAATATGTAATACCTTTACAATTATAAAACTAGGCTACGTCATCCTTATTAAAGATCTTTTCTCATTCTAAAGCATGTCAAAGTCTTTTATTTGAAAATATATGGGGATAATGTCGAAGTTATAGCTTCATAAGCCATAATATAAACTATAAATAATTGAAATTCGGTGACTCTCAAAACATTGGCATCAATGCCTCATCGAGGGTATAAAATTTAGTAGGTGCAAAGTCGATATCTAAGGCATCGACATGGTTAAAAACATTATAGATTAAAATCTATGACTAGTTAAAAACAACAGGGGATAAGCTCGACGACAAATTAAAAACGCGGCATAGATTAGATTTGATGACAAGTTAAAATGGTAGGGGCTAAGCTCGACAACCATTGGATCAGCAAGGCATAAACTCGGAGTCATTGACAAAATAGATCGATGTCAAAGTTATAAAAGTTGGTGATCCTGTAGAAAATAAGTGGCTATATGCTACTTTGTATAAAATGCGGCATGTATAAGCATCGACATGCCCATGTCGAGTCCTATCTCTTTATCTTTATTACTTTAACCTCAATGAGGTTCAAGCCCAATCCACTTCACGCCAAGCTTGTTGACATCATACGACATTGTTTTGTGTCGTATCGATGATAGCTTGTTGACATCATGCAACACTATTTTATTTCATGCCAAGGATGTGGTGAGAGTGGCTAGACATAGCTAGTATCGACATGGCAAAGTTTTAATTAACTTAAAAACTGCCCAATTACTATAAAAAGATATTACTTTTCACCAAACCACTATAATTTGTCAAGATCTCATTGGTTAGAAAAACATAAACAATTTCCTTTACTGAAAATCTGTCGCCTAACATAATTCTCAATACCAAACATTTTTACAAATCACCCCTTATTGTAAACATTTTAGTTAAACAAATAAGCTCTTTTTGACTTAAATAATTTATTTACCATTCCTAAGCTCTTAGAAAAAATCCTCAAAAATCAAGATAATTCAATTTATCAATACTCTTTGACATATAAAAATTTTAGGGCCAAAAAAATCATTTCAATTATTTTTACTAATTAACACACGAAATTCACCAATTTCTTCACTGAGAAAAGTAATATAAAATACATACTTGCTTGGAAAATTATGAAATTAAAAAACCACTTCCACAATGATATTTTTAACATCATACCCGAATCTCAAGTCATTTGGGTATCATATGATAGGTTTTCCAACTCAAACTTATCACTAAATTTCACATTTAAATTTTAGAAAATCACAAACAAGCATATAATCATTCAAACTACTAAAACATGGCATAATACTTGCAAAAAAATAGATTTATACTTAGAATGAAAACACAATTCAAAAGTGAGATATATATGTATTATTCACCTTGATTTAGATGAGAAAGATGAGATTTGGTGTATACTTAATTTCTTTTAGCTTTGATTCCTTAATCTTTTAGTTTCCTTCATCTTTTCCCTTTGCTAGGGCGGCCTTACTCTAGATTTAGCTTGTATGTATGTAAACAAATGAAGAAAATGAAGATAGAACGGTTTAAGGGATAGGAATGAAGGCTATGCCCATTTTGCACTTATCATTTTCCTCCTTCTTATCCTAACCATTTGTTTTTCTAATTGGTTTATTAACTAAGGCACGGGCTAAACTTAGTTACAATATCAATTTTCTTATATATTTACATTATTTTTTTTATTTATCCAATTTAATGTTCTAAATAATGTTAGTCAAAATTCGAGTTATTACAGACTCCCCTCCTTAAAGAATTTCACCCTCGAAATTACGGTAAGGTACATACAACAATCAAACATAAAGGAAAAACATACCATCAAATAAGTCAAGATAAGTGTCTCCAATCCTACTCTTCATTTCGCAAGCACAGTCTATCTCGTCCTCACCCCACTGGACTTTTACTAATTTGACTATCTTGTTTCACAGCTTCTCATCCCTAGCCACTATGCTAACTGGCAATCTAACTATAGTCATGTTCAGTTCCACTACTAATTCTTCTAATGCTATCGGGGTAATATTTGTCTCAGGATCTCGAACACACTTCCTTAGATGAGAAATATGGAAAACGTTGTGGACTCCTACCAAAATTTTCGATAACTCTATCCTATAAGCAAGTTTCTCGATCCTTTCTATAATAGGAAATGGTGCAACAAACCTCGATGCAGATTTCCCTGACTTCCCTAATCTCATTACACCCTTCATCAATGATAAATTGACGAAAACATGATATTCGAGTGAGAAATCTAAGTCTTTTTGTCTCTTCTTTGAATAACTTTTCTGCCTTGACTGAGCATCCTTCATTCTAGCCTGAATTAACTTAATATTTTCCATAGCTTCTCTTACTAAATCTAGACCAATAACTAATCTATCACCACTTTCTAACCAAAATACGAGAGATTCGCATGGCCTTCGATACAAAGAATCAAAGGTGCCATTCATATACTAGTCTGATAACTGCTGTTACATGAAAAATCGACTAAGTGTACATGATCTTCCCATGATCCTTCAAAATCTAGCACACAAACACTTAAGAAATCTTCTAAGACTTTGTTAACTCTTAATATTTTCCCATCGGTCTTTGGATGGTAAGCAGTACTCGTCTTGAGCTTGGTACCTAAAACTTCATGCAGACTCTTCCAAAAATCACTAGTGAACAAGGAATCATTGTCACTTACTATACTACTAAGAATCCTATGCATTTTAACTATGTTCTTCGTGAATAACTTAGCTAAGACAGATGTCCTTCCATTCGACTTAACAGGTAGACAATGTGAACTCTTGGTCAATCTGTCCACTATAACTCATATACTTTCATTTCCTTTATTCAACTTTAAGAACCTATCTATAAAATCCATAAATATAGAATTCCATTTCCAAACTGAAATATCTAAAGGTTGAAGTAATCCACTTGACTTTTAATGTTTTGCTTTTACCCGTTGAAAGTTCATACACAACTTTACCGATAAGTCTACATCCTTCTTCATACCTTCCTAAAAGAAATTTCTTTTCATATTCTGACACATCTTAGTTACTACCGAATGAATGGTGAACTTTGATCGATGACACTCCTTAAGAACTTCCTTCCTTATGTTTCTAATATTTAAAATACAGAACCTTCCTTTCTTCCTAAACCACCAATTTTGGTCAAGACTAAAATCTCCTAAATCATCAATCTAAGTTCCGCTCTTTAACCTTCTGATCCGTTCAGCTAGTAATGGATCAACTCCTTGCTTAGTAGCAATCTTTTAGTCATTACTGGCCAAATTTCTAAACATGACAACACAACATTTTCTTGGATCGAACTTGTCGTAGATCTTAACTGCACACCGCATGTAGTCAATGTTTCTAAATCTTTCCACTCGGCTACCATTGCCAATACCGCATTCTGATGCCTTCTGCTGAGTGCGTCTGCAATCTTATTTCCTTTCCCTGGTGTGTACTCAATTCCAAAGTCATAGGCAGCTAAAAACTCTAGCCATCTCTGTTGTCTCATATTCAACTCCTTCTGAGAGATTAAGTATCTTAATGGCTTGTGGTCTGTAAACAACTCGAATCTCTCTCACAAAAGGTAATGTCTCAAAACCTTTAATGCAAAAATTACTGTAACTAACTCTAAGTCATGCTCGAATATCTAAGTCCATGTGGTGTGGGCTATCGAGAAGCATAGGCAATTACTTCACCCCTCTAAATTAATATAGCTCCTAATCCTTTTCTACACACATTTACATATACCACTAAATCTTGATTACTATCTGGCACGACTAACATGGGTGCATCGGTCAATAAATGCTTTAACTTAAGGAATGCTTCATCGCATTTGTCAAACCAAACAAACATAACGTACTTTCTGGTTAGCTTAGTCATCGGTGCCGCTGTTCGTGTGAAATCCTTAATAAATCCCTAGTAATAGCCAGCTGGTCCAAGAAAACTCTTTATCTTGGTCACTATTTGGGTCTCTTCTAATTATTAACTGCCTTGATCTTAGCTAGATTTACCGCCAACCCTTTTTCTGAGACTAAATTACCAAGACACTTCACCTCTTTCTTCCAAAAATGACACTTTGAAAATTTTCTGTTAACTGATATTGGCTTAATGTATCAAGCATTATCCTTAGATGAACTTCATGATCCTTTTCATCCTTGGAATATATCAAATATCATCTATAAACACCAACATGAATCTATAGAAATGCCCTCGGAAGATCTGATTCGTTAAGTCTGCAAAGAATGTTGGTGCATTAGTCAATCTGAATGCCATTATCAACCACTCATATTATCGATATCTGGTTCTAAATACCGTCAAAGGAACAATATGCTTTTCCAATCTTGGTTGATAGAACCCTATTGCCAAATCCAACTGAGAAAATACTTTGCTCCACTCAACTGGTCAAAAAAGTCATCTATCGTCGGCAGTGGATATCGATTTTTTATCGTCTTCTCATTTAATTTATGATAGTCAATACACAACCTTAACGATCCATCAGGTTTTTTAATAAATACCATGGCTGCTTCCTAAGGAGAAATGCTTGGTCCAATAAATTTTTTCCTTCTAAATCCACCAGTTGCACCTTCAACTCCTTTATCTCGGTAGGCATCATCCTATTTGGCTGTCTACTGCCAAGTTGAACTCCTGGTACAAGATCTATTCGAAACTCAATAGCTCTTTTCGATGTTTGTCATTTCACTGGTTTAAAGACGTCTACGAATTCTTTAACAATGAAAAATCGATTCAACTCATCTTCGTTCTCCATTACACTGAACAAAGCACAAACATTGAAACTCGAGTTTTCTATAGAATATATAATTCGATCACTACTACTAGGGTGTCTTAGTGATATTTTCTTATTGTGGAAAAATATCCTAGCATTACACTTACTTAACCAGTCCATACCCAAAATAATTCTGAAACCTATGAAATCAAACACATGCAAACTACAAGAAAATATATGACCTAACAATTCAAACTCTAACTGGTCACATCTCATCCCAAGAGTTGCATAAGCTCCTATTGAATTTGCAACCCTTAAGGATGTAACTAGGTATGATTGTTCTAGGTTAAGCTTATCTACTAAACAATGAGATATGAAAGAGTGTGGTGCACTTGTATCAAGTAGAATTCTAACAGGTATACCATGAATCAAAAGCATACCTCTCATAATTGCTTTCCTCTTTTCCTCAACTTTTGGTCTTGAGGTAGATGGTTCCAATGCAAACAACTTGCCCTCTCAGCATTAGTTGATTCCTTGTGTTAGTTTTTATAATGACTGATCTGATCATAGTTGAAGCACTTGATGTTCTTCCTCCCAATCACCTTCTTTTCATCTCCAGAATGACATTCATTCATGAAATGTCCTTTCTTATCACACTTGTAATACAAAACCTCAGACTTTCCCTTCTAAGCAGCTTCACTCTTTTGAGCTCCCTTTTTATAAAAGAATTTCCTCTTCTGATTTTCCCTACCTTAATCCTCCACTACTTTATTATTACTAAAGAAAGCAAGAATCTCTTCATTTCTTAAAGTCATCTCAACAACTTCATCTCATGGATCCCTGAGATGTGGAAAAGTTGCCCTACCAAGCTCTAGTCTCAGTCCCCAAATGAACTTCTCATTCCTTTTGATTATTGTATCAACAGTAGCATACCCATAACGGGACAACTCGTTGTACCTTGTAGCATACTCCAGCACCATCATATCTCCTTGCAACAACTTAGCAAGCTTTCTCAACAAGGCAGAATTAGCGATCTCTGACATAAATCTTTTCTCGAACCTTCTGCTGAATTCTGCCCAAGTCGGGGTTTCCTCCACTGCCCCAGTAGTTACAATGTTCCACCAATACAACGGAGCACCTGGAAGTAGCCTGGACACCTATCTTCTCTTCTTCTCATTATTTAGTTCGAGATCGACGAAAATCTCTTGCAATGAAGCAGCCAATTTTCTATGTCAATTGCATCATTAATTGCAATAAATGGCTTTCCTCCAAGCCTCACATAATCCGTACTCAGCACAACATAGTTCTTGACACCCGAAGCTTCCTGATTCAGTCCTCCTGCATTTCCACCCATAAGTCTAGTGGCAACACCTACTTTCATCAAGTTGATGAAGAACTGAAATATAGCTCCCATATCAGCATGCGGTGTTCCAGCATCTACATTAGCAGCTGTTTTCCAACCTGGGTTTTGCTTAATATTGTGCCTAACATTTCCATTAATTGTGGTGCTTCCTCCACCGAGATTCACTCTTCTGTTTCCTGCCACCATATCTAACTTTACTTTTAAATATGTATTCAAACCTTAGTATGAAATGGAAGAACGATCTAAGAGAGATAGGAGAATATAGATAAAGCACATACTTATATATAGCAAATACAAGTAGGTTACTATAGTGTTACATCATACCCTAATCTTATTCTCTGATTCATTTGGATTATGTTTTAAAAATCTTCTTAGGTTTAAATTTCTTTTAAGGTTCGCATAAACCTATGCTCCGATACCAAGTTGTAACATCCCTTATTTTGAGGTCCAAAACTAACCGCTACAGATACTGCAGTCATTTATTGTATTAATTTTTGATGAAAAAATGTGGTAATGTTAATAGTATCCATCATATCAAAAGCATAATAATATGAAACATTTCAAACATGATTTCAAAACAACTTTTCTCATTATCAACTCAACATTTCATATTCAGTACATAATCCCCTAAATTGTCTAGGTTTAGATAAATATAATTATTACAAATACGCTAAGAGCGACATATGAAGATGCCCCCTTGGATGATCAGAGTTATTAAGTAGACAGTTATAACATCTGCCATTACATACAACATTCAATCAAAGCGGAATAGATAAATAGATAATATCCTACATAGTTAGATCTTCCTTCTACATGTCTTCGGATGCTTTATTTGCCAAAACATACTAATCCTGAAAATCTTAACTATCAACCTACTCAAATTAAATTTTGAGCAATCGAGTTTTTTAAGGAGAAAACATAAACTTTGAGTCGGACATAAAGCCTAGTGTGAAAAATAATATGACATCTCGATATCGATATTAAGTGAGACCATGCTACTTGGTGGAACGAGTTTCCCCTTACTAATATCATTTAAAAAACCTATCTTTTGTAATCAAAATCCTGCAACTAAATTAGTTATGATATACAATATATAATAACATGTAGCATACAAAATAGGTAATCAATGGACTATCTATCCTAACATCATAGTTTTAACATGCTGACTATAAATCTATGGCTGACTCGGGCCTACAAGACATAATAAACACTCTAACTTACGGATAGTGGAAAATTAGGCTGTTTGTCTGTAACTTCTACTTCTATGGTAAATCGATTCTAATTGTTTTAATTCATCACCAATAAGCTATCTTTACTCTGTGTATTTATTTCAGTGTGCAACCTTCTTTTAGTCTTACCCATGACAAAGCCCAACACACTGGTATGTTGGACTTATATTAGCTAGGGGCTACAAGCTAAAGTATAGGGCGCAACTCTACACCAACCTCATCTAGTTTTCCAATCTCTAAATCATTCTCTTAGTAAAATTCTTGGTTAACTACCCTATCCATATTTCCTTGAAAACAAAATCTTTGTAAATGATTTAACCCTTGACATCATACTTAAAACAGGGAAAACATTTGTCCATTACTTTACTCAAAATACTTATGCCATGATATATGCTTTACAAAACACCGTTGAAACTCAAAATCGTTAAGGTCTTCAACCCACTCAAAACTTAGGTCATAACGCCAAAAATATGTAATACCTTTACAATTATAAAACTCGACGAGGTCATCATTATTAAATATCTTTACTCATTCTAAAGCATGTCAAAGTCTTTTATTTGAAAATATATAGGGGTGATGTCGAAGTCATAGCTTCATAAGCCATAATGTAAACTATAAAAAACTGAAATTCGATGACTCTCAAAATATTGGCATCAATGCCTCATCGAGGGTATAAAATTTAGTAGGTTCAAAGTTGATATCTAAGGCATCGGCATGGTTAAAAACACTATAGGTTAAAATCAATGACTAGTTAAAAAAAGCAAGGGCTAAGATCAACGACAAGTTAAAATGCAGCATAGGTTAGGTTTGATGACAAGTTAAAATGGCAGGGGCTAAGCTCGGCAACCATTGAATCGGCAAGGCACAAATTCAGAGTTATTAGCAAAATAGATCGATTTCAAAGATAAACATTTTAATTAAAAAATAAGCCCTTTTGGCTCAAATAATTTATTTATCATTCCTAAACTCTTAGGAATATTCCCCAAAAGTTACAATAATTCAATTTATCTATACATTTTGACATATGAAAATTTCATGGCCAAAAACTTATTTTAATTATTTTTAATAATTAAAACCTGAAATTCACCAATTTCTTCACTTAGAAAAATCATATAAAATCCATACTTGTTTGGAAAATTATGAAATTAAAAATTCACTTCTAAAATGATATTTCCAACATCGTATCAAAATATTAAGTCATTTGGGTATCATATGATAGGTTTTCCAACTATAAATAACACTAAACTTCATATTAATTGTTTTAGAAAATCACCATTAAGCATATAATCATTCAAACTACAAAAACATGGCATAATAATTGCAAAAAAACCGATTTATACATAAAACCAAAACGCTATTAAAAAAGTGAGATGTATTTGTATTACTCACTTTGATTTGGATGAGAAAGATGAGATTTGGTGTAGACTTGGTTTCTTTCAGCCTTGATTCCAGTCTTTTAGTTTCCTTCTTGTTTCCCTTTGCTATGGCTGGCCTCACTCAAGATTTAGTTTGTATGTATGTAAATTAAATAAGGAAATGAAGATAGAAGGGTTTAAGAGGTAGGAACAAAGGCTACTCTCATTTTGCTCTTATTATTTTCCTCCTTATCCTAACATTTTGCTTTCTAATTGGTTTATTAACCAAGACAGAACCTAAACTTAGTTACCCAATCTCAGTTTTCTTATCCCTTTACATTATTTAGTTCAACTTATCCAATTAAATGTTTTAAATAATGTTAGTCAAAATTCGGGTCATTATAGAACCAGAGTTAAGTTGATCAAAAATTCATCTTTTGGTTTTGCCGTGCCTAGTAAGCGAGGGAGTGTACTTATATGAGATGACTCAAAATCGTAACCACTTTGAAACCATATACACGATATATGTTCTGGAACTGATTGTGAAGTGGAATGTTACAGAGTTGAACTGTTTATCCTATGGTAAAGTCCAAGGAAGTGGTCAGCATTAACATTTCAATTGATGTTATCGTGTGAGACCGTCTATCTTGCTCGAATCCATGTAGAGATTCGTGATCTTTTCGAGATGATGGAATCCACTTGGGGATTCGTGTTCTGCTCGAGTGACGAAGACTTGCATGAAAGATATTGAACACAGCCTCGACATCAGAAATGACTAAAACCAGAGTAGGATGCACAATCTCGGGTTTAACTTACTCATAGGGAATATCAAGCCTCGATCTAGAGTATGTTTATCGATATGTTGCGCGCAGGAGTTGTTGATACTCGTGCCATGCAGTTCATCGTTGGGCCAGTTGTATTTACCTTATAGTATATTCTTTCTAGAGATATATGATTCTCGGAAGGAAGTTTCTTATCTTTGTCATGTAGTCTAGATTCGGCTAGACTGAAGAGATCTCCATGGAAAAACCATACACGAACGCACCGAACGGTATTAATTATATATTTATTATTTTTGTGTCGTACGCATAACAGCTACTTTTGATCTATATTCTACACCCTATACATTGTCTATTATATTGAGATATGCACTTAATAGATGGTTGGCTCGTTTGAGTGGATAACCGTTATGGTATTCCAAGGATGGTTTGGAGCTTATGAAAATGAGCTGGATGATTACTTACCGTGGTATTTATTTCCACTACATGACTATATTGTTTATATCTGGATTTGTGAGAACAGGTTGTTATAACTATCTAGGCCGATGTTAGTACTTGTTATAGTAATTCTAAAATGCTATGTATCTTAGAATGACCGTATATACTAACTTTTGATATTATAAGTTATCATTCAATTGTGAGATTCTGATGTTGTGTTCTCTTCTTTCTTCGTTATATTTCCTTTTCTTTTGTTTCACCTTAATGCTTCATCTTTTGGCACTTAAGTGTTTGGCACATGAATATCATGGATGTACTAGTTTCGACATTCGGGGGTTGAAAAGGCGAGTCGTTACAATATACACATACACAAATAAAAGACCTATTGTTAATTAATAAAAAGCATATTTTTATTCACCTGTTTTTTTCACTGTCGTTCCATCCAAGCTATCAATATATTGCCTGTACTACCAAGACAGAACATATTCTATATCTAAATCAGTGTCGCCTTAACATGAGAAATCAAGAAAATAACACCTCATGTAAGAAATGGTCTATAAATATCTACTCTCAAACCCACAACCAAGGACTACGAAATTACTCCGTATACGCAACCTAGTATGGAATTGTGTATCGCAATAACCTAGTTCTTTCGTCTAGAGGCCATCGAATGACTCTATAAAACAACCATATGAATTGAATCGTATCTCAAACCATCGTTATATCTTCTATATCACTTAACATTCATCACACATTTATGACGTGGCATACTATATCCAAACTCATCATATTTCTCCATAATCACTATGGACCTTATGAACATCACACGGGTCCCTAAAACAAACCTGAAGTCCAAAATCTCAACTTTACAAAACAGAAACTCCGTTGTTAATCACACAGTAGTTCCGATGTTTGACTTCAGTTTTAGACATCAAGTTTGTGAATCCAAACATCTAAATTACTCATTTTTACACTAAAATGACGTGGAATGTTTTTCCTTGAAATTTAGACGTTTGAAAATTAAATTTAGAATCTAAACGCTTGATGTGATGAAGTTTGAACCTTGATTGAAGAATCCTTAGTAGAAATTCTTTCCACCTCTTTCCTATTCATCTTTCATTCTCTTGTCTTCAGCGTCTTCAATGTTTGGCTTTATGTCACTAAGATATTTCACACTGCGTCCCTTGACTTGGATTAACACCCTTTACTTTGAGCCGGTGAATACCATTTTCACAACCATTTGAGTTTAACTACTTGATTATCCGCCTATCCTGTACATTGACTTAACAATGTAATTCACCAACATAAATACCCATTCTTTACACGTTCTATCATCTCCAAACAACGACAATCAATAAAATTACTAAGAAATCACAAAAATTCACTACATTCATTATCAAGCAATTAACACATTTATTTTATGATCAAACACTTATAAAACTTCACCAAATCATGATTCTCATATCTAAAATCTCAATTCAGGTTCATTCATCAAGCCTTACCCAACCTTTTTATAACACTAGTACATAACACAAATAGGAATCATATAGTTTAAAGAACAAATTCCGCTCATTAAACAATAAGAAATCCAAGCTCCAATCTAACATAACTTCCTTGCTTTCTTGATTTCAAAAATCTAGCTCCAATCTTCTCTAAAATGAAAAATCAAAGAGCTAGATTTGTAGAGAATCTCTTAACTTGAATTTAGATATTTATTTAAGAATTTTTCGTTAAGATTCAAAAGAGATATAGTGATTTGAAGTTAAGAAACTTTGTTTTCTTCTTGAAGAGGAAGAAAGAGTAGAAGAGGAAATGTAACAAATAAAAAAATTGACTTATTTTTTATTGACCCGAAATTTAGAATGCTTCATATTTAAATATCTAAATTATTTAAATATTTAAAGCTTGGATTTAATGTGATTAAATTGATTTAATAACCGTGTTAAACCCTTTTTTGTATATAACTAATGATGGTAAACTTGTTTTAGAATTTTTGTACAAAAATAAACGGTTCAAAAAATATCGATAATGTGACCAAAAATAATTTTATCGATTTTTTTTCTTTGTAAACATTTTTCAAACTTATTGTGCTTTACTAATATATTAATGTGTAATTAATTAGAAAGTAAAAATATTTTCAATGATATGGCTAACTAAATGTGCATAGTAAAAGGAGACTAGCAAATGATTTATGTTTGTACCAAAATTGGGCACAACACTCTTCGAATGTGTTTGAAGAGATAAAATGAAGGAAAAAATGTAAAATAAGGCAGATCTAACAAAAACACCAATCAACAGATAAGAAAAAGTATGGAAACACACAAATTTAGAGTGATTCGACATATGGCTTACGTCCACTATAAAATGATTGATGTTTATTGATTATAACTCATAGGTTACAAATGGATTACAATAGTACAATCAAAGTACAGTAGAAATTTCGACAGAGTATCGACATAGTGAGTCCAAAAGTCCTTTTTACGTAGTCCAAGGTCGTTATTTATACGTGTAGGCAGCAAATATCTCGTTTAGATCTCGGAGATCTTCTTCTCTCATGTGGGCGGGTCTACGGGTTTGAGTTTAGGTGATTTTGACTCGACCACGGAGCCATCTGAATGGAGTTCGTATCGATCAATAATTGGTCCTTTTGGGCTAAAGTTGATCAGGTACATTCTTGAGGTTGCAGGCAAGCTCTTATGAAAATTTGGTGGCATTTGGATTTGTAAATTTCGAGTTATGATCGATGCAAGTTTGGATTTGCAATGGGCCATCGTACTCGTATCGCTTTCGTTTGTGTTGTTCTCATTCGTATCATTTCTAGGCATGTTTTTGTTAGGTGACATGGCGCTGTCTTCTCGGATCGATCCACTTTTCATGTCGAGTGGCCGAGTCTTCCACTTTTCATGCTTTGTTCGTGTCGATAGTTTGTAACTGCTTCGTATTGATACGAACTCATGTATTCAATACTAATGCTTGCCCATGTCCTTTGTATCGATCTGAGATGATTCTTTTCATATTATTCCAAACTATTCCATTCATATCGTTCGCCTGAAGCTCCTTCATATCGATAGCTCCTGTCCTATTTCATACCGATAAGAACCTGCTTATTTTACATTGATCTGCCATGAAGTCCTTCGGATCGATCGGATGAACGATCAATACAAATCGAGTTGCCTTTATTTTATGGATAAGCACTTACGTTGTTGGAGAGACGAATACGAAATTGATGCCTACGAGTAGATGGATACGAAAACCCTATGGATACGAACGTGGTCTGCTTTCTTGGTTTTTATCAATTAACATCATGAGCACACGAACTCTGATTGACATAAAATTTGGAATGTTGGCTTTTGTAGCTTTGCTTGTCGTATCATATCAGTTTAGTTCGATTCGAACTCGGGCAAAATTTACAAGTATCCATAGTAGACCAACGTATAACCGTTCTTCGAGACGAACTGCCATTGATCCCTAGTCGAGTTCTTTGTGTCATGACCTTGCCAAAAGGTGGGATAAAATTTCCCCCCCAAAGTACGTCTTGTGTGAACATGACGTGC
This sequence comes from Allium cepa, assembly GCA_030765085.1. NCBI lineage: Eukaryota > Viridiplantae > Streptophyta > Magnoliopsida > Asparagales > Amaryllidaceae > Allium > Allium cepa. The sequence continues at coordinate 227,027,353 of CM060938.1, forward strand.
TTTGAAATGCGACATTCTGCTTAAAAAGTCCTATCTGATTTGATGTATAGTTATTGTCTTTTCGTCAAGAGATGTAGCCTTCGATTGTTTCTTGATAACATAAACACTGAATTGTTGACCGCCGATGATTGCACTGTGCATTGTTGTAACTGAATGTTGAATGATAGCAATTTGTTGTTCAAGGCCGCAATTGTCATCGGGTGAGCATTTTAATTCCTGTGAATCTTGAAATTTAAATGTTAATTTGTTGCACATAATTTATATGTCACCCTGACTCCCGTTAACGTTCGTATGTTCATGAGTTGTTGTCAATTTTCTCTTATCAAATTCCATATCAATCTTCTCCTGAATCGATGTGAAATTCGAGTTGTAATAATGCTTGATGGTTGTGTTAGAGTATCTCTTCATATCGATCCTCTCCTGGATCGATGTGAAAAGTTGTTTTCGCATCGGTGGCGATTGAGACGAATTTGATTGGTTTTTCGATGTCGCTCGTATCGATGGATATGAATCTTAGGATCTTCGGATAGAGGGATACAAAGCTATCATTACGTATCGATGGAGTAGGCTAAATAGGACTTAGTAATGGCGTTCATGTTGATGGAACTATGGGATACGATCGACTGTCACATTAAATGGACACGAATAAAGTTTCTCGTCCCGATGTGTCCCAAATTGGCTCGATCAGTCTAGAAAATTCTTTGCTTCACAATTTGTATCGATGGATTGCCTGATACAAAAGAGTCGAACTTTTATTTGCTTCACCTCAGTTTTTTGATGGATATGAAAATGTCAAACTGTATCGATCACTTAGCGATCGTTTTTGACCGGTAGCAATGACTGTGAGACGAATGGTCATCTCCTACGTATATATAGGCCCGGTACATAGATTTTTTTACTTTCTTCATTTTCTTGCTTCCTACTCTTGTTCCTACCCTCATATCGTCGTGATTAGGTAAGCAATTTACCAAATCTGAACTAAGGATGACGAGACTTGACCTCCTCACACTGTCTTAATAGTGGTTGTGGCCATGGATAATAGCAGTTTGATGAAAAGTGCCCATAGCCTCCATGTTAGTTGGGGAAGATGGACCGAGGAGGGATACGAAGGAGTTGGACTGACAGTGGTTTGGCCTGGGCTTTGTCTCGGTGAAGGAGGGAGGAGATTTGAATTGACTTGAACCGGAAGTGCTTCATATCGAATGAGTGGAGTGCTTCGTATCGGTTGGTGATGAGACTTTCATATCGGTTAGCCAACAACATCTTTCATATTGATCGCTAATAAATGGCATGCTCATCAATGTCCCTCCATCGATAAGAATTCTGAAAATGGAAACAAATAATCTGATCGATATGACTTAGTGGCTTGCTGATCGATACGAGAGAGTTTTCTCTGAATGGATAAGAAGTAGACAACTTAGCATCGACATGAACTATTGTTTTCTGGTTAATATGAACCATAGCTCCTCGATCGATATGAAACGATGCTTCCTTGATCAAGAAGAAGTGGACTTTGGTGGTTGATTCAGGTTTAAACTTATATCGATACAAATTCCATTCTTAAACACTTGACTCAGACAAACTTCTGCCTTGCATAATCTGAATTTAACGTACTACACATTTGACCGCCCTTCGAAGCTCCTCGATGGAAATGTAATATGACAATACTTAACGAACCTTAATTTGAATCGATCTCCAAAGTCTAGATGACACGGTTGTGACGGTCACCGATGACGGTGACTCTAGTTGAATTCTGGAGTCTCGTCATTCAAACACTTTGCTAACCTCCGTAGATTTTTCTTAAGTATTATACAGCATTGCATTGCACAACACACTCGTGCATTTCATTTTGGGGAAAACATGGGATTATTGTCACCTAACGATAGTTTTTACTAAGTTGATTAGTTATGGAGCCCGGAAGCTTGCCACAACAAGAGGCTCAGCGCAACTCCTTCCAATAATAGAGATGTCAGCTATCATAGTCGAAGTCATGAGTCCAGCTTCGGACAAATTATCAGGAGCAACCTTCATTAGGAATCCATAAGATTCTGTTCCACCCAATGTTTCCGAAGATATGTTGGAGAGAATTTGTTTGAGACACGGGCTATCGTAGAATGATGTCCTGCTACCAGTGTCGAGCAATATGCCGCATACTCCTCCAAAAGGGTATTCAATAGATTTGCCTGCACAACCGGCACATTCCCACGATTTAATTAGTATATCTGGGAGGTGTTATCTTGTTTAAGGATTGCCCCATCACAGTTGCATCTGAATATGTATGCTTTGCTGAACAACCTATTCATCATCTTTATGGAGCACCTTTTCCGGCCCCCGACTCCAGAGGAAGTCAGATTCTTGTTCAATGTAAAGAGTCGGAGAGATAATCCCCCTTGCACATTCTTAGAGGGATCCAAGAACTGTCAAATTGTGATTGGGACTTGGACCAAACCAGCTACTTCAAAACCGAGTGGTTCTATATTCGGTGCCCGTCGGGATTCGCTAGACGATGGCTAGATAGATGTAAGTATTTCAATTCCTCCACAGACTAATTGGTTAATCCCCATTGACACTGAGCTTAATGTTATTTCCTCTTTACAGCTTCAATTCCTCGCCCTGAAGGCACTTAATTTAAGGAAATCGTCAAGATCCTTCTGGAGGTGCTGAGCGAGTTTAGAGATATTGAAGCTGTGCTTACGAATGAAAATCTGAGGGCCGTTGGGGTGGTTGAAGGAGATTACAGCATAGGGCTTGAAGGATCTCTCAGGGAAGCTCTAGCAAGGCAAGCTAAATGAAGAGCACTCGATATTGTAATCGCTGGGCGGGGTGGCGAAGAGGATATGCCACCGAAGACCAACCCGCAGCATGGCCTTTAGATAGTCCTCGACATTTAGAAAAGATAAGGAAAGGCAAGACGGTTGCTCATAAACTTCGCAAATCTATGAGACAGAAATATGTAGTTGTGTCTCTACCAGCTACCGATGTAATAATTTCGGGGGCTCCTTCCCCACACATGGATAACCCTTTCAAAGGACTTGTAGATACTCAAATCCCGAACTATGTATCGCTCCAACAAGACACCGGATTAGAAGGGCTTCAAAGCACTTTAGATTTAGGCGAGCCAACTCCCTCGAGTACGGCCGATACAAACAATTAGTTGGGGGGTTAACACATGCATGCATACACTTCATGACATCACATACTCAATATTCAAGAGCTATCCAATCTCCGAAGATAACTAACATTTCCTTTCTTTTAATTTTGCAGACCCAATGTTGAAGAAACCGTCTATGCTCGGTAGTCTCCACACTGCATGCGAATCTTCCAGTTCTTATAGGGAACCCCGTAAGCGTGATTCTGAATGTTTACGTCACTCCTCTATTTAAGGGAGGGATTATTACGAAAGAGAGAGAGCCAGGGAAAAGGAGAGGGACGGGAAAGAGGAAAGGAGAGGCGAGATTGACGTCGCTCCTGATCACACTCTCCTCCACCTAGGGTTTCTTTGCCACCTCCCAGTTCGAGGACACGGATTGTTGCAACTTCACGCCAACCGGCGCCTTTAGTAATCCATAAACCCGACGAACATCGCCATATGACCGGGACAGACACCTCTATTGTAGCTACTTCAACGGTTACAGAGTCAACAAATGAGGGAGCCGCTCGGATAGCCCAACTGAAAAGAGAGTTTACGAATATATGCTTCGATGGCTTCCATTTTCCTCCAAATTTGATTGTGCTTCCAGATGGAGCAGAAAACATGGTTCATGACTGTCATGCTTTTGGCCAATATCGAGAATGGAAGAAAACCGCTGCAAAAGCTTCAACTGTAGTGTTTGAGTGGGCAAAGAAAATCGAAAAACTACAAGAAACCATTTCCCAGAAGGATCGGATCGTCACCATGCTTACTGGAGAGAATGATACTTTAAGGAATTCTGAAATGGAGGCCCTGAAAAAGGTTGACGAGGCCAATAAGAGTTGAAGTGGATTAGGCAGGAGTATTTCAAATTAGTAGATGATATGGGCCATAGGAACACCATAGTTACTGCTGAAAAAGATAAAGCACTCCAAGAGCTGGCAGATCTTAAAGCCAAATACGATGAAGTCGTTAAGGAAAAAGATGAAGCTAATAAAATCGATCAGGAGGCCTGCTACCGTGAAGGCTCGAAACGAGCGGGACGGGGCAAAGTTAAAGCTCAGGAGGCCGAGGCTAGGGTTGAAGTTGAGGCCAGGATAGCTGAAGCCAGACTTGAGAGTGACATTGAAAATCTTTTGATCACCTACAATGTCAACAATCTAATACCGTGACATAAGCTAGCTCGGCGATAATCCAACTCACTTACATAGTGCCTATCACCGTTTTTTGGCCGATGAGAAGGCAGAGCATCACAATGAATCCCTCGATGAATTTGATTTGGAAAACCGAGTGTTGAATGAGGAAGAGAGGAGAATTCTCCATGACGCCACTGTTGATTTTGAGGAAGAGAAGCTTGCTAATCAACAATTGGAAGTTGTAGAGGGATCTGGTGTTGAGCATCGTAATATAAGCTCTGAGATTTCTGTGCCAACCCAACCTGAATCCAAATGGTTGATCCTCTATCCGTGCCGACCTATGATCCTGATCAGCCATAGCTATCCTTGTCCCACGAGAATGTGTCCGGAGAAACCCCGGCTCCCACCGCGAGCCAGCCTGAGGAAGGTATTCTGAACACTTCTCGAATTCATTCAAAGTCAATAATACTATCAAAGGAAATTTTTAATATCTTCTCTTTTCTCCATTCAGTTATTGAAGCAGCGCCGACCATGCCCCCTACAACCCATGAACAAAACCAAGAGGAGGAGGCTATCATAACGGAGGCGAGGACAACCACCACCACTACTATGGCTGGGGAAATTGATGTGAGCACTTTAAATTTTAACGAGAAAATGATGGCTGAGCTCCTAGGCACCCATAACGATCTACTTTCTGACTTGCCATTTGTTATGAGTGAAAGTGCATTCGCGGCCAGCTCTTTGGCTCCGATCGCCAACATTCTGCTTGAACTCAAGTAGTTCACGACGATGCAATAATGGCGGAAATTAGCACTGAGATGGCAGAAGCAACAATGGGTAGCACTATAGGGGATGGAATGAAAGGACCTGGCTCGGCCCCTTTACTCATGATCTCTCCAGATGGCACGATTATCGTTACTGGGGTTCATCCCGTATCCTCTCACATGGAAAGTGCCCCAATCCCTCCGACCATACACTCTGAAAGCATCCCGATTCCAGTGAGTTCGGAGGAGGAGACCATGATACTTTCCTCGACTGGGGACAGGCTTAGCAAAGCCAAAAGGTCGAAGCAGCATCATAGTGGTAGCGTGGGTCGATTCGAAAGGAGAAGCATCATAAGAAGAAGAAGCCTAAGGAGTAGGTGTAAATCTTGGCATCCCTTTTTTGGCAGATAGTTAGGAGCTTTCTTTTCATTCTTGTAGGCCATGTATAGATGCAGGTTCGGTCCCTGCTAGTAGGATTTTTTAGCATAGACTCCTTGTATCAATTTTTCTTTTAAAGGATAAATGAAATGGAATTTCCTTTTGTTCTTTGCACAACTCCGAGTTTATTAGATTAAGTGTTGCATCACCCGAGTTTTCTTTTGACACACTTGCGAATTACAAGTTTCTGGATCAAACTTGTGTTCTGCTGTTAAATTCCAGAGTCATGGCTTCCGGTCATAACCAAATGTCAAGTCCATCCTGACCATTATACTGCCTTGATTAGTAGTTGGCGTTGGAGTCATGCCCTCTGTCCTAAGGATAAGTCGAAGTGGTCGGACGATGGTTGCTTTTCACCTTCGACATTTTTAGCTTCACTCAGTCGGACCTAAGTGGCAAAGAGATGAGTTCGAGTGGTCAGGTTACACTCGCTCACTTGTTGACAATCGCACCCACACTCTAGGGATTGAACTCCCATGTGGGCAGTCGATCATTCCTGCTTAATGTTTAAAGTTACGTCCATGTTTCGGGACTTAATTTGTTTTTCGTGCGGCTAGTCACACCCGCTTTAATGATCTGGTCCGAGTCCACATTCTGGGGACTTAGATTGATTTATGGGCGGTCAGTTACAACTAGATAAAGTTTATATTTTAGTCCGTTCTCTAGGGACTTAGAGTTAGTTGTGAGTAGTCGGTCATACCTAGATGATGTTTATACTCCAGTCCATGCTCTGTGGACTTAGAGTTAGTCAATAGACGGTCGATCACATCTGTTTTGAGTTTTAGGATTTCATTCGCACTCTAGGAATGATATATTTATCAGGATCGTGGATGGTCGGGTCACATCCACCCTAAGTTAATAAGCGAGGTTGTTAAACGGACAGATGCATTCCCCTTGGGCTTGGATTGAACACGGGCAAAGTCGTTAGGTGGAAGGATCCACCCTCTTTGAGCCCATATTTGTAAGTTTATACTCCAACTCGCACTCTGGGAGTCGGAGTTAGAGGATTGTCGTGTATCAATCCTTTTTGGCTTCAGTATGATAGCTTGCCCCCGAGCTTGGGTTTCACCTAGCAAGTGACCGATCGTATCACAGTTACTCCCTATTTGAATAAGTCCCACCGTAGGATGGAACGTAGCTCTCCGTGCATTGTGATGGTCAAATGACGCATTTCAATAATCACTACTCTGGCTCGAATATATTGCATTTTATTCCTGAAATAAGAAAGTATGGCAAAGTTAGTCGCCTTAATACAAGTTCAAATTTCGAAATGCATAAACAAATTTCAAATGAAAAGCAGACTAAATGAATAAACAAAGCCTGTCATGTGTGGTAATGATGAAGACTTTCACTGTTCCAAGCTTTCGGCAAAGTGAGACCATTGACGGTTGAGAATCTGAATTCCTGTCTTCGAATCTTCTTTCAATAACATACGGTCCTCACCACATTGGTTTCATATGCGAAGGGACTGAGTAAATCCTCTTAAGCACGAGATCGCCAAGTTCAAAGGTTCAGGGTCGAACATTAGCATTGTACAATTGGGCGACCCGACTTTGGTGCGTGGCTGCCCTCAAGTCAG